>OZ026586.1:14691736-15291736 GCA_964020215.1 Aurelia sp. 3 sensu Dawson et al. (2005)
GATAATGAGTGGTAAGTAAATTTGAATTTAAGCAAGACGCAAGATTCCATCTTTCTTTCAAGTGAACTTTTGGGGGGAGAGCGATTCCTTTCTCGTCAGTAGAGGAATCCAAACTTTCATGCAGAGTATTTAATGTCTCAGTTATGCACAAGAAATACGGCAAAGCGTACTTCAATTTGGAGGATTTGCTATTGCCAACCCTTTTAAATTTTCTTTGTCAATGTCCCCTGTGTCGTGTATCTTGATATAGCAGCAATTGTCTGTGTGGACCTGTACGCTGTAAGCCCGGACAAACACTAAGCTAAACACACAGACCTGCGTCTAGATTTGGGTCTAGGAATTACGTCATGTCATGCCAGATGCACACGAAAGGCTGATCCGTTAGTTTCGTCAAATTTTGACCCTAGATGTTGATTTTGCTTGTTACGGTTTAGCTAGACTTATCCTGAGTTGTAGTTTCGCTATTTGACTAACTGATATACCGCTACAACTACGGTTTAGCCACTTTGATCATTGCATGAGTCGCAGAAAACAAAGTAATTGTTATGAATGTAAACGCAAACATACCTGTGTCTATATCGTGGCTTCTTCTGCCTTTTTTGGCTTTCTTTTGCCTCCCTTCCTCAGCTGAACCCATTGATTCAAGTTTGACCTCAATTTCAGTTTCTCTGCAAAAGCGAGGCTACCCTGATCAGGGATACCAAAACCGCAAACGAGCGCATCCTTGCTTTTGCAGAGAAACTGAATTAGGCCAGTGCAAACTTGAACCAATGGGTTCAGCTGAGGAAGGGAGGCCAAAGAAAGCCAATGAAAAGCAGAAGAAACCACGATAAAGACACAGGTATGTTTGCGCTCACATTCTTAACAATTACTTCATTTCCTGTGACCCATGATCATTGTAGTAGTTTCTCGTAGGCTTTAACTGGACGAAAGATGACATTGACAATGCAAATAAGAATCCACTGACATACCATAACATCATTGAAGCGCTGAAGTTTGCATATGCCCCGAATACTTTTCTTGGAGATCCAAAATTCAGTAAACACAATAAAGATGTAAGTGTGCGTTTCTTGAAACGTTATATTTCAAATGAATCAAGTCAAGAATTATCTGACGCAGCCAGGACTCTTTCTGAACTTATTTATCCAGCAGCAGATTTTATGAAATTTCAAATCTTGTCCCACTGAGTTTTGTAATATGTTGCATCAAAGAGTTCTTTTGTTGATAATGTTTCAGTGAGTGCAGCTTTTTTGTGCTAAGATCTTTTTTAAAATGTAATATCTAATTTTTACGGTGGCCCACAAGTGTCAAGGCAAAACTTTCTTCCTCAAGGCAAAACTTTCTTTCTCAAGGCAAAACTTTCTTTCTCAAGGCAAAACTTTCTCACTCAAGGCAAAACTTTCTTTCTCAAGGCAAAGCTTTCTTATTCAAGACAAAACTTTCTTCCCCAAGACAAAACTTACTTTCTCAAGTCAAAACTTTCTTCCCCAAGACTAAACTTTTTTCCCAAGACAAAACTTTCTTTCGCAAGGCAAAACTTTCTTTCTCAAGGCAAAACTCTCTTTCTCAAGGCAAAAGCTGCTATCAAGGCTGCTGTTAAAGGGGCCCAAGGTACCCAAAGTTATCATTATTTTATCTGGCAGCGCTATATGTGAATGGCATGAGTACCACAGAAGATCGTAGCAGACATCACCGGGTGTTCGGTTGATCTTATGACGTGATGCTAGAAGAGCCAGGCGCACAGGGTTCGATCCAGGGTATCCTCGCCACTTGAGCGCCATGATAGATGGGTCGCGAGCTTGATTAGGCCTTCTACCTCGAAGATCCTTATGCTTTGCGCTAAGAACCGTAACTTCACCTTTAGAGAAATCAACCGCCCTTGGAGTTCATATCAGAATTACGAGCCTTACAGAGCTTGGTGGTGCTGATGGGCATGACAAGCTCGAAAAGTTCGGCTTCCCCATCTACAGACACATCGAAGAGTGAAGCAGAAAGATTTTATAGTTGTTGTGGCACTCTGAAACAACCAGCCAAAATGATAATTGCACCATCAATATTGAGGACGTTGTTGTATTTGTGCTCTCCTTTGATGCTCACGGTCAGGATCAAGAAGAATATGATAGTGAAGGTGAAGGCGCCCGGGGGGGGGGGGTACTTGACCAGATTTTGGACGGGGACTAGCCTGTGTTCCAGACCACTTGAAAAGTTTTTTCAAGTGGTCTGCAACACAGGCTAACGGGGACGTGCCATCGAGGTTTCAAAAACATACCCGTTCCTTATACCAATTTTTCCAAAATGTATACCCGACTTTATACCAATTTTTCAAAAATATATACCCGACTTTGTACCAATTTTCCGAAAATGGATACCGGATCCAATACCAATTGTGAAAATCGCGAAAAGTGATACCGTTCCTTATACCAAATTCGTGAAAATCGATAGAGGGGGGTGACAGGGTAGTGGTACCATGGTACCAGAGGGGTGGTACCTGGTACAACATTTTGCAAATGTGATGGAACCTGGTACCAAAGGTAGGGGTACTGGTACCAAGCTTATATGAGTCGGTACCAATAGAAATTTCATCCTTGGATGATTTTGGAATTCCTAGAACAAATTTTTAGCTTTTACAGTGCAGACAGTGACAAAGATCCCATGGCGACGTGCTCAGGAGTGGTTTGGTCTTGCCATTGGTCTCACGAGGAACTGACGTAGACCTCATTTCAGAATTCGTCATATTCATGATAGCTCCTCCCCCCGAAATTGGTGGTACCAATACCTTCAATTTGTGTGGAACCTGGTACTTTATGAGTTGGTACCGGTACCAAAGACTCCCCCTGTCACCCCCCCCCTCTCGATACCGTTCCTTATTATACCAAAATCGTGAAAATCGATACCCTTCCCGATGGCACGTCCCCGTACCCAAAATATGTATAATACCCCCCCCCCCGCCCGGGTGAAGGCGAGTATGCAATTTTTAACGCCAAGCACAAGGACCTCAGAGGTAGAGAAGACGTAGTCAAGTCTGTGACCCATCAATCATGACGCTCAAGTGGCGAGCCTATCTTGGATCGAACTCTGTCCTCCTGACTGTTCTGGCATCACGTCAGAGGATTACCCGAACACCCGAGGACGTCTCTTTTGTGGTACTCATGCCATCCATCCTTAGCGTGAATGATAACTTTGGGTATCTTGGGCCCTTTTAACATTGAATTGGTTTATTTTGGCTCCCTCCTAAGGGAGCGGTCATAAAGTATCTGCTACATGGGGGTGGATGATTTTCCAAAAATCTAGCAAAAAAATTGATGGCCCCATCCTAGATTCCTAATCACTTATTTATGGCCCAATAGCAAGAACTAGGATATTTTCATGACCCCATAAAATAATTCAGTTTTTAGAATGCAGGCTCGATGAGTTTACAGGCAGTGTAATTCCAGAATTATAACTTAATAATGAAGCACTGGCTAGCCACTTAACTAGACAAAGAAGGAGAAAAAAGAAATGAAGAATTGAACAGAAAAGCAAATGTCAAGTGGGAAAAAGTAACAGAAAACAATATTTGCAGCATTTGCAGCCGTTGCTAAACTTTAGAAATAACATTTTATGATAAAACTTTTATGGCCCCATAAAATACATCTGATTATTTTTCATAGCCCCAAAAAGTCATGGCAGAATTTTTCATGGCCCAACCAAATATCGTCCACCCCCCATATAGCAGATACTTTATGACTACTCCCTAACAGAGTTTTATCGTGAGAAAGAAAGTTTTGCCTTGAGAAAGAAAGTTTTGCCTTGGGAAAGAAAGTTTTGCCTTGACAAAGAAGTTTTGCCTTGAGAAAAAAGTTTTGCCTTGAGACAGAAAGTTTTGTCTTGAGACAGAAAGTTTGTGCCTTGAGAAAGAAAGTTCTGCCTTAAAAAAGGAAGTTTTGCCTTGGGAAATAAAGTTTTGCCTTGAGAAAGAAAATTTTGCCTTGAGGAAAAGAGTTTTGCCTTGACACTTGTGGGCCACCGTAAATTTTGGTAAAATCTGCCAAAACTGGAATTTTGGGGCATATTGCAGCCAATGCAGGACTATGTTCCAAATTTCAAGAAACGTAATATATACCATGTGTAAAGATGATAAACTGTTTGATTAGGTCTACACAAGAATGACAAGTCACTGTTTACGTTGTGCAATGAATCGAGTAACTTTCTTCGCTTCTTCAACAGCAAAAACATATTTTTATAACGATTTTACGACTGGAGGAACCAACGTCATCTACGAGATTTCTATCTGTCTTGATGTCCAGTTGTCTCATATAGATCGTATCGTGCTAGCCACAATTTTGTTTAAAGTTTTTTTGGCGACGCTCTCTCAAAATTATGCAATATTTTGGCAAATAGGACATGGCGGTCATATGATCTAAACAAGAAAACTCACGCCGTTGCGTAGACTTTGTAGTTTCTTTCTTTTCTCTCCTCCCCAGTAACCAAAGTCTGTACGCAAGCTATGAAAAAGGAGAAATCCTTATTGCGCGCAAGCTATTGAGTATTTATACACCTTTCTGAGTATACCTATAGAATTCCTTTTTATCCTTACCGGTATCAACGTATGCAACATCCAAAGTTTTGAAGCTGTGGTTACACTCAATCTTCCTTCTTTTTTCAAGGTAGTTAGATACATGCTCAATGACAAAGTAGCTGAAAATCTGAGATCCAGAATCGACAATGAGTCACATCCAGTTGACTATTATGGTCCACACAGTACAGCAGAACCAGAAGACAAAAGAGGCACAACTCACATATCAGTACTTGGTCCGAATGGTGATGCTGTTTCACTAACATCCACTATAAATGGATAGTAAGTATGCCTCCCTTGTGTCGCCGATTAGGGGTGGCGCCAGAAATTTTCCGACAGAGGGGCTGAAGCTTCCGATGGGAGAGCTAAATGACTGAAAAATGGTGTTTTCGTGCGTTATTTTGTCAAATTTCCTCCGACGAGGACCTAAAATTTGACACAGAAATAAAAGGGAGCTCTATTCGGAAAACTTTAGAGCAGTTTGGCCTAACCACGCTCAGTTTAAGACGAAACAGAACAGAAAACAAGACAGCAAAACAAGACAGGGATCAAAACAAGGTAAATGAATAATCAATCAAAACATCCGTGTCCTAACACCCTTGGAACCACACTATAGTACTGAACTGATTAGAAAATTTTGACTTTGGTTGATATTTCTATCAGTTCTTTTCTATAAGTCTCTAAAAGCTACAAGCTTTCTTTCTATGAGCTTGCTTTTCTGTAAGCTACTATGTTTGAATCGATAGTTCCATTTAGGCCAAACTTGATATCCAAACAGTCTAAAATTGCAGCATGCCGTTGTGACAATGGCTCTCTATGTCCTGGCCAAACGAGCACATATTATTCGCTGAAGTTTCTGTTCTTTCTTGATCTCCTTATGAAGAAGTTGTTTTTCCTTCATTGACGTTTCTTATTAATTGTTTGCAAATATTTTCTTTTCAGTTTCGGCTCAAAGCTGAGGTCGACCAAACTCGGAATAATCTACAACAATGAATTGTTAGACTTCAGTGAATTTTGGCCTAGTGTTTATAAGCTTCAGAAGGACAAGAAAATTCCTGGCAAAAGGCCAATGTCCAAAGCATCACCAACGATATTTATAAATCAGAATGGAACAGTAAAAGGAGTGTTTGGTGCAGCTGGTGGCCATTTTATACCAACTGCTCTTTCTATGGTAGGTTTGGACCTTCATTTAATTCAATCTGCTTGCAACTGTGTGTTTGTGTGGCCTGAGTGCTGACTTCCCTTGGCTCTCATTCGCAGTGGAAAGTAAAGTCTGCACGCAGGCTAACAATTGTGTTATTTGTAGCATTATTACCTGACTGAAGTTTCAAAACCGACGCAATACAAAATCCTGCCACTCCTACTGGTTAATCGCACTTTTCTCGCTGATTTCCCGTAGCCTTGTATAATACGATACAAGGACGCGTATTTGTCGCCACAGCAACTGCTTTAGGCCTGTGAGATTTACAGTAAACTCAAACAACGATATGACTGTAACAAAATGTGTTTGATTAGATGATGCGAGTCAAGATTAGAAGCTGTCAGGTAATAAAACTCATAGTAACCGGTTTTGTCGGTGTACAGGAAAATATAAAGCCCTCGGTCTTAATGCACAGATCTGGCAAGCTCGGTCTGTACTTTTAAGACCTCGGGCTTTATATTTTCCTGTACAACACAAAGCCGGTTGGTATGCACATAGTACTAGTAGCAATTTGTTTCGAGTGGGCGTGTCAGGATTTCTAGCTACTTAAAGCTAATTCAGGCCCAATATGCATGCTGTGTTGAGGCATGAGACCCCTAGTTTAATGTTCCTTCTGAAGGGCCAGGAGATGAGTTGCGAGGACAGGCCTCCGAAGTCACCCATCTGGAGTTTGACTTCACTCGACCGAGCTTGGCTTCAGTCACCTGACGAAAACTGTATAAGCCTCACGGCCACTCACCCCATAAATCTTGTCCTAGTGTTTTTGTAACTTACATATGAACAGGGAAGCTGTGTTGGGTAATCACATGCCTTCAACGGCAGATTTTGTCCTTCAAATTTCAAATTGATGCAGTACTTTCTGGTTCGTGATTTGTTTGAAGTTTATCTTGCAGTAAGAAACAAAATTACACAGCAAGTAAAGGGATCATTCGCTGAATGTTTTCCTCGCAAAAAGGCCAAACCACCTGGCCTTCAGAGAGCCTTTTTTGCTAATCTTTTGTACTTCTTGTCATCCTGTATGTATATATGGTGGAAGGCAGACGAAAAGGCGTGAGGCTGCAAGCAGCCTAGCCTCAACACGACAATGCATTTTTTCATTATTCTGAAAGTTTGTAATCTAAAGGAGAAATTCCATGTCGTTATAAACTTATTTCTTTCTTTTAACAGACCATTGCAAATTGGTTATTCTTTGGAGACAACATCAAACAAGCAATCACACGACCGAGGCTGCATTGTCAACTTTTCCCGCCAACCGTGGTTCATGAGAAAGAATTTCCTGCTTACGTCATTCCGATGCTGCATCATTGCAAGCATCTCCATGTCACTAGCAGCACTTATGATGTTTCAGGTATGATTATGATGTTTGCTCATGCTTGGTTTGATCATTGATTACTTGATCAGCTGATTGAGTCATTAATTGATTGATTGATTGATTGATTGATTGATTAATCAGTTGATTAATCAGTTGATTGATTGATTGATTGATTGATTGATTGATTGATTGATTGACTGATTGATTGATTGGCATATTCACCATTGCCTGCAATACAGAAACAGTTGCTATTTAAAAGAGAATAGACATAGCAACATCGGGTGGCCGCTGTGAATGGGTCTAAGGAAACCCCTAGGCACCTTGCACCCATCTTTGCTTTAGCCGCACAATGGAAAGCACTGGTCAAAGTTTCAAATACAGTAGGGTATATTTTAACTTAGCCTGTGCTAGACTTATGCCTTTTCGTCCCTTGTTTCCCTGCGTTCTTTGATTTGCTGATATCACTTGGTCAATAGGGACTCATAATATTACGCTTACATAATGGGCCCACTTTTTCAAAATGGCCTAAAGAGGTGGGAGTTCTCGTACACTCAACAAAATCGCTTCAAAATCTGGTTTAAAGAGCTCGAACATTGAAAAGCGAAGTTTTAGTACAACGAATGATGTTGTGTTGACCTACAAAGTGCAAAATGCATACGTTTCAGGCAGTAATCTTCCTCTGTAGAAGCAAAATAGATCCATCAAAGCTGCGAGAACTCCAGGCTTCTTCAACCGTTCTTTAAGAGCAACAACAACAACATTCTGAATAGCGGCCCCTGATTGGTTAAAAACTGAATTCTAGCGATTTGATTGGTGAATACGGAACCACCCTACGCGGGCCTAAACTGGGCCCACTATTTAAGAGTAATGTTATTAGTCCCTATTGACCAAGGAACGCAGGGAAACAAGGGAAGAAAAGGCATCAGTCTAAGCCTGTGCCAGCTTTTAGTTGTGTCGATTCCCTTTAATTGAGAGGTTACTCATTGTGCAGTGCAATAGCACGTTTTGGTAGGCAGACATCTTCAATGTTCTTAGCACCCCTAAGTTTCCTTGTGTTTTATGCCAGAACTTTCAAAAGATGGCATACAAAATTTTGGCTGCAATGATTTTGTGATCTTAGAGGGGCGGTGTTGAAGTTGAGCAAAGACAATGTTTAGCAGGAATCCAAGCCATCCAGGAAGAAATCATGTTTTCAAAAGCTCTTGTCTGTTGCATGCTAGAGTGCGTTGTTAAATTGTAATATGATCTGTTGATCTCTTACCTCCCTCCATTGTATTTGCTTCCAGGTCAAGAAAATGCCTCGATGGGAATAGTCCAAGCAATTGTCAAAGATGACTATGGGAGAATCTCGGCCGAAGCTGATGTTCGAAAAGGAGGCATACCAGCTGGCTACTAGGCAACAACAATGCTGCATGAGTTTCATGTGAGTTTACGACTTTACGTCTGACTTCAAAAGCCTTTTGGCAACGCTTAGACTAGTTAGTTACCAAATCAAATTTGGCTCTTAAAGTATCATATAAAGTAGTCATAATTTGCATCTAATGTGAATCTTAGAGGTGTAATGTTTAGGTTATAACCATTTTCTGAATGGTAGGAGATAGAACGTCCGATCGTAAGAGGAAAAAAATGAAAGTTTAAAGTTTGTAACTAATATAGAAATATGTACAATGGACGATTGCACTGAAGATGGTGGTGAGGAAGTTTTACTAATATGCATTGCATTCCAAATGCAAATCTTCAGAACCCGAAATTTTACAACTCCACGGTGAGCCGTACGGAGGAGAGCTTTGCTTGTCAACGTCATATTTGAGGAAGGCTTAGTAATTTTACAAGAAAACTAGGAAAACTGATCGGTTATTTTAGCAGCAACTTGTGGTTTACATATTGTACGGCTATAAACAAAGTGAAGAGTTCGACAAACATAGCAATTTGGCCTGATAAATTGAAGAAGTTATATATATAACTAACGAAGTTTGCATTCGGTGGAAGCTTTGACGTTTCCTGGAATCTGCAACTCTTCAACCGATTAAAGAATTTCGAATAAAGAATACACCGTATTTTGGTGAAAAGTTCCTTACCAGCATCTTTAACATAATCGTCTGTTTTCGTAGGTAGAAAAAACCTGTCTGGAAAGTCGAAAATTTTTTGAAATTTATGGGATTAACTTTCTGATAATCTTCAAGCAGCATTGCTCTACTTGGAGCATCTAGACTCGCATATCTTTGCTGAACACTGTAGGGATATTAATGATGATGCCATATGCATACCTAAACAAACTGTACGACTTTCAAATTAAGATTGTAAAATGATTTCGACTACTTAACCATACGTGACCAAAGTAAAAGAAACAGCAGGTACCAGTTTGTACTTGTAACACTTAAAAGGAAATTCACGTTTACAGAATAATTAAGCTTTGCCCTAAATTCTTTATATTCTTGCTGGTCACAATCATAGAACCAGTTCAAGTTAGTAGAAGTAATACAATAAATTGTATATTTTCTTAAGTGGTAGCACACAGGGGTTTTATATCATGGTAAATGGACGGTTTAAAATTACATGCTAAAATTCATAACTAAGATTGCCATTTACTTTAAGTTTATTTTTTGTATAAAAACTTTGCTGAATGTAAAGTAGATTAACGGAGTAAAGATCAACTTAGCTGAGGAAAACAAACGAAGCCGCAAAGTTGCCCTGAAACCAGTACGGCGAACTCTCGTTTGGTGCGGGCGATGGGAGGTTTTTAAGAGAAGATATGTGCTTATAACGAAAGAAGATGGATAAATCTAAAGTTCTGTCTCGCGGATTTTGTTTATTTGATTCAGGAGCTGAGGAGTGACTGCGTACGTCTCAGCAATAAATATGCAAAAATTGTAATACCCTCTGTTCGGTTTCTGAATCAAACAAACAAAATCCGCGAGACAGAACTTTAGATTTACCCTTCTTCTTTTGTTATAAGCACATACCTTCTGTTAAAAACCTCCCATCGCCCGCACAAAACGAGAGTTCGCCGTACTGGTTTCAGGGAAACTTTGCGTCTTCGTTTGTTTACAATTTCTGCTTGAGAGAATTTCTTTTGTCTGCATTCACTAATCGCTTTGAATTGAGGTGTGAACCAAAGCTACTGATGCTATTGTATTACAAAATCTGCCCTTGTTATTCCATCCATCAGGTTCTGTTCGTCTTCAAATTAGTATTTTTGGTCTCGAGAGACCCCAGTAAATATTATTTTTTTAGTTACCCTGCGTATGATTTTAAAGCATAAGATCGTAGAGTTTTTTAAACTTTATGCTATGAAATATAAGATGTAAACATTACTGTAAATTATCGAAATATCATGAAGTATTTGTTACTGTAATAATGAATTTAATCTAACTTTACTAAATATAGCTAAACTGAATATTACCTTGTTAACGGGATGAATACAGTTGTTTGTTGAACTTTATATTCTAATTTTTGAAGAAGGGTATGACAAGATTTTAAAGACGAGTAGAAGTGTTTTTTCATAAAGATCTCTGTTACTTGTTTCTGTCAAGTCTCCTAGTGGTAAGGACTTTAAATCCACCAAAAACAAAGAAGTTAACTCGGATGTTCTCCCTCAATCTTAATCTTAATAGACTTCTCCTCAGTTGTTCTACAAAAGGGCCTGGATCGAGCGATACTTTTATACATTTTTCGAGAGGTTCAGTCGAATCGGTGTCACAGCTTCTATCACCAGATCAGCTTCAATCACTATTGTGCACATGCAAATATTCAACAAAATGTATAAAACTGTGGTTCGATTCAGATTCTTATCCAAAATTCTTATGTCAAGGTCAGACGGAATCATTTAGCAAGTTTGTGCTCGATCCACCATGAATTTGAAAGTATGAAGGACTTCTACGAGGAAGTCGTCCATTTTCTCGTGGTCGACTCGTCTGAATTTAATATTCTGCTGTTAGAACTACATTTCCCCAATTAAATGCCGACATTTCTATATTTTCTTACATAGATATACCTATAACTATCACCAATCTCTCCTTTCGCCGGTGTTCCAAAAAAACTAAACTTAGGCCCATGTTGTTTACGGTAATGGTGTTCACAAAGTTCTATGCTTGACCTCCTTTCCGCTGACAGCAGGTGTGACATTCTTCTAAATCAGGGGGGCGACTAAAATTCATTTTTTAGATCAACGTGCGGGTATGCGAGTCAAAAGATTGATTTTACCAAAACCATTTGAAGCTCATTAGAACTTTAACTAATTTTATCAACACAAAAATGGTATTTGGATGAATTTGGGAAAGAGATAACAATTAATCATGTATTGGATAAAGTTGGATAGATTTGTAATATATTGCTTTGTTCTTATTTTTATGATTGGACCATTATTTCATGAAGTATTATCGAAGCCAAAAGGCAAGCATGCGAAATCAGAAGATTATTCAAACGACCGGTAAGTGATAGCTATCCTCCCTTTATTTCTTATTCCTTCGATTTTTCTTGAAATGTTAAAAACTTTTTAGGTCATTTTCTACCTTAGATTTTATTTATTTTCACTGAAGAACAATTCAGCAATTTTGGTATGCATAGGTACAATCTACCCAGTATTCCACGGTCTCTTGTTTCAACATCAGGCCTAATTCTGAGCTCTTTATCTTCAAACTTTGATATTCCTTGGACACATTTTCCAAGTTAAATTGTTTTACTCATGTTCACTAAATTATGAAGCATTTGACCTGTCCTTTCAGCTGTTCTACGAAGAGCTTGGATCGAGCGATATTTATAAAGGTTCCTTTGCCTATCACAGTTGTGGACAGATTTGAAAATTCTTCAAAATGCTTTAAAATGTTTTTCGATTCAAATTCTTTTTAGAATAACTAAGGGGTTTATCGACATCTTAGTTTCAGGCTACGTCTCCTTTCGCAAGCCTTGATTCAAAATTAGACTCATTCTGAATCAAAGCATTTTGATTCCTTTGATATTCACCTTGAACTATTTTCCATTTCCGTTCTATTGAGCTCTTTCCATGGCTGTTTGGAATATATAGCAGCAACAATGTTCTTTATGGCAAATGATGATAGAAGCTATCTTCATATCACTTACCAAATGCTCTTTCCATCTCATTTTTCTTGGATTGAAGATCAGCCTAATTGGGTCAAAGGAAAGCCCAGTTGACCAATTTGAATTTACTTCAAGGAATTTGCCCTTCAAGTTTAACATCTTGAATGGGCCTTTTAGCTATTCTAAAAAAAAGCGCCAGGATCGAGCGGTATTTTTATACGTTTTTATACCGAGGTTCCATCAAGTGGCGTTAGAGCTTCTTTCACTTTTGTTCACATTCAAAAATTCTACAAAATCTACTCAAAAATCGTTCATTTCACATTCTTTTTTAGAGAGGGCCTATTGAAGTTCTTACTACATATTGAGACCATTGTTGTTATATAGTATCTTGCCCCTTGTTTGTGAATCTGTTCAAACATTTTCGTTGTTTGCAAATATTTTACATGGTACCGTGACAAATAAATGGAAGTGTGGGAAATTTAGATACAGAAGAGAAGGCATTTTGTTGAACAGCAGACCTTGAGTTACAACTGTTAGTTCCAAGAAGGCCTAACGAACTTTTTGTTTCACCTGCTCCTGGAAATCATGTCTGAAGTAGATGAATCAGAGAGTCATTTACAGGGGAGTTGTGTGTCTAGAATCATTTTGAATTGCCCAAGAAACAAGTTTCCCACTCATACAGTAATCATGTTTGCTGTTAAATGCTAAGGGGTACCCGGCATGCATTGTAGCCGTATTTATAAAGATGATCTAATTGTATGCTGCATGAAAATAATTTTGTGATGCCACTCAAGTTAACAGCGCATCGCTGCAGCTTCAAATGCAGCTTTCTCCCTCCTTGCATGTGTTTAACATTGGGCTAAAATTAAATGAAATCTGTAAAATCCATGGAAAACAAAAAAAAATGGTTGCAATGTTTGCCCAAGACTATGGTTTGTCCAAGAAACGTTAATGAAGCAGTGTTAATATTGCTATCTCCTGTGCAAATAAACCCTTGTAGCTTTTTAAAAAAATATTTTCTCCCACTCCGCAGGTCATCAAAGCATTCAAGAGACAGAAGTTCAACCGATCAAAACGCAGAAACGGGTAAGAAACGACAGCCCGACGAAGACGAAGACGGTGCGATGGGTGACGAACCCCCTGCACAAGACAATGACTCTAATGACTCTAACCCACAAACTGAAGCACAGTCAGGGGTGAATTCAGATGCAAATACTGCAGCCGAAACGAAAGCTAATTCCGAAGCTGCGTCGAACACTGAGTCTACTTCTGAATCAGCTAGTGTAGTGAACTCAAAAGTACATACAAAAATTGCGGCTAAATCAAACGCTAGAACGAAAGCAGCCGCTAACGTTAAATTGCAAGCTAAAGCTAATGCTGAAACTAAAGTAAAAGCTCAACAGCAAGGGCCTACGCAGCCAACTGTACCCACACAGCCCACGACTCCGACAGCCGTTACTAAACCCACGACGGCACCTACTAAACGAACAACACCAAAGCCTATAGTGGTGAAAGTTCCTTACCCATGCCCTTGTCCTTGCCCATGTCCTTGCCCACCACCTCCTCCTCCTCAACACGTTATTTGCTGCCCAGCACCGTGTCCCCCACCTTGTCCCCCTCCTTGCCCCCCACCGTGTCCACCACCCCCTCCCCCATGCCCAGAGCCATGTCCGCCGCAGCCATGCCCTCCTTGCCCGGTTTGTAAGAAGCGGAGGAGATCAGTCTTACGGAGGAGCTTACCATTTCTTGACATGGACTTGCTGTAATAAACATACTCAAACAGAATGCTACTGCACTGTATCAAACTTGATGCACGTCTCGCCATACGTCGTTCTTTTAACTGTACAAT
Source organism: Aurelia sp. 3 sensu Dawson et al. (2005) (assembly GCA_964020215.1). NCBI lineage: Eukaryota > Metazoa > Cnidaria > Scyphozoa > Semaeostomeae > Ulmaridae > Aurelia > Aurelia sp. 3 sensu Dawson et al. (2005). The sequence goes on from OZ026586.1 coordinate 14,705,691, forward strand.
ACAACGCATACTTCCTACGAGTGACACGCTTCAAGCAATTACTCTACAGGTGACGAATTGAATGGCAACTCGACAGACTTGAGTTGGGAACGGGGAGTCTAGCAATGCAAGGTAGACGATCAAAGTTTAGAAGACTGAGAAGACCTGTCTGTAAAGAAATAATGGATGAAGACATTCACAGGCCCTGCTTAAAGAAATAAGAGACTGTAAAGAGAATTAGAGATTCAACCTTAAAACACCTGGAATTAAAAGTTGATCGTGGGGCACAACAAGAATTTATCTAACATAACTGAATGATAGCTGACAACTAGTGAATGATTTCTCGTAACTATTGCATCCGAAATCGAAACTTAAGACTGAAAATCAGCTTTTATGATGCTTCTAAAATTTGGACCATAGACCATAAGGTCCCATAGGGAGTTAATGATTTTACTTGAAATTCTATGCTGTGGTATAAAGTGATTTCTTTTCTTGCATTCTTTTGACTTGAATATCATCACGTTGACAAACTAAATTGGTCTAACCTGGGGATGTACGAGAATGCAGTCACAGAGTATGGAAATCGATTGATTTTATCTTAATGAGAACTTAATAACCGCCGTAACAGTCAACGCAAGTTATTAAGCTAAGCTGAGTAACTTTATCATGAAACGGTATGCTACTGATTTTTGTACGATCTTAATCATAGCTTGTAGAAGCTTTTTTGTAATTTGTAATTGATCTTATAACTCGAATGCATGTTATAGTGACACATCAAAATTAAATGACATTGCTTTATTTTCTACGACACTCTTTAAGTATAGAGTTCGACTCAACTTGCTTTGACTCGACTCGACTCGACTTGATTTGACTTGACTTGACTTAACTGAAAGCAGCTCTATGAAGCAACGTTCTATGTGGTGACAAAACAAGTGAACAATGGCTTTATTCAAGCAATGCCTATTAAGCAAGATCTGATGAAAGATAATTTGATCTTAAAAGAAAATTTGCTTCTGCAATAAACTTTGTACTTATAGCAGGTTTTTTGACTAAAAAATGCAATAGCTGTAACAACAAAAGACTTCCACTTCGAGTCTCGTACCTTGAAGCGGTGGATTTGGAAACGGCATCGTCCATGGAACATTTTTCAACTTTTGAAACGAGGCTTATCAACTCTGTTGGCCTACCGGCTGAGTTAAAATTGTATTGAGTGCGAATTTCAGTTGCAAGTAAATCATGGACTAGAATGGAGCGTGGAATTCTTACTCCAATACAAAGCCCTTACCAGTATTTTCCTAATTTCTGAGAGTGATCATACCAAACAAAATCTTCTCTTCGAAGTTAACCTTTAACTTATTGATAAACATTTTAGTTTTGAATATCGGCTGCATACTCTTCAACCCACAGTCCGGCAAACAAACATGTTAGATATTTTCTTGCTCACCCGTTTAGATGAATTCATCTGCTGTCAAAATCCAGCTTCGTTGTCACAGACGTTGCAAAGAGAATTGTTACCGTCAAATTTTCTATTGTTTTCAAATTGTGCCGATATCGTGTGAACACTTGTTAAAATTTCGCTGCCGTCATACTGTCTGCCGTTTTCAAAAGGCACTGGTATCATGTGCATGCAATCTGAGACTTACGTTGATCTTCGTCTATGAATTTTTGCCTTCAGAAAACTAGAAGTTTGATTCAAATTTTATCGCAATTTTACAGTTCACAGCAAAGCTGGCAAGCGTGCCCCAAATCCATCAGAGCCATTACACTTCAAACATGCGGCAGTTTCATCAGATCATCACTTGTGTTCTGAAATAGGGAAAAGCATTCTGAAGAAAGGAGGTAGTGCTGTTGACAGTGTTATAGCCGTGCAATTTTGCGTCGAGGTTGTAAATTCACATTCAACTGGAATTGGTGGTGGTGGTTTTATGTTGGTATTTGATAAGAAAACAGGTAAGTAGACTGATTGCATATTCGTAGCTATCGCTATTGATTGACTGATGGACGCTCAAACTACGACTCGTGGACTTCCACATTGAAATTGGGCAGGAGCTCTCCCCTGTCGATTTTATGACAAGATATGGAAACCATAGCAACACTGTACGAATTCCAGGCAATGGCGTATGGGCCTAAGTTGCCTGCTCGAACCTCCAATGCTTAAACACCTCAAAGTTCAAGTTTACAGTGAAGTTAGCCATGAATCAAAGCCGCAAGTATCCAGATGAATGTTTCCCCGATCAAAGAATCAACAAACCTTTCACCGTGAACCATGAGTCCCTCATTTTCAAGGCCAATTAGCTTCCACGAACTTCACTGCAGCAATAAGAATTCTCGAGGGTGGTTTGCCTCGCTTCTGAGACTACACCTTAGTTTCGTTTCAGAGCGCACACCTAAACCTGTTCATTTCCGTCTCAAATTTGTATATGAAAGTCCATAAGTCCCAGTTTGAGCAAAAATGAGAAATGTTGTTGTTGTTGTTGTTGTTGCGATAACTGGGACTATGTCGTGAGTCTAACAAGTAAGGCCCAGTTCAAACGCTGGACTCTTCTTGCTGCGATGTCGATGCAATAAAACTGAGCTCATGACTCATGAGAAGTATAAAGCCTGAACCAACTTGGTCCTGCACTTACCGTGATCATTACATTTGACTGATCCTGTGGTACTTTACCAAAAAAGCATGGTTTCTTCCTAAGAGGTTTCCCCCAGAGTGCAAGGCTAGAGCTACGCGCCTTCAAAGTTTTGACACATCCTTTTATCTATGTTAGCAGCTTGACTAATTGGTCGTAGCAATGGTTTTGTTTGTGGTCACTAATCACATTGTACATTCATGTCGATCAAAAGTAATGAATGATATTGTTTCAAGATCTGATTTTCCTTTATTTGATCGATGGTGGTGTATAACGAATTTTGAAATATCACCAAATTCCATTATGTATATAGCCTCAAGCTGTCGAAAATTTTTATTCTGAAGATGAAGCACATTGCTACTTCGAAAAGTTAACCTTATCAAAACCTGACCAGGTCCTAAATAATGTGATAAAACTGGATTCGTCATTTGTCTTTTGGAATGTCACAATTTTTTGGATATGTCATCAACTTGAATTTGTCTCTTTCGTTGGATTTGTCGACCTGAATATGATTTGGAAGGACTGAAATATGAATTATATTCTAATCGTCACAATCCTTGTTCTTAACCCTTTCACCCCCGGAAGGGCCATATAGCCCAACAGTATTCAGTGAGAACTGCGAATTTTTCAGGGGGTAAAGCTTTTAGAAATTTGATTGATTGAAAGGTTATGGACAATGCATTCATCTATTGCTTATTGAATCATTGATTATGATACCCCCTGGAAAACGACGATCTACATTAGGTTTTCCTGTTAAGCGTAATTTTAGCCGGGCCTGAAAGGGTTAAAATATGATATTTTACCATATGAGAATTATTTTGATTGTCAATTGCATCAAGGCATGTTACACTATTCGTACTAAAGTTTGAAAGCCCATCGTTTTAGCAAAAGTATTCTTCATTGTACATTGTTTCATATTTAAGTCAAAAATACTCCCTTACATTTTTGAATGATAACAGAACTCAGTAAACGACATCTCTTGCTGGTTGAAATGCATATTGAAAGTTCATTTGTCTGGGATTCGTTGAAGTAAAATTAGACTTTTCGTTGTCATTATAGGCAAAGCAAGCTCAATAGATTTCAGAGAGACGTTGCCTCTTGGATATAAAGACAATAAAAGTAAGTATCATTCTGTAAAAATTCTCTTATACATGTCATTGGTCGCTATGGCTGCTTCTTAGTCTTATAACACTTTGTCAGCTCCTGGTTCTATATGGTCCTATTAGCTTACACATTGTTTCAATCCCAGGGCGGACACTCAGCGCATAGCACATAGGCAGTCCAAGAAATGTTCTGACAACCCAAAAATATCAGTTCTACTTCATGGCAACCCAAAAATATCAGCTCATATTTTATACTTAGAAACCTGTACATGAACATAAAATGCCATGAAACAATGCAAATAAAGGTGAGGAGGATTGCCTCTAGCCAACCCAGAAATATCAGTTTAAAAATATTTTATGCCAAATAACCATCATCATAACTGCAGTTTTATTTGGACCCAAAAAATATCGATTTTGGTGATTTTTTTTACCCAGAAATATCTGACTTACCTCCCCGTATGTGCACATGCTGAGTGCCCCCCAGGGATTTCAAGGGACATTTTGAAAATCTAGCATTCTACACTACAAAATGATTTAAACTAAACTTTTCAGTTGGATTCATCATTCCAGACATATAAAAGTAGTGCTGCTTCTTTTAATTTCTTAAAGGTTAAATGTATTCTGAAATTTCACAGCCTTTTTATCTTCACCTCCCTACCACATGTGGTGATGGCATCCAATTCTTGATTTAATTTAACCCATTTTTATCTATTGCAAAGACCAACCATGCATTGATAGACGCTGCTGTCAGGGAGCGCCGTAGGCCGCCTTCGGCGCTCCCTGCTGCAGTCGTACTTTATTGCCGCAGCTTTGCTCCTTGCAAAGGAAAATGTTATTAACTACTACGGAGGAGCCATCGTTAGTCGAAATCTCCTCCACAGAAAGATATTAACCCTAACCCTAACCCTAACCCTAACCCTAACCCTAACCCTATTGTACCGCAGGAACATATATGCTGTTACATACTTCAGTGTCTATTCATGTATCAACCCGGTAATAAGGGAAGCTGTTCATTGATGGCAAAATTTCAGGGTCTTTATGCTGGATAATACCTTGGATACCAGAGCCACAATAAATGAAATATGAAAGTAAAGAAGGAGAGAAAGTTTCTTCCTCCTTTCTTCCATCTCTCTCTTTCTCTTCTCAATTTTCCTTTCATTTTAATATTGAGGCTCTGGTACCCAGAGTATTCATTTACGAAAGGATTTTACGGGTGGGTATTACACCTTCGTCATTGTACGTCACTTTATTGTCTCTTTTCTGCAGATAAGACCCAAGGGGAGACTATTTTAGTGCCTGGCGTGCTACGAGGCCTTGAACATGCACATAAGAAATTTGGGAAACTAAAATGGGCAGAATTATTTGAACCTGCAATAGAATTATGTCAGAAGGGTTTCAAGATTCACGCAGCTCTCGGACATGCACTTGAAAAGAAGAAAGATTACATCATGGCAAATCCAGGACTAAAGTGAGAAAATAACTGTTTCTTCTTTGATAAAATTCTTCATCCTATTCGTAGTTCTTTTGCTTTATATCAGCAAAGTCCAGAAAAACTCACGGCTTCCGGCGGTGAACCGGAGGATGGTCGTACTTTTTAATGTCCTATTTCAGGAAGGTTTTGTAATTTTTGTAACGAATGAAGCAGGCGTGCATAAACATGGGAATGCGGGAACAAAGTTCCCAGGCAGCTTTTTCCGAAGCAATATTTTGCAGGCAGTTTTTCTTAAATGGTTCTTTATGAAATGCATTTGTAATTAGTTCCAAATCAATACTTTGCAGGAACTTTTTTCAATAGTTCTTTATCGAATGTAATTGCAGTAAGATGATGAATAATAGCACACAGAATTTGACTCGTTGCTTTTTACAAGATAAAATGCAGAAGGGGCTTGGCAAAGATTTCTCCAGTTGGCAATACAAGGTCTTAAGAAAAAATCTTTTTTAACAAATGCATCAAATGACCGATTTCCATGGGGAAAGGTTCACGGTCTAAGTTAGACTCTTGGCTGCGTGCAAAAATTTAGTTCACGACAATCAGGTGGCTAAATGCGATATCACAGTCCGCCAAATGCCTGACGTTTTTCTAACTCACCCGGTTTATATACTGTTTACTGCATTACTGTATATTGTTTTGCTATGTAAATTATTTATTGAATCCGTTATCATAATGTTATCAAAATGACAATGTTGCAGTGCATTTGTTATTTAACATGTTCTGTTCGTTGCTCCATGTGTAAAAACTTACTGTTTGATACCTGTATGCTTACTGGCTCTGGTAACAGGCTTCTCTACCCTAGCTGTACAAAATTGCTACGCAGGCAGGTTTTCAGAGAATTCTACCGTTCCCAGGCAGGTTTGAACATTATGCACGCCTGGAATGAAGGGTTCGATATTTTGGCAAATTTCATAAATTGTAGAGCTATAAGCAAAGAAGTGAGTTTGAAAACCTTGCTATTTTGCCTTTATGAAATTATTCAATAAGGAAGATTTCACAAACAAAGATTAGCTTCCGGATGAGGTTTTGAAGTTCTTCTGGACTATGCATATCAGGGAGACAGACAGGACAGAAATTTCCTTGAAGTAATGGATTCAAGTCAGATGCAGCAGTATACATTCGGTATTTAGTCTTACTTAATCAGTAGCATGGTACTATGAAAATATCGGTAAGCAAAGGATAAAACTGCGTTACATTTAGGACTGTAACGTGGTACTTCGCGTAACAGCTCGATTTGGCCCTCCTTCTCTATTAATCCCCCCCCCCCACTTGTATCATACTCCAGAAATTACGAAAGATTTGCCATTTATTTTGCAAAATAAGCTTGCATGCATATTTTGATGTGGTTTGAGATGAAAACTGTGCCGAATTTATTCATTTGACTCGTAAAACTGTGTGTAGAATCTGCAAAATATGGGGTAAAAGAGCTGAAAAGCTGTCATATATATCCATGTCATTTGGTTTTGTAAATAAGCCTTCACTCTCTACTAAGCCCTCTCTGTTAAGCCTCCCGTCTGGGGTGTCCGAAATTGGATAACCCCCCAGTGGGGGGGGCTTAATAGAGCTTTTACGGTAAGATGGCCGTTACCTGCAGATTTAGGCAATCGAGCTCCAAGAATGGAGTCTAGTGCATCAAATTGTATAGGGCTCCTCATAGTTTCTTGCGACATACCTTAGCTCCTATGCTTTACGGAGGAATAAAGTTTAACAGCTTAGTATTTGCCGCATAGGCCATTACTTAGGATTTTCCTTGTACTTTATATAACAGTGCTATTTGGCATGGATATACAACATGATGAGATTTTTGCTGACTAAAGCCTACCTTTTCAGATATCTATATGCTCCAGCGGGAACATTGCTGAAAGAGGGAGAAGTCTTAAAGCGACCAAAGCTAGCGCAGACTTATAAAAGACTGGCAAAGGAGGGAGCCGACTTGTTTTACACGTAGGTGTCACGATAACTTAAGCTCGGATCGTCAATTTGGAAACACGAATCATAAGAAGGGTGCAATCAACAAACCTGGTCGCGCTAAACATCTGTCCATGGGCAGTAATGCAACGTGTTTGTAGCTTGGAAATTAAAGTTGTTACTTTAATATTGCCATGGTTTTCTTCGTTGTTTTTCTTTGGCCTAAGCCTAACCAGTGCTAGATATCAAATTCAAATGGCTCTTGCGCGTATGAACTGTTGGCTCCTACACAGCGTTCATCCTCATTTCAAACTACGAGGATGAACGCTGTGTATGAACTATCTGTTCCGATGCACAGGAGCCTTTTCAATTTGATTCCTAGCATTGGTCAGGCTTTAGCCGAAGAGAAAACAACAAAGTAAAACAGTAATATCGGAGGTAATAAACATTAACTTTTTTAGCTACAAATATGGTGCATTATTGCCCATGGTCGATCTCAAATCAGATGTCGCGTGAAGATATTTGCGAATAAAAACAATTCAAGTGTTTTGCATGAGTAAGACAACATTAACATGATGCCGGCACAATTTGAAAATGATAGAAAATTCGACGGTTACAAACTCAGTGCAATCTCTCCGAAAGGGAGGCTTGATAGAGCATTTGCGGCATGTCAATTCTCTTTAAGCTGCTTCCGTTTTGAAGTTATTTTATAGGAGAGACTTTTTCTTTGAGTTTGACACCTTTTTTGAGTAAATCTAAAAAGTTAAAGACCTAATTAGCTAAAGGTTTATTTAATCCATTTAAAGTCATGTGACCATACCCTTGAGAGGTTTTGATATTATTCTTCTTTTGGCATTTTGGCAATCATGGCATAAGTTTCAATGCCACAAAATATGTGAAAGAAATCAAGGGATGTTTTGTCAAGAGACTGATCATTTGGCTTGGAAGTTGGTTATTTACAAACTTTATCCGATCAAGTCTATTCCACCGTTATGATACCAGAAAAGCCACGTAATAGTATCACAATCCTTTTTTATAGTGGAGATATGGCTTCGCAGATTGTCAAAGATATTCAAAGTGCTGGCGGATTCATCACATTGACTGATCTAAGTGGCTATAGAGCCATCGAAAGAGGACCTTTGAGGACCAAAATCAAGGACCTAGAAATGTTATCAACTCCGCCTCCTGGCAGTGGTGCTCTTATTTCATTGGCATTGAAAATTATGTCTGGTATGTGCACCATAATGCTTTCTTACTTCGACGCTAGTGTATCAATTTTCACTGAAGTTTTTGGCGTATTCTAGTCCTAGCACTTTAGTTTATTCATTGCAGAAATATATGTTTATTTGCTGAAACTAGTGCCGCCCGTAACTCTCAAGATTTGCTTTTTTAGATAACACTTGCTAATTAATTTGCTCCCACTGAAAAGGCGAGATCTGTCAATTCAATAGAGTCGAAACTCAGGACCATAATGAGCTAAAGTTTTCTGAGAAAAAATGGAACATTGCAATTGTTAAATGAAAAATTCGATTCGAAAACATTTCTTTTCTCCCTTTTTGTTATGTAGTCTAATTAATTCCAAGTGTAACCAATTTTGAAGACCTCAAGATGCAGCCCAGAGTGAACCGGTGAGGAAGACTCACGTTTTGCATTCTTCCATCTTTGCTCGTGGCATTGAGTTGGTTGTTGTTGTTGTTGTTGTTGTTGTTGTTGTTGTTGTTGTTTGTTGTTCTTGTTCTTGCTCTCGCTTTAATTGTAGCGACAAGTCAGTTCAGGGGGACAGCATTACACGAAAGTAATGAGTCTGCCTGTGAGGCCTTATGGGCGCGAAATTACGTGACTTTGCAGTCACCCCTGAAAAGAACCAAATGTCAGACGAGAAACGTTCAGTTTGAGAAAAAGATATGACCCAAGTCTGTCTGCAGTTGTCTGCAGTGCAATTTGTTTTAGTATGTAATGTTCTGCTTTTTTGTAGGTTTCAATTGGACACGAGATGATATCAAGAATCCTGATAAGATACCTTTGACATATCATCGCATTGTTGAATCGCTCAAATTTGCGTATGCTCCTTTTACATATCTTGGTGATCCTAAATTTACCAATCACACCAAAGAGGTAATGAAAACGTTTATCAATAAACCTAACTTTTCATTGTTTTGTGGTTTTTGAAATGGAACAGTCTGATCTTCTACTGATGTGATAAGGTTACCGCAAAGGAATTTTTGTACCACGTTTTCCGGGAGGGGGGAGGGTAGTCAGTATATTTTTCCGACAGGAATGTGCCATTTTTCAGGGTATCGTTTTGACCTATTTTTTCTGGAATGGAATATCAAAAGAATGCAATTCTCTTGATCCGGTTGTCAAAACATATCGAAAGGGGAAATATGTGAGATCAGGTCGTTATTAAGTCCAGTTTTTGTGTTTTGCAGTATAATTTTAGCCGATCTTTGCTGGAATCGGGTATCATTTAAAGGCTAAACTTCCAATTCTGGAGTCGGGTAAAAAAATTTCTTCTGTGGGCACACTCCCATAGAAATTTAGGTCAAGTACCCCCTCCGAGGACGTTTTGCACGATGTTTCCAATGCAATTAGCGTATAGAGGAAGACTAAAGAGAATCAGAGGAGCATACTTTCGTGTAAAATTGGTCAGAAATTTTATACCGGGTAAGTCAAAAAAAGTTTAGGCGTTTGGTGGAGGGCTGTGGAATAAAAAGTATGTGACCGATATTCAAAACTGAAATGTTCATCTATCAGTCAAAGGTCAACTTAGATGAGAAAAGTTTAGTTGGTAGTATCCCTCATCTTACAGACCCAGAAATTAGGAAAATGTTGGTAAAGGGCATGTTTGGGAACAAAAATTCCACTTTCCATTCTGGTCCATGATTTACCTTCTATCGAAATTGGAATTCAGCATCTCCAACTGGCAATGTAAACTTCAATGCCACATAACTCATCGACCAGAATGGAATGTGGAATTCTTGATTCCCATACAAACCCCTTACAAGCATTTTGATTGTTGTTGGGTCTTAAAGATGTTTGATTTTACCAAACAAAATTTTCTCATCTAAGTTAGCCTTTTAGTGATTAAAATTTTACTTTTGAATATCGTTCACATACTTTTTATTTCACAGCCAATCAAACGCCTAACCTTTTTTTAGACTCACCCGGTAGTGCATCAAAGGTTGTTAAAGGCTACTTTTATGAAGCCTTCGTAGGGTAATTTCTTTTTGAGAATGAGGCATTCAGTAATTGAAGTTTTGTGAGGGTAGCTTCTAAGTTTATTGAGGCTAAAAGTGTGGAATTGAAGGTGAGCGTGGCTTGTGCTCCTTCGACACGATGTATAAAGCAAAGTCGTTGCACTTGTAGCCTATATATGTTCCAGGTGAGATAATCATGAAACATGAACAATGAATCATAGCATTGCCGAGGGGGGGAGTGCTTCACCATGGGGCAAGACGGGGATGTGCGCCAGTTTTGGGTAGTTTTTCGCCTGAAAATTCTGGGATTGGCATGTACTTTTACTGGAAAATGTATGTGATTGGGGTGTACTTCCACTTGGAATTTTCTGGGATTGGTACTATTATATTCAAAATTCTGGTAATGAGCGTTGAATGAAAGTACAACCTCTAATGTTTTCGAGCAACACGTGCTCATTTTCAGGTGTACAGATTTCAAGTATTTTGTGTGTGTTGAAAACGTGCTCTGATCAGAGCCTCGTTCCAGTAGCCAGATCAAAATTCTCGTTCCCAGCCCTTGAAAATTCAAATCTTGGTGGCAAAATACGGTTGAATTCTGGGATTGGGTATCAATATCTGACATATATTCTGGGATGGGTCGTAACAGAAATCCTTGCGGTGCACACCCCCATATGAATTTCTAGTGAGTACCCCCCCTCCCCCCGGAGTATTGCTAAAGTTTTTTTCTCGTTTCACTGTTTTGTTTGCAGGCCTATCATTATGCCTGAGATTTTGTAGTTTTTTCTTTTTCCAGGTTATACGTTACATGCTTGATGATAAGATAGCAGAAAATATGAGAGCTAGAATCGATAATGTATCACATACTGTCAATTATTATGGACCACATAGTACAGCTAAACCTGAAGATAAAAGAGGAACTTCACATATCTCAGTATTAGGTCCTGATGGAGATGCAGCCGCTGTTACGTCTACTATAAATGCTTAGTAAGTATTGTTCTTGATATGCAAATATTTTATCATCTTAGTTCATACTCGTTCGATTACTTTTGTTTATTTAGTTTAGCTTTACAGTCCACAGGTCAACCATCTTCAAGATGCAGGGGCGGCGTGGCCCACCGGGACACCGGGAAATCGTCCCGGTGGCCCCTGAAAATCGTTCAGATATGGGCCCCCAAAGCTAAGCTAGAAGAAAATTATAGGTGCACGCATTTCTTATAAAATGTAAGACAAGGCTAGTTTAACTTGTGTACTATCAAAGCATTTGCCCCACTAGGCTCTCACGCTGTCCCGCATTGAAAAACTTTGAATTTTACGACAATTGGGCAAGAGCCCGGGCAAGACCCAGAAATTCACTTGACACACAAAGCAAAGATCATTGCTTTGCACAAACTTCCATACTTCCAAACCTCCTCTCGAAGGTCTCGCTTTAGCGAAGTCTTTGGTCTCAGTTCAGAGACTTTTTGAGCCATTTTTTGTTAAATCTTCAGTTTTGTCTGATCTTCACTGATTCAGAAACTGAAGTGAGATGGAAGGTCCCGGTAGCTGCAGAGTTGATGCTTGCGATACTTGATTGTTCATAATGGTGCAATGGGGACATGTATTTAATTGAAGTTGAGTGAAATTGCGTGTGTGTCTCGAATCGAAAACACTTGCCCTCCGTGATCTAGTTCATGCAGATCCAGAAGCAGTGGCGTGGTCTTGGGTGAAGCTGGGGAAATGCCCCCTCCACTTCTGTTAAAAGATGGGTCTCGAGATTCTTTCAAAACAAGGAGAATGTAGTAGAAGTTCGGTGAAGGTAAAGTAGGGTAAGAATACTTCCGAAAAATACTAGGAGGTGACTCGGAGAGTCGTTTTAAGCCAAAGTAAAGGGGAAACATCGTCGTCGTTTGGCTAATCTAGACAAAGTTGGCGAATTTGGCAAACACTAAAGTAAAGAAGGAGGTACTTGTTATTCTTACTAATTTTTCCCCACCACCTGTGCTCTGAAGTGCATTTTCAGCTAATCTAAAGGGCGTGATCGAAAAAATTTTCTGCTCGCTTCGCTCGCAGGGGCTCTAATTCTCAGCCCTCTAAGCCAATGAAAAGATGTTTTCTCAAAAATTCTCCTGGATAGGCTAATTCAGACAAACATTGCTAAAAATGGTCAATAATTCTTTTCGGGACCGGCAAAACATAGGGTCGGAGAGAAGCATTCTAGGCCAAAGTAGAGGACGTGTCATCGAAACTGTCCCTGGGAGCTTCGCCCCCAACACCCCTTACTTTCATACCCTGCTAGTTGATTTGCCTTGGCCGTGTCACTTACCATCAGTGCCAAAACATATTGCACATTTCACAACTCATTCACTAAGCTATTAACTTGGTAGTGTGAAGGTTAAGAAGAATTGTGGTGCAATCGGTATAAGTTTCTGTCAAGCCATTCAAGTATTAATCTTCTTAACGACTTGGAGCATACGAAGCTCTGTGACCAGGGGTGGCGCCTGCCCTGAAAAAAAGTGAGGTGGACAAGAGATGAATGGCCATAAATTCGTTGTCAGAAGGTATACCTAAAGTTTTTTATATCATTTTTGCTCAGGAATAAATACCGAACTGAGGAAAGTGGGGTGCAAATGTCCACCCCTGTCCACCCCGTGGCGCCGCCCTTGCTTGTGACAACCTTGAACGCCATTCCTTGAAAGATTTACTTTTGTGAAGGTCTTTTCAGCTAGAAAAATGCCTCCAAAATTATTTAATCAATAATAGGAATTTCTAGTTAAGATGAATCCATCATCATGGCTTTATGATGCATTTAACCATTTACATTCATAAATTACTACTGTTTGCGAATATTCTAAAGTGTGCTAGTTAGTTCTTTTTGGTTAACCTGTTTTTTCAGTTTTTTGCGTCCAGTGGCGCTGCCACCGCTGAAAAATCCGAAAGAACTAGGGGGGGAGGGGATTTCGACGTAATTTTTCAATCTAAAGGTATGCTCAACTAATTTTATGCCATTTTTCTTTGATAATTTTAGACAACTTTTGGGATTGGAAGTCCCCTAAGTTCCCCCGTGGCGCCGCCACTGGCTGCGTGGATTCTTGTGGAACCATAAATTGTGAAAGGGGGCAGGATTCTAATTTTCAGAAAGGGACTTGAGGCTATCATGGGCCCCTTTTCGACAAGCTTTTCCCGGGCCCTTAATTTTTGCCACGCCGCCCCTGTCAAGATGGGTGCGGGGGCGTTCGTTCAACGTGCACTTTGATTAGGTTTTCGAGTTGACAGTTTGTTAGTATCGCTCGAATTACGGTCTCGATCAGAAGACACTAGGAACAGTATAATCGGAATTCGAGTATGTTGATTTTATTTTCTTTGCAACACAGCTGTTTCGTTAATAGATCTTTCTAGCTATTCTTCAAAAGATTCTCCATCAAGCAAAATTTTTCTACATTGTGCATGATCGAAAATTCATCAGTTTCTTCAAATTTTATGAAAATATTGCTCGATCTAGGCTCTTACAGCAATATTTCATTACCTCAGCTGACATTCTATACAACCAGCTTGGTTGCAAGTAAACTTGCCATGGCTACTGGCTGTTACTTGAAGAATTTGCACATTCTGTGAAATGATAAAATAATTGCAAACTTGCAAACGATCTTTTTTAAAAAATAGTTCAGCCTGCTTGTCGTATCCACACCAAATCTTGATTTTTAAGAACTGTTTTATTATTCGAATGGTCAAATACCACAAAGGCTCTTACATTATAAGCACGCATGTTTTTTTCAAGGGTGGACTTAAACTTATGGCCATAGCTGGGGACTAACTGGTCTCCACTACTGTTTTTTCCTTGTAGCAATATGCTTCGTGGAGTTTCAATATGTGCAAACAAGTTATAGAAACGAATTGTGTATAGAATGATGTGAAATCCAGCTGAGTAACACAATATTTGGGTCACTCCTCCTGTCAACAGAACCACTATAACTTCCAAGAATTTCTATATATTTAATTGTGACGTCTTAGCTAAGTGGTGCAGATATTAGAAAAACAACATAAAAATTCGGAATCTACATGGAATATCGACTAAAACGAACTTCAAGGGAGTAAATTTGGCAGAGCGGAAGGATTCAATATCGTTACGCCAAGAAACGTTGCTGAAAAATATGCGGTCTAAAAACTTTCTGACACGACTGTATAGCTCAAGAAACGCTTTATGTATTGACTAAGAGTGTTCATTATTGATAAATATGACACTTCCTTAAAGTAAATCCATCTTATAAATCATTCTCATCGCCCTCAACAAAAATCATTTGTTGAAATTTCTAACCAAGTACCCCTAAATCTGGGACATTTTAGCATGAAATAAGCAAAAGTCAACTGCAAGTAGATAATTTTCTAGTCATCCAAAATTTCTGTAAAAACCCTGTGAAAATTCTGTGAAAAAACGTCCGAAAATTCTTTGTCTGAAAATATTTTGTCCGAAATTCATTCGTCCGAAATATTTGGCTTTTAATGTATTCCTTTTTGGGCAGTGTAAATCTTTGCCGTTGCTACATTACCCTGTAATTAAGCGGTGTGTCTTTATCTTACAGTTTTGGTTCAAAGCTAAGATCCACAAAACTTGGAATTATTTACAATAATGAATTAGCTGATTTCAGTGAATTTTGGCCCAGTGTTTATAATCTTGAAAAAGACAGAAAGATGCCTGGAAAGAGGCCAATGTCAAAGTCATCACCTACGATATTTTTGGATAAAAAGAAAAATGTAAGAGGAGTATTTGGTGCCGCTGGTGGATTTTTTATACCATCGTGTCTGACAATGGTGAGTATTTTGCAATCATGGTAACGCTTTGAACTAATGCATCATAATATTTCAATAGCCATTGTGACCCAGGATCCTTTGCGAGCACACTGGAATTTTAGACTGTTACAAAATCAAACTTGGCCGACCAAAGCAGAAGATGTACCGGATGAGTAAAAAAGGCCCAGCGTGTTTGAAAGGCATCTGCTCCCTGAGTACATAAGCAATGATCTTTTGCAATATCTGGCTGAATAGCTAACATGTTTAATTACATGGTGAATATTCTTACAACTGCTTCTGGTTCCAATCAGTCATTCTGTTCAGATTTTGCAAGGGATTTCTCTCACGTTCTCCTTAAGAAACCTTAAAGCACGTGCTGAGAATTAGGAGCAATTTTTCGTCATCTGTTTACCTCACAGGGACTACATCAGCACGCTTTAGCACGAGATAGCTTCTTGGTGAACGAAAACGTCTTCCTCTGGCTTGAATAACTTATTCATTGGGCATTCCATTCTCCAATAGGACAAAATACATGAGCACATCCAAGTGTCATTATTGCTAGGAAGGAGAACAAAGGGAAATCGTGCTGGTTATTTTCACTCGGTTCTGCAGGTCTTCGAAAGGGGCTTTCTGCTGAAAATCTCCCATTTCGACTGAAGGAATGGTCGATTAAAGCCGGGTAAAAATACTGAACCTACCTGGACATATCGGGAATGAAACAAGACTGTTGTTACTGTCATTGCTATGATATTCAGAGAGCAACATTTCTTCAAGGACAAGGCCCTTTTATTGATTCACCAGGTACAGTGGCTAACCTAACAGATAAATTAACCGAAATCAAGCTTTTTTATCAGTTTGGATTGCAGTATTGATTCGTATTTTGCAGCAAGGCCAGTTTGGATTTACGGGCAGTCTGAATGTGCAGCATGCCTGCAAAGGACTCTGGATGAGAATGATTTATCAACACTGGTATACTTTCGGGCCTGAAAAATTGTCACCAAACCTTGTAAAGTCACTTGAAGCATTTGGGATTAGTATATGAAAAGAACTTGCTTAGACAATTTTCAAGATGAGATTGGAACTAAAGCGATCTAATGAGGGTCATGAATGGGTAAAAAAGTATCTAGGGTTGACCTAAATCATTCTGAGGATCGCAGTTTCGTCCTGCAACTTGAATTACAGACCCAAGTTACTTCAAAGCCAACGTCTCATGTAAACTTCATGAATGCTCTTTCTTTCTTTCCAGTCCATTGCGAATTGGCTATTCTTCAGAGATAACATAAAAGAGGCTATATCACGACCGAGGCTGCATTGTCAATTGTTTCCTCCAACAGTCGTCTATGAACCAACATTCCCTGCTGATGTTATTCCAAAGCTACAAAGTTATTCACATGCTTACGTCACTAATAGTACGTATGATGTATCAGGTATGGCATCATTTGAACCTTATCATCATTTTGGCAACATTCTTACCATTTTGACATTGGGAGTATGTTAGGAATAACTTAGCGCCTATGAAATTTGTAGGAATGATAGAATTAGGGGGCAGCTAAAGTAGGACAGATACAATGAATGAGGCCAAAAGGTTTGAGTCCACTGCCAATACAGTAAGGCCCCGCATTTAATACTGCATTCACACTGACACAATTAAGCCAACTTTATTTAAACCAGTTTAAATTTCAACCAATCAATTGACTGGGTTTGTTGCATTGACCAATCAGAAGGCCCTATTCTAAACCTGGTTTGATTTAAGCTGGTTTAACTTGCAGTGTGAATGTGACATAAGAAACTACCTAAAAGAAACTTGTAGGCTACTGAAAAATGAGTGGCTCTCCTACCTGTATGATACTCTTGAGGCCTTACTGTATATGCTCGCTCTTATCTATCAAAAGCGAATGAAAAATGACTAATTATATATTATTTATTGCTCAAGAGTACTTCATGGTATGTCATGAAACGTTGGCTGAAGGAAAAATGAATTGTTTTTCTCTGAAATAGTGATGACAATGAAAACAGACATCTCAGGGAAGTGGACTCCAGTTTTTTCGGACCTCTCTGTCTCTGAGGAATTGAGATGACCGGAGCAGGATTTGAACCAGTGACGATGTAATTTTTTATGTCAATTTTCTATTCAATTGAACTTTACAGTACAAAATCACGGTAATGAAAAGTTTCAGTACCAATCTATACATTGATTATTCAATATTGTAAATGTTGTTTGCTTCTCATTAGCTCGTCAATGTTTTATCAAAAGAACGCAAGGTCACGAAACGCTTAGGCTCATGAATTTCTGCAAGATGAAGTTATTGTTTGATTTCTAGCAATGATGTATAAAAAGTTTTTACGAGCCCTGGATTAGTAACCCTCACCCCCCCCCCCAAATCCCTTTCTCAACTGTCTTTTTTTTAAACTTTTACTGAAGATGCTTAAGTTTATGACCATTAGCGAATTCAATTTTTTGTGTAAACTGAACTTGCCTAGAGATGCGTTGTGTTTGTTTTGAGCTGCGATGATTATGCTTACATTGATAGCATAGGGCAACGTTTTCAAACTTTATCGAAGGATATACAAGAGCAGGTATCGCAAGCTTTGACAAAAATTAAATTCACCATAAATCGTAAGCGGATTGAGGAAAGCTGAAATGACCAATGCAAGAAATACTCGGTTTTTGAAGGTCTTCAAGATCGTAGCAAGCAGAAATCTGTTGCTGGACGTGCAACAAATCTCTATCTTAGATAGAGTTGCAGCAAGTCCAGCAATTCGATTACGTCACAATTTCAAACCCAAAAAAAAATATTTAAAAGTTGTTGCTCTAAAGCTGATCACGAGATCAAAAATGCTC
This sequence comes from Aurelia sp. 3 sensu Dawson et al. (2005), assembly GCA_964020215.1. Classification (NCBI taxonomy): domain Eukaryota; kingdom Metazoa; phylum Cnidaria; class Scyphozoa; order Semaeostomeae; family Ulmaridae; genus Aurelia; species Aurelia sp. 3 sensu Dawson et al. (2005). The sequence continues at coordinate 14,723,600 of OZ026586.1, forward strand.
TTCCTAGTAATATGGCAAATGACCTGAGGTTCCCTTCAATGTATTCACTTGCAGAATTAGGCAATTGCTGTGAAGTATTACGCATTTAATTCTGAGGTTTTACAAAGATTCAAGCCTTTTGCTTACGTTGATTCGATTTCAGCTCTCTGGCATATCTTTTAGACTGATTACGATGAGTCCCAGTAGTCGCTATTCAAAACGAGACTATCACACCAACCCGAGACCGCTCATACTGGTTAAGAGGGAATTAGGAGCGTCCGGCACAGCCTCGTTCCCAGGGTGTTCTTACGTCATACTTTGATCACGAAGTCGAATGAACACCCTGGTACACTTTGATCAAATTTGCCCAGAAAATGGGCAGATTTGGAAGCCATTATGGATTTCACTGTTGGCTAGGCAACGCCAAGCGACGGAAAATGCCCGTTGCTCTGGCGCCATTACTGCAATAGATAAATCGAAATACTAAAAAAAAACACTTGGAGGACCTCATTTCAATCTTTTTAAAGGTATTCGAACAATAATTTGGGGGTAAGTACGGTTTGTTTGGGGCGAAAATGGACCTAAGTTGAAAATTAGAGAAACTTTCACCGCAGCTTCCAAAATGAAATGGCTCGCTATTCTTCGAATTTCGGAAATGAATTGCAAATGATGGTTGAAATAGGTAAAGAATGTGGTTTTATGTCGAATTTTGACATGCCGCTGCCGTTTACCCCGCGCAAAACGGAGTTGCGGCGCAAAATGGCGAACAGCCAATCAGATTGCAGAGCGGCCTCTTGTATCCCAGAGTAGAGGTAGAGCAGCGAACTCACTCTGGGCACGAGATTGCGTCCGGCAGCCTTTCAATAGCGATAAATACGGCCATATAATCAGTATTCATCTTTTTAAGAATGAATAAAAACAGACCAGAAATACAAATCTGTTCAAGATTATCAATATTGATTTGTTTTTCTCCTCCCTACAGGTCAGCTTAACGCCATCATGGGTGTAGTCCAAGCAATTGTCAGAGAAGAAGATGGGAGAATATCTGCCGAGGCCGATTATCGAAAAGGAGGCAAGCCAGCTGGTTACTAGGTGACAAAGCTTCAATTTATCGGCTCTAGTAAAGACTTAAAAACGTTAAATTGTAAAATAACTTGAACGAGTAAAGATAAATTAACTGTTTAAAAGTGCGGACAGCCAGCTATTTTATAGTTAAAACATTATTCGAATTTAATCGGTATTTCAGTGATTTGATTTGTATACAAATTTGAGTTTTGATTCTAGATTTAGTGTTTAATTCATTGGGCTAATAGTCCTGGCATCCTTTGTAATCCTGATAAACTCCTAAACATATGTGCGATAGATCTTTACACAAAGTAAAGTTCCAATCGAGGTGAAGCCTGCATTCCCGAAAGGAAGTAAATTTCATTGCTGCAAACAAGGCACTCTGTTTTCAAATCTAAACATTGCTAACAAATTTCGTGGGTTGCCGTCAGAGACGCACACTCCGTTGGGTGACTCCAAAGCGAGGCGAAACCGGCAAGTCAGTATTTCGATAGAATGTTGCGATTTTTTGTAAATGTCTTTACACTACTTGAAATTGCAACTTAGATGCTAACCACATTTATTTGATAAAGTAGCACCTTCTGTAATAAAGCATCGCAAAAAAGTTTGAAAGGCCTCTGTTTTTTTGTCTTAAGGCAATGTTTTGAGCAAATTTGATATCGCCGTATGATCTTAATAGGGGGTGACTTAGGTACTCTGTGGTAGGGAGTTATCCTTTTTGGGGTTCCTTTTTACGATAGGGTCCAGATGTATGGGTTTTAATGATCTCCGTAGTTATTGGTAGAATAATTTAACGACATACTTTTTCTACTTTCTCCGGGTTTATGAATATACTTTTTCGGTTTTTCTCGGATCTATGTGTATGCTTTTCAGAAACTTTCCGGATTTATGGATTGTATTTTTGGGTTTCTGAATGCCAGTATCTCATACCATGGAATGTCTCAAGTAAAACAACTTATTCCTAAGTTCAAATCATATTTCGATTATTCCGTCTTCTTCTTCTTCTTTTGATGCCCCCCCCCCCTTACTTCGCATTTAGAATTCAGTGTAAATTTGATCTATCTGCAAACTGAAAAGATAGCAGCATAATCGAGATATGTTTTTAAATTTAGAAATTGTTTTTGCCAGAAATTGCATTTCGTTGGCAGAAATTTGTCTTGTGCATTTTCAAGCAATCTAAAGTACACTAACTTCACTTTTCTTTACAGTTAACACCTTCGCTCTGTTAGACGGAGTAACACCATCATGTTATCATGCAAAGAATGTCGTCATAAGCATTTTCAAGTTCATTTTCAAGCAGTCTAACTTAAGACTTCAATATATACTATTTCCTGATGGCTTCTCATTTTGGTATTAACAGAGAGTGACTATAAGCTGAGCAAATGAACCTTCCTAGTTTTGGAAGAATCGGGGTCTTAGGAAGATTCTAAACTTGGGGTGGGAACAACACTTCCAGGGAACTTTTTCATTAAGCTTAAGGGGCACTTTCTGAAACAAAAAGGGCACTTTTTCGTTTTGATTGCTAAGTCTTTGGGGCACACGTTCTCTTCAGTGTCCTGCAGTTCCTATGTCTCTGGCTAGTTCTCTAGCTCTCTATTCGTCTAGCTAGCTCTCACAGGTGATTATTGCACCAAGTCCAGATGCAAACACTAGATCTTGGGAGTGTCGCTTGGTACGCTTCTTAGGCGAGGAAAAGCCACATTGTGATGAAATCTCGTGATATGCATATATCTAAGACTGCAAAGGCTTTGTGATCAGCGATTTTCCAGTTCTTGCAAATTTCTGCACTCTAAGCAATGACTGTGTCCAAATGTTTTGAAGAATTCTATAACGAACATTTTTGGATGAAAATCTACGCTGCTTCGAATCTTGCGTTGAAATCCCCTGAGATATCTAGAACACCTGATTGCACATGTTAACAAGCAGATTGTCAAAGGTAGTTGCAGGTTACGCTTGGCTGCACTTGAACAGGTCTTAAACCAAGCCATGTGTAGGAGAGTTTGTGAACAAGCGACAAATACCTGTGTTTTAGAGCATTGAGATCAACGGTTACGTCATGAGATACATATTGCAAGCAAAATAACTACATTTTATCTTTTAGGCAGCTAGATACTCCTGCCGACCTCACCAAGTGTTAATAATGATTGTATAGATTTTCTGATGCTCAGATTTCACGGGGTGACTTTGTAACAATTTTTGCTTTCCAATATTCAAGGCCTGCAGAAAGGAGAGCTTTCAAGATGGCTAGGCCTGCAATTTTCAGAGGACATTTTATTTTACTAGTTTTTGTTATCATTACTGTTATCTGCCTGAATGCCGATGCTAAGCTGAAAGGAAAGCATGGGAAGTCGAAAAGGTAACTGTCTATTTTTATGATCTTTTTCCATTTTTGCAGAATTCCGGTATCTGGATTCGTGCAGTTGTTATAAATGTCATAAATAAATCGTGATCTCCTGAACTCTTGAACTACTTGTTTACAAAGTTATTTAAAACCTTGCTGGCCCAGATATGGACGATTCTTCCGGCTGAAGATTCTGCAAGAGTTGTACAGTCTTCTTACGGTACAAAATTTAAAGAATTGCTTTTAAAATCGAAACTGTCATCTCATCAGTTAACAAGAACGGAAGAAAATCAGTTCTGATACATAAACCTTTATCTGCAACAATGTTTCTTTCTTGATAGGGCTGAGTATAAACTTTTGTCGCAAAAGTTGCATTAAAAGGATTGAGTCTTTTGTCTAAGACTCATATTACTGGAAGATCTCCTCGAATATCTTTCGAATGTTTTCGATATTACAAACTTTCTGGCAATTTTGACCTTATTGGGACCACCACTCCCACACCCCCCAGTAATGACCCCACCTGACATTAAAAATACAGTGGGGAAGTTATGAATTCATATATTTTCAGCGGGGATTAAGAAATATTGACGGAGGAAGGAAATTTTCAAATATAGCCATGATGGAACTTGTATAATTTTTGACGGGGAAGCAAAAATTTTAACGGAGAAACAAAAGAAACATGGTGGGGAAAGCTTTTAATTTCAAATTTGGCGGGGAAACAAGCTTTCTTGACGGGTCTTCCTTCTACCTTGGTGAGGCAGTGTTTCAGCGGGGTCGTTACTGGGGGGTTTACTCCCGGTTCCAACTAGCATGTATCTTTAGTCAGTATTTAATCGTAATTCCACCCTGTCTACTTGCTGAGGATGGACCTAGAAAGATTTGAAACGCTCCAATTTATCATGGCTCGGCCACTCGTGGCACTTGGGACTTGCCAGTTCGAAGTTAGTTATGGCTTATCCACTCGATAATTGATAAAATGTTTTCTTGGGCTAGTCGAATGTATGAAAGAAATTTAAGCCAACCAGCATGATGTTTTTTATTGTCGTCCTTGCCTTAGCAAGCGATCTGGTCAAAAGTTTGGCAGAAACGTAAAGGTGTTTATTCAATTTTAAAATCAGAATTAAAAACTTTTCTGTAGCCAAAAGTAAAATTGCAAAGAATCCTAAAGTTCAAAACATTTTGTTGACAGTTTCAATTCACCTGATAATACAAAACATTCTGGTAGCTTTGTTTGTGACATTCGTCTTTTTCCAAAAAAGCATATCGAAAAAGAATTGCTTTTTTGCAATTTTCGGAACAGATATGTGGAAAAAATTTGCCGGCTCTCAAATCACACCGACCGGAAAATTAGGCTTCGGGTAAAGGAATGTATCAATTTTGTTTGTATGGATGTGAAACATTGCTAATTCGGAAAAAGTTAAAGACGTTTAAATTAATATATAAAAGCAAACACCGTTTATTAGAATGGCAGAAATAAAAGTAAAGATACAATTCAGTATATTAAAATTACTTAATAAGATGGTAGTCAATGACGTGATTTAATAGTCTTATGTCTCCTGTCTCCTATAAACTTTACAGGCGAGGAGAAGTTTAACTAAAAATATCATCTCAAGCAGTTATCTATTTAGTCTTGCTTCAACTTAATTTTGATCATAGTGTGAACTTGTTAAACGTGAAAGCTATATTTCAGGCTCTAACCATGGGTATTGAGAAGCGTGAAATGTGTTTTATGATGTTATATATTGTTGTAAAGCATCAGAAACATTAGGCCTACCTTTGTGCATCATCTGTGTATCGATGACATCTTCTGTCGTCTTGATTTGGATGTTTACAAGACTGCTTGTCTCTAATCGACGTCGTTTGCAAAGTGCCATGTTGAAATAGGTTGTTGTGTTGTTCAAGCTCCTTCAAAGGAGAGAGTACGGAGCGAAGGCGAGACTCAGTGATTGCTCCTCGATCTCTCCTTTGAAGGAGCTTGAGCTTGAGCAACACAACAACCTTTTTCAAATTGGCGCTTTGCAAATGAAATCGGTTTGGGACAAGCAGCCTTGTGAACATCCAAAATTGGAAAGAGAGAAAATATTATCGATACACAGATGATGCACAAAGGTAGGCCTAATGCTTCTGATGCCTTACAACAATATATAAGCCCATATAACACATTCCACGTTTCCCAATACCCATGCTTTAACATCATGAAAATGTCCCTTTTAATGTCATTTTCCAGGAAAGTGAACCGCTACGAAATCATAGTAAAACCAGTGACGCATTTACCCATGGACCCACTGGGCCCGGGCCCAGGGCCCCCTAAAGTTCTTAAATTTAGGGGGCCCCGAGCAAAGTTTTGAACAGCTTATGAAGTGCCGTTGAATTCAGTCTCGTGTTTGAATTGAGTTGTAAAGTCTTCACACAACATAGTGCATTCACATATTGACGATATTTGATGGGCGAGCAACGATAGTTGCACAATAGTATTTAATTACTTTTGGCTCAACTATAGATCAATCATAAACTTGGTTTGGATTTCAAATGACTGTCGCGTTTATGAAAGACAAAAGTCTACATTTCGTATTATCTGTTAAAGCAAACTGTGAAAGGAGATGTAGCTGCAACTTTCCTAAGTGCGATGAACACACTTAGATCGTTGCTCAGTTTGCTTTGGGAAGTTGCACCTCGATGCTGAAAAGGTCGAGAGTCACTTAAGGTCTACCATGTCACAAGAGGGCATTGTTGCCTTATGCCGAAAGGGCAGTATGCAAAGCTTATTTTATAACATGGCCGGTGCAAAACGTAAAGGGCAACTACCTTTTTTGAGCTTGTACACTACTGGGTCAACACTTTTTATTAAGCAAATATGAACGGGCTTGAACGGAGCAGTAACTTTTTTGAGCTTAAAAGGAGATGAAGTTTTAAATATAGAATGGCTCGACTTAGGACAGAATTGTGAATCATGCAAGTTGAGAAACGCATGGAAAGATAAGTATTAATGACGCCAGATTTCCGTGTTAGTTTCTTGCAGGGATTCATTAGTCATTGACAAAGATTCTTAGAGGGTTGAACTGCCTTTCCTATGGTCTCAAGCTGCATCATCGGTGGTACTATAGTACTATACAACATCTGTTGTTCATGAATACGGGGCAGATGCATTTTTAAGGAAACGGTGACTGGGCAGTTGCATTTTTTAAATGATTTCATACGGGGCTAGCAGACTTTGTTGCAACAATTTTTCTTCGCCGCCGGCAAAGTAATATGATATATTTTCCGCTGTCCCTAATAGCAGCAACTTTGATGTCATTAGCGTTTTAGACCCCAAGGAAATCATCCGAAAATTTGCAGCTATATGGTCAAGGAGAAAGATAGTAGCATCAAGAACCAAGGCACAAGGGCAGTTTTATTGGGATTGTACCAAAATGTATATATTTTTGTACAAGCTAATTCATTTCTTCGATCTTTTCCCAATCAAATTACATTATTAAGTTAATATCAATTTGTGCTGTTATGACTGAATCTGGGAACCTTACCTACAATGTCATACTAATACAGTGCTAAGTACTATGCATGTGAAATAATTTTTTTTGCATACTTTAATGGGCCTCAGTCAGTTTTGGGCCCAGGGCCCCAACAGACTTAAATGCGGCCCTGAGTCAAACATATCAGTCCTTTCGTGAGAAAATGTATCAGTGTGCTTTGATTTGTCAATGAGATCAAAACCTACAAAATGATTGTCGTTGCTTGCCGCTGTTTCCAATTTCTCATCAAATTGTATTTTTCACCGAATTCATCAGGTCTTTTATTTCATTTTCTATTTTCTTTATAGCGCAACACAGAAAGCCATTTTGAAAAAGAAAGCAGACAGTCATGGTAAGCGCCAAGATGTTGCTGCTGGCACGGGAGCAGGCACAGAGGCAGCAACTGATGCAAGTTCCAATACCGATTCGGCATCAGATTCACAATCTGGCTCTGAATCAACTAGTCACACGGCCACAAAAGTAGGCACTAAAATCTCCACTTCATCAAATGCACGCTCAGGTGCTAATGCTGCATCTAAGGTCAAAACATTCGTACATGCTAACACAAATACCAAGGTTGCTGCTAATCAACAGGGGGCCCCACAAACTACCCCAGCACCTGCTGGTGGGACAACTAAAAAACCGGTTGGTGGTGAGAAATGTAATAACACATGCCCTCCTCCAAAGATTATTGTTTGCCCATGTCCTGTGCCATGCCCAGCCCCATGCCCTTGTCCCTGCCCTCCACCTCCACCACCACCAATCATTTGTCCCTGCCCACCCCCATGTCCCCCACCATGCCCACCACCACCTCCTTGCTGTCCACCGCCACCACCTCCACCACCGCCACCTCCCCCGCCACCGCCACCTCCATGCCCTCCTCCACCGTGCCCGTGTCCCTGTCCTCCGCCATGTCCATGTGCCAAAGGCCGTATACCAAGTAGGCCCAGTAAACCACTGGTGACATTTGGGAAGAAGACTAAAGTTCATAGAAAGAAAGACGAGAAAAATGTAATGAATTTTTAAGACTTTTTAGCCAAAGATTATCACATCAATGTAGTGAATGCTGACACTGTAAAATAGCCATACATTGAGTCAAACACATTAGTTTACTACTATGTAATTATGCAACTATGCAACTGTGCAACTATGACTCTTGGCCCTTGCTTCTCGCCTGAGAGGACAGAGGGGACATGGGCATCTTTTTTCAGTTGGGGCCTCCATTTCAATTTCTAAGAATGACTGAATGACCTTGGCTGCAGCAGAAGTTTGGACCAAGCAAGTAATTGCTGTATTTGGTCTGGGATTTTAGTGCCCTACTGGTCTTTATTTTAGCCCCTCTGCCTCTCACGTGTCAGCATCGGCTCAAGTATTCCTTCATGTAAGTCGAATTTTCGTTTTGAGCGTTTTATATACTTAAGTTGCCTTTTAACCCTCCTGACAACTTAATCAATGGTCGAGAATCTATGTCCTTCCTCTAAGATTAAATTATGATGAGGAGTTCAATAACAAAACTGTATAAATACCTCAATTGGATTGAAACCACTTTTGAAAATTCACAACTGCAAGAGTATTTCACAGATTTAAATGATTCCAATTTTATTTAAAAGCTAAAGAGTTGAAGTATTTTTGTGATTTTTCTCCTTGTCTCACGAGCACTACAAATACATAGGTAAATTCAACTTTACAAAAATTTCATGGTTGCAAAATGACTGAAAAATGGCCTAAAACATCGATCAAAGCATAAATGACTCCTCGCACAGAATGGTGAAGGAAATGCAACTTCTCATGAGTGAGAGGTATCCTCCTGATATTAATTGCCATGGGATTGAAAATCTTCCGCATTTGTTTGGAAATCAATGTCTTACAACTCTTGAGAGAGGTGAAACGCTCATTGCCTATTGTTCGGTGTGAATAGAATCGTTACGATTTGATCAATGTTTTAGGCCATTTTTCCGTCATTTTGGAACCATGAAATTTTTATAAAGTTAAATTTACCAGTACTTCTAGTGCTGGTAGGACAACAAAAAAAGTCATAAAAATACTTTGATCTTTTGGCTTTTAACTACAATTTGAATTATTCAAATCCAAGAAGTAGTCTTGGTGTTATGAATTATCAAAAGTGGGAACTTTTTTCTGGCTCACCCGGTATATATCGAAAATATATTTCAATTCATAATCAATCAAATATCGTTCAAAACACCATACAAGATGGACAGAGAAACCAAATCAATCTACTGGTAACACCAAATAGTGACATTTTGTGAAAATACCCTGTGGATCTTTTTGTAGATCTATGGCTGAAATTAATCTTAAAATAGTATAAAGAAAAAAGATGCGTATATGTTATCTTCAAATATACCTTTTAGCTATTCTGAAAAGAATCAGAATCAAACGATATTTTGCTACATTTTGTAGAATTTTCTAACGCGGACAATAGTGATAGAAACTCTAACGCCAGTCGATCGAATCTCGCGTATAAAAATGTATAAAAATAACGCTCGATCCATGCTCTTTGGGAGAATAGCTAAAAGGTCTATTCCCATCAATTTGATGAACATAACAGGCAATTTTTCTGACCAAAGCTTAAGATAATGCATTTGAATTTAAAAGATTCTACAGAAGTCGGCAGTTAAGTATTCTGGGCGATTTTCAAACCTTGAAACACCAGCGTTAATGTATTATGTTATTGACAGTCTTTTGTGGGAAATTATTTATAGAAAAAACAGCTGTAAGCAAATATTAGCGATTTGTTCCCTCTTCGTAACATCAGTAATTTTTGCATTGATCTAAACGTGCATGTACTTAACTAGAAAAAGAGTAATGAAGTTTGTTGTTTAACTGGCAACATAATTTTAAATGGACGTTAAGTAATTAGTTTTAGTAATATGAACATATACACACACTGATCCTAAATACTTCAAATATACAAATACTCAAAGATGCATTGAATTTTTATATTTGTTGTTCTAATGAGTTAGCGTTTGTGATTGGTTTGTTAAAGAAAAGCAATGAAATTCTTGAACAAACGGCAAATGTTTCATAGAATCTGAAATGTTTCACAGTTTCATGAAATATATTGATCACAAATGGGCTGCCACAATTGGGGGATTTGAATATGCCCCTACCTGGGATCGAACCTGGGATCTTCGTCTTAAAAGGCTTTCCAGTGATTCTTCGGAGAGTCTTTTCACACGAAGATCCCAGGTTCGATCCCAGACAGGGACACATTTTAATTCTCCAGTTGTCGTATGGCAAATATTTCAGTTACAGTTGAACTATTGAATCATCATTGACTAAATAAGTGGCCCTGTGAACTGGCTTGTTTCTGAAGGATAAAGTTTGAAGATCTTATCTGTACACTCTAAAGCTCAGGGCCATGGTGCCATCTTTGCTTGCACGTGAAATGCAATTTCGTTGCATTGTATTTGCAAAAAAAGTTAACTTTCTCCGTTCAGTTTAATCATCAAGCAACAGACCGTTTGGCTACCTCGAAATTCGCTGTCAATTGGTGCAATGAAAAATTCAAATGCTCGTAATCTGCATGCAAGGTACGCTCTACACACTAGTCAAAGAACTGCTGTCATCGAGGCGAAGATGACCATAACTAAGAATAATAAAGTGTCAGCTAGAAAACGACAATTTTCGGTGCTGAATTGTCGAATTTTACGTATAAAAAGGGATGTGTTCAGGGTTTGGTGAGCTGTAATCATGTTCTGATGTAGAGCAAAGTTTGTAAGTATTTCTACCTACGGTCAATGACTTCGAGGTTACAAGTTTTGAGTATTCTTTGAAGATCGAGATTTTTCTTATTCATGTTTAAACTTATGGAGCTGCGAAGAGCAAATGAAATCACTTAGTGCAAAGCATGCTGGACAAGATATGTCTTTTATACTGAATATTGTGTTTCTTTGCTAGATGGCCCGTCTTTTCAATCTCCTCGACAACCAGTATTGCTATAGAATGGCTTGCTGTTTTTATAGATAGATCGAAGTTCGAAACATTCTTGTTTATCTCCACGACATGGTTACTGCACAATAAAAAGTTTCAGTTGGATTGGGTCTTAGTAAGGCCTGTCTTACAATCTTGCAGTTAAATAAATCTAAGTGCCAAGGAGACCTCAACACATTTGGGAGTTGTCAAGATATGTCTGAAATTAGTCTGAGACAGCAAAATGATTTGCATTACACGAAGCCTTCATTGCTTAATCTTGCATATCATATTAATTTCATTCATAGGTAAGAAAAAGTCGAAATCAAGAGACAGTGTATCAAGATGGGCTGTGAAAGAAGCACAACCATTACGATTCAAACATGCAGCAGTTGCTGCTGATCATTACAATTGTTCATTGATTGGTAAAGATATTCTAAAGAAAGGTGGAAATGCCGTTGATTCAATTATTGCAACACATCATTGTGTTGAAGTTTGCAATTTACATTCTACTGGGTTAGGTGGTGGTGGCTTCATGATGGTTTACATGAAGGGCAAGACACCTAAAGATGGTAAGTTTGTTAAACGAGATTCTCTGATTAAGTGATTGATCGATCGATTGATTTGTTGGTTGATTGATTGAATGAATGAGTCATTGGTTGAATGAATCATTGATTGATCGATGAAATGATTGATTGGTCGATTCAGTGATCGATTGAATGATTGAATGCTTAATTTGCTACTTAGTTGATTGATTGAATGAATCATTGATTGAATGAATGATTCATTGATCTATGAAATGCTTGATTGATCGATTGAATTATCGAGTGAATGACTGACTGATCGATTGAAGGATCGAATGAATGATTAACTGATCGATTGAATGAATGAATGAATGAATTATTGACAAATCGATTGAATAAATGAATGAATGATTGATTGGATGAATGAAACATTGATTGATAGATTTATCAACTGATTGATGGATTGACAGATTGATTAAACGATTGACTGATAACCGATGAAAGGGTTAGCAGATCCATCAATTGCTAAACATGATCAAGGTGATCATTCGCTTGATTCATCGACTTCGCATTCACAAATTTTTTCATTATGTTCTATCAGTTCATCATCGTTCATCAATCAGTTTGTTGATAATTTTGAAAATGTTTAATTGCAGCGTTAGCAGCATAATATTTCAAAAGAATTAGCAAGCTGCGATATCCCTCTTTCTTTCCTTCTTTCTGTCCATCTGTCTTTCGGTTTGTGGAAATATGACATTCCTGCAATTCGCTTTGCTCCAAATAACCTTTTTCATCACACAATAAAGAAAACATCATAGGCGGTGTCATCAAAGCCTTCTGAATTGTCTCTTATTCCATGGAAGGAATGCGTGTTCGTCTGCGGGAGTGGACTTGCTACAAGTCTCTCTCTTGTCATCACAAGACATAGAGCAGAAACGGGGAGACATCACAAGACAGAGCAGAAACAGGGAGAAATTACAGGCGGAGAGAGAGACTTGTAGGACTAGAAAACTGAAAGCGAGACTCTTTTGTCCATAGACAGACGGTGGACAAGATTCTGTCCACCGGCAAATCCTTTGACGTAGGCAGAAAGCCAATCAACTGAGCGACACGTGTCGCTGCATAATGACGATTAAATCTAATTATCTACTTCTTTGTGTTACGGTCTCGATTTCGATTTCCTAATCTAACAAGTCTCTCGCTCCTTCCATTTCCCTCGCCCTCACATTTTGCCCTTCCATCTCGCCCTTCCATTTCCCTCGCCCTCACATTTTACAACTTAAAATATATGCTGACAATAGAGAGAGACTTGTAGCAAGTCCACTGCGGGAGACGGGCAGTCATTTTGTGATACAATGCCAACAGAACTGAATTGACTGCAAGAATGAGGGGTTGCAAGACAGGGGCAAAGGCATCTTCTTGTAATGTCAACAGAGTGAGAAAGGCCTAGTACGTTTATTCCATTCCATATCTTGATGCAGTTTGTTCTCATTCCCAAACCCTGCACTCGCTGACAAATGTTACTGCTAGTCGAGAAAACTAAAGTTTGATGAATGTATGAACCAATCGCAAAGTTCTAAGTGCAGCATGTTCCCAAAACTTTTCCTTTTAGAGCTTGTCTATCGTAGAAACATGCATGATCATTCTTTTCTCTTTTCTAGATATTAAAGCAGTCATCGATTTCAGGGAAACACTTCCTTTTGGCTTCAATGATGAAAAAAGTAAGCAAAGAATATCTAATTCCCTTCGAAAAGATCTAGTTCCTTATTTTGATATTTCAATTTTGGAAAGTTTTAGAAATGATTCGTTTCAAGGCATTTTAAACAGCGACACTCCTATTGAAAATTTGAACACTGTCGTCTCCGAAGATTTCAAGATTAGTGTTAGACATGCATTTTAGCTAAAACCAGAGACATTTATTTCAGATAGAACCAGACCAAAATAGATAGTTATATGTTTTCGTGTTGAGAATATTAAAAGTTTTAACAATGAATATGATCAAAGAAGAGAATATGGTGTTTAGAAAAGTGTTTACTGCAAAAGAAGCAATGTTTTATTTGGAAAATTTTGAACAATATCCATTTTCTCCTGTGTCATTCACTGCCCTTGTTTCGACAGAAATTCTCTTACTAATTGATAAAATTTGTCGCTTTGCAGATAAAACTCAAGGAGAAACAATTCTTGTTCCTGGAGTTGTGAAAGGTCTTTGGGAAGCACATCAAAGATTTGGAAGATTGCCATGGAAGGATTTATTCCAACCTGCAATCAAGTTAGCAAGATATGGATTCAGGATTCATGGAGCCTTGGCTAAAGCTATTGAAAAGAAGAATGACTTTATTGATTCAAATCTTGGATTAAGGTAAAGATCATGCCAAAAGAGATCTAACTGGATATATTTCTTGCTTTACTTTTTATATTCAGTATGAAAGTTTGAAATGACGAATTACACCTAAGAGACTAACTACGAAGCACTATACCACACAACAAGGATGAAAACAGGAGGAGCAAAAATATCATGACTTCCCTCTGGCGTTTAACATAGAAAACATAAGACCTGAAATATAACTAATTATACGACACAAGATGCTATTTAGCTAATTATTTAGCTAACAGAAAAACGGTTTTACAAATAAACGAAAAAGAAAATATTTAAGGAGAGTGGAGAATCTACGCACAGGTTTTCATTACCAGCATATTCAAAACTTTACTTTTTGCCAACATGCTAGAAGTTCATTTGTACTGCTTGGTATGAAAGCAGCAATTAACCGGTAGAACCTTGTCGATTTTACATCCAATTTATTACAACATATCCAATGAAAGTATATTTAGAAATCTCTTTCATTTTCATTCTGCATTATACGTCTGACTCAATATGCAAGCCAAAATGCCCATAATGAAGTATCGAAATGTAAGATTACATGTGTTTTGAAGGCAGAGCATATCTAAAGTTTCAGGTTGGGCAAAAATTAAGTTAGTTATCTGCATCATGGAAAGACATCATCTTTAGGATGTGATAAAAGTGGGATCAAATGGATGTGAAACAGTAGTGGCGTCAAGATAGGGCCTTGTGGCACACCAATCTTTATGGACTGAATGAAATATCCATTCTTGTTTCAGAGAGCTTTTCAAGCCAAATGGTTTTCTTTTGAGAGAAGGAGATGTTCTTCGTAGACCAAAGCTTGCTAATACTTATGAAAGACTTGCAGAACATGGTGCAGACTTATTTTACAAGTGAGTAGAAACTTCTTGAGTGCTTCTCGAACATATTTGTTGATCTAAAACATCTTAAAGAGCCTCGGTCAACTGATTAAAAGGCTATCGAGCCAACAATACACGTTTGAGCTCTGAAGCAGTTGGTTGATTTCACAAACTCTCTGCTGTAAAAGAATGTCAAAGACAGGTACTGGCTGATCCAAAGAGAGGATTTAGACCTTTCTGAACCTGCAGTTTTTGTAGTCTCGTCGAGCTTAGTTGGTAGCAAGTTTGATCAAAGAGTTTTGGACCTGTTTCAAAGCATTGTAAATTGAACATTTCCATAAGATTGCCTGTAATGTGAAATGGATGTGAGTGATTTTGGACTACCAAAATTTTGTTTCTAAGGGTGTGTTTGATTGGTACCAATTCTGAAAACGATAGACTTGGCAGACTCAGAATTCGTGTTTGATTGACTCCTGAATTCCGAAAACGGCAGCTTTGGCAGGTTTGGAAGGCCTGCTGAACTTTCTGCTCCGAAAGGCAGAATGTTTGGCAGACTTCTAAGAGACATTTCCATTTGTGTAAAAGTTCAATATTTCAACTTACTTTCAGGGGTGCAATTGCTCAACAGATTGTGAAAGACATCCGTGAAGCCGGAGGTACTTTGAGCTTGAAAGATCTGGCTGAATACAAAGCAATTGTACGAAAACCTTTAGAAGCAGAATTGAAAGGAATGACGATGTTATCAAACCCACCCCCTGGCAGTGGTGCACTCATCAGTTTGGCTCTTAAGATCATGGAAGGCAAGTTGAATTCGTGTTCTTGTGACAGAAAGCTACAACTTTCAATGAGCATATGCAATATTTTCAATGAATTTATAGTGTCAAAAAAACTGTTTAGAAATTCCTTTCACTTTTACTGTAAATTTTGAACATTATTGTATATAAGTTTTAGATATTGTAAGTAAGGCTTTATGACAAAAGTTTGTATCTGTCTTTACTGGTTAAAACAGCGCTCAATGCCATGAAAGCGCTCAATAAGGTTTTATAGTTTAATTTAATTAATAGCTTCTTTCCTTTTATATTTTATTGTAATTAATGTTTTTATCGGAGGGCCCTTTGAAAACCAACTTGTTGAAGGGCAACCCTCCTTAAAAGAATTAAATTTAAAAAATATATAGATGTATAAAAAAGCAGTAGTCGTGAATTAGGACTGGTAGAAATAATTATTTTCAAGTTGTTTATCCCGAGTGGGCTGCCACAATTGGAGAAGTAAAATGTGCTCCTGCCCGGGATCAAACCCGGGATCTTCGTGTCAACAGACTCCACTGCGCGCTTGAGTGCGCTTGAGTGCGCTTGAGTGCGCTTGAGTGCGCTTGAGTGGCGCATTGGATTTATGGAGAGTCTGTTGACGCGAGGATCTCGGGTTCGATCCCAGGCAAGAGCACATTTTAATTTTCCAATTGTGGAAGCCCACTCGTCATAAATGTATTTCACCGAGTCAGCTAATGCCGAATGAAAAAATATTTTCAAGTTGTGTGTTCTACAATCAGAAGTTATCGATTTTGTTTGAACAAAATAACACCATCAAGGAATTTCAGAGAGAACTGCTTCAGAAATTTTGAAACAAACACAAAGAAGTGCTACAAATCACGTTGGAAATTCAGCAAAGGCTTAGGAAGATAAGGCTTCTTAGATAACACCTTTGTAGTCACTTTTCTTCAAGGCAGCTTGCTGACTGGACTCGGTTTAAAAGTCTCCCAATATGTAAAGATATAAAGCCCTTTAAAGATTTTTAGAAGATCGATTTTAAGGAAAAGAGAAAGAATAGTAACCTAACCTTATATCCAAACAGGAACATCTTAAATCAAAGATTGCCTGTTGTCAATTTTCGTTTTTACTCTCCTCTCGCTGATGAAGACAAAATTTGATGTTTTAACCTGCTCTATTTTAGGATTTAACTGGAAAGCCGATGACTTGAACAGCAACGAAAAAGCTCCACTCACCTTCCACCGAATTATAGAAGCAATGAAATTCGCATATGCACCATTTACATTTCTGACAGATCCTTCTTTCAATAATAACACTGAAAAGGTAAATTTTGCTTTCACAAATTTTTATGTAAAACTGTATCATTTTTATCCCGTCACCCTCGACTGTTAAGAACTTTATCATTTTTCATACCAGATATATTATTGTTGGTATGAAATATCAAACAACATCATGGAGCAATCTAGGATTCGTTTACAAGAGATGCAATAATCGAAGTTGTTATTGTACCTTTTTAGCTATCATCAAGAAATAAACCGGAAGCACATCCCTCGATGCATATAAACAGACTCTCCGAAACAATTAAATTATAAATAACGTAGAAATTACATTGATTTTGGGCTTTCCTCACTGTCCTCCTGAAAATATATAGCTTGCGAAACCACGACGGCAACGGCAATGGCAACTGCAACTCAGTGTTGCTTTTGTTTAAGAAATTTAGATTCAAAAGATTCCTTGTTTTCGGTTCATATTTTCTTCCCTTGAGAGTCTCTGAAGTTGTCCTGCTCAATAGACCCCTTTCACAATGACGTCAGTTCTTTTGAAATTCTTCCAGGAACATCACTTGCCTCGATTTAATGTGGATCGAAATCTCAAAAGCGTGCATTGCTCTCAGCAACGCATGAAATTGTTTTGTACGCGTAGTTGTAACATGATGATACGATGTAGATTTCTCGCTGCACAGGGAATCACATCTTTTACCTGGAATTGAACGTTATTGTGAAATGGGTCTATTTCACAGCTTGAAAACCCCATCTCTGGCGTTATGTACTGCAGATCTAGGCCTCCGAAGTAAAACTCATTCTTTTTGAATAATTGTCTTTAAAGAAAAAAATATGCTTTTCAGGCATGTCTGAGTTATAAGAGGCCTCAGTTTGTCTTTTTGGATCATATATTAAAGGTAGCGTACAGAAACAATACTTCCTTTGCAGAATATCAGATGACATTCTGGCTGGCGTTGCCATGCCGTCCTAAAGTACGACCAAAAACTATGTAGAGTTAAAACGTTTTTCGATGCCATTTCGGCTCTATTTGCTTAATAGTAAAAGTTAAGGTCTCTTTCGAAAGAGGAAGAGAAGCGTAATATCCTTAAGCAGCATTTTCGAAATTTGAACTTACAGAAGGGGGTTGAAATCAAGCCTCAAAAAAAGCAACTCTTAGCCCACGCCTCCGTCGAGGTTGAAAAATATATGGCTGAAAAGCTCTATCTTAGGTGAATCCAAATCTGTGCTCCATTTACTTGTTAACTAAGTACATTTTCGTCCATATGCGAAGAAATGGCCAAGGGTTAGCATATTTTGGAAAAGTTGGTTTCCCCAAAATCGGGGGAAGCAACAAGTCGCTACTGCAACGAATAACAAGGACTTTATCACAGTAAGACTGTATCGAGCATGGAAGGTTATCTTAAGGGAGTTTAACCGAAAGTCACTTCTCGTGATCATTGATGCTTTCTTTGAAAAAATATTCCATTTGAATTTTGAGTTGTTCGGTCAAGCATCTTAGATAACAAGTATTTCTTGCAAAAGCACATGAAATGCATCGATTGTAATCTCTCAAGCGGCTAGATTCGCAAATGAGAAACACTGCGCTACTGCAAAGGTTCTTTCAAAAACTGAAAGCGTACCAAATTTAATTATTTAGAATCTAAACAAAATATTATTTGAAAGAAATCAACAACATTTAGGAAGAAAAAGTGAATTTCGACTAAACTCTCTTGAGACAATCTTTCATGCTCGGTCCAGTCTTTTGTGATAAAGTCCCTGTTATTTGTCGTTGTACTGTAGCGACTTGGTGCTTCCCCCGTTATTGAGAAAACCAGATTTTCCAAAATCTGCTAACCCTTGGCCATTTCTTCGTTTCTAGACAGAAACCTATTGGGTTGACAAATAAACGGAGCATAGATTTGGATACAGCTAAGATAGAGCTTTTCAACCATATATCTTTCAATCTCGACGGCTGCGTGGGCTAAGAGTTGCTTGTTTTGAGGCTTGATTTCAACCCCCTTCTGTAAGTTTAAATTTCGAAAATGCTGCTTAAGGATATTACGCTTCTCTTCCTCTTTCGAAAGAGACCTTAACTTTTACTATTAAGCAAATAGAGCCGAAATGGCATCGAAAACCGTTTTAACTCTACACAGTTTTTGGTCGTACTTTAGTTTCGTAAACTCTCTAATGGGAGCAACAAGGGCAGATTTTGTAATGCAATAGGATAAGTTGCTTTGGTTCACACCTCAATTCAAAGCGATTAGCGAATGCAGACAAGGGAGTTCTCTCAAGCAGAAATTCAAAACAAATGAAGCCGCAAAGTTGCCCTGAAACCAGTACGGCAAACTCTCGTTTGGTGCGGGCGAAGGGAGGTTTTTAAGAGAAGGTATGTGCATATAACGAAAGAAGAAGGGTAAATCTAAAGTTCTGTCAGGCGGATTTTGTTTATTTGATTCAGAAACCGAGCAGAGGGCATTACAATTTTTGCATATTTATTGCTCAGATGTACGTAGTCACTCCTCAACTCCTGAATCAAATAAACAAATTCCGTGAGACAGAACTTTAGATTTACCCTTCGTCTTTCGTTATAAGCACATACCTTCTTTTAAAAACCTCCCTTCGCCCGCACCAAACGAGAGTTCGCCGTACTGGTTTCAAGGCAACTTTGCGGCTTCGTTTGTTTTGAATTTCTGCTGGAGAGAATTTCTTTTGTCTGCAGACGCTAATCGCTTTAAATTGAGGTGTGAACGAAAGCAACTGATGCTATTGTATAACAAAATCTGTCCTTGTTAATGGGAGCTATATCTAGCAAAATGAAGGGAAGAACAATATTATGTCCACATTATGAACAGGAATGCTTAGTAGCAGTATCCTTTTTCGAAGAAAAGACCACTAAACACGTTGACTTCGAGGGCGTAAGAAGCAGTTATCATCAGGAGGAGACCAGCTCTGAGAATTACGTCTTTTAAAACTAGATTGGCACCTATAGATCTTAGAATTGGCTGAGCACGGGCGAAGTTCAGGTTGAAATAGAGCAATGTAGAAAAATTGGGAGAAACGTTGTGCCACTTGTGCCCCCATGATTCCTAAGTTTATGGTTGACTGCTTCACCTATCATGAAATATTCTCATATATTTTTAACTCTTTTGATCAGGTTGTGAAATATATGATGAGCCCAGAAGTAGCTGAAAATATGCGCCGTAGAATTGATGACAAGTCACATACAGTTGATTATTATGGACCATACAGTGAAATCAAATATGAAGATACAAATGGAACATCTCATATGTCTGTTGTTGGAACAGATGGCGATGCTGCTGCTATGACAACGTCAATCAATGCCTAGTAAGTCAGATCTTCTTCATGTGCTGCAAATCTTTTTCGTATTTTACATTGCCAAAAATCGAAAACTTGGCTGGTGGCATTGATAAAATCGAAATACTTAACTTTCGTATTTCGAAACAGACCCTTTAAATAAAATATCCAAATAGACTATGAGAAATTTAAAGACTAGAGCACTTTTCCACAGATTTAAGATGCTGACTTCATAACCTTTGGGTATGTTGGATCAGAAAACATTTTTTGAGTCTATTTTGATGCAAAAATTATTTTTCTGGGTTGATGCTTTGTTTTCCAACTTGAGCACCCTGTCCTAAATATACCTGAATATCCCCCTTGGTAAGGCCTGCTTTGTCGCTTCAATTCTGTATTTAATATGGAGGTTTCTTGGAATGACTGAATAATAGAGATAACCGAAAGTTAGAGCTGAAAGTAAAAGAAACCCACCCGTTTGAAAGAAAGACATGCATTATTCGAACTCTTTCATGTCTTTGACTTTTACCTCACCTTTTTAACTGATATGATTTTTTCGCTCCTATAGCTTTGGATCAAAATTGGTTTCACGTGAACTTGGATTTATCTACAACAATGAATTAGCTGATTTCTCTGAATTCTGGCCATCAATTTACAACTTAACAAGAGATGAGAAAAATCCTGGAAAAAGACCAATGTCTAAATCATCACCAATCATATTTATTGATGATAACAGAGATGTTAGAGGTGTTTTTGGGGCAGCAGGAGGATTTTTCATTCCGTCTTGTATGTCCATGGTACGTTTATCCTCTATGATTAAAGCTACATTTTCTCTCATTATGTTTTTTCATTTTCAATAAATTATCAACATTAATTGATCCACTTTTATTTTTCTATCAAAAACTTTACAATAACAGATACTATTAACGATATTTACAAATTACTTGCTACCATGACGAGCTAAAGGCTCCGCAACCATTACATAGAAAACTAAAGTCTGTCTCAAGTTGGACACCTTTGAATGAAACAGTTAAATTAAAATCGAAAACTTTGAGATGATCAAACTTTCGGACGAAAATTTGGTCACAAAGTGAACTTGTCCGAAATCTGATGACGTCTGAAAGTCTTTTGTCCAAAGGTTTTTACGTTCATTGAAAATAGAAAAGTACAAAGAACCGTGATACCGTGACATAAAAAGCTTGATTATCATTTCCTTGATATGAAAATTTTGTTCCTTGAAGGGTTTCTTGTT
Source organism: Aurelia sp. 3 sensu Dawson et al. (2005) (assembly GCA_964020215.1). NCBI lineage: Eukaryota > Metazoa > Cnidaria > Scyphozoa > Semaeostomeae > Ulmaridae > Aurelia > Aurelia sp. 3 sensu Dawson et al. (2005). The sequence goes on from OZ026586.1 coordinate 14,744,739, forward strand.
TTCTCATAAACTCGGCGAAAACTTCAACCGTTTACACACTCTCTCAAATGAGTTGGTTTATCCCTGGTCTCTTGTCACACAGATAGTGTGCTACAAAAACATTTGTTTTCCACCATTCGATGCAGCTCTTTTGATCACTTCATGAATAACTTGGATTTAATCCTACTGGTTCACAGAATGAGCTTTTCAATCACCTTTCTTTTCTACTTTCTTTCTGTTGTCTTTCTATCTTCTCAAGGTAGTTGCATCCAACGATCCAAAATATTTTGCTGCTGTCTCACGAATTGTGCCAAATTAGAGCCCCTCTCAACATCTTTTCCTTCTAATTTCAGACAATTGCAAATTGGCTCTTCTTCCAAGATAATTTGAAAGTTGCAGTTTCAAGACCGAGACTTCATTGTCAACTTTTCCCTCCAACTATTGTTTATGAACCTACCTTTCCAGATCCACTGGTTCCAAAGTTAAGGGGATTCCATCATATGTCAGTTACTAATAGCACGTATGATGTATCGGGTAAGCTACATGCATGTTTTCCTGTTAGAAATTGCTACTTATCTTTATGTGATTACCGTAAGTCCCTGGGGGCTTATTTTGCAAAAATACTTGGGGCGAGAGCTAATTCGAAGGGGGCTTATTCGAAGCTGGGGGCTTACTCGAGGAATTACAGGACTCAGTATGTATCTAAAAGTATGACATTGCTACATTTTTATCAAACCAGAAATGTTAAACATGGTAGAAGTAGGCTGCAATCCAGTTTGGAAAAAACGCAACAGAAATTGTACAATGCGAAACAGCAATACTCGGCAATACTTGAGGGAACACAAGCATCATCCTATTCTGGCAATGAGTACCAACTATTTTGCTCAGAAATGGTTAGGTTAAAACAAATAAGTCTATCTACTTATTGATCGGTTTGCCTACGAAACTGCATTTAATATGTTTGCAGTTCAAGTTAACGAATGCTATAGAGTGAACCCTAGATTTGTAGCTTCAGTCTGTAACTAGAACCAGTTTCCATTTTTGTTCACCAGAGAAAAGTCATCAAAATGCATTAAGAATCAACATAGCCGTGATTGTTAGCGACTGAGACTCTAAACCACAAGCTTAATTGGAAATTTTATCTAACAAGCAGTTGCTTTCTATACCTTATTTATAAGTCTGTCCATAATTTTAGCGACCCAAGTGAACAGACTGTAGAAATAAAAACAAACAATTAATTGAGACTCAAATCTTTTATTTTACCGCTCATTCTTTATCATATATGATTTAATTCTCAAATTATTCTCGTCCGTCTTGTATTGTTGTTTTCAAGCTGCCTGCATTGGTTCTGCGAAAATACACTTTTGGACCTTCTTCCTAGTCGTAGACATAAGCAAGGACTTTTCAATCTTCATTTTCTCCTTCCCCCAACAGGTCAAATGCATGCAATCATGGGTGTCGTTCAAGCCATCGTTAAAGAATCTGATGGCAGATTAGCAGCTGTATCTGATTACAGAAAAGGAGGAAAACCTGCTGGATTCTAGAGTTAACATAATTTATAGTGGAATTAACTTGACTATTTTTATCTAAAAAACTATTTGAGTTAACATATGAGTACCTTGATGAAGAGCAAATCAGCTACGATTCAAGGAATTCATATCATTTCACTAAGTGACCAATCTAAAGGACCTGAAATCGGTATTTATAGGTCTAGTCTGTAGCATATCTATGACACAGATGCTTCTGAAAAAACCAGTAGTTAACAGAAACTGTGATTTTAAAAAATCGCAAACGTGTTAAAACAGTGAAAGCGTTACCTAAAAGGGGGCATATTTTATAGAAAGGTTGACTCTAAATTATCAATTTTCATTGTCTCTTTCGAGCTTTTGCCAAGGACTGAGTAAAAATTGTGCCTTGCAGAAATCTAGCTCACATCTGACAGAGGCTACAGATAAACTACCCCATAATTGATATTAACAAACGCACAAATTAGAAATATTTGTGAAACGATTTTAATCGTTTTCATTACAAATTGGCAAAGATTCTTGGGAAGAAATATATAAAGTAAGCTTTTCTTTGAGAAGCCACTATGAAATTATGCATGTGCCATTTGGCATGAAATGTTAGACACTGCAAGTCAGTTGAACTGTATATGTATGAAATCAGTTGATTATTTGATGATTTGATTGATTGATTAATAGATAACAAAGTTGTAAACTGTGGTATGAAATGAAATTGATAATATGATGTATCATCTCTGATTTCTTTTTCGTTTTTTTGCCACCAAAATTCTCTGGACATTGCTCTGAAGAATTCGCCAACACAGCAGAAACTGGTCTCCACAACGATGATTTAGAGTTGAATTTTTCTTTATAAATTCCCATAAATTCGCCTTTCTTTCAGAAAACTTTGTTAAAACAATATGCTACAAAAATAATGCACTATCAATTGAAAATAACTGACAAGGTTTCTGGATTCTGTAGGGATTTTGTAGCATTGAATCTTTCAAATGAAAAGGGTCAAAAGGAAAGTCAACGGAGATTGAATGACCAGATCATATCTTTTGGAAACAAAACAAACGAAAATGACTGACCAAAATTCTTTGGTATCAGAAATATGAATCACTGAAACCGGTGCAAAGAAAGAGAGGCAGACCATGTTTAACTTGGATAAAGATTATAGAAAAGGATCTCTCATTGGTAGATATTAAACGAAATTCAAACAAAACAACACCAGATGAAACAATTGCAACACTCGAGGGACTGGCTGAAGACAGAAGAAAGTGGAGAAGTTTAGTGAAGGACATAATGGCGGTTAACCGTTAAATATGTGTAGATGATGATGATGATCAGAAATTGTGCGTGGCTTCTTGTGTCGCTTGTGGTCTATTCAATAAAGTTTGTCTTGAGTAAGGACTTCCGCTCCCATCCAAGGTATGCTATCATGTAACTTGTGCATGAAGCCGCACATCTCTGAATTTGTTGATGCTCTTGGGCGTGATGCTGTACCCAGTCTCCACTTGCCATGTCACTCAGACTTCCCCCAAGTCTATTTCGTATTTCGTCATCTGTAATAAGTCTGGCTGAAACAGTGGACGACGAATTCGCTTTCCCTTTTCCCTCTCCCTTTCCCCTTCCCATTTTTTTGTTGACGAAATAGACTTGGGGCAAGTCTGCATGTCTCTGGAAAGGATCAAAATTTACTTTTACGAAGCTGCGAAGGAATTTGCCTCAGTTCACTTCAGGAGGTCTTCACAAACGAAAAATGGCGGCGATTTACAGTATTTATGTCGTGAATAAAGCAGGCAGTTTAATCTATCAATACAATCATCATGAGCCAAAATCTGAAGTAGAAAAGACATTCAAATATCCATTGGACATAACGCTTCGAGATGTTGATGAAAAATTGGTGATTTCATTCGGCGAAAGAGATGGATTGAAAGTAGGCCAAACACTTCTTGCGATCAACGGGGAACCGCTTTCAGGTAAGTAAGGCAAACTGAACGAAATCATGTCTTTTTTTGTGATACAGCTTATCTAACTACGTAACTATGTGTTATTTGTTATGTTGTGTGACCCAAAAACAAGATGCAAATGATATGAAACAGCAGAAACTGCGCACACATGCACAAAAAATAAATTTTGAGCCTCTACTCTCAGGCCTTATTAGGGGCCGCACTTAAATCGATTCTTTCACGCATAACGTCCATTGGACGTTTTCAAAATACCCCCCCCCCTCCCCCCAAAACGTCAAATTGAAAATTGATGTAATTTTTCCGATCATGAGAAAATTTCAAACCGTTGTTTTGCTGCATATCAAATGGGCCTAAGTGCTCATAAACCAGATTGGAAAGTTTGCAGAATGCGCGGGGGATCTCTCCTGCGTCCAAATTGCTTGCGCGGCTGTATTTGTGTCACTAAACAATAGTTCTATTGTTTCCTTTTGTTGTTTTACGAAAATTTCGCAGCTGGAACCGCGGCTGAAATTTAAAGTGCACGGCCGATTTCTCGGCCGCGCAAGGCAAACTTTCCAATCTGGCTCATAAAGTCGTTGTCAGAGTGTCGTCAGCGACGTGCTTTCCATGACCATGCTCAATGAAAACACACAAGGTATGTCGCTACTGTCGAAAGTCTTGCACACTAACAATATATGTGCAATATATACAGCAAACGAAAGCTGCAGACTAAAGTTTCTTGCAGAAAATTCTCGGGAAAAATGTCGATAAAACAAAAATTTTGAAAACGTCAAGTCTTTTTACCCCCCCCCCCAAACGTCCATTGGACGTTTTGCGTGAAAGAATCGATTTGCGTGTGGCCCCTTAGTAGAGCACTCGCCCAGAATGGGTCTAATCACAAATAGAATAGATATTCTTACTAAAGTACATGACTATCAGAAGCGTTTTCTTCATGGATGTAGACTTCCCTTCCTTGCCAACCGTTATTTCTAAGCCAAAAATATTTTTAGTTACATTTCCTCTCAAAACTGTGGCAAACATCAGCCTACATCAGCAGCAGTCAAAAAGCAACAGCTTGCCTCAATTTTTGTCCTGAATGGGTCGAAATATTTTTAGGGCCTCAGCAGGGAAACTTTACCAGCAGGGAAGCCAAGACTATCGCTGCAGTTACCCCAGTGGCGGAGATAGAGGGGGGCAGGGGGGCGGCTGCCCCCCAAAGCGACTAAAAATTGTATAAATTTTCTGGGGGTAGACCCCCGACTTGCTCACCTGTCGGGTCACTGCTGGGCTTTGCCCCCCCCAACGAAAAATCCTAGCTACGCCTCTGAGTTACTCTACTGAATGGACTTTAAGAAAATGTGTTTAGCATCTGACTTTTGACATTCTTTACATTGCAAGGCTTTAGCAAAGAGCGCGTGGCTGAGTGGTTAAGGCGTCTGACTTGTAAACCAAAGGTTGGATCGGCTGTAGGTTCAAATCCCGCACTGGACAGTTTGGTCGCTGTCTGTAACTCTAGCCCAGGTCAACCAGAGCCATGTGAGGGAAATCTGGTAGCTGCAGTGGGTAGCTGCGGCAAACTGATGGTAAAACATCCGTGGCCCCTGCTGGAAATAAGTCTCTCAGACTTTCGCAGGCAGCATAAGTTTCAAATCTTTAAAAAGCTGGGTGTAAAATTCAATGACCTATTTCCTTGAACTGAGCAGCCTCAAAGAAACTTGAACAATTTTAAAGAAAATCTGCCATTGGACTTTTCTGAAATCTTCAATATTTTCAGAATTACAGTGTTTTTCTTCTTGTTTTAAGAAATCAAGAAAATTTTCGAAAAAAAACTTAAAACTGTCATAATCTCTAAACCTCTTGACGAAAGATGAAATAATTTTCAAGAAAACTATAGTTTATGGATGCCTACAGAATGGTATAAAGCAAAACTCTCTCACTCTTCTGGTTTGTGATTTAGAAATTTGATGACGTCACATCATAAAATGAGCTCAAATAGAAAAGAGGCCGTTATTTCGACAAATAATCAGAATTTGTGAAAAGTCCAACGGTAGAATCATAGAGAAGTGGCTAAAGTTTCTTTCAAGTCATTCAGTTTAAAGAAATAGGTCATTGAATTTTACACCCGCCTTTTTTCGTAGATTTAAATATTTGAAACCTATGCTTTTGCAGGCTAGCCATGTTAAATATAAATACCTAAACAAATCATGCTTTTCCTACGCCGGTGAAGCTCAAATTGAGGTGAAACTCAACCATTGGTAGTTCTCAAAGTTGATGAGGCACCAAAAATAGATGAAACCTTCAAAATGCATCAAAACAACTATCGTTTCCGAACTGACACGAACCGGCACATAAACTTGGATCACTACATGGTTTCGTTTGAAAAGAGAAGGCCCCATTCAGGGCAAATTTTTCCCAATCTAATTGCCTTCTGAGAAATACTCATATATGGGCAACAAAACTTGGCAAGATGTTTTGATAAATGTTAGAATTTACTCTTAAAAGGTTGGCATGAACTGTGAAACAGGTTAGCTGGATATCAAATGTGCAAAGGTGGAAAAGATACAACGAGAAGGGAAGATTTGACAAATCTTACAATTCAGGGAAGATAGCCTTGCTGAAAAGCTTCATATTTTTAGAAATATCCCCTGTAACAAAACACAGGCAAAGAATATCACAAAGGAAGCGTCAGCTGACGACTGTTTGGCTTTCAATCTTCTTTAGATAATGGGAGAGAAGGATGTGGTACTACCGGGTGTCTCAAGAAAAAGTACCCCCTTTTGACTGGAAATAGGAACGAAGTGATAAAATGTCATTACTCTCTGAATGGACAGCTAAATTTATCAATCTTCAACTTAGATTCACATACCTTACATTTAAAAATTGTGCGCCAAACACCGGGGATACAAGCTTGCAAAGACAAAATTTACAGCGCACCCATGATTTGTATCATCATGGATCTTTTCCAAAGCACCTGTAAACTTTAATTTTCAGTTTTTCGCTTTTGAAAAGAATAGAAGACTCGTGGACATTGCCATCATTAAACAAATATAATAAAAATGTGGTAAGAATGATGAAGTTGTGCAACATTTCCCAAATGAGCGTGCAAGTGTTCCTTTTCTTCTTCTTTGACACTTGAGATGGAATGCAATGCAACAGATTGATTCCTCAAAGGAATAATTATTTGCGAACAATTGAAGCAATTCAAGGTATAATTTTTTTCAAAAGAAACATGTAAAGGTCAAAGTCGAAATTCCTTTGCAATATGCCTGTGATATCAAATCGTGGCTAGGCGCTTTTACAAAACCTCTGGTTCCGCGTGCACTGTAAATTTTGACTTTGCAAGCTCATATCTCTGGTGTTTGCCGGACGATTTTTAAATGCTGCAAGGTATCTGAATCTAAGTTGCAGATTGATAGATTTAGCTGTCAACTCGGACAGTGATGATTTCTTATCATTTCGTTCATAAATCCACTCAAACGGGGGTACTTTTTTGAGACACCCGGTATACATTGGTCTTCCATTGTTATATATACTTGAGATTGTGCACCAAAAGAAGATTTTTTTCAAGATGCAACAAAGATTGGAGTGTGACAACAGTGCAGTCTCACGAACAGGGCAATAATAAGGCTTTCCTTGAAGGAATCTTGTTGGCTAACTTAGCTAAGTTAGACTTTTTTATACAAGGGTTCAACGAAATAGCAAACAAATCCATATTGAAAATGCAACTCCTTATTAGTAAGGGAGGTAGTGTAGTGAAATTCTCAGGTAAACTACTATGTAGGTCACCCCAGACTTAGCCAAGTCATCTCCAGTTCTCTTTCACCTACAAAGGAGGTTTTCAAAACTTAGCCATGCCATACGCCAGTTCTTGCTCATTACTAGCAGGAGAAACTGTAAATTGTGCACTTAAGTATAACAAAACGCTCATTGTTTCCTTACTGTTATCTTTAAAATTGCATACCAGATAAATCTGGCATGAATTACAAAGTTTCCAACATGGTCAGCTCATTGTTCCGACATCTCAATTCTCCGGCATCCCTATATTACGACATCTCAAGTCTCCGAAATCTCTATATTCCCTGACATCTCAATTTTCTGTCATTTTTGCTAACTTAGTTGTTCATCTCGATATTCCAACATCTCGATATTCCGACACCCATATCAGTAATTATACCTCTCATGGTGTCAAAAGACAACTGATGAAAGCTAGGCTGGGAATGTATTTATCCTACAAGCACCACTTTCTCCTGGGGGGGGGGTAGGGGGCAAAACAGTCCAAAAAGCCAAAAAGTGACATGTCGGAAAAACGAGATAGGTATCTTCACAAATGTTGGCAAAACGAGATGTCAGAAAATAGAGATATTGGAATATAGAGGTGTCAGAGTATTGAGATGTCGGAGAATTGAGATGTTGGAATATATAGAGGTGTCAGAATAACGAGATGGACCCATTTCCAACATGGATCCATGTTGAACAGAATAGGTCTTTGCCTGACAAATTTGAGAGCTGTGAACATTTTTATCCCAGGAAAATTCTTAGCTAATGGAGAAGATGCCAGAGCATTTTTGAAGAAAGAAGAGAATTATCCAGTTTCATTGAAGTTTGGCAAATCAAAATTAACAACAAATGAAAGAATTATGTTGGCAAGTATGTTCCATTCCATGTTTGCAATTGCATGCAAATTATCCCCTGTTGATAAATCTTCGGGGATTGAGGCAATTGAAGCAGAGTCTTTCAAACTACACTGCTACCAAACTCCCACCGGAATCAAATTCATTGTACTCACAGAACCAAGGGTGGACAAAATGGATTCTTTACTGAAGAAGATATATGAGTTATATGCAGATTTTGCCATGAAAAACCCTTTTTATTCATTGGAAATGCCTATACGATGTGAACTATTTGATGCAAATTTGCAACGTCTCCTTGAACAAACTGATAAAAGTATGAATTACTCAGGAATGAGTTGAGGAAATTATATATTTTGTAATAATTATATAATTGAGATATTAACTTTGGATTATTTACTGAAATTTGAGAGAGCGCAAACCCAAATGGTGGTGAAAAGTTATTCCTGAATTGAATTTAGAAAAGGGATCTGTAAATATGAGTTATGGACTACAAAGACAGGGCAGAAGTATCTGTTGTTCAAAATCCATTTTTTTACTTTATTTTCTTGTAGCTTAATGGACAAGTCCGGGGTTGATAAAATTACTTTTAAAAAGCAACCTTATCAACTGCTGAACACCAATCGTGAGTTCTTTCCTAGTTTTGATGCCTCTAAATTTCATAAATTGGTTAATGAATCTTCGTAAGTTAGGCCAAATATCGTCGCCATTTTGTATTTTGTATGAGTGTGTGAAAGCGCGATAAGGAGGCTAGCAATGTGAGTGGTAATATTGACACATTTGGCAGCCTCGTTCAGGTCAACATGAAATAATGTCATAGAAAATGATGTCATTTCACATTTCTTAGTAGATTGAAATATGTAGTTTCGCAGATTAAAAGAGGAAAAATAAAAAAAATGTACTACACACCATTCACAACAGCATAATCTCTTGAATAATCAACAATTATACCACCTCAGACTTGTCCTTTAGGTAGAAATTTTGTTTGGAATCTATGATATTTCCATATTCATTTAAGTTACTTGAAAGAGGGATGGAGACAAATTTTTGTTGGAATCAAATGACATTTTGGTGTTCTGAAAACACCTTAATCTATGAGCTACTTCACGATTCATTGCATCTCTAGACATTTCTATGTGAAACGTCTCCAATGGGAATTGCTTCATTGTTAATGTGTTCTTCAAATGATTGCTCTGAATGCAGCTGTTTTGGTGTGGAGTTTCTGGTTTACTAGTGGTTCGTAAAATCCCGCTCCACGTTAGTTTTACAAGAGATCATGTTGAATGTGATCGTTGAATGAAAACGATTTTTTCAGAAAAAATTGAACAAAACCCTTATGACTATTAGAATTGATCAGTGTGGACATTTCGTGCTTGCATTGAAATACTTCTACCATCAGTTAAAGCAGAAGACGGGAACAAAAACAGTTTGCAGCCAACTGGCTAAACGTTCTGAAAAGTTCTTGTTGTGCTAAAAATTCCAATCTGCAATTTGGCTGTGCAACTTTTAATCAAGCCATGCTGATTAGGTCTCCGTAAGTCTTCGAAGAGTTTACTAAGGTCCTAAATTTTCCAGGAATTATTCCTTATTCCAAATGGTAAATGTTTTTGGTCTTTTTGTGAGTAGGACGACGATCTAAAGGCTGAGAAACAGTGCAGTGGTGAGGTTCCTTGTAGCAAAATGTAAAGCAATTGACTGAAGACAACTTCCACTTATTTAGCTATCGCAGGAATCGATTTTTTGGGTCATAGTTGGTAATTAACCAAAGAAATACAATTGCTGCATGGAGGTTCTTCAGGGTTTTTAAGGGCACGATCCTTAGCAAGAAAGCTTCCAGCAAAAGCAGATGAAAACGAAGTAGTAAAGTTAAGTTAAGAACTGCGAAAGCAAGCAAACGCTAAAGACTAAAGCACGATAAGGCAGAAATTGTTTTTAGTCGATGGACCACGTCTGTACCAAAGGTGAATATCATTCGTCAGATTCGTGGGCTGCAGTGGAGAAACTTTCATGTTTTTGTTTCTATTACGTCATTTAGGTTTCCCCTAAAAATAACCACACCACTGCTGTTTCCTACACTTTATTTTTATATTTCGTTTTCTTCGTTTTGTACAGAATACGATACATTATAACACAAACTTCACCATCGTTCTCTGTCACTTACAATAGCATATATAGAGTCCCAGATAGTCGCTAAATCCAAGTCCTGAGGTCATCAATCCAGCGACGTTTCGGTCTTCCTTCGCTCTTATACCACTGGCATGGCCTTCTAGGATGATCAATTTAGATAGTCCCACTAACGATCATTGTTAGCAGCTGATGTAGATACAGGCTTCAGTTTCATTGGGGACAGTGGACTGCCAGGGGGTGGTACATGACTTGCGTATGGATGGGGGTCTGCTGCCCGGTTTTCAGAAAGCTACCCTCTTCTAATTACCGACAGTTGCCATTATACCCACTTTTATGATGAATTTTGGCGGAAAACTACCCATTATTGACAATTTGTTACCAATTTCTGGAAAACCAACCCATGATTAAGGAAAATCTGCCGAAAAAGGGACCCTTGTTTAGAGAATTTTGGACCCAAAACCCACCCATATGGGTGGCACATACCCGTACCCTCAACATGTTGTGTTACCCCCCTACCGGGTGTGGACTACGCGCTGGGATCGCAGAAGTAGAGAAGGCCTGATCAAGTCCTGAGACACATGACATCCAAGTCCCGTTCATGTTCATCTGCATCTACGGCAATACTGAGCAGGACCACATAGTGGTATACGTGCTCAGGTATGAAATAAAGAAAACAAAATATAATAAATTCAAATCTTCGGACTTGACAAAGGCCTCCCTCATATTGGAAGCAGGACCACAAGCAGAATACTGAGCAGAATACTGAATTCAAGCAGAATACTGAGCAGGACCACATAGTGGTATACGTGCTCAGGTATAAAATAAAGAAAACAAAATATAATAAATTCAAATCTTCGGACTTGACAAAGGCCTCCCTCATATTGGAAGTTGGGGGCTCGAACCCCATTCGTCTGCCTGACTGCTTTGGCTGCAAAGTCAGTCATTTACAACACTGTCCCACAACGCCTTCAATATCAGGATTATGAAGATAAGGTGCAAATAAACTTAAATTTAATCAGGAGAGCTTATATAAGCATCTTAAACAGTCCTTAAGTCTTGATTAGATCTCCTTTAAAACTGTTGTTTTGCTTTCAACCCCGATATTTTGGTTGGTCATAGTGATATCATGTTTGTTTACTCCCAGTTTTTTTAATCCAGTTATTTCTGAAACAAACTGACATTCCTCGCGTAAGTCTAAAAATGTAATCTTAATCCTTTATCCGCATGACGACACAAAAATTAAATGAAAAAGGCTCGGTCGGAAGCTGATCCTTCGAGGCAATAATTTACAGCATGACTTCTTGAGTATTAGGCCACTGTGCATTACACCGTTTGGGTTGAAATAATTTCAGACGGGAGGTGAGTTAGGATTATGGAATAAACACTAAAAGCTTGCTTGTTTCACTCCAGAGTTCACACTCTGTTCACTCACTGCCATCCCCATTGTTATCGACTAATAAGAAGACCGGATGCCCCAAAAAGAGTAAACGAGTTTGGCTGGGCCTAATCATGGAAATTTAGCTTTGAACAAGGGTTAATTATTTTGAAAAGGTTCCTTGATAGTTAACTCGAACATACATTGATACCTTGTTTGTCAATGTTGGTGCATTAGGCGATTAGGTTATGATGAGGTTAATATTGGTGCATCAGGAAAGTTTTAACGACAGAGGCGGCATTACACTATCATATTCACGTAAAAGTTGCTCCACATTTTTTCTGTGATCGTAAAATATGATAATGTAAAGCGCCTTAAAAGTTGCTCGAAGTTGCACGATAACGTCTTCAATCCGATAATTTCACACCTTTATAATTGGCCATCACAGAAAAAAAATTTGATCAGATATCAATTTTTTTTTCTGCGCCACAAGTTTTTCAAAGGAGCCGACAAATGACCTGATATGATTGCCTACATGAAGTACTACATTGTTGGAGTGAAATCTTTTGGCGCGCTAGATTTCTTCCTGTTCTTCTCTTGAAAGGAGATATCAAGACTAAGGGTATGTACTCATTGACTGCCACATCACATCATCATCGGTGTTTGATTTCGATGGTATAGCTAAACGTAAAGTTTATTCATTTCGCATTTGCTCAGCTTTAGGCCGTCATATATGGTCTACAGCGGTCTTCACGTTTTTTTTATAAGAAACTTGGATCAGGCCATAGTACTAAAAGTTTCTTAATTTGACATGAAAATTTTGTCCATTTTAGTACTAAAAGTTTCTTAATTGGTTTCTTATTTTCTTTTTAATGCAGAATCGTCAATTTGGTCACTAATACTGCTGCAGATATGTTCCTTGACATTTAAAACATCATATAGGAATAAACAGTGTTCTATTATGTTGAAAACACAAATGGTTAGTTGATATTACTCAAGAATAAAGGTTCAACGATACATTTGCTATAATATCCATGCTTTTAACTTTTAAAAGTTTTTGAATAATTCTCAGACATACTACTAGAGCTTCTTAAAATTTTGGCCATCTTAGTACTAGTTTCTTATAAGCCAGTTTCTTATAAAAAAATGTTTAGGCCTAATAGGATCCAAATGTGTATATTCGGATCCATCTCGATTAGGTTCCTGGCATAAACACAAAGAATGGCTCTAATGTTGCAATCAATGAGTACATACCCTCGTTCTTTATATCTCCTTTCAAGATGTTGTTGAAAGTGTCTGTGAAGGTATTGATTCGCCATGAGAACGGAGTAGAACAGGAAGAAACCTAGCGCGCCAAAAGATTTCCCTCCAACATTGTAGTACTTCACGTAGGCAATCGTGTTAGGTCATTTGTCGGCTCCTTTGAAAAACTTGTAGCGCAGAACTAGGCTACGTAACAAGTATCACAACAATAGAACTGATGCAAATCTAAAGGCATTTAAAAAGCAGAGGAACAAATGTGCTAAATTGCTACGAAAGGCCAAATTTGATTACTATCAGAATATCAACCTTGGTAACCTTACGGATAACCGTAAGTTCTGGAAGACTGTCAAACCAATCTTTTCAGATAAGGTCCAGGTAAACTCATCTTTGACTCTTATTGAAAATGGTAAAATGATAAGCAAGGACTCAGAAATTGCAGAGATTTTCAACCATCACTTTGCAACTATAACAGATAGTTTAGGGATTTCTATTAAAGAGTCAGTTTTGCTTCCTACAGATGACATACTAGCTTCCGTAGATAAAGCTGTCAGGAAATATGATGCCCATCCGAGTATCTGCAAAATCAGAGAAAATGTCAAGATCGCCAACAAATTTGAGTTTAGTGAGGTTTCCACTAGTGATATTGCTACTCAGATAAAACAACTTAATTCGAAAAAAGCTTCTCCAGTTGATAGTATACCAGCAAGAATCCTTAAGGAAAATTCTGACATATTTAGTGTGGTTCTCCAATTTTTGTTTAACTCACATATGTCTAAATCCACTTTTCCGGAAGAACTGAAGGCTGGAGATATAACTTCTCTCTTTAAACAAGAGGATGCTTTTTCAAAAAAGAACTAGCATGCACTTCTACGTCCTATAGAAACCTGCAACAAGTCGATAGACAGTGGGGGGATCGCAGGGGCTGACCTTTCGAAGGCCTTCGATTGTCTAGATCACGAATTACTAATCGCAAAATTGAATGCGTATGGTTTCAGTAGATCTGCCTTGCTGTTCGTGCGTAGCTATCTCGATAACAGGAAGCAGAGGGTAACGGTGAATGGTTCGTTCAGCACGTGGACAAAAACCTCTCTGGTTGTACCACAAGGTTCAGTCCTGGGGCCCCTTTTGTTTAACATATATCTGAATGACTTGTTTCTGTTTCTGGAAGAGACTGAAGTCTGTAATTACGCGGACGACACAACAATTTATACATGTGGTCCTAACGTCGAGAATGTTCTCGCAAAATTAGAGAATGACGCTCTCGTGATAAGTGAATGGTTTCCAAACAATCGTATGAAGTTGAATGATTATAAATGTCATTTGATGATTTTTGGTGGAAAGAGCAACGAAGTCTCCGTCAAAATAGGAGAGGCTAGCGTGAAAGAAAGCAAAGAGGAGAAGCTCCTAAGGGATAATTTTTGATCAAACATTGAGCTTTAAACAGCATGTCAGAGCTCTTTGCAAAAAAGCCAGTCAAAAACTTCATGCCCTCGCCAGAATATCCTGCTACATGGACACGGAAAAGTTGAAGCAGGTAATGCAAGCGTTTGTCTTATCTCACTTTGGCTACTGCCCCCTTGTTTGGATGTTCTATGATCGAACTTTAAGTCATAGAATAAATCATATCCATGAAAGAGCATTGCGTTTTGCGTACAAAGACTATCAAACAGATTTTGAGTCTCTTCTGGAGCAAAGGGATTTGATATCTATTCACGTAAAGAATCTACAGTTGCTTATGACCGAAATTTATAAAACAAAGTCTGACTTAAGTCCTCCCTTTATGAAGGATATTTTCACTGAGCGCAATACTGGTTACAATCTAAGGCACGGTAACGACTCGCAGATTCCAAAAGTTCATACAACAACACATGGAATTGAGACTATATCATTCCTTGGAAATAGACTTTGGTCGACTTTACCAAATATAGTCAAACAAGCAAGCATACTTCCTATTTTCAAAAACCATATTAAATGTTGGAAGGGCGAGAACTGCCACTGTAGACTTTGCAAAACATATATACCACAGGTTGGGTACCTAACATGATACGATATGTTGTAATTATATTTTTAAGCGATTTGTAATATATTTTCTTTTAATTTTAAGTTAAGTAGTAGGCCTTAATTAGCAGTAATGTTGCTATTTTAAAACTTTTTAGCCTACTGTAAATAAATTAATGATGATGATGATGATGAAGAAAAAAAATTGATCTCTGATCAAATTTTTTTTCTGCGATGGACAATTATAAAGGTGTGAAATTATCGGATTAACGACGTTATCGTGCAACTACGAGCAACTTTTAAGGCGCTTTACACTATCACATTTTACGATCACAGAAAAAATGTGGAGCAACTTTTACGTGAATATGATAGTGTAATGTCGCCTTTAGATCATATTGACCATAGAGTTTTGTAATACAATAGCATCAGTTGTTTTGTTTCACACCTCTTTTCAAAGCCATTAGCGCATGCAGGCAAAAGAAAGTCTCTCCACCATTAATTCAAAACAAACATAGCCACAAAGTTGCCGTGAAACCAGAACGGCAAACTCTCGCTTGGTACGGGCTAAGGGACATTTTCAATAGAAGTTATGTGCTTAAGACGAAAGAATAAGGGTAATTCTATATTTCTATCAGGCGGATTTTGTTTACGTTATTTAGAAGCCGATACGCCGCAGCTCCTGAATCAAATAAACAAAATCCGCCAGACACAACTATAGATCCACCCTTCTTCTTTCGTTATAAGTACATAACTTCTATTAAAAATGTCCCTTCGCCCGCACCAAGCGAGGGTTTGCCGTACTCGTTTCAGGACAACTTTGCTGCTATGTTTGTTTTGAATTACTGGTTGAGAGAATTTCTTTTGTCTGCATTTGGCAATCGCTTTGAACTGAGGTGTGAACCAAAAGAACTGATGCAATTGTATTACAAAATTTGCCCTTGTTCCATATGGTAAGTCATATCATGTGAGGTACCACCCAAGCAATGTAGCCTAAAGAACAACAAAATGAACTGACATTAACTAACCATGCCTTAAAATTGCAATTTAACACTGAAATTGAGACCGAGGTTGCATTGATTTGTAGTGAGTATTGTGGTCATGTTAAGCAGTCTTCAATTTTGCAAACAGTTCTAAACTGTTTTTGGAATTATTTCATCTCAAAAGCTGCAACATTTCTTGGCAAAACTTACATGCTCTGAAAACTCCATTCCATCATTTATTTTATTAAACATCTGCACAATTAAATTGTACAAATAATTGAATGGCAGGTATATCAACTTTCAAGGTTAATATTTCGATTCTCAAAGCGCCAACATCAATCAACAAAGAAAGTTTCTGTGTTCAAGTTGAATATCAAGGAACGTTTTAAAAATGGTTTGCCATTAAACAAAGCTAGCTTTTCATTTCTAAGTCCAGCCAAATCTGGTTGCATTTGTTTGGTACACCCAGCAGAGTAACTCTTGGATACAACAGCTGCTAAAGTTTAAAATGTCCACTCTTGTAACTATTATGAAATAAGAACCTAACATTCATTTCAATATTACATACATGTATTTATAAGAAATTAAGAATTTGGGCCAATGCTGCGAAAGTTTCTTGAAATTATCAGATTTTTAGTACTCGGAATTTCTTACGTTTTTCTTAAAGGTACTATAACAATCTTTATGATCACTACCTGTCCCCTTTTCAAAACATGGTTTTTTTCGAAGCATTTACAATGTTTAGACATTACGCAGTACCTTCTGAATAATATGATACAGGAAACAAGTGAAAAGATATGTCAAGGATTTCCTTTATCAAAATATATAGTTTCTGAAGTTATATTTTCCGAGTACTGGAGTTTCTTATTTTTTGGCGATCTGAGAGTTGAGTTTCTTATAAGCAGTTTCTTATCAGAAATACGTGTATTGCATTTTGCGGAGCTGTGAAAGGTTTCTTTTGATTAGAATGTAACAAAATATCACCCAAAACAGACGCTTTGCAGAATAACGAGAATGGCCAAATCAGCTGGAAATTTGACAATAGCCTTCATAACAGACGGAAATTTAGATTCTTATTATGCCAATAACTTGCAAGGATGGCTACTTTAATATCTAGTTAACAATTCTTCTACGTCAAGCAAATAAATTCTGCAAAATATCGTGGTTTGCAACTGAAACAAAACTTCAACTTATAATACTTCAACCATCTGCCATTTCCTCGCTTTTCCTGACATTCTTAAGCCCCGATTTGAAAATTCAGACATTTTGTGAGACCACATCGTTGCTTTTCGAAATCCATGTTAAAAAGTTAAGACCTGACTTCTGAATTTTTCAACCAATCAGATTAAACGCTAAGACCTTACAGGATAGATTATTTTATCATATTTTACATGATATTGACAAGTTTTCATGCTCGTGCAAGCACCATTAAATCTGGAAAGGATAAGAACTGAAGAATACTTGTGCTTAGTTTTAATATCCGCAATAAACTGTGATTTCATCTTCAATATTTCACCCATAATATCCTACGATTACATTGAGAAATTTAGATACAGCCCCCGTTGCATATAGACCCGCTTACAAGATTTGTAAATAGATCATGAAATGTTTTGTTCACTATACTTGATTAATCTCGCATCAAGTCTGTAGTCCTGTTAAGACCTACACACCAGGAGACAGAAAGCAAATGATCAAGAATCCACAGAGCTGAGAAACATGTCCGTGACCAGACGCATTGCATTCACAAACACACACATCAGCATAACTGCGCTCTAGGTGGGTGATCTTCGCAAAAGATACAGAGTATTTGTGCTTTCAAGATAGAGAAAGAGAGCATTTGTACCTTCAGCAACGTTGATTCATGGCTAACAAGTTCCATGTTTCAAAGCTCATCAAATTTCTACTTTTTCTATTTGGACTTTGTTTTAAGGATTTTGGATTTTACACCATCTTCACAGAAGCAGTGGGTAAGTTCATGATCATTTCAAGATCGTTTGTTTGTTTGTCTCACCAAGACTCGCAGTTGTTGTTTCCTTGTTGTTATGCTGAGCATTGGAGCTTTTGATAGAGTTGCGTAGCAAGTTATCCGGATTTAACATGGTTGCCCGAGTGTTTTCTGTAAACAGGATGAAGTTGCATTGGTCTGTTTACCAAGTGAAACGTTTTCGAGTTTACCTGTGTGATAACTTGTTCAACTCTAGGGGTTAGGAATCTATGAACACGGCAAAATTCCGTAACGAGGTATATCAAGCGCAAAACTAAAATGTATTTCCATTCAAAACTGAAATCCATAGAGAATTATTGAATCCGTTTGCCTTAACTCTTCGTTGATAAATTTCTACTGCTGTGACTCTCATGTACCAAACTGTTTCGTTTGTTCATTCATAGTCAATCTTTGTAATATTCATGTTCTATCTTCATTTATTGCTGAACATACCCTAAGTAGGAACCAACGTCGTAAGCATTACTTTCTGCAATTGCAAACTGTTGTCATTTTGCAAGAGAAACCCGTGGTAAGATTTTGAATATTTCCATCGATTGCTTCGTCTTGTTTGCGGGACTTCTAAATGCAGCGTTTGAATATCTAAATATCAGTTTCAAACATTTTTCTTCGGTTTTTAAAAGTTTATTTTCGTGGTTATAGCGGATGATTTTGAAAAAAATAAACATCAGTAGTATTTTGCGATATCTGATTGAATAGCCAAAATGTTCTATTGTTTTGGTGATTTTCCTGACTGAAATCGGTCACTCCGTACGGATTTTACAAGCGATTTCCTCGAGAAAAAAGTCCCTTCAAAATTGAGGGGAAACCAATGATTTTTTTCGTACACCTTCCTTGAAATCACAAAAGAATCACATACACAAATCACAAGAAAATCATATGCAAAATGCACAAAACTCACAAATCACTGAAAAGTTACTGGAAAATTACACAAAAAATCACAGAAAAAAAGATTTTAAAATCACAAAAGTCACGTACGCTATTTTGACAAGTGATTTGCCTGCCCTTCGTTTAAAACTGTGCTAAATCACGAGCAAGATTTCCTATGTCTACCTGACAGCAATGAATTGAACATGCATTAGCGCGTGCTAACCTTTAAGGAAAGTGAAAGTCTTCCCCCTAGTATGAAAAAGTTATCCAGGGGAATTCCATTGCCCCAAGGGAACGAAATATATGCTAATATGTAAGTGTCATTATTGTTAGGAAAGAAACCCACGGGAATTTTGCTCATCTTTTTTGTAAGTTTTTGAGAGGGGCTTCATTCTTCAAACTTATCGACACTCTTAAATTTCAGTTTGCACTCAGCGAAAGCCTCTTGGCTTATCAACGGGCAGAATCCCATCTGCAAACATCTCATCCTCAACAAGCTTCAACGCAAATCAAAATTTCGAATATGCCCCATCACAAGCAAGACTGAACACTGCTTCTTCGTGGTGTGGTAGTGACAACGGGACATGGAAGATCGACTGGCTGCAGGTTGATTTTGGAGCGCAAGTGAACCTTACGGGGATAGCAGTTCAAGGAATCCGTAATAAACCAGCAGATATATTAGCAGAGTTTTATTTGCAAATGAGTGATGATGGAATCGAGTTTAGAAACCAAACTGATTCAAATGGAAATATCGAGGTAAACCTAATACTTTTAGCTCGAGAAAGACGTTTTCTTTCATTAAGAAATTTTTTAAGCTCAAGAGTGATATTTCCCATATGAAGTCGAATTTACAACGTAACAAGTGTACTGTCGAAGGACATGTTGCAAATCTAGCCATTGTCACCCAAATTTTGTCCATTTTAGTACTGAAAGTTTTTTGATTGGCTTCTTATTTTTTGAATGCATGAATTATCAATGTGGTCTCCAACGGTGCTTCATATATGTTTCTTGACATTTAAAACATCTTATAGGAATAAACAGTGTTCTGTTATGTTTAAAACACAAATGTTTAGTTAACATTACCCAAGAAAAAGAGTTCAACGATATATTTGCTATAATGTCCATGCTTTTAACTTTTTAAAGTTTCTTAGTACTTCTCAGACAAAGTATTAAAGTTTCTTAAAATTTCACCATCTTAGTGCTAGTTTCTTATAAACTAATGTTGATCCATGGTTCCCTTAGGCCAAATTTGATTTGCAGACCGCTTGAAACTTCAGTGCACCCGCAAAAGATCTTGGATGAAAATGCCTCTGTACCCTTATACAAACAATCAATCGTTCATGCCTAGTATTTGAAATTTGCTTGCCAAGCAAACTGTTTTTTATCCGTTTGGCCACCCTGCAAACCACTGATTAACAAACATCATTCGCTTATGACAAGCAAAAAATGTTTTGAACTTTTTCAAAGAGCATTGCCCAAAAAATCCTGTCAGACCCTGCATATCAAGAACTGTTTGCGACGTGGGTAAACGAGAAAACATTATGCTTGGCTAGCGAATCTCAGATGCTTAACAAACAATGTTTCCAACGTTGTGCACAATCTAGGTTCGTCAAAATTTGTGTCCATCCGGATGAAATACAAAGGGAAGCTAATTTTAGCAAGTTCTAAATCTCAAGAGGCTTCTTGAATTGAAATTTACAACTTGAAAATTATACTGCTGATTGACGCTGAAGAAATAAACATGCTTGTGGAAGTATTATTTCTTGTTACCAGCAATTTCAGCAACCTTCGTAGGTGTCCTTTGAGACTTTTATGAAAATTCATGAAATATCAGTTTTCCTAAATGCCCACAAAGAATACAGATCTGAAACTAAACTTTTTATACTAGAGCGTTCAACGCCATATGTGCTAATCTGTGTTGACCATATGGCTTTTCCCCTTCGATATTGAAAAGTAACCATAAATATAAACTTCGATTGCAAAATATCTATTGTATGGAAGATATCTATTATTACTTCTTGGAAAGCTGAAAAAATAACGAGACGTAATGCAAGTTGATCTAATGGTGGACTGTTCAACTATTGGAATATTAACGTTCTCCTACACAATTTTGATTTTACAAGACATTTCCTTTTACTCAGCAGGCTCATGGAAACGATTAATTTCTAAATCTAACAGACCCAAAATCATTTAACGGTGCCTTTCATGTGGAAGCTTGTTTTTCGATGGGACCCTTTTTTCTACAGGCTTATTACAGTATGTTTTCGTTTCTGAAAATTGGCTTTTGTCATGGATAACTTTTAATGGAACCAGACTTAAGCATTGTGGACTCTTGTAGGTCAAGAATTTCATCATATTTTCCCGCAAACAGGGGCGTCGCCAGCCCGAAGAAACTGGGGTGGAAAAATGTGGGGGTCTGGGGGCAAAGCCCCCAGAAAAATGTTTCGTGACCACGCCCTTCAGACTCTCGGAAAACGTGGGAAACGCCCTTTTTAGCATTTCTGAACTATTTAGAAAATTTTGGAGAAGCAGCTTTGTCAAGCAGCATTTCTCGGAACAGTGGGCATTTTTGCACAAAAAAATCGAATAGTGAAGCACAACACCATATAATCCATGTAGCTATTTACGAGGAAGGAAAAGATATGAATTGAAATCGAAACCAGTTCTCAAAAAAGGTTATTAGTGGGAACAATCACAGTTAATGCAGGTTTACTACCATCAGATCTGCATCTGCGTAAATAAGAAAGATTAGTATCAATATCAGTTTCTCGGTCACTGAAGTTATCACTGACTTATCGCAATTTTCACTTACTTCTCAGTGTCGAAGTGATTCACTTTAATTTACAAAGCAATTTTCCTAATTCCACTGGTTTTAAATAGTTCTAATAAGCTCTCCAGTTCAATTTTATTGGCAATATCTCTTTCAATGCTAACTTTAATGAGATGTTCCAAGCGTTGGTCTGACATTGAAGCTCGCAGGTTTGTATGTATTATCTTAACTTTACTGTGTGCTCTTGGCAAGATGCTACTGTTGCCGGCAATGTAGCAATGATCTTGAAAACTTCGAATAAATCAGAGAATGAATGAATGAAATGGATGAATGAATGAATGTTCTGAGAGAAGGGAATGAATGTTCTGAGTGAATGAAAATCAACCCCCCCCCAAAGTTTTTTCAACGGATTTCGAGAAATTAGAAAATCGAACTCTGGGAAAACTGGGGTGGACATGTCCACCCCAGTCCACCCCGTGGCGACGCCACTGCCCGCAAATAATAACTTTTCTGAAAATATTTTGGTTATTCTAGGAGATTCTTGGAGGACAACTTGTTAGCATATTTTTATCTTTTGCAACCAAGAAAATTTCTCCTGAGATCTTTGCCACAGATGAATGGCATGATATTAAAGAGTATTGACTTGTTCTGATGGCATGATAGCTGAAAATGCTGTTTTTTTTGTCCTCGTAATATTTAAAATAACGAATTTCATGCCACAAAATAATGCTACAGGGAGCATGACAATACATTGCAACCCTGTTTTTCACGGCGTTACTATTGACATTGCTTTTTAAAAGAGTTCTTTTTACAGGGCGTTATTCGCGCAAACTGCCCTGTGGAGAGCTAGACTAGTTAAACAACAGTGGTTTCATTCTTTCGTTATTTTGTCGTAACTGCGATCTCTGCTTGTACTTGAAATGCCCCCCTATGTCTGCATGTAGCATGCATGCTATCATTAAGCGAAGGCTATTTTCTTATCGCACAGGAACTATTGATCGACTGCTGACAATGGACCATTGACTACATACCAGTTAGCTATTCTACGAAATAGTCTGGCTCGAGCAATAGCTTTCTAGGCGTATGCATTTGTAGAAATTTTATCGAATTTTAGAATGTGCACAGCAGTGATGCGAGAGGCCATACCGTAAATGCTCTATTAAAGGGAATAGACATAGCTATATCTCGTGGCCGCTATAAATAGGCCAGAGAAACGCCCACAAATTCTTTGTTTCTTTAGCTACAAAATCAAACCGGATGCTTCTAAGTTGTCGAGTACAATAGATTATATTTTTGACCTGGCCCGGGCCAGCTTTTAACTATGTCGATTCCCTTTAAGCCCCCTCTCTATCAAGCTCTCTCTCTAATACCCTGGGTACCAGAGCCTCAAAAAAAATTAAAAGAAGAAAGGAAAATTTTCCTTTCTCCCTCTATTTTTTAGGCACTGGTACCCAGGGTACCTCTCTATTAAGCCCCTCTCCTCTTAGTCAAAATTTGAAATAAGCCCCCTCTCTATTAAGCACCCCCTCCACTTTTGCAAAGTTCTAGAATTTACCAAATATTTCCTTAGCGACACAACCTTGCATGTTAATTTTTGTATGGTTTGGAATAAAAACTGTGTTGAATTTATGTATTTGAGTCGTAAAATTGTATGTTGATTCAGCAAAATATGGGATAAAAGAACTGAAAAGCTACCAAATATATCCTTGTCACTTGATTTTGTGAATAAGTCCTCCTCTCTAATAAGCCCCCCTCGCTAATAAGCCCCCTCTGGAAGGTCCAAAATTAAAAAAGCCCCCCGGGGGGTTAATAAAGCTTTTGCTGTAATACCAGTCAGTCAAACGTTTCGTATAAAAATGTTTTGATGAGTTATAAGGTTTATTGAAGATTCAACTTTTGAGTAAAAGATCTCCTATTGAACTGAGTAGGATTATTGGCGGTTGGAACCGAAGATGCACCAATAGACATTTCTAAAAAAGAATGTGAGTCGAACGATATTTTGTACATCTTGAAGTATCTTCGAATTTGCACAATAGTAATAGAAGCTATGAAAGCATTCAGTTCTATGGAACCAATCGTATGAAACTGTATAAAAATATCGCTCCATCCAGACTCTTTTGTATGATAACCAAAAGGTGTATGGTTAGGGGACTTTTGCCTATCAATTTTAAATCCTATTGATATCATTTCTTTAGCAAATTTTCAAAACCTACGAAACTACAAGAATAGATAACTACAAAATGGAACGAACTTCACAAGAAAACTACAAAATTACACAAAACGAAACTGCATGGGGTGTGAACTAGCACATTTCCTCTACAGCTAACATTTAGACATAGAACATAACAAGGATTACTCAAAACAATGGAAATGAAAACAAAATTAGGGGTGAGGGAGGCAGGGAGAGAGAGAGGAGGGATGCAGTTCAGTTCATTCGACCAGATTCTAAGATGTATTCTAAGGTTGCCATAATGATGCGTCTATTTAGGGTGCAACTAAGCCAAGAGTCTGCATATAGTAAGATATTTAAAAGAGCACACTGAGATAAATCGTTTATATTGATTCCTATTTCTGACAGAACATCAGACACCTTTCCAAGGAGGAGTGTTCTCTGCTAATACACGATTACGCTAAAGATGGCGGCGAGGAACTTTTTACCAAGATGCATTGCGTTCTATAATCGAATCCCTATAGATTCGTTAACGATTCCTGATTCGAACGCAATGCATCTTGGTAAAAAGTTCCTCGCCGCCATCTTTAGCGTAATCGTCTATTGAAATCTTGGCAAAGCAGCATGTAATGTTCAGTATTTTCCACATCATCATTTAACAAGCACATAGGATCGGACGTATCGCAAAAGCTGTGCCGAAACTTATGCTCTCTCAAAACGCTTGATCCTACCCTTAACTGAGTGAGAAATCTAAGGCCATTGGGTTCAAAAACTCCATATATTTCATTTTTATCGGGTCTTATTAGTTTAATAAGCCTAGACTTCAATATTGATATCTTGCTACTCTTTTTATTTATTCTACCTATATTTTATTTCATTTCTTCTTCTATCCAGTTTCATAAAGTATCTGTGACTCCCAATGTTGGCCAGAAGCAATACTATTGGTTTCAAGGATTTTCTGGAAAGTTCCTGCGTATACGAGCTTCTAAGTTATTGATATCTACAGCTGAGTCACGGTTCTGCTTGAGTTTTGAAGTTTATGGATGTCGTCCTGGGAGCTTTGGTAAGTCCGCTTTTAGTCCGCTTTAATCTATGAAGTAATGGGTGTCGTTGAAAAAGACCATTAGAAGTCACCAAGATCTTACAGTGTAACTACAGAGTTTCAGTTGTGACAGGGCAAGGTCTGTTATAGAGGTCAACGTCTTTGGCACTCCCTTCCTCAAGAAATTAAGAATTCCAATTCAGTTCAACAGTTCAAGAATGAAACCAAACATTAGAATAACGAAGGCTGCGACTGCAGGCTGTACGTTCCTCAACTCGCCTTTTTATAGTTTTACATTATACCTTTTTTCGTATTTTGAATGAAGTTTCAAGTAAAATTCTTTTGTTTTCATTTGAATAGGTACAGTTCATTTCAATGTGAAATTTTAAATTTGAATCCAGCTTTTTATCTTACCTGTACCAGTTTCTTATAAAATGGGGTATTGTTTTGAAAATCAGGGTCTGTGTTTCTTAAATGTGCATTTCTTGTATGCGGGACACTACTGTATTTCTAAAACGATTCTCACTTTATTGCTAATTTTCCTTTTATTTTTCATAGAGAACGAATTATATCCTATTGGCCTAGAAAATTATGTTATTCCCGATTCACAAATCACTGCTTCGTCAATGCTTTCAACCAATCCTCCCCACCATGGACGACTAAATTTCCCTAATTGCTGGTGTGCTGCTTCAACAGTAAATCAATGGCTGCAAATTGATTTAGGCCGTGTTTTGAGAGTGAAAGGAATCACAACGAAAGGCAGTTATGGAAGAAGCTCAAAAGACATGGTTTCTTTGTATCTTTTATCATACGCCAACCAATCAAGTAGTTCGTTTGAGTTCGTACAATATGGTGCTGTTAACAAGGTATGTTTCACAACAGTTTAAATTGTTTGTTTGTTGGACTTGGAACTTTGCAAAGTCCTTTGAATGCCAGCCTAGAGTAAAGAATATTGAGTCATGCGTAGTGGAGAGGAATCGTGACAGTGAAAAGGGATCAATATGTTCAATATCCAGTGATCCGAGAAGGGAAAAGGGAGCGATATCAACCGTTCTACCATATGGAGAATATCACCTTGAAAAGAGTTGTGGGCATTTGAATATATGGAATTCGTTGTCATATATTTTCATTCATTCATTCATTCATTCATTCATTTATCTATTCATTCATTCATTCTTTCATTCATTCATTACTTTGTTTTAAGTACATTGGTAGGATTTCTGCCCATTTAAAGCTAGACTAATTTAGGCCTACTATGGAACCCACATCCAGGCATGGGACCCTAGCCCAACTTCCTTTCCGAAGAATTGCGAAGTGAATTGCTTGGTTTGGCATCCGAAAGTTTACCCATCCGGATTTTGACCGCACACGACCGAGCTTAAATTCAATTACTCAATGAAAACCGTAAAGCTGCGCAGCCAATCACTCAACATTTACCCGTGAGAAGAAATAGTATGCGTTATTTTTACAAATAGAAACATGACTTTGAAATCATCAACGCTAACCAGAGGCTGAAGTGCAGCCAAAATAGTTCTTTTTCCCAATTCCTTATTCAATTTTGGATTTTTTAAAATATCCATTGCAGGATTTGGGAAGCATGCTTTAGTTTGATATCTGATCGCCTTTCAAGCTTTTGTCAGTAAAAATTTATGCATGAATTCCTTTGATATCTAAACACCTTTCAAGCTTGTTTAAGTAAAAATTTATGCATGCATTCCTTTGATATCTGAACGCCTTTCAAGCTTGTTTCAGTAAAAATTTATTTTCTTTGCAGACGTTCCTTGGCAACACGAAAACATCCGAGGATCCTGTCATGAATGTTATCGATACAACTTTGATTGCAAGATATATTAGGATAAATCCCATCGCTGGCTACAATGGTTCATTTAATGCAAAACAATGTATGCGGGTCGAGATCTATGTTGTACATCCAGGTATTCATTTTGATACTCCATAAAAGACGTCCTAAATTGCTGTAAACTCTGCATAATTTCCTTTCATCTTTTGGCTTCTTTAGGCTCGTTTCAAACGTCATGCTACTCATGTACTCATGACTTATTTACGTTAAAGGCACGGCGTTTGAATCAGTTCTCAAAGTCCCAAACGTTTATGTTCATCGAATGCTGTGGAATTTTTGATGCTGAGTTGTACTGCATGAAAAAGCTCCAGAAATATTGTCTGATTATATTGTAAGAAATATTGTAAAGTATGGGACAAATTTAGCTTGTTCAGTTAACTAAACTGGTCTCATCACAGCATTAACACGATTGCTCGTATTGTTATGATAAAGGCATGGTTATCATGTATGAAGCAAATTTGATCTAAAATCGTGAAATATAGCTTTTTGAGAACAACCAAAGTGGTTTATACACAGATGGCTTATAAATGCATAGGGTTTTGAAGCTCCAAGCTTAGCAGACATATTTTCAAACAAAAGAATACAGTAAGGCCCCGCATTTAAGAAACCATTTTTCACACCTTAGCCTAAGGCCCCGTTTACACGGGATCGGATCCAAATGGAATCGGATCCATTTGGATCCGATCCACTTTTTGAGGGGCGTTTACACGGGATCGGACCCAGAACTGTTGGCGTTTACACGAGATCGGATCCATTTAGATTTTATGAACTCTTAGCAGCGCTCTAGTAAACGTTGTCTCTTATTTTAGTCCGATCCATTGAAATTTTGCACTCTAATAGACTCTTTTACATCTCTGATTCCCCTCTTTGAAATGTCAACAAAGGATTTTCAGTTTAATAGTGTAACTTCCTATCCGTACCAGTTTGGATCCGATCCCACCCGTTTACACGAGACCTTTTTGGGATCGGATCCAAACGGGATCACTTTCGAAAGTGATCCCGTTTGGGTACGGATAGCAGATCCATATGGGTTCGGATCCGTCGAGTCCCGTGTAAACGCAAGGCCTATCCGTTACAGTTTGGGTACGGATCCATTTGGATCCGATCTCGTGTAAACGGGGCCTAAATGTTTCTTATATCTATGATAGTTCTCATGTTTTTTGGCTCAAGTTTCTTAAGTTTCTAACCTTCTTTTCTTGAGAGTCATAGAAAAATAAGTTACAACAAAGAGGGGATATCCATAGATATACTAGTCATATTTAGCATAGTGTATGTTATCAATGATTGCCAAGAACATCAATTGAAAGTTAGATAAATATCTGTTAAATCCTGAGGTACTAGGAGAAAACGGACGCAAAAAATCAGACAGATTTTTGAGCACACTGAGGCCTTTCAAACTTATGCTATCATCAGAGTGTGACTAACTGTGCACACTCTGATGTTAGCATAAGGCCTCAGTGTGCTCAAAAATCTGTCTGATTTTTTGCGTCCGTTTTCTCCTAGTACTTCATTATTTAGTATAAACAACAGTACCAAGTTTCTGTTAAATCCAAGCTATCTCGCTAGCAATTTCTTATGAACCGTGTATAAATTGTAATACTCCCAAAACCATCAGATCAGCACTTGATGGCACTTAAAATACAAGAAACTCTTTATTGGGTAATAGCCTCAAGAGTTTCTTGTAGGTAGGGGACTAATCATTATTCAGTAGCCTAAAAGTTTCTTTTAGGTGGTTTCTTAAATGCGGGGCCTTACTGTATTTGAGATTATAGCAGCATAATCAATGTTTAATTTTGCTAGCTATGGACTTTGTTTTTGCTCACTCGATATGAGAATGATTTTGGAAATGGAGACTGTGTTCACACGATGCCAGCGCATTTTGAAAACAGTGAAAAATGTGACGGTAGCAGAATTTGAGCCAGCGTTCACACGATGCCGGAATGATTTGGAAACGGTGGGAAATTTGGCAGTAAGAAACTCTTTGCAAGACTTTGATGCCATATAAAAGTACCTACACCCTAAAAGTGTCGATCAGTCTTGTTCCAAAACCGTCGAGAACTGTTCTATTTTCATCATTTTCAAGTTTTTACACGATGCCGTTTCCAAAAAGTGCCGGTTAGAGTTCAATTTTCAAAATCTACCGTTTTCAAAATGTGCCGGCAAAAAATGTGTCGTTTTCGTGTTAACGGGAGACCTATCCGTCACGTTTTTCACCGTTTTCAAAATGTGCCGCGGTCGGAATTTGGCAGCGGTGAGGACCAAATTTATTTTAGGTAGCTGCTGACGAGATTTTTTTCCCTAGTTGAGCATGCATTTTTACAACCGTATATTGATATTTATTTCACAGACTGCAATGAAGCCTTAACCGCTAGCTCTGGAGTGCAACTAAAAAGCATTGTAAATGGCCTCTCAAAATCAATAGATTCAAGCATAGATATCTTCTCATCTATTTCTTGGTGTGCAACTGTGACCAACGAATTTCTGCGCCTTGATCTTGGTACCATGAGACTTGTGACTGGCATTGCTATCTCTGGAATTTCAAATTCTGACAACTGGATAACGAAATTTGATGTTAGATATGGTTTTGATTCTTCACAGATGAAAATTTTTGGCGCTGTAAGTTAAGAGTTTATGTCGATGAAGTGTTTATCCTACTGATACAGAAATTGGAAACTACGGGAGGGGGGGGGGTTCTCGGCTAAATTTCAGGTAGGAGTGTGCCGCCCAAAGTTTCGAATTGGTACCGTTGACTAGACCAATTTGTTTGAAAATGATACCCTTGGCTAGACTAATTTCTACATCGAAAGTACCATGAGTTGGCGTTTTCTAGACAAAACTTGCCAAATTTTCGCATTCTCTGGACCACAATCACAAGGAAATATGGGTCTCTTTACGGGAATTACCGAGGCTTGACATTTCTTTGACGAAAACTGCCAAAAAGCGTACCTGTGCCCGGACTAAAACCTATTAAAATTGCCAAAAAGTATACCCTTGGCTAGACTAGAAGTCCGAAAAAGTATACCTTTGCGGACGGCACATCCCCAGGTACCTTTACAATGGAAGAAACTCCGCCCCGTGTTGAAAACCACAATTTCCAAAGCATAAAGCAAGAATAACTTCAGGCCTTCATGACTTTCTCGATGAATGCTGAAGAACCTCTCTTGGGAGCTTGCAGTTTACAGGTTGAGATTTGGTATTCGAAAAGATGCATTAAAGTATTCACCTAATGTAGAAGTCCCGGGGGGGTATATGACTTGCGGATGGACGGGGGTCTGCCGCCCGGCTTTCAGAAAGGCACCCTCTTCTAATTACCGAAAGTTGCCGTCATACCCACTTTTATGATGATTTTTGGCGGAAAACCACCCATTTTTTGCTATTTTTCGCCAATTTCTGGATAACCCACCCTTGTTTATGGAAAATCTGCCGAAAAAGGGACCCTTGTTTAGAGAATTTGGGGTCCAAAAACCCACCCATATGGGCGGCACATACCCGTACCCTCAACATGTTGTGTACCCCCCCCCCCGGAGGTAGAAGTCAGGGACTTACGTATGATGAAAGTTACTATTCAGATTTATCGAGACGATCACAACGTCCAGCTTCAAGTGCATTTATGTTTCCTGGACGAAATGTGAGAATACAATGCGCTTGAAAGGCAATGTTTCCTTTCGAACAAGAATTGAAAATGACCTCATCCTTATATCGTATGATTTTGCCAATGTTTTAGACATTTCGGTTGAAGACCTGCCCTGATTGAAGGTACCCTTAAAATTTGAAAGCTTGTTAAGTTGTACGTTGAAAAAATGTGACCACTTCTAAGGCTGCGTTCACATTGCACAATCTTTTGTAAGCGCGTATACGCACGTGCAACTTTCCGCCATACTGATCCTTTAGAGTGTTCAGACTGCAAAATAATTGCATGCGAGCAGAAGCTTGCTCATGTGAAAAAGCTTGTTGGTTAGCAAGCAGATTACTTACACGCGTGCAAGCGAAATCAATTGTGAGCTTTCCATTTCACAAGTAAAAAACGGCCTGCTATATGGGATCCAGAGGACATGTCAATCTGAACGGGAACAAGCAAACAAAAGCGCGTTAACGCAAGCAAAAGCATGCACGCAAAAACAAGCTTTTAATGTGAACGCAGCCTAAAACGGGAAGCTAAGACGATAAGACGAGTAAGATCTTTGTTAAAAATTGTTACTTTTATTTCTTTCGTTGGGTTTTCAGTCATCTTTCGGTAGAACAGACAATTAAATTGCTGCTGCAAAATCTTTAATGTAATTGTTTGTCGACAGGGTTTTCAGGGTGCTGGTGGCAGAGAATCTATAGCTGTGCATTGGCTAAAGCAAGCGAAGGTGATGCAATTCGTGGACATAATCCCAAAAGAATATTTTGGAAATAAATGTTTGCGACTTCGAATAATTGGTTGTTCTGCAGGTAATTTTTTCTAGTCATATTGGAACTTAAAGCTTTTATTTAGAGTTTTAATTTGCCGTTGATGCAACGAATGAGACTTGACAGAGGAAGATGGAGACTTTAAATGCCTTCTCGGACATTGATGGTTACACAATTTGTGCTGTGGGAAGTTTTTGAGATCTGCTAAGGACTTTTGAAACTTCCTCTATGAGCAATGATCCTTGAAAATCTCGCCGTACTATTTATTTTACCATATTTCGATATGTGAAAGGTAACGTAGCTTCTGTTTACATAGAAATTGAAGAAATTGAAGGTGTTGTGGGGCCGTGGTGTAATTCTCTGACATTGCAGCCAGAGTAGTCAGGCGGAGTGGGTTCGAGTCCCGGTAGGGCCCCACCACTTGAGCGTCATGACAAGGGGTCGCGGACTCGATTAGGAGTTCTTTATTTTTGCTGTCCCAGCGCTTGGCGCTGAAAATCGCAACTTCACCTTCACCTTCACCAGAAATATCTCACAGTTGTATCTCGAGGGTCCTCAGCTTGCGTCTTGATTCACATGCTTTCTTCCGTTGAACCATCATAGATTTTCTATCAAATGAAATTGCTAATTATTGGTTTTAAATTGTTTTTATTTTAATTTTATTTACCTTTCAGTGCCAACTCATAATTATACCCCAAACATCACGTCAGTGAAGCCTTACACTCGAAGCGTTGTCATCAAATCTAAGGTCTGTATGTCTTTGTGATTGTTCTTCTAATATTTCTATCTCTAATACTAGCAACGTTATATTTATTCACTATTTGCATCAATAGCTATGACTCTATGGCCACTATAAATCATTTTTGTGCCAGTGAATGCAGTGTTGGATATGAAGGAAAGAATACTTCAGCCTGCTTATATTTCGAACAAAGGGACACTTACATGTGGACAACAAAATATGTTTCTCGTATCACAATGTGCCACCGAAGTAGGTTCCTGGGTTCCCAGGATTTCTAATTGCGTGAAATGATATTTACTTAAGGTAGCAACACTGTAGTTTATCCTGGCCTGCATACATTTTGAATAAATTGGCACGGAAACTTGTAGAATTTCTTCTATCCATGTTTTTGTAGCTATCTATAAGTTTCAATGTTCATGGTGAAGGCCACAGGGCTGGTTTCTATTTCCTTGCTCCTTGTGGTATTGTCTTGTAACTTTATATCAGTCTCTATAAATTTTATGAGAGTGTAAATATTTGGAAAAAAACAGGCAGCATCAAATCCCAAAGAACCCAAGAATTCACAATGATGTTCCATGCAAAGGCCTGTGATTGGCAACCTCGTCCCCAGGGCCTTTTGTCATATTGGACAAAAGACCTTGGGGACGAGGTTGTGTGATTGGTGCTCAGTCTTCATCATGCAAGCTTTTTGATTTGTTGTCCGCCAGTTTGTTCCAAAAGTACGCTTCACGTCTTGTGCGTTGTGTTGTCTCATCGGTTGCTATCTCATAATATCGTGGCCGTGAGCAGACAAAAGATCTTAAAAAGGGACTCTTTATTGGATGAAAACGATTTTAATATTACATCCTATTTTCCTTTTCTAGCTTCTTTTTTCATCCTTTATTTCTATTTTCTTATATTTCCTCTGCAGGATTCTGGGAACCATCAAGTAAATGGAACAATCATCAAGTACTCCTGCATCCCTAGCAACCACTTCGCTCCTTGCTCGGAAACAACAAAGAAAAATATCTCCAAATGGCTCACAAGTTGGAACAAGATTAATCTGACGGGTTTACGACCATGGACAAAATATAGCTTTTCAGTACAATACGTGCTCAGTGATAGTTGGACAATGGAGACGAAGATTGTACAATTTGTTACACTTGAAGCAAGTAGGTCTCTTGTTAGAAACCTGTTCCTTATGACATTATTGTACCTATCGTGATAACCCTTGTGGTGCCATATTCTTCACACGTCCCGTTATACTCCAAAAATTGCGAGAGAAATACTTGTCGCATAAGGCCCAGGTAGGGGGAGGGTAACTCGGGTCTTGGAATGATGGCGGTGTGCTGCCCAACATTTAAGGGGAAGGTCCATTTAAGGGGAAGGATTCTCGGTGGATTTTACTGCCCATTTTAAAGGATTTTTTGGGGGAAAGGCCTGTTAAACTCCACAGAATCAAGTTTCATTTCACGTTGAGGGTAAGTTGATAGAAGATAAAGTTATCACAAACCAATTTTCTGAACTAGTACGAAGGAAATCCAATAATAGATATGAAAATCTCAAAAACCCTTTGTTGCAATTAAACAAGCTACCCATTTCTGGTGGAGCAGTTACATTTTAAGACCCATTTAGGGATCTTTGAGTTTCAAAACCCATTGGGCGGCACATACCCGTTGTTCTACATATGGAAGTTACTACCCCGGGGCATAAAGATAGTAATTACTCAACCCAATTAATTCGTTCTATCTACAATGGTGATAAGAGAGCATTGGTTTTAAGTTAGGTACAAAACTTCGAGTTCAGAGTGAAACTTATCATATGGCTAGAAGTACGTGAAAAATTATGTTCATTCCTGCCACTGGACAAAAAATCAAGCTTAAATTTTCTCCAAGAACAGAACAATGAAAATATTCAACTCTCTTGAAAAGAGGACAGGATCCAAATAAAGCACAGTCAGGTAGGTTTTCATGCTGTTGGCCAGAGAGTCTGAACATTTTCTTCCCATATGTAAAATTTCGTTTTATCTTAAAGGGAATCGACATAGGTAAAAGCTGGCCCGGGCCAGGTTTAAAATATAATCTATTGAATTTGATAATTTCAACACGTGTGGCTTCATTGTGGAGCCAAAGAAACAATGGATGCGTAGGCGTTTTCTATAGCCTATTTATAGCAGCTACGAGATATACCCATGTCTATTCCCTTTAATGAACGACTTCTGGGACACTTAGTTAATCAAAGTGAGCCATGGATTCAACGAGAAATATTTGGCACGTTGTTTATATCTTACCAAATTAAGCGCATTGGTTGTGTGGCTACCCTGGGGGGACTTCTATTGGCATGTGATGGGGGGGTCAGACACAGTATATTTTTGAAAAATGTAATATGTATAAGATATTTCTTGTAATTTGGCTTTAAACGTGCTTCTTCGTCATTTCTAGAACCTGCAGCAGCACCAAATGGATGCAGAATCATATCAGTCAACCAAACTTTATTCTCATTGTCGTGGAACACCATATCACCAAATTCAATGAATGGGATTTTGATTGGATATCAGATATCTTTAAAGAAAACAAACCTAATACAAAACTTCACTGCCATTGGGAGTGTTAGTGGAACACAATATACTGTGAGGAATATTTCTCCTGACACAATGTATACTGTACTTGTGAGTGCTACTAATAAAGCTGGTAGTGGTCCACCGTGCAGGATCGATGTAACGACACTTCCTGAAGGTAAGGGTCTTTCTTAAATATTTGAGACAGTGATTCTTTGCAGGAAGTCTGGTGCTACAGGGCAAGCTTGCTCCTAGACTTATGACGATGAGTCCCTTGTATCCCTGCCGTAAACCTTGCTCAACAGGGACTCATAATGAAACAGTGAAAAGTTGACCCTTTTTTCTGTAATTATCAATGGAATTTTGATGGAATCACGCCTTCGAATCTCGAATCCCTTGAGAATGTTTTAATTTCTTCAATTGAATCGAAAATTCGACTACATTTGCCGTAGCCATAGTAATTCGCAAAAATTCGCAAATCTCGCAATCTGATAAGTAGTCTGGGAAACGCAGATTTTGGGCCCAAATAAGGGAGTCTCTGTTGACCGAAGCTCCATCATCAAGTCAGAGGAGCACAGGAAAACAAGGGACTCAGATCATAAGTCTAGTTTACTCCTTCAATCTTTATGTTCCGTTTATCATACGGGATGTCCTAAAAACACTTGTGCCGTTTGAATGGTTATTGCGGAGGAGTTGTGATTTCATTTGTTTTTGAGGCCTTGCTTGAGTGAATCGAACAAGTAATGGCGACGCTATGTTGCAAGTAAGTCGGAGTGAGAGGTTGCTTCAGTAACTGTTGAAGGTTTATCAGAGCACAGAGTACAGGATCAGAGAAAGTCAGCTTAACAAAATCTTCACAGCATCCGTGCAAAAGGGGCACAAGTTTTAGAGCATCCTACAATTTGACCATTTTGTTTGAAATAGTGGCATTTCTTATTTCAGAAAGACATGCCTTGATGGATCCATATTCCTAACGTATTGTGCTTGTCTTTTCAACTCCTGATCGCAAAATTCAATGTCGCGCATATCTGCAGATTATGGATCAAAATGACCAGTGCGGAAAATTTAGAGAGTTGTTTAAAAAGTGGAAAGGTCAAAAATTGATTTGCATTCCATTTTCCATTCCAATTATTATAATGAAGAGTTTGGCATATCACCTTATGAACTGTGGTAAGACTTCTTTTAAATGTTTCTTCTGAGGTAACAAACGACATGAATATTCATTCCCCGACTAACTAAATATGATCTTTTTCTCTTTGCAGCTCCAAAAGCACTTCAGAACTTCACAGCTACAACGATGTCTAACACAGTAATAAGACTGAGCTGGACCAAACCCAGCATCTCGGGTTTACGGTATTACCTATTGAGCTACAAAGAGGCAAGAACGAATGAAAGATTCGAGAAACTGTCTCCAAATTTTACGTATTATTATTTCAATATAAACAACCAGACTGGAGTTTATCAACTTAAGGTGAGTTTAAACGTAGAAGGAGCTGAAATTTCTCTCGGTTTTTTCTCTCGAGACATTCTTGGTGATAACCATCTAATGTCAGAAGCTCCAACTCCAGCTTGGTTTCCCTGCCTCTGTATTCTTTGAGAATATTCTAATTTCTTAAGAGTTCTTGCTTTAGATAATTTACGGTCTTTCATATCATAATACTGGCATGTTAAATATTATTTCTCCTAATTTTCTCTTTCTTGGCTAACTTTCTCCTTCGTGGAAACCATTGCTTGTCAGAGGTGCTTCTACAGAGAGAGTCACTAGCTCTGGCAGTCTGTTTCATTCAATTTCTTTATTTTATCACAATTTAGAATATATTATTCCTAGGTCAGTGCTCATACGACAGTTTCTGGGTTATGGAGCAGCATACTTGTTTATCAGACAACTCGCCCAGATGCAATTACAGGTTTGTGTATGTCAAATTTTGTTGCTCTGTTAATAATGTGTCGTGACTCGTTGCAAGATGAGGAAGGCGAGGTGACGGGAGGTGAGCTGTGCTGAGCTGAGCGAAAATACTGTAAAAGTGGAAGTGAGTGAAAGCATAAGGACAAGTGGAGTTACAACTAAGGTGGATCTGCACTTAAGGTGACTCACTACCGAAAATTTCAGAATTACGAAACAGTGAGAGGTGAGGTGGATGTATACCAAGTAAAAATAAGTTCAAAATGCAAAAAGCACTTGGTTAAGGTGGCTCGCTTCTGATATGAATTTCAAACTGCTACACACTGGGTGTCCTGTCGCTCATGGTCAACTAGTAAATAATATTTTTTGTTGTCTTGATATCCAGAAAGCAGTTGTCTTTCAAACTGGGATTGTTTCCACTTATACAGTTATACAGTAGACTCAAATCTGACAGCTCTCTGTGGACAGTGTAATATGAAACTATTTTGCAAACATTCCTTTCACTTTATTTGATATTTTGTTGACATAGATTTTGGGGGTCACGCTAAGCGAACCTTATACGCACTACTGTGGTGGATACGCCATACAGAGGCGGGGTATTATGCTTTATTTGGTGGATACGCCATACAGAGGCGGGGTATTATGCTAACGTGGTGGGGTATTATGCTAGATGTGGTGGATACGCCATACAGAGGCGGAGCGTAATGCCCCACCACATAAGCATAATACCCCGCCCCCGTATGGCGTATCCACCACATGAAGTATAATACCCCGCCTCTGTATGGCGTATCCACCGCGCAGTAGTGCGTATAGGTTCGCTAGCATGGGGGTGCTCTCTTTGTCAAACTGATTTTTCTTGTAGAAACAGAGACTGAAGCAGGATTATCATTTGTCAGAAAATCCGAACTTGCCTTGATTTGCAGTGCAACGACCATCGTAATTCTGGCTGTTGTTATTCTTTTAACTCAAGCCTTGGTGGAGAGAAACGGAATGATAACACGCGAAAAGCGTTATGTTGAATATATGAAAAACATACAATGTGAGAACCTTGGAAATTACATAAAGAACGGAACAGATAAAAATGTAGACAAAGAAATTTTAGAAGATCGTACAGCCATGCGACAATTTATTGAGAAGCACACAGGCAAGAAACACAAACTTCCTAAGCTCTCATCGCCTCATCGAAGTATCAGCTCTTCTGATTCGGTTGCAGCTACCGAAGAGAATCCTGAACCCATCTCTAATTTTCATTCATCGCATGATGTATCTTCCAGCCTTCCAAACCTGTGTAGTCAAAATGGGAATTCGTCTGTTTTGCCAAACGGAGGGTCGAAACACGATCACCTTGTCACAGTTGCCCCTGTTCACTCTATGGTAAAGTCTGGAATTGAAAATCCAGGTTTTGAGCATGAAAATGATCAAAGAAAACTTCCTCCGATAAAAAGCAGAGCTCCTAGAAAAAGCGGACTGGAAAATCTTGGGCCGGCTCGAAATGGGAATGGTATTGCATGGAACGAACGGTAGTAGATCAAGAAAAATTGATGTTCTACGCAACAGTGAGGTGGTTTGTGAAAAAAATAAGCGTAGTAGTTTATCAGAAGAAGAAGCGAGGAAAGCTAGACGTGAGAAGCTTCTGAAAGAATTCGTTGATGGAGGAAATCGAAAGTCATGTTGTAATGCCAATGGCAATGCTAATCATAGGAATTGCGTTGAAGAGTTTTAGCATAACAAAACCTGTCTCACATTGAATGTCAGGTGAAAAGATCAAAGAATAGATACAATTAGGGAGGTTTGCAGGAGTCACTTGACGTTATCGCAAATCGCACCTGACATCTAATGTGGGACAAGCATTGCCTGTTTTCGTTCTATTTCACAGCAGAGCATGAAACCTTATTACAGCGGATAGAATGGTGAAGTTTCATCATCAGGTTGTTCTCAGTTGTTTCATTCGCAAGAAGTGTTCGAGGTAAAGCTTCAGCATGCGACATCACTGCTTCGCTTTTCAAAACAATCCTCAGGATGTCAATTTTTGGCAATAAACTTGTCTGAACATGAGTTTAAAAACAATTTTTATCGTGTGCATTTTGTAACTTTTGAGTGGTATTGGATTTTGAGTGGCATGAGAATTTATTACTGTGAATTGTATTTTTCTTCTTGTCTGGTCTGATTTTAGTATGTTAGCTTCTCTGCAAGCCCAGCAACCAATCATGACCATAAAACAATTGTGACTGAAACATTTTGCAAGGGATTTGCTTGGCAAGAAAGGGGAAAGAAAAGACCATGCAAGTTCGAAGTTGTCCGAATTTGAATTTATGTCATAAGAAACATGATTTTTTTAAGCCAGGGCTTTACAGACAGAGTGAAGTAGGAAAAATGAGTAACTGAC
This sequence comes from Aurelia sp. 3 sensu Dawson et al. (2005), assembly GCA_964020215.1. Lineage (NCBI taxonomy): Eukaryota > Metazoa > Cnidaria > Scyphozoa > Semaeostomeae > Ulmaridae > Aurelia > Aurelia sp. 3 sensu Dawson et al. (2005). The sequence goes on from OZ026586.1 coordinate 14,783,211, forward strand.
AATTTGATGGATTTTGCTGTCATTGCGCTTCAAAGTACTTGATGAAATGTTAGATTATTGAGAAGAGAAAATGTTATTTATAGATAAAACTTTAAATTTACAACCAGTTATGCCAATTTGCCTTAAATTTTTTTCATAATCTGATAAAATGCTGCGATACATATTATGACCTACACCACTTACAAGGATTACTCTACAATATAGTCCTGGGACGAATCCCCCCGGGGAGCAAAGGCTCTGTCTACCCCGAGGTAATTAACATAGATATAAGAAAGAAAGAAAACTGCTTAAACTACAGAACTAAAAACAAACACGACAGACAATAAGTACGATTTGATACCTAAGTCTGTTTCAATATTAGACGCCAGATCAAAGTGGTTGCAAGGAAAAGTAACAAGTGAAAACAATTTTACTTTAGCAAAAAGAAAACTATGTGGGCTATTTTCCCAAAATTGAAGCATAACGATTTCACCTAATTTTGATGATAATCCTGTCGATAAAGCCATTTTCTCACAACATTGATCATGAGTTGTTGCAATATGCGTGAAGAAACTTCTGGAAACTGAAACTGTATCCGAAATTGGTCCCTCCTTCCGACTCTTTGTTTGGACCGCCCTGCGTTGACGTTTGGACTCCCTCTGTGCAGACCAGAATCGAGGTCGGATTTTGGAGGGCAAAGATCACGGAGCTTTGCAGAGTTGCAAAAACAAAAACATGGCCAGAAATCTTCGAATTGGACTTTCTTTCTTCTCATCTGGTATCATTTCGGCAGCCACAAGAGGTGCTTTGAAGACACCGAAGACTTCTTTGCTATCTGTCAATGCTGCAAAGAAGCAATTAGCTAGGCAGATTAATCGTCGTCCATACTGTCATCACAGGTAAGAGATTTTTGATTTAGGCCCAAAAAAGATCAAAACTCAATAATCTTTCAGTCACCTTTGATTTGTAGTTACATGCAAGCAAAGGCAAGAACGAAAGTTAGAATTTATAATCTTAGTACAAAGGGGAGGAATCTCACTCCCTCCCCCAGTTTAAAATCCTAATAAACAAGAATAGTGCCACTGTACTGCTAGAATAATCCCATTTTCTAGCTTTTGCTGTTGGTTTCCCTGTGCTGCTTCTGTCATGTTTTGTCTTTCTACTTCACTCCTATCTTAAATATTGAAGTGAATCGTTGATTGTGATTGTTTCATAGCGTGACTAAAAGTCAGTTCAATCAAATAATAAGATAGAAGGATCTAAGTAGTAAGCCAGAGTGGATGAAACGCCTTTTTGTTTAGCCTCGATTTGGGTTTAAGCACGTGACTTTGATTCGAATTTGCTGGACAAATTTGAGATTCTTTGATCGGCGTTCTCTTCTTCCTCCAAAACCTCTCAGCTGCAGAGGTGTCAAAGATACAACTCGCATTTCTTTTTTCTATTCAGCATCATGAGCAAAGCATTTATTCAGAAGCCAGCTCCACATTTCCAAGGCACTGCAGTTACTGCAAATGGTGATTTCAAAGATGTCAAGCTTTCTGACTACAAAGGTATGCTCTACAGAACCTCAAGCGGCACTTCTGGTTTTCTCATGTCACATCTCATCGCATTTAACAGTATTGTCGGATGTCCATAATTGCGATTGTCAAATGATATGAAAATCGTGAATTTTGATTCATCGTAATTCTACCTATTTCATCTTAATTGGACCCAGAATTCCGATGAAGTGCGATGAAATGCTGCATTATGAAAATTGGCCGTCAGGCCCACTTCTTTGTACGAGCAGACTGCAGAGGTGTGTTCGCGTAATCTCTCCCCACCGCAAAGGCAAAGGCATGCATCGTCATGCTAACATGGGCTTTGCATAATACTTCGATATTCAGCCGAAAAATACACATTTTAAATGCTTTTGTTGGATGACTTTGCCTTCCTCCTCTCTCGTGTCAAAGCTGTCGAGAATATCAGTTGCTGTTGATAATGTGTCTGATTTTGGCGGAAATATCAAGATTTGATTCTGAGGAAACTACTATTTTTTTACCTGAAACGGAAACTGTTCCTGTTTCCTTTTGCATTGAGCTCATCAATGCAGTGTGCAAGTAGTGTGCACTCCTACTACACTAAACTGAACTGAGCAAGTTTGTGATCAATTGTAGTAAATCTTAATAAATAAGTTTAGCTTTCGGATATTGAAATGCAGGCAGATTCATCGCAAATCATTTTCGCGATGAAGTTTAAAACCCCATACTTTCGCAGACGATATTGGCAGATGTTCTAGTGCATGCTTCATGTTTTCATAACATCAGATCTAGTCAAATGAAAAATAACCTGACTGTGCTGCATGTATGAAAAGACTGACATCAAAATCAAGAAATCCATGTGCTGTACACATATGTCAATTTCTGATGGGATGTCCAGATTTTTATGATCTGTGTAGGAAATTTGTCCTGTGTCACAGAGGAAGGTGAAATTAGTTTGTGTTGCAGGTGAAGGGAAATTTCCATAAAGAAATTGGTTTTGCTTAAAGAAATGATACTATTGAAAACTAATAACAAACATATGTTATCCAAGTATTCAAAATATCAGGAATAATGTTTCTGTAGAGATTAAGAAACATTCAAAAAGCCTGTCTCATGTGATATATCAGGCAAAAATTGTATGAATTTGAATAAAAACAATTGAAGAATTTTGCATGATTTGCAAATGTAAGACAGTCTTAGATACTATCAGCTAATCTAAATGTTGGTAGATTTAGATATATACAGCACATGACCCACACCCAGGGCGTCAACCGAGGGGCATTTCACTTCGGAAATCCCGTACACCTTGCTCGGAAATCCGAAAAAAAATCCCGAAATCCTTAAGAAATTCTTAGGAAATCCGGAAATCCTCAAGAGATTCTTCCGAAATCCAGAAATCTTCAGGAAATCCCAAGAATACTCAAATCCCACAAATGCTCCATTTGCAGCAATCTTTTACAAAATCTTTATAATAGAACTAAAGATGTCTTAATAAATCGGTAAATAAATGTCGTAAACTTCGACAAACCCTGAGCAGTTGAAAGACAACTCGGGGCAGAGTGCAATGTCGAGGCCCCAGCGCAGGAGCTTTCCTTGGTTGCCATGGAGCTCTAGTGACAACCACAACCACGCCACAAATGCACGTGCAGTTCCTACCTGGTCCCAATCATGGAGGTGGATGACGGTGGTTCTGGAACTATGGATGTTTTGACTGAAGAAATACCTCAAGAAATGTGGAATATAATTCTTCCATGTGGAAACTACTTAAAGAAAATCATGGAGTTCAGTGGTTACACAAGGAAAGAATCAGTCGTGAAGCTCAAAGAACCTTGAGTACCATATTTGACAAACGGCACCAATGCCCTCATTGCCTTACTTGGCGACTCCTTTAGTCAGAGCCTCTGTTGACGGAAAAGTGCAAGTCTACAATAAATCTGACACATCCATTTTCACAAAAAAGCAGTAACTTTAAAACTTCCATGCACTTGTGGATTATTACTTCAGGATAGATTACAATTGATAGCTAATCAACATACTTCCCATTAATAGAATGAGATATCATGCAGACCTGGGCCCCTTGCCCTTTTTTCATAGCCAGAGAACAAGCTTTACGTAAAATAACAAGAAAAGTATATATTGTGAAATAACGAAAGGAAATTTTCGCTAGGGAGGTCGGGGGCCCTTACTTTTTGAACTAAAGGTAACTTTTTAGTCCGTTATGCCACTGAACAACTGACAACAGCGTAGGTTTTGAAACATTTACGATGATTTATTGGTTTGTTTACGCCTTTGAAACTGTGGAAATCCTTAGGAAATCCCTCAAAATCCGGAAATCCCTGACAAATCTGTCTGGAAATCTGGAAATCCTGGTAAAAATTTTTGGGATTTCGGAAATCCCGGAAATCTCGTACGCCATTTTGGGTAGTGAAATGCCCCTCGGCGTCAACAACAAAGTAGTCACAGAGATTTTCTTGCACATTTGTGCATATGGAGGTTTGGTACTCATGAATACTTTATTTTTCTTTCAGGCAAATACCTTGTCTTCTTCTTCTATCCACTAGACTTGTGAGTACAATTATTTCTTTAAATTTGAAAGTGTCAATCCTACCCTGATCTGTTGCCCTTGTTATGGTCAAAATGTCCTTCCAGAGTGGAAAAATATTAGCCTTCCTGTCAAGCAACGTCAAACTAGAATTCTTTGTTCCCTTGTTTTTTCCATCTGCCCTAGCATATTTCAGTTGAAACGTCACCTGACGTTTGATGTGGAACAGAATCTACTGCATTTTCTACCAGTTCTTAATCGTTCGTAGTGTAGTTGTATGCTAGTTTAATGTTGCGCGTTTTTTTTATTGGCCACGGGGTAGTCATTGCCTTTCGCTCCCCATGGTATCGTACCTGTAGTGTTGTATAGTAATTAGAGTAGATTGTAAACATTTATAATTGAATAAAAAAAAAGAAAAAAAAGTAGTCTAAAAAAAAAATATTTCAGTTGAACTATGTATTGCACAGCACATATTTCAGCTTGGTAAGGCATGCTTGAGTCACTTAGAATAATCTTCTGTTCAGGGCTCAAAAAAACGAAGTAGCGTGGGAGCGACACTACTATAGGAAAGCAGCTGAAATGCTCAAATTTGCCAGGAAGGAAGAAGGGAAAAAGGAAAAAGAAATGTAAGGAAAGAGAGGAGAAGGGAAAGAAATAAAGAAAGGGGATGGAAGGAAAGGAAAAGGGTCAAAATGGGGCGGTATAATGGGAAAGAAGAAGAAAATGTGCTAAGAAGAAACGACATTGCTTAGCTTGCTACCAGGAAAGAAAATAATTTTTTGAGCCCTGCTTCTGTTATAATTAGGTTTCAGAAAGGCAATAGATTTATTGCTGGTGATGTTATAATAAAACTCAACAAGTCATCATGATTCAGATGTTTCATAGGCAGTCAGTTACTGCAACTGATTTGTTGATATGACTTGGTTGGCAGTATTGTGTACAGTGTAGGAAGTAATCCACTTGGATAAAGAAGAGGCCACTTTCACAATGACATCATTTCTGTTGAAATACTTTCAGAAACATCACTTGCCTCAATATCATGTGGATCTAAATCTCAAAAACATACATTGCTCTCAGCAACACATGAAAGTATTGTGTATTTGGAACATAATATATGATGTAGTTTTCTTGCTGAACAGGGAATCACATCTTTTACCTCCAATTGAATTTAATTGTGAAACAGGTCACTGAAATGGCTTTCCTAGATCAAACAATTATTGATGAAAAGAGCATAATTCAGACATTGCTTTCCTTTTTAAATTATTCTTTCTTTCTTTTGTTCCATTCTTTCCTCTATATATATTTTCAATTTTGTTTTCTCTTTTATCCTATCTTCATTCCCTTTACATCTTTCATTATTCCTTTTCTAGTTTATGGCTCTTCCTTGTTTTCTCTCACTTCTTTTCTCTCATTATCATTTCCTTCCTTTCTTTCTATTTGGTGCTCTCTCTTACCCTTTCTTTGCTTCTGGACAAACAAGCTTTGCAGCTTCACACACTTCCCCCGATGTTTCTTTCCTTTCAGAACACTACAATTCCCATATCAATAAGCTGATTTTCCAATTGCAATATTATCTTTCAGTTTGTCATGATCCATTCTTGCTAAATTAGGGTAAGGTTGGTTGAAAATATCAGTTGGCCAAAAGACCCTTTTTGCAAACCTGACTTGTAGATAGTTATACAGGAGGTCCAGTCAAAAAGAGTTGTTTTATCCAATCAAAATTGTCTGCCTAATCTTAGGTATCATTTGAAACATTTCCATTCATCAAGTACCCAGGCTGTCCTTTATTTTCTTGGAGAGCCAGATATGTGGCAAGGTTATGAAATACTACAGGAACAATTGTTAATTGTTAGCTATGTGTTAATTTTTTAATTGGATCTTCTACTTTTCTTTGCAGTACATTTGTCTGCCCAACTGAGATAATAGCATTCAGTGATAGAGCCGATGAATTCCGTGCCATCAACTGTGAAGTATTGGCATGCTCAGTTGATTCTCATTTCTCTCATTTAGCCTGGTAAGTCCATATTTCTGATTTGTCTTCTGGTATGGTCTTTTTGATACAGAGATGCCAAAATTTTGTTTTTAACCAAAGGGTGCTCTCTCCACAATTAGGTTACCTTTAACAAATTCCCTATATATAAATTCCCTCAAGGATTTTTTTATTTTGTCAGTTAGTACTATTTCCTTATGGTAATTGGTTTTTGATGTATATATTTTTATTATTTTGTAATTATTTCAATGACAGGTGTAGGTAGTGAAATTGTAACTGAAGTGAGCAGATATTAGAAAGTGACCTAAATCTGAGATAAGAAGGAGCAGTACTGCAAATGAGGTTTGCCTGAACAATATGCCAAAAGGGAAGTTTCTGTTCCAAAAACAAACTGTTAAGCAAGTTATCATTCTGTGATTTCAAAATTATCTGGCAGAAAGTAGGGGACCCTAATCAACCTTTTAGCTATCCTACAAAAGAGCCTAGATCAAGCGTTATTTTTATATATACATTTTTATACACAAGGTTCAATCAAATGGCGTTAGAGCTTCTATACTTATTATACACATTCAAAAGTTCCACAAAATAAAGCAAAATGTTGTTTCATTTAGATCGTTTCCAGAATAGTCAAAAGGTCTATTGTGCCTCATTAAAAATATTTTTGTGCCAATGAGCAAATTGTTGCAAAAGATGTGCTTGCAATTAAATCACCCTTGGTACACAAAGTAGAAACTGTGTGGAATGACGTCATCAAATAACCTGATTATAAGGAGTGTTTGGATAAATAAGCTTTTTGAAATGATAAATCAAGAGTTTGCTTTGCATACTGCAGTGACAGATTTGTGAAGAAATTGATTTCACACCCAAGGAAGAAAGCATCAAATGTTGCCTTGTTTTGGGACCTAGGGAGCTAGGGGGACTTTGGAGTTAAAAATTTTCTTGGATGCAATTTCCGCTCTGTCCCCTGAGTATAATGAAGATCCCAGCTAATGTGTAATGATATTTTGTACCTGCAAGTGCTTTATCCCTTTGCTTGTGCAGCTATGCTAGCTGATTTTTGGCCCAGTTTTTGGAAGGTGTTTCAGACTACATTGCCATGATAAGTAACTTTAAAATGTCAACTTATTTGAGAACTTGACAAAGAGTGCTGGTCAACAAAATATTGCTCAGCAACCTAGTGCCAAAGGTGTCATGGTGTATGTAATCCTGTTGACTTTGCACCCAGAACAGTCAGGCGGACAGGGTTTGATACCAGGTAGAGTCCAACCATTTGAACATCATAACAAGGGGTCATGGACTCTTAGCGCTTAGCTCCTTTTGTAATCCAAGCTCTTGAAGCTAAAACCACAACTTTACCAAATGATGGGGCTGAGGTGGCGTCAAGCCTCTTTGAAGTGTCAGTAAAAATGGGACTTACTTTGAATATGAACAAATTCTGCATCTGGCAATTTAGCAATGGATATTATGTATGACTGTGAATGTGGATTTTGCTACAACAAAAACAAAAAATCCAAATATAGGATAAAGCAGAAAACAAATGATAAACTCAAAGAAGACATATTTACAGTATTTGTCAACTCATACTGCATGTCCTCATAAACAGCTTTTCAAAAACAAGTGACAAAAAACTAATCAAAACGTGCAACATCTTAGTTTGGTGTGCTTATGCGCCCTTTGTGTGCTCTACTCAATAAACAGTGTGTCTTTTGATAAATGAATAAATGCATTCAACTATAAAAAACAATAACAATTGAACAATTAGTCTTGTTTCCTCTCCAGCACAGCAACAAGGGCCGTAAAATGTGAACATAAAAGAGAACTTGATATGTTATACTGGTTTTTAATACTCTTCATAGACATATTGTTTAGTTGCATAGTGAGATTTGATGCTTTCTATTACACATTCAGGACCATTCAGCCAAGGAATAAAGGTGGACTTGGAAAGATGAACATCCCAATTTTATCAGATATAACAAAGCAAGTTTCTAAAGATTATGGTGTTTTGCTTGAAGACCAAGGTGTTTCTCTCAGGTACAGAGAATTTTGAAGATCATTTTTAATTTGTAAATGCTTGTAAGGAGACTAGATGTTAGATTGCTAAAACCCAAAAAAGTCATGATTCAAGCTTTATCCAGTTCATAACAATGGAAATTCAAATTGCAAAGCTTTTTCTACCTATTAAGAAAAGCCCCAAATCTTTCAAAAAGATGGGGTAAAATGGTCAAATTGAATGGCTTGCAAGGAACCTGTGCTACTGTGCCATAATTCTGATTTGCAGCATTTTTATATCTAGTTATTTTCAGACTTACATCAGATTTTAGAAGTTAAACAGAAAATATGCAGTTCCTTCTTTGTTTAGTGTTGTAGAAGATTTGATCAATTGCAGCAACTTTTTAACAACACCTAGCAGTTCTGTGAAAGGTTAAGAAAACCAATTTTCTATGTTGCTATAAAGTATTACTCAAAATATGGTTTGCAGCAGCTGATTGGGTCATTGAAAACAGATCAAAAGAAATTTAACTAACAGGATTGATAATCAACTTTTTGTAATAATTCAAAATGAAGGACTTTTTTGGACACCCAGTGACATTTCAATTCATCCACAGGGGTCTGTTTATCATTGATGACAAAGGAGTTTTGAGGCAAATAACAGTTAATGATTTACCAGTTGGTCGATCTGTGGATGAAACTCTGAGATTAGTTCAAGCATTCCAGTTTGTTGATAAACATGGTGAAGTTTGCCCTGCTGGATGGAAACCAGGATCTGATACAGTAAGTTGTGTATATTTCTTATTATTTGTTCATAATAGTGCTCACACAATACTGACACAAGTTGAATGTTACAGAAATTTGACGCTACCAAAATTTTAACTAGACCAGTTAAAATGATCCCAGCGCAATTTGGAAACGACAGACATCGGATGGTATCAAGCTTGTTACATAATGAGGCCAGGATTTGACACCTTAGGAAATGTACATAGGCCTGAAGTGTGTAGAAACATGTTTTTTGTCATTCTCAAGTGTTCACACAAATCTATTTTCATATTGTGTGGGCTAGAGTTTGGTTTTCAAACGAAAAATGTTCTCTCTCTCTCTTGATTAGTTTATCTGCTTAGAGAGCTCCTCCTTAATCAGTCAATCTTAAGTACAATTGTGTAAAGTAATTTTTTCTTTTGTTTTCAGTATTGTTTGTTTTTAGTTCTTAGTTGTAATGTATCTTAGTTGTAGAGTTCTTTGTATGAATTATATTTAGGATTGATTGGTAATGAATGAAACTTGAGCATAACGCATGCCATCTTCTTGTGAATGGGAAATGGGAGGCCTATCCATAACGATTATGTGCTGTTTTAAATATGAACATAGTCTAAATCTGTTTGAATTTATCATTAGTCCACTGAAAATTGTTCAGCTCCCGGTTGAGTGCAAGTAGGAGAGCGATTTGATTTATTTGTTGCGCTATTGGTGTTGAAGCTATTCTGCAGAAGACTCTAGATGAGCAATATCTTTTTCATCTGTATTGTATCCAAAAGGTTCAGTTAATTGGTATTGTGACCTCTATTACTTTTGTTGTGTACATTCAAATACCGGATGTTCCAAAACATATGTGCACTGTTTGTATGGCTGTGGTGGAGGAAATGTGATGCTAGACGTCTCGTCTCTGATACTTTGTTATAGGAAAGGCCTCAATTAACCAGGTGCCCCAGAAAAAGCGCAAGGGATTTGAAAAATTCTAATGGAAACTGTTTCATGCTCATTATCAAACGATTATTTTTTGGGGAAATCTGCAATAATTCGAGTAGGTCTTGATATATTTTCCAGTATTTTTGGTGAATTGGTTGTAAAGTTAAAAATCAGCATTGCCCTTAGGTCAAAACCAGAGTTGCTGCATTAGCAATAGTGAATTATGATGTCAATTATAAAACATGACAATCCCAGCAATTGCGAAAGATTGCTGACAAGCATGAAAACACACAAATTAATTGAAAATTGAACAGAATTTTTATAAAGATTTCGGTCAAGACACAGTCGCTTTTTCTGAAAAGACTAGGCTGTTATTAGAGTTATGCTTTCAACTGGAAACGAACTCTTAAAACTAAATAACTCATTAATCAACTAGGTATCCCTTTGTCACAGTTTCGTGATCAAATCGTGTGCTTGTCTGTAATCCTGTGAAGTTGCACATATTGTCATGCTCGTAATCTTGCCGTATACTTTACACTGATATGTTGGCAGCTCTGGTTTTGCCCTGACAGCAAATTTTAAGTTTGTTGATTTTTACCTCTGCAACCAAGTTACCAAATTCTGCAAAATGTATTGAAATTTAATCTAATCATTGCAGATTTAGAGAAAAATGATTATTTGATTATTAATTTGAAACAGTTTTTAGAATCTGTTGCGTTTTTTGGGACACCCGGTAGTAATAATCTTCTTGTATGCGTGTTGCATAATGTTTCATTGAAAATAAACAAATAAAGTATAGCTAATTGCACTACGAACAGATCTTTTTTTAAAACGACGTTTCAGGCTTAAAGCTATCCGTTATTAAGTGACGTTAGATTAGTAGAAGATTCAAATATGAAGTATATATGAAAATAGAACTTAGGACAATTGAAGATTCGAAGGATTGAAATCGAATGTAAGTAAAGACGATTAACGTGACGCAAAGAGATAGGAAAGCAAAGCAAAAAGGGGGAAGGAAGGGAAGGGGTAGGTAAGAATAATTTCAATTTAGAGTTTGCCTCAATTTAGAGTTTGAGACCTTGTTTGAGTAAATCAGACATCAACTAATTGCAACGTTTTGGTACAAGAAAGTGGAAATCATACGTTTTGTACCTGATCCTTTTAGCAAATGTAAGATAACGCGGATTTTTAACGTCAGAGTCTTTTTGATCTAGTGCCCGAAGATCCAGTGTCCGAAGATGCCTTTTATTATTCCTTTGGCCGTCTCCAAGGAGTTTGTGATGACGTCTGGGCTGGTAGTCCTGATTATTAGTAGAATTAAGTGCTTCATCGTTGATGCTGGTGTGACAACTTACGGACGTAGCGTGTATTTAGGGTGAAAATGAAAACGGTTATCATAATGAAAACGGTTATCCATGCTTTAATGAAGTTTTTGTGTGTGCTTGCCGACAAAGATGTGATTTGATTCCTGAATTACTATGGTTAACCGTTAGTTGCTGTACAGTAAAAACCTGCATAAACTTGTCTTGGAGCTATTTTATGTCATGATATTAATATTGAAATAATATTACAAGGCATTCTGAGTGGGATGCATTTAACTTTATAAGAATAAGAATAGAGGAAAACCCAAGAACCTAATTTTTTAATGGAGAAATCATTTCTAGATAATAAAGTTAAAGCTTGGTTTAAGGAAGCAGTAAACCTTGTTTTGTTTAGATAATTTCATTGAAACATCTGCCAATAATTATTTAGATGGCATTTTTATGCGGGTTTTTACTGTATTTAGGCAGAGGACAACGTGGTTGTCAATGTTGAGAGGACTGGCCAAAAGAGGAAGAGAGCCGTTGAGCCAGACCAGGGGGCTGAATATCATCTCCCAAAGAAAGTAGAGAAGCGGGGAAGGTGTAGGAATTGTGCACGAAATCAAATGCAAGGTTTATCAAGATTTGTTTGCGTTGGTTGCAGTAATATGACTGAAGGAAAGTACACATACCTATGTGTTTTGAACCAAGACTGTTTTTATAATTTTCATATGCAGTAGTGCATGATTTTACTTAGATTTTACAAGTATTTGAATATGTTTTGCTGGCAAATTTATTTATATAACGTTATAAGTGTAAAGTTGCTCAATGGGAGATCTGTAATAAGAGGTAAGCTAAAAGTGAATTTTTTTAGATCTTCCAAAAGCTGTACATTAACTCAACATGTTTCCTGTAGTGCATGGCATTTATCAAAGAACTTCTTTACTTGCTATAAGCTTACTTGTGCTGAGGAGGTAACTCCCCCAGGTAAATACCTGTGCTACAAAGTGAAGACACTCCCCCCGCCAAATTCTCTGGTGTCCTGCATTTTACAATGCATTCATGCGATACCGGCAAAATTTGCAGATGGTGAAAAATGTGGCGGACAGGCCTAGGCCCTACGTTAACACGAAAAATGGCATTTTTTCGCCGGCAGATTTTGCAAACAGTAGATTCTGACGATGGGTCTGTTACCAGCAAAATTTGGAAACGGCATTGTGTCAACACTCGAAAGCGGAACATTTTTCAACGCTTTCAAACAGACTTTATATAGATAGCGATATGTAACTACTTTTGTAAATAGCTTTTATATTGTTATGTAGATGCATTATCGCAAGCTTGACTCTATCTTTTCGATGTCTTTTCGTCCTTGCTGAGCCAACAACCGAGCACTTTCTTTTCAAAAATTACACTTCTATTCGGCAAAAAACTCGTGTCTTGGTTCTGAAGGTTTCATGATTCTTTGAAAAATTCTCCTGCTTTGGTGCTAAAACTTTCTTACAGTGAATAAGCTGAGATAAAAGATGAGATCGCATAGGTTTATACATAGCTTCTTATATTTGACAATCCAACGCGTGGCGAAAGAAAGCAATGTCAAGAAAAACAATGATGTGTTTAAGTTTCTTTTTGTCTTAGTTATAGATTGGCATCACAGAGCTCAGGTTAACTTCGATGAGAAAATTTTGTTTGGTAAAATCACTCATCATTTAGACTCAGAAATAAGGAACATACTTGTTAAGGGGCATGTTTGGGAACAAGGTTTCCTCATTCCATTCTGATCCATGATTTACTTGCTATTGAAAGTAAAATTCTGTTTCTGAAAGTTGCAATGTGAACTTCAATGCCACCAAGGACCGAGATACAGGGGGGTCCAGGGGGCCATGGCCCCCTCAAAAAATTTCAGGTGAAGTTGCTTTAGGTCTTTATTCCTTTATTAGTATTTCATACTATCAGATAGGTACTCCACTTTCTTATATGTATCTCATTCGATTTCTATCTTTCATTAATCTAGGAAGCCCTTTGGCGGTATGTACAAGCAATCAAACTTGTCCTACACCAGAGCCATGCGTACATCCAAAATAGATTTACCTGTAATATCAATCTGTATCGAGGAACAAAAATTAGTTTTGTTGTAAGCCAGTTTGAGGAGCCTGGTATCAAATTTTTCCAGGGGAGTACCCCCAAACCTCTTTCAAGGTTTTAGCTCACTTTACTCGTCGCCTGGTTTTCCCTTGGCCCCCTCAAGTAAAAAATTGTATCTCGGTCCTTGAATGCCACATTGATCATGGACCAGAATGGAGCGTCGAATTTTTGATTCCCATACAAGCCCCTTACAGGCATTTTTCTAATCTTTGGATCTTAGAGATGTGTGATGTTACCAAACAAAATTTTCTCATCTAAGTTAGCCTTTGACTGATAGATTAACATCTCAGTTTTAAATATCGGTCACATACTTTTTATTCTATAGCCCGCCAAACGAATAAACTTTTTTTGACTCATCGGGTGTAAACGAATGATTTGCGTTACAAAATTTGAAATTAGTCGGGGTGAGTGGACGAGTGGCTTATACAGTCTTCGTCAGGTGACTGAAATTAAGCTTGTTCGAGTGAGGTCAAACTCTGGATGGGTGACCTCGGAGGCCTGACCTCACAATTCAACCTCGTCGTCCTTCGGAAGGGACGTTAAACAAGGGGTCCCATGCCTGGATGCTGCATGCACAGTGGGCCTAAATTAGCTTTCAGTAGCTAGAAATCATGACAAGTCCACTCAAAACAACTTGAAAACAAACAAAACAAACAATAGCCTCTAACTAGCTGTTAACTAGATTCAGAATTCAAATTTCAAGAAGGTAAATCATGGTAAAGGTAAATCATGAACCAGAATGGAATGTGGAATGTTTGTTCCCAACCATGCCCTTTACCAGCATTTTCCCTATTTCTGGGTCTATAAGATGAGGGATGTTACCAAACAAAATTTTCTCAACTAGTTCACCTTTGACTGTTACATAAACATTTTAGTTTTGAATATTGGTCACATACTTTTTATTCTATAACCCGCCAAATGCGTAATTTTTTTTAATCAACCAGTATGTTTCAAAAATAAGGGTGTAGTATTATCATTGTCATTTCAAGCTTCTTGGGTAGCTTTCCATGAGAAAGTTTCATAACTTTAATCATTTTTATTCATGGACACTATTTTTCCTATGACATCTAATGTGAGACTGACTTATGTTTGTTGTCGTTGGTTTTCTTGAAACAACCTGTTTTGTTCCAGCATGTTTGGTCCACACGTACACGTCAGAGGTTGTGTTTCTGGTCAGAATTTGGCTATTTTAATTATAATTGTTCTCCGTTAGTTTCTTCAGGGCCAAAAGTTGTGTCGCTTCTTTAGCCTTCTGGATATCCAGTCGTCACGCAAAGGATTAAATTGCCACTACGTTTTTAAAGATAATAAAATGTACAAGGGACCAAACCATGATGGTCAACATGGTCCATGATGCTTCCTGTAAAAAGTAGTGTTAATTAGACGTAACCGACCCTTTCAAGCTGTTGCCACTTAAAGAAGAATATTTTATTTTCTACTAGTACTTATTACATGATTCTTGATTCGCTGTTAATGTAGAAGAAAGGGACTGCGGTTGTTTTTGAGAATTATTAGACAGCTGAATAGTGATATCTACGACTTGTGTAATAAGTTTGGTTTCAAAAAAGGTGTACCAATGCGAATGCGTACACAATTTGAAGAAAAGAATCGCTCTTGTTGCATATTGGTGTGAATTTTTATTTGTATCTTCTTTTAGTTGATTTTCTAAAGCTCTGTTTATACTTAATCTCTTTCTGCTTGGCACGGATAACTGGTACCCATACCAAATTCTTCTGTGATAAGAGGAAAAGCGTGTAATATCCAGCAAATGTAAAGTGGTACCACTTATTTTTTTTGTAAGAAACTAAGAATCCGGGCCAGTACTGAGAGTTTCTTTACATTATCAGATTTTGAGTACATTGTGTTTCTTACGAGTTTCACTACAATCTTCATTTGCACTACCTGTGCCCTCCTGAATAGTTCAAAACAATGTTTATTGAACTCTTTCCAGTGTCCAGACGTCACACAAGTACCTTCTGAGTAACATGATACAGCAAACAAATGAAAATAGATTATAGAATAGATTTCCTTTATCAAAACAACTAATTTCTTAAGTTACGTTTTCTCAGTACTGGAGTTTATTAATTTTTTGGCGATCTGAGAGTTGAGTTTCTAATAATGGCTCAATTTCGGTGAAACCCTGCGTTGTAATGTTTTGCCAACTTTGTTAGTTTTTGTACCAAAGTCTATCCGTTAATGTGATCTATTGAGTGGTGGGGACTCTAGGGGGGGGGGGCTAGCGGCCACATTGGTTGTCGGTGGTAGTGTTCTCATGGCCGGGTCCTCTACACTTCAGCATTGTCGCCTGTGCTGGCCTGCCTTCCAATGGGAAGCAGATCCTAGTATGTATCCTTATTTAATCGTATTAAAGTTCCATTTTCGTTTGTTTGTATTTGTCAGTAATTTAGTTAAGTGTTTTATGTAATGACGCTTGGGACAGTCATGGGTTCTTGCTTTCCGTGCTATCATCCTTGTTATGTAGTCCAGCAGTTTGTAAGTATAGTCTTTAATATACCACTTTAATGAACAGCCTCGTTTTCGAAATTATTCAAAATTCCTCCATATGAAATTTTAGACGCCAAATTCGGATTTAGCACCCAAACCTTAGTCTAACCCTAAGTTTTCATGCTGCTAGCGGTTGTAGTGTTAATTTTATGGCGATGTAAAGTTTGAAAATCTATAAGGGATTTGACCGTGAAAATGACTCGGTGTGTAAAGTTTCACCCCGAACGACTTTTCACGGTCAAATCCCTTATAAATCTTTGAACTTTACATTGTCATAAAATCAACATCACAACTGTCAGCAGTTGAAAAATATGTAACCAGACTAAAGTTTGGGTGGCAAATCCGAATCTGGGCTCGAAATTTTCATATTAACAATAGGAAGAGATTTTGACAAATTTCCAAAACGAGGCTGCTTAATTAAAGTGGTGAAAACCTCGTGCCTGTAAAATTTTTAAATGGAATAATATGGAATGAAAAATGAATGTATTCTTTTTCGTAGATCAAACCTGCCGTAAAAGAGAGCAAAGAATATTTCGCCAAGCAGACGTAAGGTGCTTAAAAGTGTGAACTAATCGATATTTAATCGCTGGAATAGCTTGGCTGTTTTAGTACGAAAAAGGACGTGGTCCTTTCACTGATATTGGGCATAGCTTATAAGGTATCTATGGCTTATATATGAGGATTTTTTGAAGTGTACATCATTTTTTGTTGCTAGGTTTTGTTATTTAGCATAGAAGATATTCAATCTGTGTTTGCAAGGGTAGCCTAATTGTCGCATGTTTTATCTCTTCTTTGACAAGCGCGCAAGGGTTAGGGTTAGGGTTAGGGTTAGGGTTAGGAAGAATATGCTTCAAATATTCATTGGCTGAACAATAAAAAACCTCCACAAATCTGGCCAATGAGATCGCTTGAAACCACATCAAGTCAATTGTACCTCGTTACAATACTTGACGATATCATTTTCTTTGGCAGGAAGATTTAGAACACGTGGTCTTGTGTGTAACCGTACTTTGGGAAAAGGTGTGATAGGCTGTTAATTTGTTATTTGCTACCAGCAGAAGGACAATGAAAAACTATTTTATTCACTCGAACACGCTGAAGATTTATGGTCAATTGCTAATACATTCTTTGCTAAAAATGTAGGAAATTTAAAATTCTCCCACACGATACTGGATGAAATCAATTAAAATTACTGCATCTTACTTTTCTGCCCCCCCCCCCAAAAGAAAACTTGCACAGCGAAAATACTGCAAACATTTGAGCAACGAATTTCCACACTTCCACATAAAACATTAGCTACACGGTTGCAGGTCCTTTTATGATTATCTGAAATGAGATATGAAATGCAAGGTAAATTGAATGGAATTGTTTTGAATTCCTCGGATAACCCGCGAGGAGACTCTACTGACCAGGGAACGTTTTTTTATAAGAAATTTGGATCAAGCCATAGTACTAAAAGTTTCTTTGGGATGAAATTTTGTCCATTTTAGTACTAAAAGTTTCTTGATTGGTTTCTTATTTTTTGAATGCAGAATTATGACTGAGGTCGCTAACAATGCTGCAGATATGTTTCTTGACATTTAAAATATCATTTTGAAATGAACAGTGTTCTGTTATGCTGAAACACAAATGGTTAGTTAATATTGCTCAAGAATAAAGGTTCAACGATATGTTTACTATAATATCCATGCTTTCAACTTTAAAAGTTTCTTAATACTTCTCAGACATAGTACTAGAGTTTCTTAAAATTTTGGCCATCTTAGTACTAGTTTCTTACCGACTAGTAGACTAGTTTCTTATAAATAAACGTGTATTCCTCGGATGGTTGCGCCGGAAAAGCAAGACTACACTAATGAAAGGGTTAACAGAAAATTGTTAGTATGCGATTAAGGTACCATCTGCTATTTTTGTTTCCTAAACCGACAATTGCTTTACGAATGTTGTACAAGCAGTCGCTATTTTGTGTCTCAGAGTACGATGGTGACAGAGTGAACAACACTAGAATACCATTGTTTTAAGAGCCTAGTGCTCCTTTGACTCCAGTTTCTGTACAATGATGCTCTAGTCTACTACCTTCTTTTGTGACGACGTTTTCGTGTTTGAAAATTCCTTAGAAAATTGCAGGCTACCTCTGCTAGCTAATAATACTGTCGTTCTGTCTCAGACGCATTTCTTGCAAATCTTTCTCAAGTTCTACAGTCTCTAGATCAATTGAATGATGTATACTTTGCCTCAACAATGCAAGTTCTTGTTTCGATTGTTTCGATTCCATTGTTTGTTGGAAATGGTCTGATTTATCAATGTTTAGTACCTCCATACTGTCACCGCCAAACGCTCCATTTCGATTTACATTAGTTTCATTCTGCTTTCTAGTATCTAAGTCCTCCATGGCACAAGTCTGAGTAGAATACGATCTCTGCGTGCTAACGTGCTCCACCGTAGGCTCGTAAAACAGCACTTTCTTCTGCATTGAAAAGCTACGTCTATTTAGGCCCGTTTCTGTGCAAGACTCACTTCCAGTGTCGTTTGCGGAGATCTCTGTGTCAGCAGGTACAGGAATCCTAATATCATAGGTTTTGTATTGCGTTCGACTGCTTCCAATGGTTTTGTCTCTTTTTACTGTCTTAGCCTCGTTCACGTAAGTCTTCGTTTCCGCAGCCTCACTGCTGTGAGCGGCTTCTTGCCGCAAAGATTGATTCAGAAGATGTTTATTGCTTGGTTTAGGCCTATTTTCCCCTTTATTTATTCTTGTTCGCTTGCTAGTATTTTTAGAAGGCACAACTTCAACTCCTCTGCTCCTCTGCTCAGTTATCCCAGAACCCTTTGTTTCCTGGTTCTTGTTACTGCACGGAAAATGGGACGTTTTCGTCTCCGTACTTGTCGCAATATTAAAATCCCGCACAAATTTTTGCCTTGAACATAAATTAGGAATCTTCTGGATTACACTGAGGTCAATTGGTTTCAGGGAATAGTGGTGCTTAGCAGCAAGGGCGCTCTTTACTTCATTTTGCTTGGTTGTACGAGGAAATTCTCTTGGTTGATGGGTTAAAGAGTTGTCGTCAACCTACGAAAAAAAGAGAATCACACCGTGTTAATAACGGAACCATCTGCTATTATTTTCGCACAAGAAATGTGACTGCAGTTCGACAGAAAAAGTTTTGAACGAGAAGGCAAACAAGGGACGAACTTTTCTCTTTTTCGAATTTTGGAAATACCGTAAAAGCTCTATTAAGCCCCCTCTATCAAAGCCCCCTTCTCTAATAAGCCCCTTCCCTCTGAGCCGAAGTTTTAAAAAAGCCCCCTTCTCTATTAAGCCCCCCCATTTGTATCAAGTTCCTGAAAATACCAACGATTCTCCGTATATTTCGCTAGAAAAGCTGGCATATTAGTTTTGGTATTGTTTTGGATGGAGAATGTATCGAATTTATATATTGCCTCTTTAAATTGTATGCTGAAACCGCAAAATATGGGGTAAAAGAACTGAAAAGCTGTCATATCCTTCTCATATGCTTTTGTAAATAAGCCTCCTCTCTAATAAGCCCCCTGTCTGAACAGGCATCCTCTGGAGTGTCCAAAGTTGAATTAGCCCCCCCCCCCGGGCTCAATAGAGCTTTTACAATAAGACCTTTCAGCTATTCTGAAAAAGAAAGAATCTGAATCGAATGATACTTTGTAGAGTTTTCGAATGTGCACAACAGTGACAGAACTCTGACTCTACTCATTCATACCTCTCGTATAAAAATGTGTAAAAATTTCGCTCGTTCCAGACCCTTTTGTAGAGAAGGTGAAAGGTCTACTCTGATCTTCACACAAAGACGCAACTAATTTAGCGCCAAGCCCTGGAATCGCAGAAGTAGAGAGTGGAACTCTACCTGGGATCTAAGCCTGTCCGCCTGACTTTTCTGGCTGCAGAATCTGAGGATCACACCACTGCATCACGGACCCTTCGAATACACTGTATGACTTTCTCACCGTAAACCAGATGGCAAACTGGTAATTACTGAAGTTTGAATCAGGCCCGTCGGAACGAAATTCTTATGGGGGGGGGGGGGCTGCAACGAGGTGTTAGCGAAGCGGGTAAAAACGGGGGTCCAGGGGCTTGCCCCCGAGAAAATTTTTAATGACCACCCCCTTTAGATCGTTGGAAAACGCCCCATTTTTGGAAAATGTGCCATTGACGGAAGCAAAGGATCATGACTAATGAGTGTCCTTCCATGAAAATTTTGAAATTTTTGACTCGTATGACATCGCTTGATTTTTGCAGCGTAAAGCCTGCTTCAACTATGTTTCTACCTTCCCACCAATTAGGCCCAACCGAAAACGTTTGGTCACTTTGTAACTATTAGAGCGGGATTTTTATCGAACGATTTGCCTGTCAAAAGTAATAGTCGTTTGCTGGCGAAAAGTTTTAAGCATCTGCAGCATGTTTTATTTCTAGTATAAAAAAACCCTACGTCCTCATTATTCAACACATCTTTCCGCCTGAGGTGGTGCCTATTGACGTGTTTCACGCTATTTTTGCGCTCTTTGCGGACATATGATGATGTGATAGCACGCATCGAGGTGTTTTTCATTCAACTTGCTCTCAACTTCTTAACTTTGATACCGCAACAAACAACATCTGCTGGACCACTCGTTTTATTAAATGCGGCCCTCCTATATGCAAATGACGTCAAACAAGTGTTTTCATGCAAAACTACGCGAAATTATGTTTTAATCATATTTGAAATTCTGTTTGATGGAGACAGCCATTGCAAGAATTGATCAGTTTCTGACTGTGTTTTATGCCGCGTCCTTACAAGAAACGTAGCTTCATGAACTTCTGCTGCGCGGTGAAGCTTTGATTACTCTAAGCTCGCGCTAAGTAAATCCTCGACTAAATCCAGGAAGAAAGACACCTTTTTCATGCACCGACAATGCCAAAACAAACTCAGGCATTTGAAAATCGTAGTTTCAAGAGTAATGGAAGGATTTGAATGAATCAAATTTTGCATGATAGCAGAAATACTGGCGTATTTTGTGATTTTTCCTTACATTTTCATGGGCAAAGAAGACATAAGTAAATGAGAATTCACGAAAATTTGTTTCGCGCAAGATTGCTGAAAACGAGGCCAAAACACTGATCAAATCGTTAGGAATCTAAGAGCCCCTGGGATGAAGAGTATCTTTGACAAACAAAGTGACAAACGAAGTGAGAGACGCCGACTCTCTGCAGCTCTCGGAAATTTCAAACTGAAAATGCAGGGAGGCAAGGGAAGCAATACTTTTCTGACGTCTTTTTTCTGACGTCTGCTCTTTCCGGAGAGAAATCATGGGTGGTAGCAGACTGCTGTATTGGCCTACCTTCGATATTATGTATCTTTTCTTCTTTTTGTCAGTTGCCTTTTTTCTAATGTTCGCGACAAGTGCGATTGCATCAGGTCAGTGCCCTCCATCCTTTTTCGCCGTAACCACAGTTTTAGAGAGACTATGCCGTAACATTCCATTGATTTTGCGCAAGCGCTGTGTTAAGTGCTTAGTGCTGTGCTGAGGATCCTCCTGATTCGAGACCTAGACCAGCACCCAGCAAAGAGCATGCGCAAAAGCAATGCAATACAGTAAATCCCCGCATATAAGAACCTACCAAAATAAGAACCTAGAAGCCGTTTTTCCTAAATTATGTACCTTGCAATAGAGGATTGCGCTAAAGATGGCGGCGAGGAATTTTTTACCGAGATGCACTGCGTTCGAATTACAAATCTTTAACGATTCTATAGGAATTCGACTAAAGAACGCAGTGCATCTCGGTAAGAATTCCTAGCCACCATCCTTAGCGTAATCGTCTATTAAGAACCTGTTTCAGTTTGATAAAAATAGGTTCTTATTGCAGGGGTTGTAAAGTTGATCTTTGATTGCTGTTATTAAGGTCATTATAGTCCCAGTTGGCTTTGAAAGTTTATCCTCCTCCTCAATTACTTATTAGGTCCATAAGAACATTTCCAAAGCAAATAATAGGGCTGAACATCTTTGTGAGACTCTCAAGGGGACTACATGAGGCACCCTTCAAATTAGAACCTTTGGACCTTGAAATTAGTATTAGTACTTTTGAAATAAGAACCAATTTCAGCCTGGCTCTCAAAAAAGTAGGTTCTTATATGCGGGGATTTACTGTATATGACAGCAAAAAAGCATGGAGTGCACTGATCTGATGTAGTCAAATTTTTGACGATTATACCAAAGATACAAACGGAAGAAAGATGCACAATGTTGTTGCAATTCTTTATGATATCTTGGTCGAGGCGGCCAACACAGCAGTCTCTTACCGCCCGTGGAGAAATCAAAGCATTCCCCCTTCCCTCCCCTAAATAAAGGTTACAAAGTCTCTCAAGACGGATGGATTTAGAAGACCCACAATAGACAACAGTACAAACCAAATAAGGTTATGTCAGGAAATCTCAGCCCCAGGGCTATTTTCCTGTTCTCCCAGTTGGCTTCCCGACTAGCGTTTGACGTAATCACGATCGGCAGCTGATAGGAATTCCTCCTCCGTCGAGGTCGCACCGCCGACCCGCCGACCAGACTTATGCCTTTTCGTCCCTTGTTTCCCTGCGTTCTTTGATTTGCTGATATCACTTGGTCAATAGGGACTCATAATATTACGCTAACATAATGGGCCCCCTTTTTCAAAATGGCCTAAACAGGTGGGAGTCCTCGTGTACTCAACAAAATCGCTTCAAAATCTGGTTTAAAGAGCTCGAACATTGAAAAGCGAAGTTTTAGTACAAAGAATGATGTTGTGTTGACCTACAAAGTACAAAATGCAAACCTTTCAGACAGGAATCTTCCTCTGCAGAAGCAAAATAGATCCATCGAAGCTGCGAGAACTCCGGGCTTCTTCAACCGTTCTTTAAGAGCAACAACGACAACATTCTGAATAGCGGCCCCTGATTGGTTAAGAACTGAATTCTAGAGATTTGATTGGTGAATACGGAACCACCCTTCGCGGGCCTGAAGTGGGTCCACTATTTAAGAGTAATGTTATTAGTCCCTGTTTATTTATTTTCCTGTTGGTCATAAAGCTTTTCCAAACAGTGCCTCCAAGGCCCTGTTTATATGGGGAAAAACACCTCACCTGCCAGACCAGGGGCTGACAGACGAGGTAAATTTCAGTGACTGTTTATATGAGATTTTTCACCTCACCTGTCAGCCCCGGGGCTGAGAGGTGAGGTGGATTAAGGTCTCTCTTCCGTGAAATCAGAAAGAACTGACCAATGAGAATCAACGAAAAATTTCATTTCACCTCACCATACTTGTTCGGGGTACTGCGAATTCCCCCTTTTGTAAATCACAAAGGAAATGACGTTAACTCTGATTGGCTCGCTGATCAATGGGACGAGCGAAGCGTTTTGGGGCATGCGCTATTTCACAAAGGAAGGATGAAGGGCGATGACCCTGAGATCGATGCTGCGCAGACTCCAAAGCGCTTCGATCGACGTCTTGCTCTTCTGGGGAAAACCCGAAAGACTTTCACTGATAGTATCCCGAACAAATACCGGTGGTATTTCGTTTATATGGAAAAATTTCACCTCACCCGGGTGAGATTCCACCTCTTGTGAGGTGGGATTTCACCATACCGGTGGTGTTGCGTTCATCAAGTAAACGCGAAATGAAAATACAAAGGATTCTATTGGAAGGTGGCATCTCGCCTCTCAGCCCCGGGTCTGGCAAGTGAGGTGTTTTTCCTCATGTAAACAGGGCCTAATAAGAGTAATGTTATTAGTCCCTCTTGACCAAGGAACGCAGGGAAACAAGGGACGAAAAGGCATAAGTCCAACCGCCGACCAGGCAGCTGAAGGCCACGATTGAATGAAGAGACTATCCGGTTTTCTAACACAAAGGATTACAGACGTGAGAGACATTTCAGAGAGCATTGTTCTTGCTAGATACAACAATATATGGTACAAAACCGCAAGACAATTTGTTGTTCTCGCGATAATGTAAACAATAGGAAGACAATCCAAAACACAAATCTGTGGCTTCAACTGGGCTTCAACAGGTATATTTACCGGAAAAACTCTTTGTCAAAGTTCAATGCACTTTTGTGGGATGCAAATGAATTTGAAAGGTATGGGATGAGATAAGGGACAGCGAAATTGAAATTCGCGACTATACGAGACATGATCGAGTCGAGGTGAGGGAGACTTCTAAGCAAGACTTCAAATACTTCAAAGCAAGAGCGTCAGCTTTGCTTCAAGAAAATTACGGCATTTAAATAACAATGTCCTACATTTTACAAATTTTTATTCATCCACAAAAACAAACAGCTGATTCTGGGATTTAGCCGGACTTGTGGACTTTGAACATTTTTTACTGCGGCTAAAGAAGGAGTTTGTAAACCACATGTTCAGTGCCAGCCTACGCACGTAACCAACATCTGCTGCGGGCTTAAAATCAGTCGGATTTTTAGCTCGAATTGTAAACAACTCTGAGCGCTCAAGTTGGTATTTATGTAGGAAAATTGCACAAGAAAGAAGATCAGTGTCATTAGGAGTTGCGAAGAGCGGGAGAAAAGTTGCTGGATTTGTTGATAAAGATCAGTGAAGTTTATTTACATTTTCCGAAGTAATTTAATTCAAGAATTGCTGAAGGGAAGGGACAATTTTCATTGGAGATCCACATCGAAAGATCTTTAATAATTTTCTATTATCTACGACCATCAAGAATAGTTCAGCTGATTTGATACGAGAACGAAAGACAAAGATAATAAATATGTTTGATCGCACAAGCGAAAGAGTAAGACATGCTATTTCATTGCCTAATATCCTTTTTGGCGTTGAAGAAGAAGAAATTGAGAAACTCGTTGAAGATGACGATGAACCAGTAGCGTTGCAAACTGATACTAGGCCTAAAGAAAACGTCAAGAAAGAGAAGAAGAAGTGGTATAATAAGATCCCAAGCCCTGGAAATTTGATTTCACCTCTGCGAAGATCTTTCATCAAATTGAAGCGAAAATATGACCATTATGATTGTACAGATTTCAATTCAAATATCGAAGAAACTCAAGACCCTCAAGACTCTGAAATTGCTGGGGGCAAATTTTCAAACGATTTGGATATGAAATATTCAACTTCAGTTTCGATGGAAAATTTTTTCAACCCAAAGCACGAGGCAAAAGAGCCTACTAAAGAGAAGAACATCGACATTCTAGAAAGTCATATGACAGTTGGTGAACATTTTGGGGAGGCGCGTGCCTTAGCTCACAGAAGAGTAAAAGTTACTGACATTCTCAGTGGGCGTTACAGAAAGTTTTGAATACTTTTCCAGTGAAATTTCATAATTCCAATGACTCCAGAAGGTTTGTTGACGGTGACTTTCAATATTTGAATAGGGCCCAGTCATGTGAAATATGCCATTGCTCAAGAAATTTGAAAAGTTGACATATGCGAAGTAAACAATTCCTTTCATAGGCATACAATGTATTGTTTCTTGTTTCCAAAGCGAAAACATTTTGATGATGGTTTCGCTAAGAAGATCCGAAACGGGATTTTTTTCCGTGATCAAGATGGCATTGAAACACACCATGGATTTTCATTGAAACCGTGCTCATTTGCATTGAACAATGTTCATTTGTCATACAGCGAGGCCATTCACAAATTTTAGAAAGACCCACACGGAGATGAATCAAATTCTGACGAAATGAACACTGCAGGTTTTCGTCAGCAATGAGTAATGAGTTTCAATTTCAAAACGTTGCCTAGGGCCTGGCATGATCCCACTTTCGTTCAAAGAAGATCTTTTGCTTTCATTTATCATATGAATAAACTGAGTTATTTTTTGCAAAATAAAACTTGAAAACTAGGTTGCAGAGGTTTCCGAAAGATGTTTTCTATTTTATCGATTTACCAAATTTGAAAATGCTCCAATGCTCCAAGGGCTTCACAATTCAATGTTCAGTCAGAATACCAGAAGATACCCTCAAAATTTGTGGACTGACGTCACAGTTTTTGAATAAAAACAACGCAGACATAGAACCTGTGAAAAGTTTATTTTGTTCATTATCAGCAACTGTTAATTTATTCCAAGATTTTTAACGAATGTACAGCTTTATTGTTATGTTGCTTTAGTTGTTTGTTATGCGTTTACATTGTAGGTAAAGAACGTTGGTTAAAACATAGCTACTATGGTTAAAATTTGCTTGAATCATTAATTGAGATTTTAGTGGTTGGTTTAAAGACGAAATCTTTTATTAGATAGACTGTCTCGATTGAAAGCGAGTTCCCTTTTTCAATTTTGACACTAGAAATGATGTATACTGCTGCGCTCGAAGGCCAAGCGGTTTCTTCTCTGTCATATGCGATCGCATCACGGCAGATACAGTAGTGACCCGCATATGAGAAACAACCTTTTCAATTTCAAGTTTCTTATCAAATGAGATAAGCTTACAAATTAGGGTAAAGTTCTTTCGTAAAAAAATCATGTGCTATTGATCAACACATGAGCTCGATGATTCTGACACGAAACATATTAATTGATTTTTATTTGTCAATTTTCACTTTCAAGAAATGGTACAATTGTTCCAGGAAGGTACTTTTTGCTGAGTTTTCATTGCATGCAAAGTTAATGCTTTGGTTTCAAACAAGAAACAAGAAACAAATAAGAAACAAGATCTTTTCAGACCTGAAAATCAAGGTCTGTGATTCTCATCTCTGCGTTTCTTATTGGCGGACACGACTGAATTCAGGCAAGAACTGTTCCGTGTGTCGCCAGAAGGCTCCATTCATTTAAGAGCTCGATGTTGCACCCATCGAATGTACATCACTCAAAAGAGTTGACGAAGGCCAGGATTACATGTGAAGTAAAAGGATGTGGGGTCAAGAGGGTCTCAAAGCTTCTCAAAGATAAGACCCAGTTTCAGTTCCAAGCACCATATTGTTGGCATACTGTAACGTTAATTAAAGGTCTGTTGCCCCAAAACCCTCTACTTCAAAGTGCTGTAACTTCATGCGAATTTACCAAAGTAAGTTTGTTAGTGTCAATTTCTTTGCTCTATCGTTCCGAAATTGTGAGCAATTTTGATCAAAGTAGCTTCCAAAATCTGGATGCTACTGTCATCAAAATTTCTAAAAAAAATTACAAAATGATTCGCATCGTCAGTCATATTTGTGCAACTTGTTTGCTTTGCAACAACCAATTCAATGGTTTTACAAAGTGAAATTCAATGGTTTTACAAATTGAAATTCATGGGTGCAGAGCCAAGCCAGACTGACACTTTTGACTGTTTCTTTTGTTGAAAATCCAGCAACAAGCCAGCCCTTTCCCTGGGTACCACAGCTCAACAATTAAAACGAGCCAAGCCAGACTGAAAAGAGTGTCTAAGAATTAAATTCTAAGAATAAGAAAAAGTTTAAAAAGTCTAAGAATTTAAAAAAGAAAAGGAAAAGGTAGAATAGGAAAAGAGTGGGAAGAAAAAATCTTTTTCTATGTTATTTTTCAAATTTTTTAGGGTCTGGTACCCAGGGTAGCCAGCCCTCAAGTTGTATGAATGTCGTATGAAGGTCTGTTGTGTGAGACAGTTGTGATACATCTTTAGATGATCAAAACATTATGGTTTAGAAATCTTATGACAAATTTCCTTGGCGCTTTACGTGTCAAAAACAAAGCCATCCCTCCAGTCACACACTTTAAACGAGGAGGTTGTGTTTTACTCATCCTGAGCACAGAATAGAGATCCTGTCCGCTAAGGCAATACGTTAGGTGTGGGCAGATATGAATCTCAACTTTTGGCTGCGGATTTCCACGAAAGAAATGGGAGTGTATTAATACGACATTGTGGTAATTTTAACTTCATCATGGTTTAGGCCACATGCCTTGCTTTGCTGTTGATAAATCGCCTTAAAGGATTACCATTTGTTCCAGTCTTTGTAACCCCTAATTTGATCTTCTTTCCTGCGACTTATTTCCTGCGACTGTGACTTATTAAACTTGTTACAAAACAGATTTGTATTGGCAAGAATTTCATCTTACAAAGTTGTATTTCATTTTTCAGATTTCTGTTATTGAAATAGGTGAAATTCCTTGCGAGTAAAACCGCAGTTTTGATATTCATGAGTGTTTTGCAAGAAAAAGCTGAAATGTAAGAGAACGTGAGGTTAGAAATGTTAATGAATTGCGGCTGGTATTATCGTTGCATTCGGTTTGGGCTATGTTTACGGTTTTCAACATGATAGGAGCGTTAAAAAACTCTGGTATCAAATACATCCACATTCCTAACTGCCGTAAGGGAAGGGTCAATAATTCTTGCAGGGAGGGTGGAAGACATGCAGTATTTGATGGAATTTCAGTAACCCCTCTCTGATTTTCCTGGCTATTTTTGAGCCCCCTCCAACATTGTAGAAAACCTTTCCGCCCCCATACCCGGAACATGCATATGTGATAACAACGCCACTCAACTGTTATGATTACAACTGCATGAAGATTACCCTGGGTACCAGAACATGAAGATGTACATCGTCAAAGTAGCACACGTCAGAAAAAGACCATTTCAAATGTGATGAGGGAAGAGCAAGCACTTCACTTTGAAGAACCAAGAAAGCAATTTGAACATTTCCAGAATTTGTCTTCAACTATTTTCCCCTGCACAAATGTGCGTGATTTTTGCCCGCTCTCTCTTTAAGAAGGTAAGATTTTGGTACCCCGATCCAGATGTCTTCCATCCCTTCTCCGGAACGAAATCATGACCAGTCGCTAATTAAAATGGTTTTGAGCTGAAAGCAAGCAGGACTTGAAATCAGCCCTGGCCAAATGATCCAACATTTGATTGAGCCAACTAGTGTAAAAACTAAATAGACGATTACGCTAAAGATGGCGGCGAGGAACTTTTGACCAAGATGCTTTGTGTTCGAATTACGAATCCTTAACGATTCTATAGGAATTCAATTAAAGAACGCAGTGCATCTTGGTAAAATGTTCCTCACCGCCATCTTTAGCGTAATCGTCAATTTAGAGCCCTCTCTCTAATAAGCTTTCCCATATGAGCCGAAATCTTAAATAAGCCCTCTGCTCTTTTGAGCTCCCCCCACTTACATCAAATTCAAAAAATTACCAAAGATTGTCCACTTATTTACCAATGTACCATGTAATTTCGAAGATTATTTGAAAATAGATTTTCGTCTTGGATTACTATTCGAATATTGCTTTGTCATTTGCCTGCGTCCGATTCGAACGTTGCTTCCGTTGGGCGGAGCATGCAGTGGCGTAACGCAGTTTAGGGGCCCCCTGTAATAAATTCTTTGCGGCTATGTTTGTTTTGAATTACTGGTTGAGAGAATTTCTTTCGTCTGAAATCGCTAATCGCTTTGAATTGAGGTGTGAACCAAAGCAACTGATGCTATATTACGAAATCTGCCCTTGTTGTTTAAAGACGCTAGGTGGATCATTTGACAACCTCGTTCGCGGGCCAAACAAATGTCGGCTGGCGCGGTCAAAGTCATTGCCAGGATCCAGCATCCAGCAACACCTCCAAACAACCAAAATTCCAGTCAGGGACTCAATGTTTTTGATTGATTCCAAACTAAAATCTGAATAAATGCTCGGTCTACCTACAAGGTGGTCAAAGATCCAATGATGGCTAAGGGTGACCAATGCTACAATAGCGAGTTTACGCAACCAGGACGGTAACGCCAGCTAGAACGTCATCTTGCATTTTGCAAAGAAAGAATATTTACCGCACTTTACCTTTGATATATCATCCACAAGGCCAAAATGAGGCCATCTATAACGCAGAGATGCCTGACAAACATATTTTTGTTCTTTTTTAAGACAAACATTAAAAAGACTGAGTTTTACTTCGGAGGCATAGATCTGCAGTACAGAACGCCAGAATTAGGGTTTCCAGGTTGTGAAATTGAAAAGGACAACTTCAGAGACTCTCAAGGGAAGCAAATTTGAGCAGAAAGCAAGGAATCTTTTGAATCTAAAGTTCTCAAACAAAAGCAACATAACGTTGCAGTTGCCGTTGTGTTTTCGTAAACTCCCTTGTTGACAGCCAACGATTGTTTTCCAGACGCTATGGCCGAACAAACCAAATCACTAAATGTTGAAATCCCCAGGGACCCTTCTGGAGACGAAAGGGTATGGCAGAACGTGCCAACGAAGAAGTATACTCTTGAAGCTGTTGTGAGCTGTCATTAATGTTTATGGTCAGTCAGAAGAAACAATACAAGTCGCAATTTCCAATGTCTCTCCACTATATTGCAATAGGAGACAAATTCAGGTAAATGTCCCCTACATACACAGAAAAAGTAAAGGCAAACATTACTGACCTCTTTATTTTCTTCTTTTATGCCTGAAGTCGTTATTATTTTCGCCTGGAATAGAGAGTGTCACTATCAATGACGTTCTGCTCTTGGAATGAAAAACACTGGTGGCAACCTACCACGTGGGAATTTACCACTGAAGGTGCTGTTTGTCAGATAAGTCAGCGTTCTACCGGGTGAGCTAGCAAAAAGTTCCCACTTTTGAAAATTCATAGCACCAAGACTACTTCAGAGATTTGAATCATTCAAATTCTAGTTAAAAGCCGAAAGATTCAAGTATTTTTGTGATTTTTCTCGCTGTCCTACCAGTACTAGAAGTATTTGTAAATTCAACTTTATAAAAATTTCATGGTTGCAAAATGACGGAAAAAGGGCCTAAAACATTGATTAAATCGTAAGGACTCTATTCACACCGAACAATAGGCAATAGGCATTTTACCTCCCTCAAGCGTTATAAGACATCGATTTCCAAACAAATGCGGAAGATTTTCGATCCCATGGCAATTAATGTGTAGAGGATATCTCTCACCCCATGGGAAGTTGCATTTCCTTCATTATTCTGTGCGAGGAGTCATTTATGCTTTGATCGATGTTTTAGGCCATTTTTCAGTCATTTTGCAACCATAAAATGTTTGTAAAGTTGAATTTACCTAAATTTGTAGTGCTCGTGAGACAACGAGAAAAATCACAAAAATACTTCAATCATTTGGCTTCTAACTAGAATTGGAATCATTCAAATCTGTGAAATACTTTTGCTGTTGTGAATTTTCAAAAGTGGGCACTTTTTTCTGGCTCACCCGGTAGATGCATGCAAATGTTACACGCTCCTACCCCTAACCAATAATAGTTATGGTAAGCTGTTTAGTTCTTAACCCCTGGTTATCTTGTGTAATGGACAAGACGATTCTTTGTTTTTGTGGCTGAATGTTGCAATTTATTTTGAAGAATATTATCGTTTCACAAATTGTGCCGAAGACGTCTTTGCGCAACTCAGGACTGGGTATTTTTGCCAATGCCAATGAAAATAATTATCCATGGGTTGTTACACTGCAGTTGTGCTGTATTGTCACTTTGTTCTTTTATGGATGATGAAATTTGCTGGTACAGAGGAGCTATCGTAAAACTTCCAACCCCCTCCGCAGAAACATTGATTTTCCTCCGCAAAGCATGTATACTGAAACATAACTGCAGTGTCTAACTACCCATGAATTACCCTGGTAGTACTTACGTTTTCCCATTGAAATTGCTCACTCCATGACAACGGATAAAGCCTTTCTTTTTTCTTCCTGCATTTTACATCGTATTCATCTTCGTCATCATCATCATCATCATGTACACCTGGTTCTGGCTCAATTTTACGTTCTTTCGTTTCGCCGTTTTGTCCAACTCTGATTTTGCCGGGATATTTTAATAATCGTCCAACTCTGTCACCAACTTGAACGTCAATCAAATAGCATGTGTTTAGTTCTTCTCCTGTGGAAATAATTAATCATATCTTCCTTGCACTATGTATCATACTTGAAATGATTCTTACTTTTTCTTCAGGCCCCGTTTACACGAGATCGGATCCAAATGGATCCGTACCCAAACTGTAACGGATAGGCCTTGCGTTTACACGGGACTCGACGGATCCGAACCCATTTGGATCTGCTATCCGTACCCAAACGGGATCACTTTCGAAAGTGATCCCGTTTGGATCCGATCCCAAGAAGGTCTCGTGTAAACGGGTGGGATCGGATCCAAACTGGTACGGATAGGAAGTTACACTATTAAACTGAAAATCCTTTGTTGACATTTCAAAGAGGGGAATCAGAGATGTAACAGAGTCTATTAGAGTGCAAAATTTCAATGGATCGGACTAAAATAAGAGACAACGTTTACTAGAGCGCTGCTAAGAGTTCATAAAATCTACATGGATCCGATCCCGTGTAAACGCCAACAGTTCTGGATCCGATCCCGTGTAAACGCCCCTCAAAAAGTGGATCGGATCCAAATGGATCCGATTCCATTTGGATCCGATCCCGTGTAAACGGGGCCTTACACATTTTTTATAAAAAAGTGGTTTATAAGAAGCGAGTACTAGGATAGTACTATGTCCGAGAAGTACCAAGAAATTTTAAAAGTCGAAAGCATGGATTTTATAGCAAATATATCGTTGAACTTTTATTCTTGAGTAATGTTAACTAAACATTTGTGTTTTAAACATAACAGAACATTGTTTCTCCCTTAAGATATTTGTCAAGAAGCATATCTGCAGCACCGTTTGAGACCACATTGATAATTCATGCATTCAAAAAATTAGAAACCTAGCAAGAAACTTACAGTACTAACATGGACAAAACTTCGTGTTGAATTAAGAAACTCTTAGTACTATGCCCTGATCCTAGTTTCTTATAAAAAAGCGTGTAAAAATTTGTTACATCGGAAAGTAAGTAAAACATTTAGCTGAAATAAAACTTCAAAAGCAAACAAGTCTGTTGGTCGCTCTTGTTGCTTAGAAACTCGATCATGTCATGACATCAAAAATTGAATATGAGAAAACGCTTAACTATTGATTTATCAATCCAGGGGCGGCGTGGCCCACCGGGACACCGGGAAATCGTCCCGGTGGCCCCTGAAAATCGTTCAGATATGGGCCCCCAAAGCTAAGCTAGAAGAAAATTATAAGTGCACGCATTTCTTATAAAATGTAAGACAAGGCTAGTTTAACATGTGTACTATCAAAGCATTTGCCCCATTAGGCTCTCACGCTGTCCCACACCTGAGGAGAAATAGCCCCACCAGTGACTGGGCCCATTGAAAAACTTTGAATTTTACGACCATTGGGCAAGAGCCCGGGCAAGACCCAGAAATTCACTTGACACACAAAGCAAAGATCATTGCTTTGCACAAACTTCCATACTTCCAAACCTCCTCTCGAAGGCCTCGCTTTAGCGAAGTCTTTGGTCTCAGTTCAGAGACTTTTTTGAGCCATTTGTTAAATCTTCAGTTTTGTCTGATCTTCACTGATTCAGAAACTGAAGTGATATGGAAGGTCCTGGTAGCTGCAGAGTTGATGCTTGCGATACTTGATTGTTCATAATGGTGCAATGGGGACATGTATTTAATTGAAATTGAGTGAAATTGCGTGTGTGTCTCGAATCGAAAACACTTGCCTTCCGTGATCTAGTTCATGCAGATCCAGAAGCAGTGACGTGGTCTTGGGTGAAGATGGGGAAATGCCCCCTCCACTTCTGTTAAAAGATGGGTCTCGAGATTCTTTCAAAACAAGGAGAATGTAGTAGAAGTTCGGCGAAGGTAAAGTAGGCTAAGAATACTTCCGAAAAATACTAGGAGGTGACTTGGAGAGTCGTTTTAAGCCAAAGCAAAGGGGAAATATCGTCGTCGTTTGGCTAATCTAGACAAAATTGGCGAATTTGGCAAACACAAAAGTAAAGAAGGAGGTACTTGTTATTGTTACCAATTTTTCCCCACCACCTGTGCTCTGAAGTGCATTTTCAGCTAATCTAAAGGGCGTGATCGAAAAAAAATTTTCTGCTCGCTTCGCTCGCAGGGGCTCTCATTTCTCAGCCCTCTAAGCCAATGAAAAGATGTTTTCTCAAAAATTCTCCCGGATATGCTAATTCAGACAACCATTGCTAAAAATGGTCAATAATTCTTTTCGGGACCGGCAAAACATAGGGTCGGAGAGAAGCATTCTAGGCCAAAGTAGAGGACGTGTCATCGAAACTTTCCCTGGGGGCTTCGCCCCAACACCCCTTACTTTCATACCCTGCTAGTTGATTTGCTTTTGCCGTGTCACTTACCATCATTGCCAAAACATATTGCACATTTCACAACTCATTCAGTAAGCTATTAACTTGGTAGTGTGAAGGTTAAGAAGAATTGTGGTGCAATCGGTATAAGTTTCTGTCAAGCCATTCAAGTATTAATCTTCTTAACGACTTGGAGCATACGAAGCTCTGTGACCAGGGGTGGCGCCTGCCCTGAATAAAGTGAGGTGGACAAGAGATGAATGGCCATAAATTCGTTGTCAGAAGGTATACCTAAAGTTTTTTATATCATTTTTGCTCAGAAATAAATACCGAACTGAGGAAAGTGGGGTGCAAATGTCCACCCCTGTCCACCCCGTGGCGCCGCCCTTGCTTGTGACAACCTTGAACGCCATTCTTTGAAAGATTTACTTTTGTGAAGGTCTTTTCAGCTAGAAAAATGCCTCCAAAATTATTTAATCAATAATAGGAATTTCTAGTTAAGATGAATCCATCATCATGGCTTTATGATGCATTTAACCATTTACATTCATAAATTACTACTGTTTGCGAATATTCTAAAGTGTCCTAGTTAGTTCTTTTTGGTTAACCGGTTTTTTCAGTTTGTTGCGTCCAGTGGCGCTGCCACCGCTGAAAAATCCGAAAGAACTAGGGGGGGATCTCGACGTAATTTTTCAATCTAAAGGTATGCTAAACTAATTTTATGCCATCTTTCTTTGGCAATTTCAGCCGACTTTTGGGATTGGAAGTCCCCTAAGTTCCCCCGTGGCGCCGCCACTGGTTGCGTGGATTACTGTGGAACCATAAATCATAAAAGGGGGACAGGATTCTAATTTTCAGAAAGGGACTTGAGGCTATCATGGGCCCCCTTTCGACAAGCTTTTCCCGGGCCCTTAATTTTTGCCACGCCGCCCCTGTATCAATCAATATATCAAAATTTCTCGGTAAAGCAACAGCCAAGCACAAAGCCATGTACATTAGCTATCAGGGGCGGATCCAGTCCGAAGTTGAAGGAGGGGCAACCTGCAGAGAATGCACCTAAAGTATAGCAGATGATAAGCGCGCCGAAGGCGCCCAAAAATTTTTGGGCTCCTGATTGAGAAAATGATTGGTTTTCCTATTGAATAACGTCTTGATTGGTATGTATGCCCCACATTCAGATCGAAAACTGTTAAAATACTGTCATGGGTATTTCTTACCTCTTAAGTCTATTTTGGGAAGTAGACTTACCACAGGTATCGCTTTTGATCGGACAAGGTGCCGCGGAGATCTTGTATAAAGGGAACATTTGGCACCAGGAAACTGTGAAAGGACTTTAGGCAAAAGGTAATGCATCTAGGAATATCTTTTTACCATTAGAAGTACGGCTTACAATATTTCAGATGCTTTGTATTTGTTTTTGCCGAACGTTTCTTGTTTCATAACTTTAGGTGACAATTCCCATCAAGATTTATTCATCCGAAATCGGAAGATGGCCCAAAGTTTGTCATATCTATCTTTTTGGATTGCTTTGTTTGTTCCGTTGTCAGATCAAGATGTTGAAAAAGGATGGAAGTGTTTTTGCCGAAATTCTTCCAAATTCTAAACTACCGAAAATTCTATTGTTGAATTTATCTGTTTCAAGGCTGGTTCAAGTGCATAGCTCATAAAAAAGTGTTTCCATACCTTTATTACAAAGGAATGCATCAAGAACACCACCATTTTCACCAGAATAAAAATCTATCAGTTTTGGAGTTGCGCTTCGGATACCATTGAAAACGTTCCAGTCAGAGGTGTATGCTCCATACTGAACCTTATTGAGAAGTTCTTTAACACAGCGATTTGTGTATGATTTTCCAACAGGAGTCCTAGCTCTTCCTTGAGATAAGTTTGATTTACTTGACAATCTGCTAACTGCTGATTTTGTTTTTGTAGATTTCATCTCTTTGTTTGATTCGGGATGGGCAAATGACTTATTATTTGTGAATGGATGTTCTTTAGGAAGGGACACAGAGGTTGCACTTTGTTTGCCAAAACCTGCAATGCAATCATTTGAAAGCTACAGCAAACTGTGTATCTCAGGGAAAGAAAAAGTGTGTTCTGTGTCTTTGAGCCATGCTTTGAGAGAAAAGATCACTTCTGTTAGCCTTAAATCTGTCAGGACAGAACCAGCCTCCAAAACAGTCTAGATTCTGGTTCAAGGAATTCTAATATGGAATTCCTCTTTCTAAAAATGTTATGTCAGAGAAGAAATGCACTGAGTGTAAGTATAGATTCAACTTCTTATAGAATTTCTCATCAGAATTCTCTCTCAAAAATTCTAAGAATTGTTATTAATTTCTATTGATTCTTGCAAAATTTTTGTGTGTCAAGGTATGAAAGGATCGCATTGAGCTCAATTTTTCTGGAATCTGACATTAATTTCATTCATAGTGATTGTTTTGAATTCTTCTAAATTCTTAAACATTCTTGTGTAATATCTGTGTTGAAATGTTACAAGCTGGTAAGATTTTTTTAGTGTTTTATGATAAGTAACAATAAAACTTGACCACAAGAAAACACCTGATGGACTCAGAAGAACCTGCTGTGGAACAAAATCATTTAATATCTACCAGCAATCCTGTTTCTTCTCTCTGCAAATGATATTGGTGGTGCTGAACTGTGTCTTTGACCAGAAACCCTCCTGAAGAAAGACATTTTTGTTAAAAATCATCCATGAAAGGAATGCCTCTTGTGATGAAAGACAATACATTTGTTGATCAATCAATCTGGGTCCATTATATGTTTTGGGAATTTGCGGATTTGGCCTAAATTTGAGTGTGGTTAGCAGATATTTTAAACATTTCATTGTGGTTGACGGTTATGGATTGTTGCAGAATCACTATGGTTATGGTTACGGTTACGGCCGACAAAATTGTTCGGTTAACAGATATCAGAGATAAAAACATGCAGTTATGCCGATATCGAACACCCGATAATGGACCCACATCAATCAATCAATCAATCAATCAATCAATCAATCAATCAATCAATCAATCAGTAAGCTGGTCAGTGAGTCAAAAGCTGCCAATCCTATTGTTACAAAATTTGTCTTTAGTTGATTGCAAAAGACTCACTATTATACATAACCCACATTTAGTTATCAAAGCATCTAGCAAATGAATCTTTATTTTGTCAGTTGATACCCTCTCATATAGATGCATGCAACATCTTGCAAGATTGCCCATGCAGGAACATATCCAGTTTTCAATCTGAGCCATACCGTTGGCAATAAACATGAAATCTGTTGTTTTAATCCAGGGTCCTCAACTATGAAACTGTCCCACAGTCTTACTAAGCCCATTGGAACTTGCACACACAAAATAAACAAATTGCAATTTGCATGCACATATTTTTCAGTCTTGAATGAGAGTACAGGCTTTTAAAAAATAAAAGTGTTTTTGGATTCTTTATAGTTCTGTTTAAGTCTTTCCTACAAGGATTTTCCTTTTCTGCACTGTCTGTCTCCCAATCCTCTACCACACAATGGTATATTGCCATGAAGGTATAATGTAAAATAACAAACGTTAACAAGATGACATGTACCTTGGAGATTTACCTAAAATCATACTACTTCTTTCTCGTCTGATACTTTGTAAAGTTTCTTTAGCAATCAAGAAGACATCATTCTACAAATATACAGGAAAATTACATAGGTAGGAAGAAGATAGGAAGTATAACCATCATTACCAGTGTAAAGCTTGATCATTGACTTGCCTGGAGATCATTTTCAGGGTGTACCAGACTGACAACATGATTCTTTGCATTTGTTCAATATGTTGTTCTATGATTTTCTCACATTCCGTACAAGGACTCATGCCCAGGGGGGGGGGGGACTTGGTAGTTTAAGGTGACGTACCCGTTGCAAAATTTAGGGTCTCAAAATCTGCGATTTACTACCTCTTAGGGTCAAAAAATTCTCAAATTTACTACCGCTTGCTTAGGGTTGTGAAAATTGATGATTAGTTCAGGGAGATTTAAAAAAGTTTGATGAACTGAATTGTTGTTAGTAAAATTCTGTAACGACAGAGATCAACCAGTTATTCAGTTTCCTCACATTATGCAAACCTATCAAAACAAATTTCTGATCAATGATGGACCATTGCATTGACCATACTGTCATATACTCACACTAGGAGAAAGGTCCTCCCATCCCAATCCTTCCCTTACTTCTTCACCTGTATCATTTCAAAGTAAAAGGAAGTTATTTTCTTTCTCATGTCTGTCATACAATAGCAGCATTGTTTTTGGAACAATGAACCTATTGTTATCAGTGCAAAAGAAAGACAAAAGTTACTATCGCGTTGGCTAAAAGCTACTACTGCTGAGGGTTTAGGGTTTTGCAACATTTTGCAACGGATACGTCGACTTGAACTACCAAGTCCCCCCCCCTGGGGACTCATGCTACGTTGTTCTCTTCCAAAGAATTGATCTTTTTTCATTAATTGCTATGTTGCTATTCTGCCGATTAGATTAGTACCAAAAACAGGTAACTGGTTGCAAATACAACTGTAATTAGTTCCTATTCAATTGTTATTGTTGTTTTCTTATTACTTTCGTGTTTTGTTGTTGTTGATTATGATAGCATGAGCCACAGCTGACTGAGAAGAAAGTGCTGCCATACACAATACAGTACCTTGCGATGCTTCTCATCAATGTCATTCGTAGCAGCATTTAACGCATCAACAGATGATGTACAACGAGTTACCATGTTGATTTCAGCTTGAAGTGAGCAATCTACCGACAGCCAAGGCAAGCAAAGGTCTGCGAATAGGCCTGCGAAGAGGGAGAGGAGATGTTATTCCACCATGCATGCATCACCAGTGTCCTTTCTCTCTACTGTCAAAATTCGTAATCTCCTTTGTTATTCTTTCTCTGCAGCCACCGACACCAACCTCTCATCTGCTTCCGAAAGTTTTATATTTTGGAGATTTTGAGGTTTCCAAGGGCATTTGCAAGCAAGCTACCCTGTGTTCTTTGTTCCTGGTAGCACAGGCAACCCAACCCAATAAAAAAATCGTTGTTGTTGTTCTCTTCGCGGCTGGACATTAGAGAAACCTACACATTTGGCAAAAATCCTGTTGCTTTCAAGGAAAATCCATCAAGAATCCGTAAGAAATGATAAGGCTCAAATCCTTACTGGTTCTCAGAACACGCGAAAATCATCCAACCATACGAAAATCAGCCAATGGCATCGCCGCTTCTAGCCCCTTGAGACATAATCAGTCGTTTGAGGTGAAGTTTCTAGTACCCTCACAAAAACTGAACTGGATGCTAAAATATTGCAGTTATTTGAAATATTTTTTGATAAATCAGTTGCAGAGATATCCATCCAGAGTTGTTTACATGTTTAGGCAAATATCTTATTTGGGGCCGGAGCTACGAGCGTTTTCCGGTCAAGAAAAATTGACCTTTCTTCGAAAATTCATATAAATTGTTAGAATAGAGATATATCGTTGAAAATTTCACAGAATATGTACATTAACCTGGGCAATAACCCAGATGCATTTGGCTTCCTACGATCTCAAAATATTTGACAAATTTCAGTGATTTCCAACAGGCAAGGCAAATGGGCCCACGCTCATCCTGGGTAGAAGGCCATTATTGGGCCTGGAATCGGCCAATTATACAATCCTTAGAAAGGTAATTCACTCACAGTTGACTCCAGCACCAATTTGAGCTCATTTATCCCTTATATTGGGGCTAACATCGACAGAAAGCAAGCAGTTTTGTGCGAATTTGAAGAAACTTCCACGTTCCATGTTATGTCCAAAAACGAAAACGCAACAACTCTCCTCCACTGTTGACAAACACTCGAGGCAGTGGTGTTGCAACTCAAGAGAAGTATGATGTCATTGCCCTGCCCTCCTGGGAATGTTTAAAAATGTCAAAATTATTTTATATTACAAAGGACTTTTTTAAATAGCTCTCCATTTTACATTTCTCGTATATTTTCAAAACAAGGGTATTTCATGTTTCAAACAATGTAAAAATACATTTTAAACATTCAGGATTGCAGAGCAATGACACAATACTCTTCTCTTGAGTCGCAACACCACTGCCTCGAGTGTTTGTGAATAGTGGAGGAGAGTTGTTGCGTTTTTGGACATAACATGGAACGTGGAAGTTTCTTCAAATTTGCACAAAACTGCTTGCTTTCTGTCGATGTTAGCCCCAATATAATGGATAAATGAGCTCAAATTGGTGCTGGAGTCAACTGTGAGTGAATTACCTTTCTAAGGATTGTATAATTGGCCGATTCCAGGCCCAAGAATGGCTTTCTACCCAGGATGAGCGTAGGCCCATTTGCCTTGCCTGTTGGAAATCACTGAAATTTGTCAAATATTTTGAGATCGTAGGAAGCCAAATGCATCTGGGTTATTGCCCAGGTTAATGTACATATTCTGTGAAATTTTCAACGATATATCTCTATTCTAACAATTTATATTAATTTTCGAAGAAAGGTCAATTTTTCTTGACCGGAAAACGCTCGTAGCTCCGGCCCCAAATAAGATATTTGCCTAAACATGTAAACAACTCTGGATGGATATCTCTGCAACTGATTTATCAAAAAATATTTCAAATAACTGCAATATTTTAGCATCCATTTCAGTTTTTGTGAGGGTACTAGAAACTTCACCTCAAACAACTGATTTTGTCTCAAGGGGCTAGAAGCGGCGATGCCATTGGCTGATTTTCGTATGGTTGGATGATTTTCGCGTGTTCTGAGAACCAGTAAGGATTTGAGCCTTATCTTTTCCGTAAGAATCCCTATGTTCTGAAAAAATCTCGTTTGCTTTTGCGAATGAGTGAAATACTAGCAAACCAAGGCACAAGGCACAACGATTTTACCACCTCAGGAAGAGATTTCGCACCTCATGCAGCCGACCATTAATCTCGCCCCAGGGCTTCTGTCACACACATTTGCAATAGACAAGAGGCCCTGGGGACCAGATTGTAGAAACATGAACAATTTGTTTTTCAAATACCCTTTGCAATTTTTTTGCCCGTTGCTTGAGAGTTTTTGATGGGTGGTGATTTGAGTATGTTGCATTTACGTTGTCGAGAGGCGTATGCTTTGATGTGTTACGGAAGTTGCTATGAGTTGGTATGTTTGTAGATTTGAAGAGGTCCTCTTTCTTTTCAGGAAAGAGCCCTTCCGACGTTCCAAAGGGCGTGGTCCCTGTCCCCAAAATTTTCCTAGGGTAGCTCCCGCGACCAAATTTCGCTCGCTTCGCTTGCGATTTAGCCCCTCCACAAAAGGCAAATACTTCAGGGTCAGAAACTTTCGCGGGCAGAAACTTTCGCGATTTTCGCGTTTTTTTCAAATTTTTCGCCAAGGTTTCTGCCAAGGCATAATCTAATTCAAAATTTGCGAAGGTTTTTGCTCGTGAAATTAAAGAAGATTTTCGACTCGCGAACATCTTTCCATCCAATATTTTTTCGTTTCTTCAATTTTTGCGTTGCTGT
The DNA here is from genome assembly GCA_964020215.1 of Aurelia sp. 3 sensu Dawson et al. (2005). Lineage (NCBI taxonomy): Eukaryota > Metazoa > Cnidaria > Scyphozoa > Semaeostomeae > Ulmaridae > Aurelia > Aurelia sp. 3 sensu Dawson et al. (2005). The sequence goes on from OZ026586.1 coordinate 14,824,423, forward strand.
TCCTTAACAGGATTTTTAGACTCCTTGTAAATTGTTAGACTGTTTGGGCGAATACTGGGACGAGACAATTGTTGCTTAAAGTTTGCCCCTCACTTTTCTTCAGTCACGAAATTTTTTTCACGCGAAAATGGACTTTTTTCTCCATTGCGAAAGTTTTTGTTGCGAAATTTGCGGGAAAAGACGTCATTCGCGAAAGCTTATGCCCTAAATTTCGCGATTTTTACTTCTCACGAAACTTTCTGCCCGCGAAAGTTTCTGCCCCTAAAGTAACAACAATAGATAATGGGAACAGTTGGTATCTCTCAGGAGATAACTAATAGCAGAGGCCATCAAGGGGAGACCACTCAATATTTCGAGGAGAGTTATTAATTCATGGCATAGATATTCTTGACCACAGTTTCAGTTTCAGTTTCATATATTTTAAATTCCACTACATACAATTTATGAACTAACTAAACAGACAAATAACTAAACTACACAAATATAAGATACAGAAAACTGATAAATCAGAAAAATAACCACAAGACTAAAGTAGGACCAAAAACTATGTAGAGTTAAAACGTTTTCGGCTCTATTTCCTTAATAGTAAAAGTTAAGGTCTCTTTCGAAAGAGAATGTTGAAATGACATTACGCTCATTCAACGGTTTGGTAGGATTCGATCAGAAACCTATATCGAGGTTAGACGCACGAAGCAATATGGTCACGTAATTTGTAAATAGTATATCGTTCTGTTTGGTTTGATAGAAAAGAGAAAACGTCAAGAGTGTCTCTCTGTCCAAGAACTCAACTTCTCAACAGAGAAAGAGAAGCGTAATATCCTTAAGCAGCATCTTCGAAATTTAAACTTACAGAAGGCGGTTGAAATCAAGCCTCAAAAAGGCAACTCTTGGCCCACGCAACCGTCCAGGTTGAAAAATATATGGCCGAAAAGTTCTATCTTAGCTGTATCCAAATCTGTGCTACGTTTACTTGTTAACTCAGTACAGTTTTGTCCATGTGCGAAGAAATGGTTAGCAGATTTTGGAAAATCTGCTTCCTCTTTACTTCTAAGCAAATAGAGCCGAAATGGAATCGAAAAGCGTTTTAACTCTACACAGTTTTTGGCCGTACTTTAGTATTTGTGCAAGTGAATCAAAACAAACAAGTAACCTTGAACCACAAAATCAGTCTTTACAGTTTTCAAATCGTTATCACCTGTGACTGCATTACAATGTTATCCCATTGTCTTTTAACCAATCACTTGCATTCAGAAAGGCTTCGTGTTGTTTTTTAACCAATCAGATTCCGTTACTATTTTTATGCTATGAGTCATTCCAAAATACACGCGCGCGCTTCTTTTCGAATACTCATGAACTTGTGACTCACTTGTAAAGAAGAAGAGTTATTTACCGAAGCAAAGTTTCATCTCGAGTTTGATGGCAATTTATCGCAACTAGATCTATCGAAAAGATGTCGCTACCTCATACAAAGTATGACCAATTGATTGATGCGAAAGGGAAATGGAGATCGCAGCCATCAGTGAGTAGTTTATTGAGTTCTCGAGGAATTGTTTCGGGCTGTGATTTAGGCCAATTTTTGCTGGCCTGATTGCTGATGTACTCTTTGATGCCACTTTGCTTCCTTGGCAAACTACGTGATTACTCGTTGAGTGCATATTTCAGGTAAACGAATGTACATTTATTAAGCATTATTGTTGGATTAAGCTTTTGTTCAGTTTTTTGTTTTGAACCAATTTAATAAAGCTTGTTGTTTTAGCACCTGCCCCGGTGGGTGCAATGTTAATGAAGATATGACACCACCCTCATCCATGATTTCACTGAGAAAGGGGTATATTTGAAGCAAAATCCTGGGACCTAGAATCTCAAAATATGGGGTAGTTTTCTTCGAAACATATCCTAAAAATTTTTAAATGCTGATGAATTCAAGATCCTGTAATACAGTGAATTTTACCTGGTCCAAAGGTCCAGAAAAGTGAATGGAAATACATTGCAACAATCCCAAACTTTTTTCTCTCAGAACCAGTATTCGGACTGTGAAAATCTCTTCAAGGTCCAGTTATACTCCTTTAAAAGGGTGTTATCTTCGAAAAAGCTCCGTGATAAGGGGTGCTTTCGCAAACCATCAAATCAGAGAAAAGGGTATTATATGAAACGGTATGGACGAGGGTGGTGTACCTTTTACTATTGAATTGCACCCACCGGGGCACCTGCGTATCCTGCCAAGAGGGTGCAGCCTCGTTCAACTTTGTACCCATTAACGGTGTAGTATGCACCTTGGCCAAAGGTGCCCCTTGTATGGTGGCAGAAATGTTTCTGAAGAGAAAGGCCGTGGGAAAAGTTACGCTAATGAAACAACAACATTTTTGGGCTGAGACGCTAGTGAGACAACATTTTTGTAAATTCCTTTTTTGAGGAAAGAAAGGATTTTCGGCCTATTTTGGCTCTTGGATTTGAGATGTGGAATGCCTTTTGCAAGGAAGATAACAGCATGTGGAAAATGTAGAATTTGTGTATGATACACTTCAACTTCATTTGCTTTACAAGAAACAGCTTACAAGAATTGGTAGCAAGTGGCATGGCCATAAAGGGGAATGGGAGGGGGCAATCACCCCCCACTTTTGCCCAAAGATGTTCCTCAAGATTCCTTTAAAATGGATGAGAAAATTGTGAAGTATAGGTTTATCCTTTATCATCGCCAATGTCAAGCATACTCTTAAGAGATGCAGTCTAAGCCAAAGCAAAGGATACTTCTTCAAAACTTTTCCTCGCACTCCAATTTATAGAATAATTGTCACAAAATTATCATTACGTCTTGATGGCCTTCAGTTGCAAGCATGATCTTGGGAGATGCATTCTAAGCCAAAGAAAAAGGCATGGCCCAACATTTTCCTAGGGGTTTTGACCCCCAGACCTCCTCACTTCAGTGCCCCTCCACTTATTTTACCTCGGCCACGCCACTGCAGACTGTAAATTTTGGCTTGTGGAAGGAAAATGTTTTCAGTGCAGTGATTTCTGGCTCTTTTTCCATCTGCACTAAGTTCTTTGTGAGGCTAATTTCTGCACAGATTATCCCACCAGTTTGCCGTGTTACCTGTAGAGTTTCAAAAAGAGGCTTATAAATTTTGCTTCTGCATTGAACAGAGTAGGTACTACACAATCCTCATACAGTAGCTATTTCTTCAACTGGATGCCTTGATGGAGCTACATCAAGAATAATATGAGAGAGTTGAGGGGCTGGTGGAGTAAGGCTTAAGTGGAGATCTTATCTTTTTATTCTCCGCCACGCCATGCGCAAATGTTTTGCAATAGAATTTCTATTTCTTCCGTGCAATTATTCAGAATTAAAACCTGCATTCTATGTGCATTTGATAAACTTTAAAGTTTGCGCTTTCTGGATAGAAGAAGCTAGGAAACATTTGTGTTTTGGAGCTTTAGTTTTCCAAGTGACAAAAACATGTTCTGACACTGTGGAATGATAGCAACGGTTTTGAGATTGTATTGAATGAGAATTGTGTTTGGATTTGTTTGAGATCTTACTGTGTAATTTTTAATTAATTACACAAAAATGTACAGGGCAATGCAATCAAATTGGATTAATATGCGAAGCCCTTCTAACAATGATAGATTATGGAGATATAGGATTCTATGAGAAACTTTCAATGGTTAAAGTATCTTTCGATTCAAGAAAACTTACCAGCCCTCAACCTTGTAAAAAAGATGATTGCCCCATAACAAACAAATTCTTATTTGCATACTTTGTTAAGTGACAGCTTTTGGCAGTTTGGTACACGGTTTTAAATGGGAAAAATTTTCCAGATGGGACATTTTCCCATGGCAAAAAACTACTACACCAAATAGGTAACAGAAGCCAGTAGATGTAGTTTTTGGGGTGAGAATTGTCTGCAAAGGTTTTTCTCATGCTGTTTTTCAATGTGAATTTTAATGCATTGAATCAATTGGTATATGAGAGAAAGACTGGCTGGCAACCATTCTGATTTCGCCACACAGGATTTAGCAAGGCTTCAAAGGACCCTGGGTGACAATAGCACTTTAATGCATTCAAGAAAAAAATGTATAGGGCAATGCAATAAAGTTGAATTAATATGCGCAAACAGGATTTTTTTGTGACCTCTCGGCTAGCGGTCACTCAAAACTTTCCCGCCAATTTTTGCAGACTGAAAAGAAAAGTTCCATTTTTTCCTGCTTGCCTCCTTCCCATGTGGGATATTCAAACTGAGACTAAACAATAATAGCATCCTAATTTGTTTTGGCGATTGGCTGAAGAGAGAAAATTGCGAATGACTAATGAGCGCGAGAGTAGCTTTGGCGTTTTAGGTAAGCTTTTATGATTTATATCCAGTTGATCCTTAATTTTCTGGGAGCAGTTCAAATTGATCATTTTCAAAAACTGTATCTAGTTTTCTCGATCTGTTTTATATCACCAATCACCTCAAATGTTTATACATTCCAATTTGAATTTGAGGCACACACCTCAAAAACCACATCACAACACGATTTCTCGTATTTATGGGTACTGTACACACTGCGATTTTCTGTACAGAACTTCATTTCAAGTAATTTAGGGGATTACCTTATGCAAGAGATATTGCACGCCGCTGACAGCTCGATGAATTAAACTATCAAGTGAATTGACAAAAGAAAACAAATGCGTGAAGTTTGTCCATTAATTTTTAATGAGAACATAAGATATCATCTCTGCGATCCAATTGAAGACTTTTTGAGGCAGCTTTGGCTATCTGCGTCATGGTGATTACTGTAAGATGCTCGTGACACAAAATTTGTTTTGAGCTTAGGCCCAGCTAAACTAATATTTGTTCATAATAACTCCATGTACTGCATAATTGTCCTCATGAACAAGTTGCTTGTATTCCTGAGGATTCAGTAACAGAGACAGTGCATGAAGCGTTTACTAGCAGTTGGGTGTACATCAATTTTCGTCAAGCTGAAGAAAAGTAAGTAGTGGTAGTAGTACAGAGTAGTACACATCTTTTATAAGAAACTGCTTTATAAGAAACTAGTACTAAGATGGCCAAAATGATAAGAAGCTGTTGTAATATGTCTGATAAAAAATAACAAACCAGTTAAGAAACTTTTATTGCTAAAATGGACAAAATTTCACGTTAAATTAAGAAAGTTTTAGTACTATGGTCTGATCCTAGTTTCTTATAAAGAAATGAGTAGAAGTAGCAGTAGTAGTAGTCGGATTTGAAAGTTAGTGTAGCACGCACAATATCTTGCATGTGCAGGAGCATGCACGGTTTTGAATCTGAGCTGCACAGTTGGCAATATAAACAAAAGATATATTGTTTTAATCTATTTTTCTCAATAGCAACATTTTTGCGCAGTCTTAAGGCCATTGCAACCTGTGCATGCAAAATACAAAGTTTCCAGTCTGGAGTAGTTAGCAATTTGTTTTGAGTAGGCTTGTGAGGATTTATAGCTACTTAAAGCTAATTTAGGCCCACTATGCATGCCACCAACCCCTTGGTTAACGTCCTTTCCAAAGGATGGCAAGATGAATTGCAAGGTCAGGCCTCTTAGGTCACTCATCTAGAGTTTGACCTCACTGACGAAAACTGTAGAAGCCGCTTAGCCATTCAACCTACAAATGAGTTTAGCGCAAACTTGCAGATCAGAATGCAGAAGAAATGATTTTGATAGAATTTACAATTGAGATTTTCTTTTGTATGCAAATGACGTAGTTACCACTGTTTAATTCCAGTTAGAGGGAAACAAGCCATTAAGAGCCACCATGTCATCACAAAGACCACCATCTCCCTTGGTAAGTCGGTTCTCCTCCTTTATTATCAAATGTCTTTTGTGATTTTGTGGTATGTGATGTGGGAAGGGACCTTTAAATTAGCATTCATTTACATATGGCCATCTAGATGTATCAAGTTTTAGATTGTATGTGTTAGAGAAGGTAACGAAAATAATGTTCAAGACAAAACTAAAAATTCATTTATTGAACAAGGTCGACCGTTGAATCTAAGCTATTTTGGTGCTGTGAATGCACAATATTATTCTAAACTGACATGAATTCATTTGATTATATCTCAGGATAGGGGGGGCTCTCTCCTCGATTAGTTTACCTACTGAGAGAGCTCCTCCTTTAAGTAATTCCCTGCATACAATTTATTTAGACCTCCTAGTATTTGTATATTGTATTAATTTTCTGTATCATTGTATTAATTTTTTGTGACATTATTTTTTAATCTTCGTAGTTTAGTTATTTGTTTGTATTGTTAGGATAACTTGTATGTAGAGAATTTAAATAAAATGAAAACTGAAACTGAAACTGAAACTGAAACTGAAACTGGTTTATTCTGAGAATATAAAGAATTTGCTTACTTTAACAAGAGTAGATTTTTGTGACACAGAACAGAGCCTTGGATGTGACAAAGCAATTTGCAATGTTGAAGAGCAGATATCTTCAAACTCTGCCAGAAGTTAAGTGAAAACCTAAAATTATTCATTCATTTGTATGGTTAGAAGGATATAGCCGTTCTAGGTGAGATCTCACTATTGAGTAACTGAGATCTCACCAAGGAGAGCTGGAAATTTCCTATGCAAATGTAATCAAGAGGGCTCACCATCCTAGGCGGGCTGATGTAAACAGTATACAGTATATGGTTGGTGCCATGATATCTGGCCCTTCCAGAAGGGCTACCTTCCCATGTAAACTGCAAAGCAAAGTCCAACCCACTAAGAAGGGCTAGCCATCCTCTTTTCAACTGCTGCAGTTGGTTTTTCGGACACTTGGTATAAAACAATTTGAAAACTTGGCAAAATTGACTGTTAACCCTGCAGTAGTTTGTCACTCGTCACTAACAGCTCTCCTTCATTAGCAACGTTTGCCTGCAACGGTGCAAGTCTAATCTACCGGGTGAGCCAGAAAAAAGTTCCCACTTTTGAAAATTCATAACACCAAGACTACTTCACGGATTTGAATCATTCAAATTCCAGTTAAAAGTCGAAAGATCGAAGTATTTTTGTGATTTTTCTCGCTGTCCCACCAGCATTAGAAGTATTGGTAGATTCAACTTTATAAGAATTTCATAGTTGCAAAATAATGGAAAAAAGGCCTAAAACATTGACCAAATCGTAAGGACTCTATTCAAATCGAACGATAGGCCATGGGCGTTTCACCTCCCTCAAGAGTTATAAGACATTGATTTTCAAACAAGTAAGAAAAATGTTCAATCCCAAGACAATTAATGCCTAGAGAATATCTCTCACCCATGAGAAATTTTCCTATTTATGCATTGATCGATGTTTTAGGCCATTTTTCAGTCATTTTGCAACCATGAAATTTTTGTAAAGTTGAATTAACCTATATTTGTAGTGCTGGTAGGACAGCGAGAAAAATCGCAAAAATACTTTGATCTTTCGGCTTTTAACTAATATTTGAATGACTCAAAGCTGAGTCTTAGTGTTATGAATTTTCAAAAGTGGGAACTTTTTTCTGGCGCACCCAGTATGTCAGAGAAAGATATTTTAAACCACCTTAAAGATGCTGTCATTGTTAAAATTTAAGATTATTTGATGGACATCAGTTTGTGCTTGGGCTCATTATGGGTGTGAAATGATTCTTATAAGAAACTCAGCTGTCAGATCGCCAAAATATTAAGGAACTGTAGCACTGGGAAAATATAAAGTAAGAAATTAATCATCTGAATAAAGGAAATCCTCAACATATTTTACTTTATTTTCGCTTGTTTCCTGTATCATATGACACAGAAGGTAATTGAGTACCGTTTAAGCATCGGAAAGAAATGCTCATAGGACACCACCGGCAGTGAACATGAAGATTGCTATGGAACCTTCTAGAAACTCACCAGAAACTCTGATTACTGAAAATCTGATAATTTTGTAAAACTTTCAGTTCTGGCACATATTCGTAATCTCTTATAAAGAATACGTTTGCACCTATTTCTTTAACAGCTTTTAGTCTCTTTTGCCTTTTGGATCTGTTGATATTCTCCGCCAGATTTCATGTGCTAAGAAGCTCAGCATTGGAGTAAAGATAGCATATGAACCTTATCAAGTCGCCTTGGATCTGAACTTAGTACAAGCTAAGCCAACCAGATCTTATTAGGCCTGTACACATCTTGAAGTGTATGCCAACTTTTTTAAGCAAATTTACGAACGTTTTCTGCATAATCTCTGGGATTATTTTGAGTCGATGTGCAGGTACTACCAAGCTTTAATTTCTGCTAAACAGTTCAAGGAGGGAATGGCTTTTGTTTTGAGCTATTTCTGCGTGCAAGTTAACTTGTTGTTCTGTTTGGAAATTCAGCTGTTGGGAATTCTGCGTTGAATTTACACTTCAATGCTGATTGTCAGTCGCAGCTGTAATCAAGAATCACTCGAGAGTAAATGAATGGATCTAGGCTGGAACTGAGCTCCGTTTGTGGCGTTGTGTCTTGCTAAATCAAGGGGAGCGGTTGTAAATTTATCAGACAGCATGGTTGGAGATTGAGGAAGCTGAAAAATGGACTGGGTATTTTGTTTAATTTCTTATTTCAATGAACAATTTTACATCGGATATGTGTTGCAGATTTTTAAAGAATGTTTACATTTGACTCAAGTGTGAAATAAGAGGCGTTGGAATTTGGTTATTTCGTCGTCGTTATTTTTTGACATCAAAACAAGCTCATGTTAGTGCTATTTGCCTCGGGTATTTTCTTTTGCTAAATGAGTTGGTATATTTTATTGATGATTTGAAAATATCAGGAAAAATTTGGGAAGGTCATAGAGTTTTATTTGAAACACTGTGATAATTCGAGTTTTGCTGTGAGTTAACATAATTGCTGATACTTCTGAAACAAAGTAATTTTTATGTTATAATGTCTTCTCTTTAGAGGTCATATTTCTAAAAATGCGAGGCTTTCAGAGTGACAAACCAGTACTGATTTTATTTCAAAGTTTCTGATTCCCTGTAAAATGTCTGTTCCTTGGAGAAAACTGTTTGTCAACAGGGGGGCTTTTTGCGCCCCAGTTTGTCCGAAATCGAATTTTATGTTCTTTTTCTTTTTTAACAAAAGCCAAGACAGAGTTTTCTAAAACGCAAAACAACGTAGACAATGACGATTTGGTTCGTGCCATCTATCTCGTACTGTTTGACTACACACTAGCCTTTTCAGTATTTTCCACGATTGCAAATGTATTTAAAGTCATGTTTTCGTAATTGATTCCTCGATTGTAAACTGGTTATACTCATTTCTTTCTTATCTCATCGTTACTGACCCAGTTTTTCATGTTTTCACTAAATTGTTGGGGAAACGAGATGCATTTTGTCCGAGTTAAAGCTAATGCGACTGTCAGAGCTTCATCCCCAAAACGCTACTGCACATGAACCTTAACCCACCGCACGGGGGAAACTTTGACTTCTTAAAATTTGACAATTTTAAGAAAGTTCCATACTCCCAGGGGGGACTTCTATTGGTATGTGACGGGGGGGTCAGACACAGTAAATTTTTGAAAAACCCAAGAATATACTAAATTTAGGAAATTTTAGACCCCCAAAAATATACTCGGCCCCAAAACATACTGAAATTAGGACATTTGTAGACCCCAAAAATATACTCATAGCTTCGTGGTACATGGAAAAAGGTTTTATAGCATTTTCGGCAACTGCCCTACGATAATTTGGTGAAAAACTCAGCCTAGCACTCAACCTTGTCAAATTTTCTCATCAGCAACCCCAAAAATATACCGATTATGCTCCAAATCGCGTACCCAAAGGTATACTAGACAACGTTTTACAAACTCAAAAAATGTCTGACCCCCCCCCCCCGTCACTTACTAATAGGGAGTCCCCCCTGGGTCCATACTACGTCCAGTTATTTCAGAACTGGGTCAAATTTGTAATTTCTTACGAAAAATTACATGCAACTGAAGTTTCCTTAATGGAACTTAGCTTCCTTACATCTGCCACACACCTGGTTGATGAGAGAACTCACATGCCAGAACTGTCGGCCTGAATAATCGAATGATTTTCTCATCTACCGGGTGAGTCAATAAAAACCTCCGGCGTTTGAAAAAATCCTGATCCCTGAATATCAAAGCAATTATGTTGAAAACCATCTTGTTTTATCCATGATAAGGCTCAAATCCTCACTGGTTCTCAGAACACGCGAAAATCATCCAACCATACGAAAATCAGCCAATGGCATCGCCGCTTCTAGCCCCTTGAGACATAATCAGTCGTTTGAGGTGAAGTTTCTAGTACCCTCACAAAAACTGAAATGGATGCTAAAATATTGCAGTTATTTGAAATATTTTTTGATAAATCAGTTGCAGAGATATCCATCCAGAGTTGTTTACATGTTTAGGCAAATATCTTATTTGGGGCCGGAGCTACGAGCGTTTTCCGGTCAAGAAAAATTGACCTTTCTTCGAAAATTCATATAAATTGTTAGAATAGAGATATATCGTTGAAAATTTCACAGAATATGTACATTAACCTGGGCAATAACCCAGATGCATTTGGCTTCCTACGATCTCAAAATATTTGACAAATTTCAGTGATTTCCAACAGGCAAGGCAAATGGGCCTACGCTCATCCTGGGTAGAAAGCCATTCTTGGGCCTGGAATCGGCCAATTATACAATCCTTAGAAAGGTAATTCACTCACAGTTGACTCCAGCACCAATTTGAGCTCATTTATCCCTTATATTGGGGCTAACATCGACAGAAAGCAAGCAGTTTTGTGCGAATTTGAAGAAACTTCCACGTTCCATGTTATGTCCAAAAACGCAACAACTCTCCTCCACTGTTGACAAACACTCGAGGCAGTGGTGTTGCAACTCAAGAGAAGTATGATGTCATTGCCCTGCCCTCCTGGGAATGTTTAAAAATGTCAAAATTATTTTATATTACAAAGGACTTTTTTAAATAGCTCTCCATTTTACATTTCTCGTATATTTTCAAAACAAGGGTATTTCATGTTTCAAACAATGTAAAAATACATTTTAAACATTCAGGACTGCAGAGCAATGACACAATACTCTTCTCTTGAGTCGCAACACCACTGCCTCGAGTTTTTGTGAATAGTGGAGGAGAGTTGTTGCGTTTTTGGACATAACATGGAACGTGGAAGTTTCTTCAAATTCGCACAAAACTGCTTGCTTTCTGTCGATGTTAGCCCCAATATAATGGATAAATGAGCTCAAATTGGTGCTGGAGTCAACTGTGAGTGAATTACCTTTCTAAGGATTGTATAATTGGCCGATTCCAGGCCCAAGAATGGCTTTCTACCCAGGATGAGCGTAGGCCCATTTGCCTTGCCTGTTGGAAATCACTGAAATTTGTCAAATATTTTGAGATCGTAGGAAGCCAAATGCATCTGGGTTATTGCCCAGGTTAATGTACATATTCTGTGAAATTTTCAACGATATATCTCTATTCTAACAATTTATATGAATTTTCGAAGAAAGGTCAATTTTTCTTGACCGGAAAACGCTCGTAGCTCCGGCCCCAAATAAGATATTTGCCTAAACATGTAAACAACTCTGGATGGATATCTCTGCAACTGATTTATCAAAAAATATTTCAAATAACTGCAATATTTTAGCATCCATTTCAGTTTTTGTGAGGGTACTAGAAACTTCACCTCAAACAACTGATTTTGTCTCAAGGGGCTAGAAGCGGCGATGCCATTGGCTGATTTTCGTATGGTTGGATGATTTTCGCGTGTTCTGAGAACCAGTAAGGATTTGAGCCTTATCTTGTTTTATCCTCGATATGTCAAATTAGGTTCAGTAATTTACCTGGCTTTAATTGGTCATTCCTTCCCGTCGAAATAGGAGATTTTCTGCAGAAAGTCCCTTTCGAAAACCTACAAAAACGAGCGAAAACAGCAAGCAAAATTTCCCTTTGTTCTCCTTCCTACCAATAATGACTCTTGGATGTGCTCATGCTTTTTGTCCTAATGGGAGAATGGAATCCCCTTGAATAACTAACACTAGGGGGAAGACTTTTCAATCCGCCAGTACGAAAGCACGTGCTGAAGGGATTTTTGCTTGTAATTTTAGCACGTTTTTTATGGTTTTTCAAAGGGACTCATTTTAGGAAATTGCCTACAGAATCTGAACGGAGTGACCGATTTTAGCCAGGAAAATTTCTAAAAATAATTGAACATATTAGCTATTTAATCAAAATATTGCAAAATATTATTGCTTAAATATATTCAGGGAGCAGTAGCCTTTCAAACGCCGGGCGTTTTTTCTGACTCACCCGTTAGTATATGAGAATTATCTCTCACGCTCACTACTGATTACAATATTAAACTCGATTATCTTTACATATTGAAAGTTCTGTATACATTTTAGTAGACAGGAGACTGTGCCACATACAAAGCTCTTTAACATCTTTAGTGTTTCGAACTCAAAGCATCATGAATTGTTAATGACTTCAAAAACAAGCTGTTACAAAATTTGTCTCGCTGGAGTTTACGCGAAAATATCGTCATACAAAACTAAACGACAAAATATTTAGATTTTTTGTTGCATGTTGTTTGAATTTGAAGAGATAGATCGATGCCGGTAAGGGAATCTATATCTTCGTTTGCTCACTATTTGCTTTTTCAAAGTTTCTTCACTTGAGAACAGATATATTTTCAAGTCACGGTAAAGGCTAGCTGTTAGACTAAAGATCGTGTAAAATTTTTAGTGTTTTAGTGTGTTCGTTTAAATAAATTATCGTGCATCTCGTGCATCTCCACAATTTATATGCCTACTGTAACGTAAAATTTGTGAATTAGGTGATTGTGTGAAAAAGTTTCAAGCTGTTTATATACTGCTCGAAATGATATGTAATTTAGGATCCGAAGCTTAAAATGCCGCTCGTTGCAAGCCGAATGCTGAATTGACATTTGAAGCATTTTGCAGCCAATGCTCCTGATTTGGTTTGCTTCTTCATGAAAGCGTATTTAGGCAGCGTCAAGAAAGCGCTCAATCTTTAATTCAGCTCGAATTTTTTTTTGGTCAGTTTGACTAAAAATGCTAATCGTTAGGAGCTATTTCGTTCTTTTTGCGTGATTATGTTGAGTCTTGAGCATTTATAAAAATAGGATTACGTTACGATATGCCCATATAAATATCGTATATGCAAAAGGTCAGAATCCGGCTTCAGATATTTTGGATATTGGAATATATCCTTGTATTCGTATGAAAATTAGATGAAATGGCACAACGCACCATTCGCATGTTTTGTCTCTCATTGTTTTACATAGGTCGACAAGCCAGTCTTCAACCACCGACGCCGAAGTCCGTCGCCGAAATCAATGGTCGTCAATCGGGTATCATCATCATCGTCATCATCAGAAAACCAACTTGAAAGCGATCTTTCCGCGAGAATGAAGAAAGTTGTCCAAAAGGCCATGAGAGCTCGGCTTTATCTTCTGCACCATGTTGGACCATTGACGTTTCTGATTGGAGGTGATGCTCCTGAAAATAAATACAGGGTTACGATTGGAATACAGGTAAGGGGGTCATGTTACTGCTTCTATCTACGATAGAAGATTTCTCTACTACTCTTCAGATTCATTGATTCATTGTCTTCAGATTAATTGTCTGGAATTTAGTGAACCAGCTCAATGTGGTCCAAAATGATTCTGCGAGATTTCATGGAACACGAGGTTCAAAATTAATTAGGTGAAAGAATTTGATTTATGTAAAGCAAGAATCAGATAAGAATAACATAGGTTCCAAAGTTTTAGATGGCTCGTGTAAAATATTATGACCCATGTCCAGTGGTAGGAAAAATATTTTGCGTCCTGCGAAGGAACGTCAAAGAATTCTTCCTTTCATTGTTGTATCAATTTTCTGTAGTCCCAGATTTCAGTTGACTTCCAATATTGTGTTCAGTGTAGTTGATAGTCCACTAAGAATTGGAATTACTCTTAAAAGCTTTCTTGGATCAGAAAACTGTAAATGAAAGAGCAAAATCCAGACATTGGTTTTCTTTTGTTCCTTCCTTCCTTTAGTCCTTCCTGCCTCTCTATATTTTCGGTTTTTGTCCCCTTGTCGTCACATCTTATTTCCATCGTTCGTTCTTCCGCCTCTCCGTTTTCTTTCCTTCTATTTCTTCTTACCTCCCATCCTGGTTCCTTTTCTTTTCCGTCCTCTATTCCGCTTTCTCTCTTTCGTCCCCTTCTCTTCCTTCCAGACAAACAAGCTTTCTGTGAAGCTGCTTCGCCGCTGCACGCACTTTTCCACCCTTGCCCATTTCCTTGCACTGAATGGCTTGAAAATAACTTTAGCTACTATGCGATGATTCTGATGTTTGAGTTGATGTGAAATCTTCAGCATTTTTTGATTAGAGGTTTTTTCTACTGTTGTTGGAAATTTAAGAACATTTTGGAAAAACTAAAAATCACCTTCCAAACTTTATAAGAAAACAAAGAATAATTTTCAAGCGAATCACAGTTAATGAATATCTGCAATGTGATGTCAAGCAAAACTTTTTCATTCTTCTGGTTTATGATTAAGAAATTTAATGACATCACAGCATCAGTTGAGCTGAAATATAAAATATGCTGTAATTCCGAATAATATTCAAGGTTCCTAAAAAGTCTGACAGTAGAATTATTGCGAAATAGGTTAAATTTCACTCATGCAGCAGTTGAAACAAATAAGTCAGAAAATTTTACACTATCCTGTTTAAAGACTTGGACCCTATGCTTAGCGGAATTGGATTTATAAAGCTAAGATCATGAAACTTTTTCTTTGTATTTGTTTTAATTTCTGTCGAAGTGTTTGATATTTTTACTTCTCTGTTTATCCAATAATAATTTCCTGGCTTTTAAAGCATCTTAACATCGAAAATAATCTCAAATATATTGTCGGGTAAATATTTAATCAGTTTCATCATTGGGCAATACGCAGATTTTGCACCATGCGGTGAAGATTCTAAAACAGGCTACAAGAACAAGCTTCTTCTACGAGCCAACGTTATGTTTTTCGGCAATTGCAAAAGACTTCGCCGTGATACTAATTTCAAGGTCTCCGCCTTGTCTGATAAAACAGAGCCATCTGTTAGGAAATTTCTCTCAAAAATTGGTCGTCCTTACTTGTAAAGATCAATAAAAGTAAACAAATTCGTGCTATTCGACAAGTTCGCTAAAGTAGGCCAGTTGATCCCATAAAATTCTAATGTTTTTAAGAAAATCTCCTGATGAATCTAATAAATTGTGTGACGAAGCTTGTCTGAATAAACATGTTTGACCTTTTTTAATTCACTTTTTGAATGTTTACTTGCGATATCAGTGGCAAAAGAAAACATGAGATGAAGGAAGGCCAAGCTAGACTGACTACATGTTGTGTTTTGCTCCTTGCCTACACTGATATACCATTTTCTCAATAAAGCGACGGCAGCAACCATCAGTTCAAGTCAATGAGTGACAATGGACGGGCTTAGATCATAAGTCTAAAGGTAAAACATCGTTCGCCCAAGCGAAACAGAAATAAGATAAGGCTTCTAACATCGGAAATTGAGTTCATAATTGAGACTGAAGCACGTAGTGTCAGAATAACTTCTTTTTGCACCTTTGTAAGGAATAATGCTTCTTTCACAATCACTCCGTCTCCCATGCCAGGACATTGGAGGCTGCATCTGGCTAGGCCTTAATAACTTTCACAGATTTATCATATTCCCGAGAACTGAGAGACGGAACGTACCTGGATGTCGCCGAGAAAAGCAGTTTCAAATGTGAAGCATCTTTAGGGATTATACACAGCATGGTTGCATAGTAAAACCCCGTAGATAAAAACATATCAAAATAAGAACCTACAGACTTTGTTGATGAAAAGACATCCAAAGATAAGAACCAAAAACAGACTGATGTTTTTCCTTAGTTCATGATACACTTAACAAAGACAGCAAACTTAAATACTGAATAGTCATCAATTTCCATCATGATGACAAAGCAAAGATAGCCAAATTGGTTGAAATTTATTGTCGAAAAATACGTAGTACATTTCTGAACCTGGAACACTCTTTCATAAACATCTGATGATATTACTTTATCAAAAACAAGTTTCTATGGCTACGTTCACACTGCTCCGATTTCGTTTCTATCCGTTTTTGTTGAAGAAAACGCTGCCTGTTCACATTGCTCCGTTTTCAAATAAATACGCTATGAAAACAATAGGCGTTCACATTGCTCCAGCAAAACGGTGTTGTTAGTCTCCTTTTCAAAACAAAGCCTTTTGTTAATAGCTGTCAAATAGGCACCAATCGCGACTTTGAATGCCATTGTAATCATCAGCCTATTAACAAAGGAATGTGAAGCGTTTTCAAATGTCTCCATTTTTGACGTTCACACTGAAAAAGGATCGTTTTCAAAACGCACCGTTTTCAAATTCATGCGTTTTCATTAGCGTTTTCGAAAAGCTCCGTTTTCACAGCGAAGCAATGTGAATGCAAAGCAAAAACGGAGAGGTTTTACTCCGTTTTCATATGAAAACGGAGCAGTGTGAACAGTGCCTAATTTTTCAAGCATTCAGAATGCAATTATGCTTCTCCATAGTTTATTGAATGTAATTTTACATCTTTGTGCTCATCATAATTATAAGGGGAGTAAGAACCTAGTCCTGCATGCAGGAAGAGCATCACATTCATAAGAACATAGTCAGTCTTTGTTCGGGATACTGCGAATTCCCCGTTTTGTAAACCAGAAAGGAAAAGACGTTAATTCTGATTGGCTCGCTGAGCAGTGGGACGAGCGAAGCGTTTTGGGCCATGCGCAGTTTCACAAAGGAAGGATGAAGGGCGATGACCCAGAGGTCGATACTGCGCAGATTCCAAAGCGCTTGGACAGGCGTCTAGCGCTTCTGGAGAAAATCCAAGAGACTTTCACCGATAGTATCCCGAACAAATCTGGTGTTTAAAAAAGTATGCAATATGTTTTTATTTGCGGGGCTCTACGGTAAGTAGTCCAAGACCCCCTTTTATGCTGTACCGGTAAACTATGAATCCGTAACGAAAGTGTAACTTATCAGCCGTTTGTTTACATGGTGCCCTGCTAATTCGTAACATTGCTGTTGCACTTATCTGAAGGTCTTGCTCAGGAGCAGTGTAAACGCTTTTGATTTTTGAACTGGAGCAACTTTGTAACAACAAGGACAGATTTTGTATACAATAGCAACAGTTGCTTTGATTGACACCTTAATTCAAAGCGATTAGCGACTGCGGACAAAGGAAATTCTCGCAACCAGTGAATCAAAACAAACACGGCCGCAAAACTTTCCCCGAAACCAGTTGGGCAAAATCTCGCCTTATTCAAGCGAAAGGTCGTTTTGAAGAGAATTAATGTGCATTGTGCATATAATAACAGAGGAAGGGTAAATCTAAAGTTCTAACTCGCGGATATTGTTTATTTGATGCAGAAGCCGAGCAGAACGCATTATAATTCTCAGGTATTTTGGGCTTAAATGAAACAATTACCACACAGCTCCTGAATCAAGTAAACAAATTCCGCAGGACAGAACTTAACATTTACCCTTCTTCTTTCGTTATAAGGGCATAACTTCTCTTAAAAACCACCTTTCGCTTGCCAAAGGCAAACGTTTGCCCTACTGGTTTCTGGGAAACTTTTGCGGTGGTTTGTTTTACCCGTTGAGAGAATTTCCTTTGTCTGCATTCTTTAATCGCTTTGAATTGAGGTGTCAATTAAAACTACTGTTGCTATTGTATTACAAAATCTGACATTGTTCTTTGTAACGGATCCTGGAAAATAATTACCTCTGCGGGGGCGTAAACTAGGACGAGGACGCTGCGAAGGAAAAACGAAGGAGAAGGAAAGGATAAGGAAAGGATTCCGTTTCCTTCTCCTTCGTTTTTCCTTCGCAGCATCCTCGTCGTTGTTTACGCCCCCGCAGAGTTAATTATTTTCCTCAGTGCTGATATACCACGGAATAGACTTGGAGGAAGTCTAGCTGCAACCAGGATTAGATATCTGAAACTGTTTTTATCTTTCAGAATTGCAGCTGCGGCAAAGGCCCTCATTGTATTCACGTGTTGTTCGTCATGTTACGTGTTTTTCAAGTGAAAGAGACAGACCCTTTGTTATGGGCTAAAGAGCTTAAGAATTACGAAGTAAGTACTAGTGTTAAAATTTTAATTTCTTTGTAATTTATCTTGACTTTTATCTACCGACAAAGATTTTATTTTGAATGAAATTATTTGAAATTTTCCACTGTATTCATGTTGAATGAACAGTCTTTATAAAAACTGACGAATAGTTTGATTTTCGTTAATTTTACTGACGTAGGAAATAGATTTTTCGTGATTTCATTTGTCAGGAGCGGAGATGAATCTTCGTCAAGATTTTCACAGAATTCCTGTTTTCTTGATGATTTTGAAAAGTATACAACGTTTTGCTGTCAACACTTTAGGTGGCAGAACCTTTTTCGAAGCCTCAAATGTCTGATTCCTGGTACAGGGGCTCCGTCGCCAGATTATAAACAAATCTGTTACCTTCATTGTTCTGTAGGCACGTGTCATTTGTTTTCTGCAGTTTGTTTGGTGGCTTCAACCGAGCCACCAAAAAGTAATCATCAAAATGCACTTTTATCCGAGCAGTCCTAAAGATATAAATGTTTGGTTTCTTTTGTGAAGAACAAAGGTTTACCTTAAAAGTAACGCTCACGCTCTTTACTTACTTTCATTGGCCTCCTTTTGAGCATCATACACAAAAGGTCAATGTTATTTAAAAGAATTAAATATGAATATGAAAATATGAAATATCGTTGATAAGTATGATTCATTTGTTTCAGTGCGCTTCTGTCTGCAAGCGTGCTGATAAAGTTTTTGCATTCAAATCCCATTCCACCGTTCGTCCCCATAACACATAGCGTGAGCGTGAAAATTCTTCATTTTTGCCGTCTTATTAACAGGTTGAAACATTATTCAGAGCATATCACAAAAGAATCGCAAAACTAACAAAAGGCAAGAAACAGCCAATCACTGATGGACGATTAAGATCACAACAAACAGATGCAAACATTGCGTCGTCAGCTACGTCATCAAGTAACACAAATTCGCTGCCCAAAGATAAAGATGATGATGAAGTATGTCCGATTTGCTTGCTTGAAATGGTTGAAGGTGAAAGCATGACGATTTGTACGGAAGGATGTCTGAATAAATTGCATCATCATTGCATGTCTATTTGTAAGTCTTGTTTTATAGAGCCAATTGGGAGTTTACGAAACCACGACGGCAACGGCGACTGCAACGCAAAGTTGCTTTTGTTTCGGAACTTTAGATTCAAAAGATTCCTTGCTTTTCATTCGAATTTGTTTCCCATGAGAGAATCTGAAGTTGTCCTCTTCTATTTCACAACTTGGAAACCGTATTTCTGGCGTTCTGTATTGCAGATCTAGGCCTGCGAAGTAAAACTCAGTCGTTCTAAATGTTTGTCTTCAAAGTAAAAATATCGTTTTCAGGCATCTCTGAGTTATAGGGGACCTTCTTTTGGCCTCTTGGATGATATATTGAAGGTAGCGTAGGGAAACAAGACTTGCTTTGCGGAACTTCAGATGACGTTCTGGTTGGCGTTGCCGTCC
This sequence comes from Aurelia sp. 3 sensu Dawson et al. (2005), assembly GCA_964020215.1. NCBI lineage: Eukaryota > Metazoa > Cnidaria > Scyphozoa > Semaeostomeae > Ulmaridae > Aurelia > Aurelia sp. 3 sensu Dawson et al. (2005). Next base: position 14,844,015 of record OZ026586.1, read on the forward strand.
TGGTTTCGTAAACTCTCTCCTGTCACCCAGGGTCCTTCGTGGGCACGCTGAAGTTTTAGAGTGCCCAAAAGTCAAATTTGGCCGAAGCGGAAACTATGGATTCAAACTAGACTTATGACCTAGAGGTTCTTAACAGAGCTAAAGCAGTCGTTCGATCATGATTCGATCGATCGAGTGCAGAAAACAGGATCAGCTTTTTCACTGTTTCACTATGAGTCCTTGTTGAGCAAGGTTTACCGCAGGGATTCAAAGGACTCATCGTCATAAGTCTACTGTTCTGTCAGTTCAGTTGGTGCATTGTTGATCTGTAGTTTCAATTTAGGCCAAATCCGACTTTCAGACGGGCTGGCATTTCGGCGTACTCACCGAGAACCCCAGGTGACATTGCTGGTTTTGATCTGCTTCAAAAGACCGCAAGTTCTAAATGTTCTTTCAGCTTGAATTTCAAGGGTAACTCAAACGAAAGCTGCTTAAAAGGCTGCACAAGCTAAACTTCAAAAAACCATGACTTTCTCTCCCTGATACAAACAAATAGCAGCAAATGCAGATGAACACATTTCAGTAGGTTTGAACTCTGTAGAATTACCCAATACTGCGGTGGCCCACAGATGTCAAGGCAGACATTTTGTTCTCGCGGCAAAACTGTCTTTCACATGGCAAACTTTCTTTCTTGCTGCAAACTTTCTCTTTCACGGCAAAACTTTCTTCCTCAAGATAAAACTTTTTCTTAAGACAAAACTTCTTTCTCAAGGCAAAACGTTCTTTCTCAAAGCAAAACTTTCTATCTCAAGACAAAACTTTCTTCCTCAAGGCAAAACTCTTTCCGGAGAAAATCAAAAGGAAACGTATTCAACGTTGAGTAAGAGCTGCGATCATGGCTGATGTTGAAGGGCCCCAAGATACCCAAAGTTATCATTATGCTATCTGGTACACGCTGCAGATGGATGGCATGAGTCCCACATGCAACAGATGGATGGCATAAGCAATCATTTTTTTCATTTCAGGGGCTGTAGAATGCAAGAGAAGGAAAGAACCGATGCTTTGTCCGCTTTGTCGCACGGAATGGAAGTCATCAAAGAAGCAAGCTGTCATTTCTAAAAGCAGGTGAGGAATTTTTCTTATGGTTTTGTTTTGATGAATATTATTGCAGTAGCAACCTCATATCTTTTTGGAATAAGAAGTTCAAACACCAGCAAATAGGTTAATGTGTTTTCTTCGTAAAGTGTTGTTTCTTGTGGCGATTAACTCCTGCACTCCTCTGTTAGCATAGATTCCAGATCTTTAGAATGGTTTGTGTGAATTCTATTACCCATTTCTTTCAACTGAATGGCTTTAGCTATTTCTACTATCATTTTACCATTGGGATTTTCTGAGATCTCCAATATTGTCAGAATTAGAGTGTTCAAGAAAAAATATCGAAAAACTCAATTGCCATCTTAATTTCCTTGCGTTTTGACGAAACATGAAATAATTTTCATGGAATATCAATGCTGATGGATTCTACAGTATGGTATCAAGCAGAAGTCTGCCACTCTTCTGGTTTACGATGTAGAATTGTCATGACGTCACGCCCTTAAATGAATTGAAATGTGCAATACCGTAAATCCTCGAATAAGTGCCCGGGCGCTTATTTGTTTTTTGGACCCCAAAATGGGCGCGCTTTTTCGAGGATTTATGGTATGTGGTAATTTGTTTTCAATTTGTTTTGAGTGGACTTGTCAGGATTTCTAGCTACTGAAAGCTAATTTTAGCCCTCTGTGCATGCTGCATCCAGGCATTGGACCCCTAGTTTAGCGTCCCTTCCCAAGTACGACGAGGTGAGTTGTGAGGTCAGGCCTCCGAGTTCACCTGGGTTCACCCATCCGGAGTTTGACCTCACTCGACCGAGCTTAACTTCAGTCACCTGACGAAGACTGTATAAGCCACTCGGCCATTCATCCCGGGAATTTCGAGAAAACTGTTCAAGCTTTCCGTAAAGTTCAACGGTAAAATCGTAGCCAAAGTTTTTTTCAAGCTATTCAGTTAAAGGGAATAGGCCATAAAATTTTGCATCCACCTGTGACACCAATTCAGAGATTCAGAATCTTTGCTACTCCTTGTGGGATTATCATCTGACCGTTTTTCTTGGTTTTTGTTTTGATTTTGTTTTTTTTTTCTTTTTTGTTGTTTTCGTTTGGTGTTGTTTTTTTTTCTTTTTTATCTTATCTTGAAATTAATAGTTGAATTGTATGTGTCATCCATGGTAGGGACCAGATGACCTTGTGTCTTTCCCCGCCATGAATGGCACATGTAAATAGTATTTCTTCTTTATCTAGATTTAGGTTTTGTTGTTATAGAAAAAAAAAAAAAAAAATCTGACCGTTAGATCTAATAGAAGTTGTTGCTTTTCTAATGGGTACTGTAAGCAAACAGAGTTTATTTGAAACAAAGTTTTCAGGACGTAAGTTTGAAATGAAGCAAGCTTCACGAGACCCAACCTCCTGAAAATGTGCCATCTCATGTTGCTTGTCGTGGAGCAAGTTGGTTCCTCCAGCGGTGAGAAAATGAGGAGGAAATGAGAAGTGCATCCAGGATAAATTTTATACAGCTGTTGATTCTAATGACTCAATGTGCAATAATTGAAAAAGGATTTATTATGTTGATTTGAAATTATTTTTGTTATTGAAACAAAGTTGTGTTCCTTGAAAAATATTTACCAAGGCTAACTGAGAAGATTATCAATGTCTAATATGAATACATGTGAAGAAGGAGAATAAAAAAGATTGGTGATACCAAAACATTATTTACAAAGAATTAATTCGAGTACTTTTCATTGTTGTAATTAAGTTATGGTGAATCTATCTCCACAATGTTTTTCTGCTAATGCTGCTTGTTTCACAGCTGCCAAAAACAAATCATCGGTCAGTCACAATCAGAGAGTAGTTTGGTCATGGTTTGATACAACAACAGACTTCTCAAAAGTCATTACTCATGCAGTCCCTTGTGATCATCGAAGTTTTTCAGAAGTAAACAATTCACTCAATGTTTGTAAATGATCTGCAGTGCTGCTCATTTAACCTTTCAAATACTCATGCGAAACGTTCTGTGAGAAGTCTTTTGTCTCTAACTAGTCTCAAATTATGATTGATCGATATTTTGTTTCTAGTAGCCGTGAAATCCTGAGAAAATATACTTGTCATTCGTTACTCCACTCGTTATCTTATAGCTGAGGTATTTGCCAGTGATGACTGTCATTTAAACACTATCAGCTTATTAGTCGCCGTTGACTAAATTGGTACATTTTACAATGAAATAGAGCACGTATTAAACAGACAAGAAAACCACCAAGCAAGGAACTAGCTAAAGCAAGGAAAAAGCAAACCAAGAAAAATCCAAGACATAGGAAGTAGGCTACTAAAAAGATAGTAAAGACATGAGACTAGTCAAGACAAGAGTATAGCCAAGAAGACAAGAAGATAGCCAGCCAGGGAGAAAGCCAAATATTAAGACAAGAATATAGCCAAGATAAGAAAATATCCAATGCATCAAGGCTAGCCAAGACGAAAGCCAAGACAATGATATAGGCAAGACAAGAAAGTAACCATAAGGGAAGTAGCAAACTAATGTGGAAAATGTCCTAAAAATGAGGCGAGACTGAGGATTTAATAGTATGTGAGCAGTTTGATTAGTAGTGTGTGATCAGCTTATGTAATAGGCTAAGTCATATAGTAAGCTAAGTTATATAGTAGGTAAATAATGATGTACCCAATACACTTATTAAAATCATAGCTAATGTTTAGGGAACTTCGTTATAATGACATCTTTTTCCCTTAGTGGAAATCAACCAAGGTTAGCCTCATCTGCGGCTGGGACTCAACGAGAGTCAGTTTCACCAACTCTCAATATTGTTCAAGAAGATGTTGGCTTACCGCAAGGAGAGGTTATCCCTGATGAGTCAAGAGAGTTGACGCTTCCATGGGTTCAGGTATGAAGTAGATCTTTGCTGTTTGTACTCAGAATCCAATGCCATAGAACGCTATTTGTACCGTAAAAGCTCCATTAAGCCCCCATCTCTATTATTAAGCCCCCCTCTCTAATAAACCCCTCTCCTCTGAGCCGAAATTTTAAGTAAGCCCCCCTTTCTAGTAAGCCCCCACTTATGTCAAATTCCAGAAATTACCAAAGATTTTCCGTACATTTCGCTAGACAAGCTTACATGTAAGTTTGACACTGTTTGGGACGGAGAATGTGTCGAATTTGTGTGTTTGACTAGTTAAATTGTATGTTGAATCCACAAAATGTTAGGTAAAAGAACTGAAAAGTTATCATATACATCCTTGTCATTTGATTTTGTGAATAAGCCCCCTCTCTAATAGGCCATCCTCTGGAGTGTCTGAAATTAGATAAGGCCCCCCCGGGGCTTAATAGAGCTTTTAATGTATATAGGATTTGCAATCCATGTTTGGAGCTGGACTCCTACAAGCAGCATCTTGCATGTGGAAAACAAGCGTTTTTTATGAAATGGTTGAATTACGCACAGAAATAGACGAGAAGTACATTGGCTGTCGTGTGGCTTCTGAAGCAGATAAGGTGTGTGTCTAGATCCATCCTTCTGCCTACAATTTTGTGGTGCCTTCTCTGAATTATTCCCACCCGTATGCACGAAAAGTGAGTTAGCCATGAAGGTTTACCAGAGTATCTGTTGCGGTCTGCAGTGTGTATTTTCGTGGCCTGAGTAATCGGCAGTAATACCTCTCCCTTAGTTGCATTCACTTCCCACAAAGGGAGAGCATGCAAGATTTCTTACGCTTCCCTAAAAGATCTTCAAGAATTCCAAAGATCTAAGATATTTTTGAAAATCTCACGAATCTTCACAAATTTGTCGAAATCCCAAGGAAAATCTTAAAAATCTTGGATAATTTAGAAGATCCTTGAAATCTCCCTCAACAAATGATGCAAATTCTCAAAAGAATATTTTGACAATCGTTTAAATCCTGAAAAATTTTGCAAATTCTAAAAAATTTTTAAAAATCCCAAAAATAATTAGGAGTCTCAAATATCCAAGTCGCCGAAATTGAAAAGTCTCAAAAATCGTTGAAAGACCTGAGAGATTATTTAAATAACAAAATCTCGTTTGCAGTTCTTGGAGGGATTGCCACTCGGCTTTCTACTTGTTTATACAAGGCATCTGATGATGCTGTTGAAAAATTAGCCTTTGTTGCTCGTATGTTTTCATGTACAATTGTATATATTTATCTTTCCAGATATTTGGAAATGACATGGTGGCTTGCTTACTGTCCAAAGACTGGAAGAACAGGGAAACTGGTTTGAAATACATGAGCAGAAAAGTAACGAAAGTTTTAAACGAAAGAAGAACAACTTCATCTTATCAGGAAACAAGATGGAATGTTCTCGATGTTTGTTGTTCTGTTCTCAAACACATGTCTAGTGATCCTGTATATAATGTTTACGTTGGAGCTCTGGTAAGTACCATTGGAAAAAGTGATTGCAGTACTTTAGGGGCAAAAACTTTCGTGGGCAGAAAGTTTCGCAATTTTCGCGTTTTTTGGCATTTTTCGCGAAAGTTTCTGCCAAGGCATTATCTAAAGTCAAAATTCGCGAAAGTTTGTGCTCGCGAAATTACAGAAAATTCTCGACTCGCAAAAGTTTTGACTTTTCCAATTTTTTCGTTTCTACAAGATCTTGTGTTGCTGTTCCTTAATCAACCCGATCTTTAGTCTCTTGAGCTATATAACCTTATAAATTGTCACCGTAACTATAAGTAGTACTGAAAATGAATAGAAGATTATTCATTTCCTTTTTTTTTCATTTTCATTTAATCATATTTATCCACAAATCCCTATCAGCTTATACAACAACAAGATAATAGTTTGAAAAATAACAATAGTAAAAAGAAAAATAGAAAAAAAAAGAACAACGTACTATATTATATCTACAAAGAATAATATGGAATGTAACCGTGGTAAGTGCTGCTCTTCCTAGGGATCGTGCTTTGGGTTAAATGCTAGTGTAGCAAGTAGTCCTTCAGTTTCTTTTTAAATGTGAGAACTGTGGGGCTATTCCTTATATCAAGAGGTATATCATTCCACAGTTTAGCACCAGAGTAAAGAAAACTCTTTTTTGAAAATTCTAGGTTGCGTTTTGGGATATCAATATCTCGGCAGTTTCTCGTTGCGTAAGCAGATATTTGAGATCTCATGGTGAATTTTCCTTGAAGGCTGTTCGGACATAAATTATTCATTATCTTATATGCCATAACGGCCTTGTCTTATTTGATAAGGTTAGAGACAGAGATTGCGTTTTTCCTGTCACTTTTCTTCAGTTGCGATAGTTTTTTCACGCGAAAATGCATCTTTTTTTCTCGATCGCGAAAGTTTTTGTTGCAAAATTTGCCGGAAAAAACGTCATTCGCGAAAGTTTATGCTCTTAATTTCGCGGTTTTTTCTCCTCGCGAAACTTTCTGTCCGCGAAAGTTTTTGCCCCTAAAGTATAAGCTCTGCTTAGCCCCCTCACTAATTATATCCTCCCCTCTGAGCCAGACTTTGAAGTGAGGTCCCTCTCTATTAAGCGCCTCCACCACGTATATCAAATTCCAGAGGCTGTCAAAGTTTTTTTATTTATGTTGGTAAACAATTTTGCAAGTTAATTTTGATGTGGTTCGGGATAAAACTGTGGCAAATTTATGTCGGACCTGTAAGATTGTATGCTGAATCTGTAAAATATGGGGTTAAACAATTAAAAGCTATCATACATATCCTGTCCTCTGATTTTGTGAATAGTCCCTCTTCTAATAAGCCCCTGTCTCCTTTTAAGCTCCCTCTGAAGTGCCTGCAATTAAATAAGCCCCCGTCGGGGGCTTCATGGAGCTTTTAAGGTAGTGGTACAAAATGTGAAGGCAGCTATCAATAACAAATTAATTGTGAAAACACAACTGTATATGTGGAAGCGTTTCGATTTAAACTTCTTCGTCACAATAACTGAAATCTGGGAAGGCCGAATGTGCATGCATGGCTGATTTGATTTACGGGACAGTTCAATTTATAAACATTCACTTAAAGTAACAATGGAGACAACAAAATTAGAGCTAAAATAAACAACATCACAGTACGTCGGAAATCAGAAAAGTAGAAACCTTTCAAATTTCATTTTCCCCTTCCTATATAGGATTTATCGTTATTGGAAGATTTTAATTCTTTTGCCACGCCGCTGATGCATTCTTGGCAGCCGCTTACTTACTTGTTCTTGCTATGTTGATGATTAGTTGAATGATTTGGTAATTTAGTGATTGGTTTTGATTTGATTGACTGGTTGTTACAGTAAAAACCCGCGTATAAGAACCTACAATTTTGCAAGTCAGCCTGATTAGGTTCTTATATATTGAGTATTAGTGGGAAATTAGGCTGTTCAGGTTCTTAAATTGATTCTCATTCCATTCTGGGTTTTCAGGTATTTGTTTTGTTCAGATTGAAGCTTCAAGCTCATTATTTACTGTCAGTTCAGAGGCATCTGAAAGCATGAGGCCTTACTCACAACATCAGTTCGTAGAAGAATCAGAAATTTTACAGAATACAATGAAAAGCTTTCAAAGCATCTTTAGAGTTCTTTGCAATGTGCAATAGCAGTGTCAGTCTGTTTAGGTTCAGTGACAAAGCAACTGGAGTTTTGATCTAATTTGATGATCTCTACGAATAAGAATCTTGGGTTCTTATATATTGAGGGTCTGATTTCAGAATTTCAGCCTGTAGGTTCTTAATCACTAGGTTCTTATACGCGGGTTTTTACTGTAGTTGCAGTCAAAGTAGAAGAAGCGCGCCATGTATATTCGAAGATTATTTGAAATTAGATTGTCATAATTGGATAATTCTTCGCATACTGATTTTGTTATTTTCTTCCTTTCATTCGAATATTGCTTTCGGAGCATAGTGGGATGAAATAGGAGCTCTTACCCCCTGGAAACCACAGAGAATAAGAATATTCAATGATTTCTTCATGCCAAGAAAACCAATTTTAATTAAGATACGATTCTATTATGAATGTTGAAAACATAGATGGTTGACTTCTTCCGCTTTAACTATAATTGATTAGTAGATTGATTGATTTGTTATAGGTCGCTTACTGTAAACATTTTTTCATTGTAGCGTACTTTCCGTGCAATATTGAGCTGTGTAAACATTCGCCGTAGAGAAGATGTTAAGACGTTTTATGAAATGGTTCAACCAGTAATTCAAAACATCATTCTGAAGTGTGCAGACAGTAACAGGTATGCTTTCGCGTGAGTTTAGTTTGATGGGCAGCAACAGTCAATAGGGTACGCTAATAGACCTTCTTTCAACTATTCTGCAAAAGATCCTTGAGCGAGTGATATTTTTACTCATTTTAAGCGTAGGTTCCAAATCTTTAATGCGTAAGAAGGTGGGTGTAAAATTGTATGACATATTTTTTCCAACTTCTTGTAGAAAACGGAGGAATTTCTTTCAGGTTTGCACAACAGTGATATAAGCTATGAAACCACTCATTCTTATGTTTAGTATAGAAATTTATTACCGGAGTGAAGATTAAAAAACGAGGCAAACAGAATCCCGCCACTCCTATTGGTAATCGCACATTTCCCGCGGGTTTCCGGTTTCCCGTAGCCTTATATAATATGATACAAGGATGCGTTTTTGTCACAATAGCAACTTCTACAGGCCTGTGAGATATACAATTAACTCAAACGACATGACAGTAACAAAATGTATTTGACAAAAGGATAGAAGTCAAAATTAGAAGCTGTCAGGTAATAAAACTTATACTAACCGGAAGACCTCGGTAGCTCTGTCTGTACTTTTAGGACCTCGGGCTTTTTTATCCTGTACAACACGAAATCGGTTAGTATGCGCATAGTATGAATATATTGATGTTGCTATACATATGAACTTTGTCTGCTCGATTCAAGTAGCATGGGGTCAATTAACTTTCTTGTATACCTCTGATTGATTTAACAATGTCTCTAAACATATTCATCTTCTGTTTTAGACGAGTTACGGTTGTCTCATTAAAAGTTCTTCAAGAATTTGTTAGATGGGACAGTCGTCTGTTGCAAAATGGTACAGCAACTGAAAAGGTCAGTTCTTCTGGTCTGGATTTCACTATCAAGTTGTTGGAAAAGTATGAAAGCGATGGGGACCAATCTTGGCAATGGCGTCTTGGATATCTTGTCTTCCTGAAAAGAATATTCGACGAAAATTTGGAATTTGTGATTGGGATCCCTGAAGAGGACTTGGAGGAATTATCAATCCAGCCTGTTTCCTTAGACCCAGATTTTGATATGAGTGACTTTTTAGAAAGCTTAGAACAGAACTTTGACCCCCAACCTACTGAACGCTTGTTTTGTATTGAGTCACTAGAAATGCTACGCAGTATATTACGTTTCTGTGCATCATCATCAAATTGCAAACATAAAAATGTCAGGAAAATGGCTCTTTCTTTGCTTATCCGAACAACACAAATAGTCGCCAAAGACAGAGAGACATTTAATAGTTTGAAAGTTTTATTAAAGAGTTTGAAGCCAAATATCCAGCATATACTTCAAAGGCAGTTATCAAGTGACAGGTTAAAAACACCTACCAGTATGAGTCCCCCACCAGAGGAATATAATGCTGATGATTTGATTGTTAATGACGTAGAAGAACAAGGTGCTGTTGGTACTTCTACTCCAGCACGTAGTGCTACACCTGCAAAAGGAGACAGGCGCTCAGGAGCCGGGATACTCACACCTCCTCCCAGTCCCCCGAAATCTGATAGTGCGACTGCCTCTCCGGCAGGAAGTATAGACTCACCTAGGACAAGACTGAGCCAGCTGAGACAGATGTATGTCCCAAAATGCGAAGAGCTAGTAGCACAAGAAGAAGCTGAGGCACTTGCTATGGCAATAAATTTGTCACTTACGAAAATGCAATCAGTTGTGCCTGATCAATTGTCTCAGGACCAAGATGATGAGATCATTATACATGTGCAGCCGGAGGTAAGATTTAACAATGATGATTTTTACAAATTGGGAAGAATAATGTAGTGTTATTTTGAAATTGAAAAACGAGCAGGCTCATGAAGTATGGTTATAGTGCATTTTTGCAGGGCTCACAAGAATAGCATTTTGATTATGAAACTGCAATTAACAAGCCTGAACTGTAATAGGTTGGTAACTGACTGTTATTGTCTTTATAAAAGTGGTTACATACTTCGTAGCAACTTGCCGATTTTCAGAGCAAATTTTCTATAGCTTTGAAGTAGTGAGTTTTCTCTGCTACCACGAAAATATCATAAGCAGGATGGCCGAGGGGAGGGGGCAAGGGGGAATTTACCCCAGGGCCTCGTTGTATAGGGGGCTTCATAAAGTAAGGTTTTTTTGGATTGCAGGAAATATTCTGAAATGCATTTTAAGCTAATCTAAAGGGCGTGATGGAAAAAATTTTCCGGGGGAGTACCCCGGACCTTCCTGTTGTCTGCCCGCTTCGCTTGCAGGGGGCCTCATTGTGCACTCTTGCCCCAGGGCCTCCAAAACTTATCGGCGGCCCGGATGATAAATATGTTTTGTCTTGTTATTTTATCCTTTTCCTGTCTCAATTTTATTTCTTAATTTCCCTGCTATTTCCATCAAACTATTGCTGATATGAATTTGTCGTTCTTTGAGTTGACATTTAAAGAGTAGCAACAACAATTGAAAAAAATTACCATGCCGCTTGCCATGCTATATCTTGTCATGCTATATCTTCACGAAAAAGTTTTCAACGTTTCAGGGAAGTAGAGATAAAGATGAAGAAGACGGAAAACATGTTTATCTGGAGAATATCCAATGGAGGAAAGGTGGCCTACTCGGAACGGGAGCTTATTCATCATGTTTTGAAGTTATTGACATAAAAACTGGAAGATTAATGGCTGTGAAACAAGTAAGATCGCTTCTTATAAATCCTGCACAGATAGAATATTGGGTCTGGTGGGATTTGGAAACCAAAGCCTAGGATATTTTTGCGTCATTGCAAGCGCCATGAATACATATGCCAGTTGTAGCTAATTTTCTTCACATTTTGACCAACAAAAGTTAGAATTGCCCCTGTACTTTCTTTGATATCAGTCGAACTCTGACATCTTTCCTTATATCTGTTTTGAAAAGTGATGAAAGAATTTCTTTCGATAGCTTTACATCATTGTTTTAGAATTATGAATATATTGTGTTGCAATTTCGTTTCATGCACATTTGCGCAATTTCCGAATGTGCACGAAGGCGGTAGAAGCTCTAAGGCCCTGTTAATATGAGGAAAAACATCTCACCTGCCAAACCCGGGCTGAGAGGCGAGGTAAATTTCAGTCACTGTTTATATGAGTTCAGTTCTCAGCCCCTGGGCTGAGAGGTGAGGTGGAGTAAAGTCTCTCTTCCGTGAAATCAGAATGAATTGGCCAATAAGAATCAGCGAATAACTTCAATTCATCTCACCATACCCGTGGTGCTTCGTTTATATGGAAAAATTTCACTGCACCAAGGTGAGAGTCCACCTCTAGTGAAGTAGGACTTTACTATACCGGTGGTGTTGCGTTCGTCGTGTAAACGCGAAATGATTTACAAAGTATTCTATTGGAAGGTGGAATCTCACCTCTCAGCCCCGGGTCTGGCAGGTGAGGTCTTCTCCTCATATAAACAAGCCCCAACTCCACTTGATTGAACCTTTCATCTGAAAATGTATAGCTACGTATCTCGCTCGATTCAAACTCATTTGTAAAAGGAAGTGCTTTATTGACATCTCTTTGCCCCACCCCTGTTTCCTAAAAAATTATTCGATATTTTTCAGGTGTCATTTTGCCGTAACAGTATATCTGAGCAAGAAAAAGTAAAGAAAACTGTACTTGATGAAATCAACCTGCTGTATCGATTACGTCATCCACATATTGTATTGTGTTTAGGAGCCACACAACATCTTGGACATTTCAATATTTTTATGGAAATTATGCCAGGTATCATTCACTTTTTTGAAAGTTTGATTCACTGCTCGTTTACATCAGATGAGGCACAATCGGCAAAGGATACGAGAATGGCTGTCTCTTAAACAACATTTAATAAAGGTGGGGCAAATATGACAGCGCAGCTGTTGTACGCTCTTGAACATCAAAGAACGTAACATTGCGACAGCACAGGTGCGGTGTTTTTGAGCGGTGGGGGCTTTGGGGGGAGGATAGTAGCGGAGACTATGGTTGTTGGTGGTGTTCTCTCTACCGGGGCCTCTGCAGCTCAGCACTGTTGCCTGTGCTGGTATGACGTCCAATGTGAAACAGATCCTAGTATGTATCTGTATGTATTCGTTTAGCGCATTAACTGTCTTTTTTGTCTGTTTGTTTCCTGTTTCGTTTGAATGTATTTGTCAGTAAGTTAGTTTAGTGTTTCATGTAATGACCCTTTGGGATATGCTTCCCGGGGTCATCATCCTTGTTATGTAGTCCAGTAGTTTGTAAGTATAGTCTTAGGTACCTCGTTTTTGTAAAATTTTTAAATTGTATAAAAAAACATCAAAATGAATTGATAGTGACGATACTAAATTGCAAGATAACGATTTAGATTTGAGAGTTGAGACACACTGGGTAATTCACTGGTTTCTGCAAAAAAGATGTTGCAAAATCTAGATCGAGTATCTTTAAGCGCTTACCATTCAAGGACAAGAAACTGAATTAAAGATGAAGTATGGTACTGTGGGTTATCAGTTGTAAGTTGTGTATCATGCAGTTGGGTGACCCAAAAAGACTTCACAAGCCAGATCACAAGTACCTCCTTGAAATCAAAAGCATTGTCAAAGGCTTTGTGTCACAGTTTAGTTGAAAGACGTAGCTACATTTTGAGATGCTGCATGGTCATGTTAAACAGTGATTACCATCCGAAAAACCAGATTCAAAGAAAATTTCGAATCCCAGACTCCTCTTTTTGAGTGAAACAATCGCCATCATTTTCCAGCCAACATTTTGTGAAAACTCAGCCTAGCGATGGATTTGAAGTCGTCTGGGGAAATTCTTCCCTTTGTTCCTCATTCAAATTTCGTGCCCCAAAGGAAATATGGAATTAAACTATTTTTGCAGCTTCCAAAACATGGACTCGAAAACAAGTGAATAGTCTGAAAAAGTGAGTGAGATACAATATTTCTGAAACTATTTTTTCAGACAGTAGGCATAACTTAACTTAACAAGTAGCATCTCAAAGGAAAGCTTAGCCCTCTAGCCACATGCTGACACCTTGTTTGTGTTCATTAAACGGACAGGGTCACGTAACCGTAAACAAACTTGTTATCTCTATAATCTATATTGTTGTCCACACGTGGCCATTGTGTTCTGCACAGATTCTGGTGGATGGGGTGAATCCACAAGAAATTTACTTTCAAAAATCCACCAATATCTCTGTAATCATATAAGATATGAGTGTTTCATTTGTTTCTCTTCGAAGATCAAGAGTCCATCTTCAAAATAACACCTTCATTTTGAGAAAAACAGGAGAAAATCTCTGTGATATGGCCTATCAAAAATACTGCAAAATCATCATTTCGGAAGAAGTTTGTTTATATTACGTGACCCTACCCCTTTAAGATTTGCTTTCATGAAACTATGTGCGATCTAGCTCGTGAAGTTTTTTTGGGTCACCCGGTACATATAACTACGAGTTTTTGATTTTTATATTGCATGCCAATTTCTAGACAGCAGGTATCTATGTAAACCAAATTTCTTTTCAAAGGTGGATCGATATCAAGGTTGCTGTCCAGATTTGGTCCTTTTCAGAATACAGTCATTTTGAAATATACAAGACAAATTTTAATGGCATTAGCATATTTGCATGATTGTGGATGCTTGCATAGGGACATCAAAGGTAAGCTTTTTTATTGCAAATACTTTCTTCAAAGGATCTGAATTCATGTCATTTATCATAGGGAACATCAGGACAAGGATTTTGAGTCTATCGTGAAAGGGTTGAAGTTGAACTGATTGCTATTATTTCATTTCTTAGCAACTAAGTTTGAAAACATTTATTTCTCACACCCCTTCACACCCCAAGGAAGACTATTAAGTACCGGGTGAGTCAAAAAAAAAAGATTCTGGCATTTGGAGGGCTGTGGAATAAAAAGTATGTGATCGATATTCAAAACTAAAGTGTTAATCTATCACTCAAAGGCTAACTTAGATGACAAAATTTTGTTTGGTAAAATCAAACATCTTAAGACCCAGCAATAATCAAAATGCTTGTAAGGGGTTTGTATGGGAATCGAGAATTCCACATTCCGTTCTGGTCCGTGATTTATGTGACACTGCCAGTTTAGGATGCTGAATTCGAATTTCAAAAGAAGGTAAATCATGGACCAGAATGGAATGTGGAATTTTTGTTCCCAAACATGCCCTTTAGCAGCATTTTCCTAATTTCTGGGTGTGTAAGATGAGGGATACTACCAAACAAAATTTTCTCATCTGAGTTGACCTTTGACTGATAGATGAGCATTTCAGTTTCGAATATCGGTCACATACTTTTTATTCCATAGCCGTTCAAACGCCTATACTTTTTTTTGACTCACCCGGTACTTATTCACAAAGTCACAGTTTCCTTGATATTTGATGATATTGTTGAAAATCAAAATGCGTTCCTAGATACAAATGATCTTATTTCAAGATCTGAATTATGGAGAGAATCACAAATTTAAGTCAATATTTCAGCGATCAACGAAATTTTGACAGGGCAGGCTCTGTTGTTTCAGGCAATACAAATCTTCAAACTTGTATCCAGTATACTCTGATATTTCTGACATGAGATTTCCATTTCAGGTGCCAATATTCTGGTTGATAGCACTGGTCAAGTTGTAAAACTAAGTGATTTTGGCACTTCAGCAAAGTTAATGTGCCAAGGAACTGGATCACACGAATTTTGTGGCCAGCTTTTGGGAACAATTTCATTCATGGCACCAGAGGTATGTTTTTAGCTCTGTTCCTATTCATGCATCATCTAATTGCCCCATTTACATTTGTTCGTTTCCACGTGAAAACGGATTGACTTGGGTCCGCTTATTGGTCTTGCTTTTACTGTAATTCGCAATGAACACAGGGCTTTTTAAAACACTAATTGAAATGTTACTAAGCGAAACAAATTCGTTTCTGAGCGCTCAGACTTTGCTGCTTTACTAAACTAGGACTTAAGTAAATGCATCTTACCATTTCACAGTAACTTACCATAGACATTGTTCACGAGATATTTTCTTTTCAAGGTTATTCGTGGAGAATCATATGGTCGGAAATGTGATATATGGAGTCTTGGTTGTGTAATCATAGAAATGAAAACATGCCATCCACCATGGAATGCAGAAGCTGTTTCAAATCATTTAGCCCTTATGTATAAGGTATGCCCGTGTCTTTGTATTTGCGTTGTTTTGTGGCTTAGCTTCCTTTCTTATCTTTGAATAGCTGCTGTTATTTCATACTTCAGGGTTCAGTATGCTAGGTCATAGAAGAGACGTTTGCACAACAGATTCTCGCCCCATCGTTTGAGGGATAGTTTTCAAAATACCTTCTTGACGTCGACAAAAGGAGGAGACATCTTCGACGCTGGTCAGTCAGCCTTTCACTCCCCTTATAATTCACATCACCGTCATCCTTGACACTGCTGCTCAGTTTTTGCTATTTCATACAATTCATTTATCTCTTTCAGTGAAAATTTTGTTGAGTTAACTTGAATCACATTCATTTGAATTTAGTAATATTTAGGATCATCGTTCAGTGCTTAGTGTGTGCAAGGCTGACTCGTAGAACTTAACAACCTGTAGGGATTTTTAACACTTCTTGATATTGCCATAAAGAGAAATGTTTGATCTTTGTGAACTCTTTATCCCCCCGTATTTCCCATCGCTTTCGTCTTTGACACTGCGGCTCAGTTTCCACTATTATACTCAGTTCATCTATCTAGAAGTATTTCTTTCCTGCACAATTTTAGTTAAATTAACTTGAATCACATCAGTTGGACCATTTAGGAATATTCTCTATTTTCAGATCGCTAGTGCAACGGAATCGCCAAAGATTCCGGAACAATTAGAACCTGGCTTACGTGATGTGGCATTGAGATGTTTAGAACCGAAAGAGGCTGATCGTCCAGCTGCGCTTGACTTGTTGAAGCATCCAGTATTCAGGGTATAGATGAGAAAGGCACTGCACTGCTTGTGGTAATCTTGCTATTGTTAATGCAACAGTGTAGTATAAACTGATTAGGGTTCAACAAACCCTACACACAATCTGAGGGTATGCCGATGCCCGTATTGTAGTGCTGTGCAGTGAATTCGAATGCTTATGGAAGTGGAGATTCTGACATCCCTATTTGTCAGATTGTCTAAAGTCGTGGCCAAACGAGTAAACGTTCGACTATTTGCTTGCTAATGTTGCTAATGTTGCATAGCAAGCAAAATTCTTTGAGCAGTGCTTGGCAATTTTGGGCAATCGTTGAGTGGAAATGTAGGTGGATAGCTTCGGGTATACTTCATTCATGTAGTGCAGTGAAGCTATCTTTGCTTATTTTTTTATCTGGTACCCACTCTTGGTATTCAACAGCTGAGCAACTCGTAATAGTCAGTGGTTTGTCACGACTTGTACAGCAGCTCTCTGAAGATACACACACCAGTGTGTGTTGTATCCAGGATCATGATCATGATCATGATCATCATTATCATCATCATCATCATCATCATCATCATCATCATCATCATCATCATCATATCATCATCATCATCATCATCATCATCATCATCATCATCATCATCATCATCATCATCATCATCATCATCATATCATCATCATCATCATCATCATCATCATCATCATCATCATCATCATCATCATCATCATCATCATCATCATCATAGTCATAGTCATAGTCATAGTCATAACCTATTGAAGACAATGCACACAAATCATACTATATTTAGAAGCCAACTTCGATCATTGTATGCATGTATGCTTCCATGTGCTTGTTGTCACGTAGTCTACAAAATTCAGCCTCGGCAGTTTGTTAAAGATCCATCATCATCCTGGATCGTTTGCAGGCATACAAAGTAAGTTTTCAAAGTAATGACCCTGGCATCGCATTAAGATGTTTTTTTAAAAGATAGAAAGTGCTCTCTTATAAATAGAAAACACTGCCAACCCTTTAAAATAATTAGCAAATATTTTAATACGATGCTAGGACCCTTTATTTGGAAACTTACTTGATTTTGATATTGCTGGAGAACAATGAAAGTGCTGTTTTTGAAGCAACCACTTATTTTGCCTTCTCTCTACCATAAAT
The DNA here is from genome assembly GCA_964020215.1 of Aurelia sp. 3 sensu Dawson et al. (2005). NCBI lineage: Eukaryota > Metazoa > Cnidaria > Scyphozoa > Semaeostomeae > Ulmaridae > Aurelia > Aurelia sp. 3 sensu Dawson et al. (2005). The sequence goes on from OZ026586.1 coordinate 14,861,332, forward strand.
CAGTGAGCACGTGTCAGATTGACTCATAAAAGGTCTCATATTCTCAGTTGAAGCCTGACCGATGCTACTGAGTAAAAACCGAGATAACCGAGTCTACAGCTCCTCTAGGGCCAGATTTGGTTTTCAAACAGTATGGAATGGTAGCATGCCCAGCAAAGGACCCTGGGTAACGATGGCTCTTTAAGAAATCATATTTTTCTAGACACGGCACAGACTTTACCTGAGATCTGCTCTTAGCTCAGTTGTACAGCATTTAAGTTCTTCTTCAGTCAGTTCTTTTGTTAACGAAAGTGTCTATTTTTAACCATATTTGTGAATGTAAATTTTGTTTTATGTTTTAAAATGTAATGTTATGTTGAGCCATGTGATCAGTGCTTGGTTAGTTGATGTGATGTAGATACGATATTATTTGCGTAACAGTGATCGTTGTGAAAGACAGGCAAGTCAGAAGTTAGATTAATCAACAATAGACCTTTCCTTTCAGCTGTTCTACCAGAGAATCTTGAATGAGCGATATATTTAGATATTTTTATACATACAGACGAAATTTTTGAATGTGAAATAAGTAAAACAACGCAGTTCAACTGAGCCTTTCGAATGAAATTTTAACAAAATATTGTTTGATCTTTAGATCCGTTTTCATTATAGCGAGGAATAGCTGAAAGGTTTGTTCTCTGTAATGATAATGTCATGAATTTGGCAATGTTTACAAGAAGCTCGTAGTAAGATTTGGCAATATACAGCAGTGAAATCAGCTCTGGCTGCTGTTAATTATTGTTATCATGCTTTTTGGTCGTAGGGTCCTCTTCCTTTACAGGACAAAACGGTAGTGAATTTTATTCAAGTCTGCAATTCCATGGGGAAATGTTCCCATTTGCCACTTTCTCATTTCACCATTTCACCGTGCCTTCCATCTAAACATGCCTTATTTCATCCTGGTGTGAAATTTCACTGCGGCCAGACTTACTGAGGGGTCTCATGTAAACACTGACCTTCCATTCATCAAAAGCAAAAACATCCCTCCTAGGTTTATTTGTACCATCGTTGCTGCTTGTAAATAGAAAGAGAGATTTGAAATTAGATGAAATTATTTGAAGTCTGTCTGAGATTAGGTTCCACGGGAGATTTGCCATCATGCAAAATTACTAATCCAAGATGGGCTTTTTCATGTGACATCTTGTTTTAGACAGGCTGCACAGCAAACACCTGCATGTGAGAACCAGCGTGCTGAAATTTAGACTCCTGTTTTAGGCTGACATGCAAACTTGTTGGTTTTTATAGGCGGGTGTTTACTGGTAGTTCTTAGCACATATGATAGACTGTATTATAGTTACAACGGACAGGTTGATTGCATTTTAGATGGACTTTGATTAGTAAAGTGTATTGGTCAATTTAGTGGGGAATTCCAATGAATTCAAACAGAAATGTACATATTGTGATTGAAAAATGTGTTCTTACTGATGACTTAACTTAAGATTGGTCTAGGAACATTAATGTAACACATTTCTCTAATTCATTCTCCATTCCCCTGCTCCTATTAATTAGTATAGTGATCTGAAGTTTGTCCGTCTATTCAGGGTCTATCCTAGGTTATATATTATGAAGTTTTGTCCAGTAAGAAACACCTTAAAAAATCTCCCTGCCCTGCAATGCAACACATTCATCCTTTTGGGTGGATGAAATAGTCAAAAAAAGTCACACCAAGATAGGTACATGCATCATTAAAGACAAATGACGGAGATATAAGGCAACTTAAATCGGGGGCCTGGGCAATCTAAATAGTCTATTGTATTCCATTGAATTAGATGATCTGGAGAGATTAGCAAAAGAATTGGACAAATGATGGCAGGCGACCATCCTTTGTTCTATTTTTAAACTAGACGCTATATATCCGTCATTTGTCTATAATTATTGGTTAGGACCAGTACCACTTGGCAGCACAAGATATTGATCACTATTGCTAATAAACCACTTCAATTAACAGCCTCGTTTTGGAAATTATGCGAAATTCTTTCTTGTGAAATTTTAGAGGCCAGATTCGAATTTAGCACCCAAACTTTAGTCTAACTTTGAGTTTTCATGTTGCTAGCAGTCGTAATATTGATTTAAAGGTGATGTAAAGTTTGAAAATCTGTGAGGGATTTGACCGTGAAAATGACTCGGGGTGTAAAGTTTCACCCCGAATGATTTTTCACGGCCAAATCCCTATAAATCTTTGCACTTTGCCATAAAGTCGACATCACAAATTCCAGCAGTTTAAAAACATGTAAATAGACTAAAGTTTGGGTCCTAAATCTGCATGTGGGATTTAAATTTTCATATGAACAATAGGAAGAAATTTTGACAAATTTCCCAAACAAGGCTGCTTAATTGAAGTGGTGTATCAGAGTGCTTTGATTGCAAGCACATCACACCAAACAATTTGCCCACTGATTCATTTATTAGCTAATGTGGTGTTTGTGGGACTTGAGCAACCCATGCACTCAACTGTTCTAATTGCAAAGAAAGGGTGTTACAACACAGAGCCACAACACCTTCATAGACAGATCAGACAGAAAAGAGTCAACAAAGAAGATAAGCAGATTTTTGCAAAGAACACAACTTTTATCATGAAAAAATTTATCCAGCCAATAACAAAACCAATGAACAAATTGAAACTAATCACAAGAAGTGACATTATCACCAGCAGCAACCTTATCACTAGTTGTTACATTATGCGTTTCTGTTGTCATTGAAGAAACGATACTTGATACATCAAAAACTTGATCAGGTTCATGTGTTTGATTCACATCTTCATTAACTTGATCATGATTTGAGTTCATCATTTGATCATGATTAATCACTTGATCATGATTAATCACTTTATCTTGATTAATCACTTGGTCATTACTAGCAGTTTGATCTTGTTCAACTTCCTCTTGATTGGAATCAAGTACCTGATCAGTTGCTGCCCCAGGCATCACCATGAGGATAGAGCTGTTATCGCAAGTCACAATTCTAATGTGCTGATTATGTACTCCTTCTACCATTGTCACACTTTGTGCATCTATATCAAATTCTCTAACTGTCTCTTGGTTTCCACTTTCTACCCCTGCATGTTCGAGTAAATTTTGCATTGCCTCACTCAGTGTCGTTGGTGGTGTCTTAACTGTTGGCTCATCTAGACTGTGGCGTTTGAAGAATTGTTTTGCCCAGCTTCTGTCAATGTCCAGGTCACCACCAAATTCTGACAACAAAAACCTTCAATAAAACAAAACAGGAATTTTAAAAGTACTAAACCTTGCACAAGTTCTTTGGAGTAAAAAACATTCTGCCACTCCCAAAAATTTACATTAAAATTGAAAACTTTCGGACCGAAAAGTTTCAGCAAAAAAAATTCGGACAAAAAACTTTCGGACGCTTTATTGAGAAATTTGGCCAAAAAGCTTTTGGACAAATATGACATTAAAAAGCAAGCACAATACAAAAAAGATGTTAAAGCTGATTGTGATTCTATCATAAATACTAGAAGTAACTAAAAGTTATCAACTGCGCGCACTCTAAGATATTTCTGAACTCGAATAAAGCCAAACTAAATTCGTAAATGACCTTTATGCTGTTCCCTTGAACTAGATTTAATTGTTCCATTATTCCCTATTCCATGTTTTATGACTAGAAGGAGGGTGATGAAAGCAAGGTCAACAGATTATTGTGCTGAGTTAATCCTATTGACGAGCATTTCTTTGCTTGATTTGCTGCGTCGTTGTAGGTATGCGAACGTTTTGAACAGCAGCAATGAAGCAATAGACAAAACAAATATGCGTAGCCAGCAAACGAAAATTCACTACCTCGCAATTAGTAAGCACGCTCCTTCGTCGCGCGCAATCAACTTACAGAAGGTACATGGTGATCATCACATCTACAAGGACATTTGAATGTAATTGTTTGTTACACTGAACAATGGTAAACTAGCTGTAAACAAAATGTAAAGGTGTTGCTATGCATGAACTATTTTCAGGAAACGCTTCAAGGAACCAAACTTTTAGATAAAATATACAAGAAACATTTTTATTTTCAATGAATTTGAAACTTTCGGATGAAAAACTTTCGGACATCACTAGGGTTTGCACAAATAAACTTTCAGACAAAATTTTGTCCGAAAGTTTGATCGACCAAAAGTTTTCGATTTTAATGTAGCTTACAATCAATATTGGAAGGTGTTGTGGCGCCGTGCTGTAATCCACTGACTTTGCAGCCAGAACAGTCAGGCGGATGGGGTTCAAATCCCACCGGGAACTCTGAGCGTCATGACAAGGGGTCGCGGACTCGATTAGCGCTTAGCTATTTCTGCGATCCCAGCGCTTGGCACTGAAAACTGCAACTTCACCTGCACCTTTTTCCATTGAGCCTTGCCCATGATTTACCAGCTTATTGACATCCATAGGCAATAAAAGTACAACTAAAGATAGTAGAATAAATAGTAGAATTGAACTTTTACCATGAAGAATTGTGTTCCAATTACGAGTCATTAACAATTCAACAGGGATTTATTTATGAATGCAATGATGCATTCCCGTAAACATTCATTATTGCCATCTATAGTGTGATCATGTGTTGCCAAATGTTTGTGCGATGATCAGAAGAAGGATGAAAAGAAAACATAAATACATAAAAGAAAAAAAACAAATGATGAAAATAAGAGAAGAAAGTGAGGAAGATCTAGATGTACATTGTGGAGAGTTGTCAAAATCTGGACAAGAAAGATGCGTAACATAATTGCACAGAAGGCAGAGGACAGAAATAAATGGAGAGCCATATAGCACACAGACTGAGCCTGGATTCAACTGAGAATTCTGCAGTAGTGCCACCATATTTTCAAAGTGCTGAAGAGTGTGATTCCTAGACATTGGTTGCAAACAGATATTTACTTAGCAGTGTATGTATACCTGTTTTCTGTCATTATAACACCCTTTGTGATTGCAATAGCTGCTTTGTAAGTCAGTAACTTGCAGTCTTTTTCCCCAATTGCTTGCAAATAAGAAAGGATCAATGCTTCAATTTCTGATGTCAATTTTCCAGGTCTTCCTCTTTTCCTTCTAGGCAAAGTTTTTATTTCAAGGGGTGTAGCAGCCATTTCTGTAGTGTTCATTTCACTATCTTTGAGACCGACATCATTCTCTTTAACTTCCGTGCTACAATCTTTGTCACCAGAATTCTGTTCTTGCATCATTGGTACATCATCTCCCTCATTTAACGCTGTAATAGCTTCCATTTCAATTGCCATTCTCTCCTGTGTTGCTAGTCTTTCCAGTTCTTTTCCATAACTATTTTTAAAACCTCTGACTGTGGATTCTGAAAGCCCTGGAAAACTTTCTTTAAAATGTCTCAGTGCATTGGCATTGCCATTTATATGAGCATATTTCCCAATTGTTGCTCTGTCTTCTTCGGTATAATTTTGATATTTACCTCTGACCTTTTTTCCTGATTTTGGAGTTTCTTTCTTTTTCCTCAGTTCTTCTTCCTTCAAATACAAATTTTTGAAACTCCTCACGGTGGACTCTGCAAGGCCTGGATATTTTTCTGGGCTGAGTTGTCTGAGGGCTTTTGTATTGCCAATTTCAGCTGCTAGTTTTCCAATAATCATTTTATCAGGCATTGCAAATTTCTTGTAATGCCCTCGTTTGGGGGTAGCAGGGGTTCCTTCAAGAGCAAGGGACCCTCCTCTATTTTCATCTTTCCCTGTTTGTTGGCCTATGTTTTGGACTTCATCCTTATCTTGCATGGCGAAGCTGACATATTCTCCAACTGCAGCATTCGCATTGCTTTGTTTTTCTTCATTTCCACCGTTCTGCTGTTCGGATTCTTCTCCTTTGCATGCATCAACCTGCAATGACTTTGAATCTTCTCCAATTTTCTCTGTAATAAGAAATTGCCCTTCCTTTTCCTCATGGTTTTCTGCGAATGAATCTTCGCGACACTTTGCTTCCACTTCGCTCGCCATCATAATTTCGCGATTATTTGCGGTTTTCGCTTTTCTGCGCACATTTTTACGCAAAGGCTCCGTAGAGGCAAAGCATGCTGCTGCTGCTCCTCGTTTGCAAATTTCAAAATTCCACTTCACTGCTCACTACTGGGTCATGCGTGGTCATACGGGGGTGGTGTGCGTCGCAAGAATGAGGATACTGACCAGTGTTTGCACTAAAACCAAACCAAATGTTATCGTTGACTAAAACACAGGAAAATTGTAAATTGCCCCAAACCTGGTCATCCCCAGGATTTCAAGTGAATATTCTGAAAAAATTCTGAAATTCTGAATTCAAGTGAATATTAGACCCCAATCCCCGGGGGGGGGGGTGCTTGACCAGGTTTTGGACGGGCACGTGCCATCGAGGTTTCAAAAACATACCCGTTCCTTATATCAATTTTTCCTAAATGTATACCTGACTTTATACCAATTTTTCAAAAATGTATACCCGACTTTATACCAATTTTCCGAAAATGCATACCCGACACTATACCAATTGTGAAAATTGATACCGTTCCTTATACCAAAATCGTGAAAATCGATACCCCCCGGGGGGTACATAACATGTTGAGGGTATGGGTATGTGCCGCCCATATGGGTGGGTTTTTGGGCCCCAAATTCTCTAAAAAAGGGTCCATTTTTCGGCAGATTTTCCATAAACAAGGGTGGATTATCCAGAAATTGGCGAAAAATAGCAAAAAATGGGTGGTTTTCCATTAAATTCATCATAAAAGTGGGTATGACCGCAAGTTTCGGTAATTAGAAGAGGGTACCTTTCTGAAAACCGGGTGGCAGACCCCCATCCACCCACAAGTCATGTACCTCCCTGGGTCGATACCCTTCCCGATGGCACTTCCCCGTACTCAAAATATGTATAGTACCCCCCCACCCAACCCCAGAATTGTTTTTACAAAGTACATTCCATTTCTAGAATCCTCATGCCCAAAACAATTCAGAACTGGTCCATATTCCCATATGATTGGATAGTGGAGTACCTCCCCCCCAGGGGGCATGATTTTTATGTTTTCATGGCATGACATATGTTGCAAAACTCCAAAGATATAATGTCAAGAGACTGATCACCTGATTTGGAAGTTGGTGTGAAGTAGCACAAATAGTGCGGCAAATAAGCCAGTGAACACATTTTTATGTGAAACTAGGAATTCAGGCCAGTCTAGCAGGTCTGGCACGGAAATATTTTCAAACAGCAGTCTTCATGTTCAATACCTGTGCCCTAAGCCTTTGCAACGTTTAGACATTACTCGTGTACTAGCAAATATTATGATGCAAGAAATTAATGAAAATAGAGTACAGCATGACAAGAATTTCCATATCAACATGAAGAGTAAGTTATATTTCCCCAATACTGGAGTTTCTCAATTGTTGGTGGTCAGAGTTCTTGTATAAGAAATGTGTTTCCATATTGAAACAAAAAATGCTGGCAGGAAGCTCCACTTTTGGATCACTTTAAAGTTGATAAACTCCAGTACTGCGAAAGAAATGTCAGCAATTTGTATCATGTATGATATTACCCAGGAGGTGCACCAGTAATATTTAAACCTTGGAGAGGTTCAAAAACTTTGTTTTCAAATGTTGATAGGGGCACATGCAGTAAACATTGAGATTGCCTTGAAGCCTATAAAAAACTCTGAGTACTCAAAATCAATACTGTCATACATATCTCTTCATAGTTTCTGTTCATTATTCCTTCATCAATCCAGAAACAAATTTGGCCCAAATAAAAACAATGCGTCTCAGCATTAACAGCTTCTGTAGCAGGAACACAAAAAAGACAATAGAAATTGATTTGGTCAGAATTTTCAACTAATATGGTCCCAAATATTATGTGGCTTTTTGAGTGGCTGCTTGTGCCTTCCTCTTCTGTGACTTTGCTTCAGTGCCTTCTCTGAATCCATTCTTGAATTTTCTTTGAACTACCTTCAAGTACCTCATTCTGCCAGTTCCTGTGGTCCTTCTTCTCTTAGCTTTCATGCTCCAGTTAACTGATAAAAATAAAAAGAATTATATTAACCTGAGTGAAAGAGTACTCAGAACCCAGTAATGTCAAATCTGGTCCATACCATCCTAGAAAAATGTATATTATCCCATGCGTGTAAAACTGTTTCAAAACTGTTTCAAAAACGATCAGTGAAAACTATGAAATCACTTCTAAGAAACAACAGCATTGCCTCACTGAAGTTGATTTTGAGCAGTTTTATAATTTACAATGCATAGCTTTAGCTCTCAAAAGAGGATATCCCAAGGTAAATTGTACCAGAAGTTAGCTAAAAACAGATGCTATTCAATTTAAGTTGCCTTTAACTGGAAGAATGTTTGCTGGCATCAGATCACAATGGATATGGTCACAAGGATACTGACAAAATTTAAGCATTCCCTCTAATCAATACCACCAGGAGCACAAAGCTTTGACAAACTCTCCATAAACTGCTCATGATCAAGCATTTGCAGTCATAATTTACTTTGCTGTATCATGCAGATTAGATTTGCTATGTACTTCAGTTCCAGATTGGAAAAGGTTGTGCCATACATGCAATATCTTGCTCACTCACTAGAGCTAATATACTGTTTTCATCTGAGCCACATGGAGCTATGCAGTCACCAGTAAACAAAAGATCCATTGTTTTGATTTATGGTTTGCCAGACTTCTAATTATGTTGTGTGCACTGAAGATCTTCCGCATGCAATTCCAAGTATGATAAAGGAAGAACAATAGGTTTATTATCTTAAAACAATGGCCAAGTACGTCTGGACTGTTTGCAACTGTGCAATAACAAAATTTCTGTGCACATCATGCTCTGGCTGTCTAAACTTGTAAATGCAAAATACAAAGTTATACATCTAATTTCAGTCAGTTTCCAACAAGGGAAGCAACATGATTCATGTGCTATTGTGAGCCCTAATGTTGATTCCCCCAGTCTGCACAGCATGGCACCCAGTATGGAAAATACAGCAGTTTTTGACGAGATTTTGGGTCTGCACAAAAAACTTAAAGTTTACAGTGTGCAACGTTTAGCAAGTGTGCACTTTAAGTATGCACATCTTGAAACCTTTCAATAGAAGGTGCTTTAAAACTTTTTAAAGCAATTGGTAAATTTCCCATTCCAGATGAGTATTCATAATTGCACTCTTATTCTTCTCTGTTTTGTGCAAATCTTTGGTCGATGTCATTCACGTCATCTATGTTATTCATCATCCCATTTATCATGATCGGTGTTGATCTATATGGGGCTCAAGGCTGGGAATTTTCACACACACCTGTAACAACCCTGCTGTATCATTGCCCTGCCAATGAAGAAGGAAGACCCGCTGAGAAGATCTGTTTCCTCACCATGTTTGAAATCAAAACCTTTCCCCACCATCTCCCCGTCAAAATATTTGCTTCCCCGTCAAAAATCATACAATTTTATCATGGTTATATTTTCAAATTTCCTTTCCCTGTCAACATATTTTTAAGCCCTGCTGAAAATATACAATTTCATTACTGCCCCAATGTACTTTTAATGTCTGGCGGGGTCGTTACTGGGGGAGTGTATTTTCATGTATGCACAGGCAGATACTGCTCTGTTGTTTTATCATGACTCACTCAGGTGTGCAACCAGCAACTCAAGCAAAAATCTCCGGTGTGCATCTGCCATACTTTCCAAACTGGCATGGTATATACTTTTCAATGAGATCCCTCATATGCAAGGAGAAAATTCTTTTGTACTCTATTATCTATTTTGAATAGCCTTTTGAAATTTCTGGTGTGCAAGTGCCATACTCTGCTCACTTTGACTTCCCCTCACAACCATGCTCATATTTTCTCCCTGAAAATCTGACTACTTCATATATTGTATTCATGCCACTTAAAGGTAATGTGCCCATGTAAGTACAGCTGTGTATACACATTGTCAAAATGTGCTGACAAGACGCTGGCGAAGAAACCTCCAGTAGCGGCCTGTGATTGGTAGAACTTAACTGATCACATGCAAATTAAAAGTCAAATTTCATAACGAAGCTTCCTGATGTGGTTCAGTTCTGGAAAAGCAACCGCAAGTAAGTGAGAAGTCTGTTTGTATTAAAACTCGCTGTCGCAAAATTGTATTTGCTTGAGTGATCACATGAAATTTCACGTGAAATTGGCATGCCCCCTGCAGAGCTGCTGTACTTACATGGACACATTACCTTTAAATATAGTTGACAGAGATCAATAGCTAACTCATGAGCTGCATTATGTGGGTCTTACTGTACATTTGCCTATTTGTAGTTTGTGTGATGATTTTGACATGCATGCATTCTTAGATTTTGGCAAGGGGAAGCTCATTCTGAAATAAATTTTGGCGCATCTGAGGGTTGGAGTTTTTTGTAAATTTCATATGAAAACTGCTACAGATGGTGGGCAGATGGTGTTATTACAGGGTTATGGCGCAGCTGCAGCTGGAAGCACTACAAAGAATGCAGACTGGCATATGCGTTTACTTTTTTGCCAAGGAATAAATGTGTAATGATCTCTTTATCATATTCATAGATTAACTCTACTTAGCTCTGTCCACCAGACTGCTAACTATGTTGTGCACACGGAAGATCTTCCGCTCGCAGTTCCAACAATTGTTTATTGTTTTAAAACAATGACCAGGCGCGCATCTTCCGTGCGCACTTTGCAAAATTATCAGTCTGGTCAGTCCATAAACTTTCCAAGAGCCTATTAAAAAGCATGATACGAACTTAAGTCTACTCACATCCTCTTCTCCTGGCAGAAGGATAAGCACATTGTGCACAGACTTTCTTTTGAATGTGAAAAGCTTTCCTACCACACCTCACACACAGAGTGTGGGTTTTATTGTGGCGCTTTCCAAAGCTGGACGTTCCCTTCGTCTGAAATTGACAAACACAAATATTTTGCGTCAGTACGAGAAAAGGGCCTAAATAACATCTAACATATTTCTAGAGACAATTAGATGCATTCTGAAGACTTGCGGAATTAAATGATCTACAAGAATTAAATGATCGCAAGGAAAACATGTTCAAAAACCTTATCATCAATGAAGCTAAAAAAATTTACACTTTACAGAAGGGATTGTGATGGATTTAAAACAGCAATTCAAGGGAATTTTGCATACCCACCATTTTCTCGACAGCAAGGAATCAAAAGAAGGTTCATTTTCAGTGGGATTTCGAATACGAGGCTTAGTGAAAGATAAAGATGGCGCGTAACTGCGAGAAACATTTCGTTGGCCTAAATCGTGTTTTTCTCGAAGAACAATGGAAAAGTAAGTGATTTTCAAAAATGTTTGTTTGAGATAATAGAAGTAAAAATCGATATAAGTATGATGCATTCCCTCATGGTGCTCTTGGCGTGGTGGAGCCACAACGAAAAGCAAATAAAGGCCAGGCATCAAATGCCTAGGCCTAATGAAAAGTAAAATGAAAATCATGTCATGATACAATTTGATGATATCACAGGATGCCTCGTCGTTTTCACAAAGAATGCACTGTGAATAACCCTTGTTCAAATATTGTTGAAAACCCAGCACCCCCGCAGACTTGTTGATATCATTGGGTTGTCTACAAGCCAAGGACCAAAAGAACTACAAACCGAAGACCGAAGACCAAAGAACTACAAACCGAAGACCAAAGAACTACAAACTGAAGAAGACCAAAGACCGAAGACCTACAAAGCGAAGACCAAAGAACTACAAACCGAAGACCAAAGACCGAAGAACTACAAACTGAAGACCGAAGAACTAGAAACCGAACACCTAATAGAGCAAGTTCAAGGTAGAAGCTACAGCCCCTCCAATGTTGTGAAAATTTTCAAAATCTGTCGTAATTGGGCAGAATCTGCCTTCAAGTTAGGCATCTATCTTAAACAATATTATTTTATCTGGCACAGCCTCAAAACTGCAAAACTATGCCATGTGCAATTCATCCATTTCATGATTCTGATTCTATGATTTTGATTTCCATTCCAATTAGCAGATTCAAGGGCGGGGCTCCAGAACAGTGCCTCTGGTTTCAGCTATTGCACAAACGTGTTAGAAAAATTTATCTTCAAAGTGTTAGAATATACGAAAAAATAGCGCTGTTGTTTGTTACGAGAAATGACGATTTACTTCCGTTTTTAGTGCACCTTATCATGCTGTGAGATCAGAAGCGCCGGGAGGGGGGCCAAGGGGGGCGGTCGCCCCTCCAATGTTCTCCAGGACCACTTTTCTAATTCTCGTAATTCCGGCGTAAAAATTGTGCAGGGGGGGGGGAACTGACTCAAACTCATGCTGTACGGCACTGACTCAAATTTTCTTCTCGCTGTGAAGCCCCCAGATCCCCATTCTATGTACGCTCCATTTTTGCATATCTCATCAACATAGCTTGTGGAGGACAAAAGTCAAGATCTTTCTCACAAGAAGTTTGATAGTTGGGTAGGTAGTGCATGGTAAGAATCTTTCGGCGAAATTCTGGAAAGTGACCAGGAGACTTGGTCTAAGCCATAGCTGTCTTCTATTTAGGGGAATATGCCAGATAAAATTATATTGTTTAAGATAGATGCATAACTTGAAGGCAGATTGTGCAAAGTTTCACAACATTGGAGGGGCTGTAGCTCCTACCTTTAACTTGCTCTGTTAGGTGTTCGGTGTGTAGTTCTTCGGTCTTCGGTTTGTAGTTCTTCGGTCTTCGGTCTTCGGTTTGTGTAGTTCTTCGGTTTTCGGTCTTTGGTTTGTAGTTCTTTGGTCTTTGGTCTTCGGTCTTCAGTTTGTAGACAACCTTGATTGTTGTGCAAGATGAGGATGGCCTAAGCCCTGAGGGGGTCACTTGACTTTCAAAGATACGGGGTTGTGCCATTCAAATCTTGAAAGTACTACCCATAAATCCAGAGAAATTTCTCAAAAATATTACCCATAAATCTGGAAATTTCTGAAAATTCAGCCATAAATCCGGAAATGCCAAGAAAAGCTAACCAATAAATGAATTCTTACAAAAAAATATACCCATAAATCCAGAAAATGCATAAAAATTGTTGAAAACCATACCCATGCCGTAAAAGCTCTATTAAGCCCCCGGGGGGCTTATTTAATTCCGGACCTTCCAGAGGGGGGCTTAATAGAGAGGGGGCTTATTAGAGAGGGGGGCTTATTCACAAAATCTAGCGAAAAGGATATATTTGGTAGCTTTTCAGTTCTTTTATTCCATATCTTGCGGATTCAACATACAATTTTACGGCTCAAAAACACAAGTTCAACACAGTTTTTATCCCAAATCATACTAAAAATTAACATGTAAGGTTGTGTGGCTAAATAAATGGAAAATATTTGGTAAATTCTAGAATTTTGTATAAGGGGGGGGCTTAATAGAGAGGGGGCCTTATTTCAAATTTTGACCCAGAGGGGAGGGGCTTATTAGAGAGGGGAGCTTAATAGAGAGGGGGGGCTTAATAGAGCTTTTATGGTAAATCCAGACTCTATCATGAAAAAGGCACTCTAAAAAATGGCACAACCCCATACCATGGACAAGGTAAGCTACTCCCCCCCCCCCCACCCCGGGGCCAAAGCTAAGGTTAAGTAAGAGTGTGCTGAAATTTTGTGGTTGAGAACAATGGATTAAAGCAAAAGATCCCTTGTTTATTGCCAACTGCACAGCTCAGATATAAAACCATGTATGTTACTGCATGCACATGCAAGATATTGATGCAGTACGCAAATTTTCCAGTCTGGAGCATCCCTAGACTTATTACACTGAGTCCTAGTAATCACTATCACCCACCCACCCCTCGCTCATACTACCCACCACCATACTACTCGCTCATACTACCACGATTACTAGGACTCAACGTAATAAGTCTAGAGCATCCCAGCCCACATGCTTATTATGGTATGATAATGAACCCTCATACAAAAAGTATACAAAGTAGAATTTTATCAAGGACCTCCCACACCATGTTAAGGAATGTTACCAAAAGCTTTCTGCATCAAAACTTAACAATGCTTTTTTTCTTTTGTTTTAGAGGACAAAGAGAAGAAAAGACCACATCTTGTAAGTTTCTGAAATTCACAGATATCATGCCATCCCAAATCCATCCTTAAGCTCTGGATCTCCACTAGGCGGAAACATGTTGAGCCGGGAAAAGTAGAACGTATTCCCACTATTTGAGGCTTGACATTTTTCTGTGGCAACAATTCGATTAGCCAATTAGATTGCCAGAAATCTTTCCGCCTCAAAATTTTTCCACCTAGTAGAGATCCAGCCTTAGTCAGGCAAAGTTTTGGTAGACAATTTACTTTTTATCTGCCGCCAGCCCCTAGACTTTAACTTTTCCTATGCTTTTGTAGTCAACAGTATATGGCAGTTCTTGTAGCTGCAAACTTACATGACTCTGGTATGCATGCTTGAAAACTTAGTTGTTCTTCACATTGGTGGTGCCTGCAGCCAAAAATTGGAGAAAGAATTTATAACATGCCTTTTGCCATCAAGGGAATACTCTCAACTGGACCACAGGGAAACCAGGAAATAGTTGTTCCTAACATAAAACTATGTCCCATTTGTTCCCTCCATGAATAACATCATCCCTCTTTGCCCCCTTTTTGATGCACAACTAGAACACAGGGGACTAAAGCAAAATGTGGCCAATCCAAGGGCACAAAGAAAATGTAGTTAACGTGCATCCCTTTGCCAAATTTTCTCTGACAAGAACCCACAAAAATTTCCTCCCATATGGGGCTAGATGCTTCCAGTTGGTGAGTTTGGGGGGGGGGGGTTGAGTTGAGAACCCAAAATTTTCTCAGATGTAGGGGTTAGATGTACCAGTGGGGGCTGTAGCCCCCTCTAGCCTGCTCCTGGCCCCACCACTGTTGCCATTGAGCTTCCACAAATTAGGCTATCTCATATGCTTTGTTAAGCTACTGAGAGAGTTCAGTAACAAATACTTTTCTCTAGTAGGTATAATTTCACATTCTAAGTGAATATAACATGAAAGTATATTCTAAATTTCTAAGTTTCTGTTAGGCTTCTTTTTCACAATTTCCTAGAATACACTCAACACTGTAGCTGCTGTTAAAGAATGGATTCCAAGTATCAAGAAAGAAATTAACTATTGTTTGCAAGTATAAGAATCTTCTGTTGAAATTTTCTAGTCTACAGATTCTATGCTTTAATTTCCTTTCTTAAAATTTGATTTACAAATTCAAAATTTGTAGAAAATTAGTACAAATCAATTTTGTATAAGACTGATTCCATGAGTCGCAGTTTTTGCATTGAATTGAATGATGTTTATGAGTTCAAACTGAGACTCATGACCAGATAGTTTTGTTTACGGCACGACCAATCAAATCGCTACTGTCCCAATATGGTCAGCCCACGTGGGTATTGTTGCATTTGATTAGCTTACTTGTTCAAAGTTTGAAGTCTTGAAATGAAATGATGTTCCAAACTGAATTTTGAAACTACCTTTGACTTTTCTTTCAACGTTTGAAGGATAGAAGCTGATAATGTTTCCTCAGATTTTGCGTAGGAATTTAGTTCCTGTTTTGAATGCGTTTGGTTGTGAGTCCTTGTATGAGTGAAAATAAAAACATCACATTTAAATCGTTGAACGCCATGCCTTAAGTCTAATTTTGCATCATGAAGCTTTTGATATATTCTGTCATATGATTGCTTTCTTGGTATTCTGTGGAGTATTTCCTTCCTGTGATTGATGACGGCAGAGCATGGCATTTTCAGAAAACTTTCAAAATAGCTTAAATTGCTTCTTTTTTGAGTAGGTTTTCGTCACAAAACCTTTTCTGGTAGTACTCATTTTCACATTTGTTTTCTTAGCAACTCTCTGGTGCAAGAAAACATGACTATGCTGATAGCAAGATAAAAGAATTTGAAGAAAGAATCCAGTATCTTGAAAGGGAACACAAAAGGTGATGTTTGCTTGAAAAACACAGCTCAATATGTTTACAAGACTTTGAAAGTGATCTGGACAATTGTTGGAGTTAGATAAATTTTTGTACATTTGAGACGTCGACTTATGCAAAGACAACTTTGAATGAGCTGCAGATAATACCAAATTCGCCGTAATAAACTATCCACTCTTGGCAGTCCACTATATATCATACACTTGACTGATTTTGAAGATTCATGACTTGATCTCTCGCAAAAAGCTTGAATTAGATTCTAGGAATCCTTGCAGGCTTGTTTGTTTTCAGTTTTTAGAGCTATTAAGCGAGTTTCTTAAAATTTACTTTGTCGAGAGTAAAAACGATAAAAAGTTGTCGATCAAATTTTCTGAAGGCTTGGCATGAATGGACAAAGAGAAAACTTTTTGGGGTATCTGCGTATTTAGAATCTACGAAGTTGTAGAATCACTGGCTCGCCTTCCTCTTAGAATTTAAGAACAAAATTAATCTGTAAGAAACAGCTCCAACTGAAATTTTTAACGGTTTTTTATCTTTACTCCTTAGATTTGTCCACAAAGTTTTCCAGCTCGATCCAACAACAAAAGATGTCCCATGGGAAGCACGACCGTATACAAGAAAAAGGAAACAGGTAACACATACGTATATTCTTCACTCATGTCTCAAATTTATATTAGCTACTAAACAGACATCCCGGGGGGGGGCGGCGGATACATAACAACTTGAGGATACGGGTATGTGTCGCCCAAATGAGTGAGTTTTGGGGCTCCTAATTCTCTAAACAAGGGTTACTCTTTCGGCAGATTTTCCTTAAACATGGATGGGTTTGGCAGAAACTGGCAAGAAACAGTAAAAATGGGTTAGGTTTCTGCCAAAGTTCCTTGTAAAACCGGATATGACCGCAAGTTTGCGTAATTAGAGGAGGATAGCTTTCTGAAAACCGGGTTGCAGACCCCCGTCCATCCGCAAATCATGTACCCCTTGGGACAGACATACCACGAACCAAGGAGGTGCATTTGACCAGGTGATCTTCCGGGACGTGGCGTCAAGACTTCGAATAGATAAGGTAAATCGAAAAAGAAAATGCCACGATATAAACGTCGGTCGTGTGTCGTCGGATCCGTAGATACCCGTTCCTTATGCCAATATTCTGCAAATACATACCCGACTCATAGTTTATTCCAAAACCTTGAAAATCGGTACCGTTCCTTATACCCAAATTGTGAAAATTGATACCGTTCTTTATACCAGTATCTAGCAAATCGATATCTTTGCCGATAGCACGTTCTGCACCCAAAATATATATAGTGCACCCCCGGTACCACAGAGTAATGGAGAGCATTAGCCAAAATTTTACATACTCTGCATTCAGAAACTTCGTCTGAAGATAATTTTAAGTTTGTTGAGTTGAGTTAATGTTAAGTTCAGTTAGGGTCGGTTAAGTTAAGTGAAGTTTGTTGAAACCTCTTCTCTCGAATTTACTAATTTTCTAACATTCTACCCATAACATTTATGAATTTATGGTTATGGTTTGGCCTGTTCTATCATCTGTTACAACTTTGCCAACAAAGTAACCAGACCTGACCTATCCCTTCCCAGGACACAACTATAGATGGAAAAATTGAAAAAAGGGCTTTCAAGAAAAAGCCGATCGAAATTTGTCAGAGTCTACTTGAAGACAAGGTATGCAACATCTATTACTTGGTTTTCTATTTTACACCGGGTGAGTAAAAAAAAGCGCCCGACGTTTGAAAGGCTGCTGCTCCCTCAGTATGTAAGCAATGATATTTTGCAATATCTGATTGAATAGCTAACATGTTCAGTTATTTTCAGAATTTTTCCTGGCTGAAATCGGTCACTCCGTTCAGATTCTGTAAGCGATTTTCTAAAAAGATTCCCTTCCAGAAACCTTAAAAACGTGCTAAAGTTACAAGCAAGTTTCCCAAACGCGTTTACCACACAGCGATGACTTTCAGCACACTTTAGCACGTACTTTCCTATTGGTGGGCTGAAAAGTCTTCCCCCTAGTGTGAATAACTTATTCAGGGGGATTCCATTCTCCCAAGAGGACAAAATACATGAGCACATCCAAGAGTAATAAATGCTAGGAAGGAGAACAAAGGGAAATTTTGCTTGGTGTTTTCCCTTATCATTGCAGGTTTTCGAAAGGGGCTTTCTGCTGAAAATCTCCTATTGCATTGGGAAGGAATGTCCGATTAAAACCGGGTAAATTACTGAACCTAATTTGACATATCGGGGATAAAGCAAAACAGTTTTCAATATCATTGCTTTTATATTCAGGGAGCAGGATTTTTTCAAACGCCGCCGGGCGTTTTTATTGACGCACCCGGTAGTTCAATTTTGAACGTTTGCTGCTGTTCGTATGACAATCCAGTGGTTTATACTAACCGAAGTAAATTATGAAATTTTATACCCCATTCACATTTGCAAGTTTAAGCCACACCAGGTTATGGAATGGAGCCTTCTGAACAAACTGAATGCGCTTAAATTTAACCTAATTTCGATAAAGCTGGTTTAGCTCTGTCAATGTGAATGTTGCTGCAATTTCGGAGGTTTAGGTGTATTTGTTGTTGTAGTTGTTTTATTATTTTTATTTTTTCCCTTTGCTTCTAGCTTTTATCTTTACGTTAAATGGCCGCAGGGTAGACACAGCCTTGCGCACCTTGCGGTATCGTTTAGGTAGTGTAGTAGAGAAACTTTATAAGTAGTATAACTGGTAGAGTAATTTTGTAAGTAGTGTAGTTAGTGATATGTTATGTAAATGATTATTGAGTATAAAAAAAAATGTGAATGTGGTATTTAGCTGTTTTCGATCGATTTGGGCAGTAGACTGGCTGCCCCAGCCAATACAGTAGCCTTCAAGGAATCACTCGTAGGTCGGGCAGTAGGCCGCCAAAATAAACTGATCACTGAGTGTGTTTGCTGTAGCTTGAATCATCAATCGTCGCAATTGACCTAATGTACGATATTTCATGGGCACTTCTTCATGGTGCACCCGTTAGCTTTTTTTATGCATCCCAGAATAGTCTCTAGAACAAATTCGTACTAGAAACTGCAGCTAAAAGATTTTTTGAATGATTGTTGTTTCAATCGACATATTACCCACATAGCTAATCAAGTTAAATTGAATATAAACCCAAAGGAAGTCACGTGGATCAAGTTCTTTTTTATATTCAATAGAATTGTTTACGATGACGAATTGCCTGAGACGCTAGCTACGAATTGCTACACTACACTACTAGGACGATAGAAAACATATTTTCGGAGAGAGGAGAATTTATGAGCAAGTTTTCATTACCGACTTAAACAAAGCATCTGGAGGTCTGGATATATCCTAAGCGTTGCTGTTAGAATTCTTGTATTTGAATAGAATCATACCTGTTCATGTCGACTCTTTCATTGATTAGGCACAAAAGGCTCAAAACATCTCTGAAACTATGCTTAAATTTGAGCTCTGATAACGTTCACTACTTTCTCTGTAGAGGGAAGATGTGTCAGATGATGATAATGATGTTTATGGCCTTAAAAATAATAAAATCACCTGTCGCAATACATCTGCAAAGGACAGTGATACAGCAAAGACTCCCCCGATTACCGAGAGGAAGGATTTGGTAAGTTGTTCCTATAGATTTCTCCACAGATATTAGATTAAAGGGAGTGTAACAAGTCTCCAGCAGCCGATTTGGTAACTTAGTCCTGTAGATTTCTCCACAGATATTAGATTAAAGGGATGGAGTGTAACAAGTCTCCAACAGCCTACATGCAAACTCGAAGTTAACTTGATTTCTGGTGCCTTATCAATCGATAGTGGATCCCTGAGTTTCGAGAAATGTGTCTATAAAAAGGGTTCACATTTTCCATCGTTTTAGAGTCGCCATTTGTCGAAAAGATAATTCTGAAATGCGCTAACTGTTCTTGCAACTTTCGTAAAGTACAACAGCTTGAAGAGCAGTTACTGAAGAGGATGAATATCCAATCGTTTAACTAAATCTTAGTGTATTTCTGAATTATCTTTTAATATTTTATGTATCACTTTAAGTTGGCTGTTGGGTTCAGATATATGTCTTCTTCGTTGAAGAGAGCGCCATTTTTGGTTATGTATCTGTTGCATAGTTTTATTTAAAGATTTCATTTTATTTCTATTTTTGTCCTGTGCTTTAGAGTGAAGAGAAAGCAAGCGAAGCATCTTCTAGCACATCGTCTGCATATGCCTTGGTAGAATACGAATCTTCTGATTCAGATGCAACTTGAATGAAATTGATTTGATGACCATATGCAACAAGATGATCCTTGAAGCTCCCCTGCGAGCAAAGAGCACGTCGTGATTCCGAAATTCGCAACGATTCTTCATCTGGAAAGTTCCTGGATTCATTACTTGAGTCTGGAATCATGCCGGGGGAGGGGGGGGGGTACTCGGTCTGCGAATTTACGGGGAAGTGCCGCTGGAAAATCTGAAAAAAGCTACCCTTTCCCGGAGTCAAATTCCTGAAAACGATACCCTATTGCTCTTAAACAATACCCTGCCTTGAGTTCCTTCAGTCAAGATTGTGCCCTTCCCTGGAAATTCGAAAGAAGTCTATCGGAAAATGTGGAAACTTTGCCATCCAAGCGGTTTTTTCACATTCGCAGAGTGCAAATGTCCTACAGCGACGTTTCGGATCGGAGTCCAAAATGAAAAATAAGGACCCTGTCGTGGAGCCAATTTTTACAAAAATGATACCGTGTCCCGGAGTGGGAATCCTGGAAATGATAGATACCTTGATCAGTGGCACGTTCCCGTACAGAAAAGTATATGAGTACCCCCACCCCCCCGGAGAATCAAGCCTTCCTGTGTGTGCCGATGGATTGAAAAGATCGTGAAGAACATGTGTTTAGCCCAAGACGACGACGCATTGGTGACATCATTATTTATTGGAGATATACGGCAGGACAACTCAGGAAAACAAAACTACGCTACAGAAAGTATGCTTTATAGACTTGCCAACGAACCTACTTCCACGCTACAACCACAACTTTGCAGATTAGTGCCTCTCTTCAGCTGTTGTGTAATTGACTGAACTGGAAGATGAATAACGAATAATGCCGTGTAGGACTTTCAAGAATTTCTGCTCAGTAAATCACGGGGGGGGGGGGTTCTCGGCAAAATTTCGGGTAGGGGGGTGCCGCCCACAGTTTCAAAATGTGACCGTTGGCTAGACCAATTTTTGTGAAAATGATACCCTTGGCTAGGCTAATTTTCCCTTCAAAAGTGCTCTGAAATGGCGTTTTCTAGACAAAACTTGCCAATTTTTCGCATTTTCTGGACCAAAATTTTAAAAAAGTTGGGGTTTTTTTACAAAAATTACCGAATTTTGACATTTCTTTGACCAAAATTGCCAAATAGCATACCCTTGCCTAGACTTAACTCGACCAGAATTGCTAAAAAGTACACCGTTGGCTAGACTAGAAGTCCAAAAAAGTATACCCTTGCTGGCGGCACATCCCCAGGTACCTTTACTATGGAAGAACCCCCCCCCCCTTGCAGTAAATACAGTAGATGTTACAACAGTGTTGCAACATTTCTGAACACTCAATGTTGCTTCTGTTTAGTTTCTGTATAGGAATGTTTCTTGGGCAATCTTTGGAATCGAAAGTTTCTTGCAAGCACAAATTATCACAAACAAGATAATACCTTGTAGTGGAGAATTTCTGGAAAGTTTTAGTAACATATGGTGGTATAGGATAGGATCAACAAAAAACGTAAAGGCTTTTATTTGACAATATGGATCTCTACCGATCTTCTTTCTTGTTTTCATTTGTTGTCATTGCCTTGATGTGCTGTTTTCTGTTGAATTGAAATTCAACTTATCCAATATAAGCACAGGGGAAGATAAAATCTAAGGGGTCTACCCGATAGAAAGTCCATTATTTAGCAACATTTTTGCCCCACTATGGGCGAATTTTTGTCCGAAAGAGTCTGATTTTTGTACTTTTGAAATTGAGGCCAAGTGCTATAGGTAGGAAAGCTCGCAACCATCTCGCAACTATAGCACTTGGCATCAATTTTAAACTTTCATTTCCAAAGGCAGAGATTCTCAATTTTGATAGTTTGTCATCAGTTATGAATCATCAGTAATAAGGTCATGAATCGTCATGATCTTCCCATGCGATCTGAACCCAAGTATCAAATTTGGAAAGACACGGACCTTAAGTTATGAATGAATAAAACTGAAATGGAAATAATTCTCAACATGTGCCAGGATTCCAAGACTTTTGGTTTCCAAATTCTAGCTGTTGAAAATACAGTAAAAACTCACATAAAGAAACTGCGGATTAAAAGATAGAGATCCTCAAAGCTGCTTTTTGGTCAGTTAGGCACCTTCGATATAGAAATTTATGTTTCTGGTGTCAAATAAAAACTTTGGCCTGATAAAAGAGATTGCCAAAGTTGTTGGTAGTAGATTATTTGTTCGGAGGCTCTTTTATGTAGCAATGATAAATGTATAGGAGTCTTTAACAGAAAATCCCAGGTTTTTTGTGGACTTTTTACTGTATTTTGTCCACTTTTACCTAATCAAACATGAGGATGGCCACGCATTTTGAAATTTGACAGAGATTTTTTCCATATTTTATATTATTGCATTTGAGGTCATGGTATCGATTTTCTAAGGCGAGGACACAGTTGTTATCTTATCAATGTGAACATTGAGATATTTTGGGAAAAGAGGAACCCAAGATAAATCAGACGGATCAGGAAGACTAAACTTAACTATTGATCGCTCTTTAGTGACTGTATAGGGTATGTTCTACCCTACTTCTGGGGGCAAAATTGGCCAAAGGCCTCACTATATGCTGCGAGGGAACTGGTGCTGCGCATCAACGTGAATGAAAACAATGTGTTGTTGCTTGCTGCAGCTTGTGGCCTAACCTTGTTGGAAGTGAACTTCAGAGGAGAGTCGGTGAATTTTTGAGCTTCTCTTTGCAAGATAGAACAGAGTTTGTTAAAGAGAAGATTATTATTACGATTTTAAAGGCTTCAAATCCGCGGAAAGAAGACCACAACTTTGCTTAGCCGCTTGGGTGGAGTGTGAAATGTGATTTACTACACAAGGAAGCCGCCAACTCCTGCTGGCTAGGCCCATCCTGGTCTGGTGGAGACTGAAGCTTTGTATCGTGTTGTTTGCTGATTTTTGAAGATATGTCTGATAGGCATCAAACTGTTTCAGTGACCCAGTCAACTGGCAAAGAAAGAGCCTTTGCTCAGAGGTTACAAAGGTAGCTGAATTATATTGATCTGATAGGAGAGTGATGATTGGGCGCACTTTGGTTGCTGGACTCCATTTCCTTGTTTGTGTGAATGAAATAAGGCCTAGCTGGTCAGCTAATTGTTAATAGAATGAAACCAAGTTTTAGAAGGTTCATTTCAGGTCGCACTTAGCTTGATATTTTTACTTTGCTTAAAAGAATACATGACATTGGAGAACAATAAATTCTCTAATGTTCAGTATAGATAGTATAGATTGAAATTGCAAATATATTTTGTTGACAACAGTTTTGCAGATAGCATGGATTTTTGAGAAGACATTACAGGCAGGCAAACATATCTTGATGCCAGGAAGTAGCTGTTATGGCTGCCTGCAAATGCAAAGCTAAGAAATGGCGCAAGTGAGGAATTCATACAGAACTTTTGGAATTACGGAAGTCTTTTTCACATCATTCTTATTCAAAGACTTACCATTGCTAAAGCATGAGTTGTTGACTGCCGATGATTCATTTAATAATTTCAGTTCAGAGGAAGGTGATGAGAATTAGTGTGGCTCTGATGTTTATTGATGGAAGTTTTAGCTATTCTTAAAGGAATCTACAGTAAATAAAACAATGTTTTATACGATATGTAAAATTTCAAAGCTAAGGGGATCATTGTAGTAAAAAGGTCAACTTGAAGCTGGGGAGTTTCCAACTAGTATATTAATGCTGCACAATGGGGTTCCATGGCAGTCTCTCATATGGACCAAAAGGAAATGATAGAAGGAAGGCTATTCATAGTGACAGTAAGACTTAAACTTTAAACAGCTAAACAGGTGATAAACCGAAGATGGACATAGTCAAAATGGTCAAGGCTGGATACGAAATTGAGAGCCAAGTTTAACTTATTGTTCTTTCATTTTCCAAGAATTTTTATTTCAACAAGTAAATAGTGATAAGATTGCAGAAATTACAGCAGCTGATTACAATGCAACATCAGAATAAAAGGTGTATTGGCATATAAACTTGTTATCAAATAGAATTGACATGAATTAGGAGACATTCAAGTAACACTGTTTTTTGTTTCTCTCAATAGAAGTGGAACATCAGCAGTTGACAACAGAAGAATATCAAATGCTGACTCAATTGGAGGGTCATCAAAGAGAGCATCAATTTGCTTTCCTGTGAGCAACTTTAAAATGTTATGTTTGCATGCCTAAATGAATTATGCAAGATTCATAAACAAATGCAATAGAAATTTCTAGACCTACACAGCCTCTGAATGAGAATTTTAACTTGATTTCAAAACTTGATTTCTTAATCAATACAATTGGTTCATGCTTTGTAAAGAATCTTAGGAAGATACCTGATAGAATTGCCATTAGCCCATTTGCAGAAGCTAGGAGGATTTGATAAATGAATTAGCATCAATTTGATTTAATGTGTTGGAAAAGATTTCAGAAAATTGATTTTTATCTAATAAATGATTTAGAAATTCAGGTTTTGATGTGTAAATTGCATTTCATGACATTGGTTCTTGACAGAATCAAGAAAAGACTTTTGATTTGTCAACAAATTATTTCATCAATGATCTTCAGCCACATAAAGTGAGCAGGTCCTTTGCTCAGAGATAAGAATTTAGATAGTTTACAAAGTCTTACAGGCAGAGTTATGAAATGGCTGTGAGTTTCATTATGCACTTCAATTTTGTCATACACCAGCTGGATAAAAAAACATCACATGTTTGAAAATTGCTTTTTGTAAAGAAACCTTGAGATATTGGAATGAACCGAAATTTGGTTGATAGAGGAAAAATTGAGAAGTATTTTTGGTGACTTTTTTTCTGTTTTTCTGAACATCATGAATGCAAGGTAAAGTTTATTAAGATTCTGTGGCACTGATATGCCTGGCAATCTCCTCATAGAGGTATATTTCATTCCTCTCAAAGGGGCAAGGATCAGCTCTTTCAAATACAATGATTTACATGATCTGATATGTTTGTAACAATCTATTTTTAGGTCCTGAACGAAATGAAATTTATTTGCATGTTTCTGTAAATTGGAAGATTGATTATCTATTTTTCTTGCATTTTGAATGAAGGAATTTTCATACATCCAATCTTTTCCATATTCACAATTGTCAGAAAAATAAAATAAATTTCACAAAAATACTTTAGAATTTTGGAGATCAATCAAATTTTGATTCATTCAAGTACTGTACCTCAAGGATTCTCTGCGAAATGAACTTTCAAACATGTGCAGTTCACTTTGATCTACCCTTTATTGAACTCTAGCCCAAACCTTTCATGCGTTTCTTGCAGCTGACATTATCTGCTTCCAACTGACTCTTAAATTTTTTCATTCTTTCCTAGCAATCATTCAGTGATGTTGCAGACCCACTTGATTTTGAGGATTTCATATTACAACATCAACCACTAGCAGATGAAACTGATGGTGTCTCAAGCCTTGCTGAATTTCCAGATGATGATATTGAAGTCACAACCTTTCCGAGAAAATATAGAACAACAGAAACTTCCATTCCAAGAGAAATCGGGTTGGTTACATTTCATCTATTTTTAGTTATTAATTCTTTGTATTTTACAGACAAGGTGTCAAATACAATTTATTTCCTTTCTTCTTCCTGCTATGGAGTCATATGTTTTAGATGCAAGCTTCTGTTTGCTGTCAAACTCCCTTTTTCTTTCCAAGTTAGTTCTGTAACAAATAAAAGTTCTTTCACAGGTCTTTGCTCTATTCCTGTTTGCTCTATTTTGCATGCTCCTATGTAGATGACCACTGAAAAGACTTTGAATGATGTACTATTGGTACTATTTCTCTGATGGATTAGCCATTACTCTTTGATGTTTTCAAAACTATGAATTCCAGAAGGTTGACAAACATAGAGTTATTATATATGAAAGTATTGATGAAAGTGGTGTAGTAAACATACAGTATATATGAATTATGAAATATATAAGGATGTGAAATATGCAATACAGATGTAAAGATTGCAACAGGAAGCCATTGTTTTCTTCAGGGCTGCTGCTGATCCACACGTCAAGGACTGTGAGAGAACATATACTCAGGATTGGTCAGTTGTCAACAGAAAGTAAGTCAAGCCACTTTTGATACCCTTAAACGTGATCAAAAGCAAACATCTTTGCTACAAAGCTCTTAGCAAATGAATTTTTGAAACTTTTCTGGTACCTTCCTCAAATCTGCCTTGGAGTTGAGTTGATGGGAGCTTAATTTAAACAAATTAATGAAAAATGCTGTCTAAAGTTGCTTTGACAGTTGCTGTGATTGTTACAAGCTTGGCTTGTACTGAACATAACCCACATAATGGACAATGATTTTGATTGTACCTACCATTGAAACCGCTATACTATACTTTGAAGGGAGAAGCTTTTGTGGGAAGAAACTTTTGTGGGAAGAGACTTTCGTGTTTTTCATGTTTGACTAAAATTTGTGACATTTCATTCTAACTTCGTCAAAGTTCATTGACACAAAATTTCCTTAGATATCGAAACAAATATTGATGTATATAATCATCCTCTTTTTTAACAAAAACCCTTTTTAAGTATGCTACTTCAAGGATATTTATGGATGATTTGGAAGAGTCATCAAAGGTTGGAGGAAGTTTCTGTTCTTATGTTGTAAGATATTTCTGGTAGATTGATTTGACAAACATACAGAAAGAGGATGATGACATAATATATGTCTTCTACTAAGACCATTCATCATCTCTCCTGATCAAGTTTGGTCTTAAAAGTCATATTTTGTACCAAAACACGAAAATTACATGTTCTGTTTTTTCCTTACTATGTTGTTGTGCATTCATCTCATAATGGAAATGCTATCCCTGCCATTGTTATTGGGGGGGGGGGATGTTATCCATTGCGTTTTAAACCCTACAGTTTATATTGTATTGTATCAATTTCTTAATATTATAATAACTTGTAAATATTTCGTCGTAGCAAATGATAGATACATACTTGTGTAAACATGCTGTATCTTTCTAGGTACCAATTCAGAGCTTTATTTGGTGGCACTGGAGCAAAGAAAACATCCAGAACTGACAGTTTCACCCAGAAACTTTTCAAGCATGTCTATGAAGTTGACTCCAAATTAAAATTGGTAACTTTTTCATACATCCTTTCTTCTTGCTCAAATCTCTCCATTCCAGTTAGAAAGTTAATGATGTAGATTTTACTGAGAGATTAGACAAAATTGCCATAAGTTGTTGATATTTCCATATGCTGTGCATATGGCAATTTCAGGAAATATGACAAATCTACTTGAACAGTTTGTAAGCATCCCACTTTCTCGTAATTCTCTAGCCCTGCTTAGCCCTGTCAGGTTTCAAATCTCTAAATCAATGCAAAATGGTGGGTGTAAGATTTTATGACATATTTCTTTTGACTGAATCACTTGAAAGAGACGTTAGCTACTAATCTATAGTTCTACCATTGTTCATTTCAGAAATCTTCTGTTCTTAGAAATCACAGTTAATTTTATATTATAATGCATTTGAGAATGTGACATCATGAAATTTTTAAATACTGTAGCAGATTTTTTGCTTCATACCATAATGCAAAAGTCCATAATTTTTTGCATTTTCATCAAAAGTTTGGAATTTACAACAGTATTCATTTTGTTCAAACTTTTTCTTGAATTCCTCAAGAAGAAGATAACACTTCTCTACTTCCGAAAATAACGAGGATTTCAGAAAAATCAAGTGCTAGGATTATAGTGAAATAGCTAATGTTTCTTTGAAGCCATTCAGTTCAAGGAAATAGATCATTGGTTGTTGAATTTTACACCAAAATATTTGAAGATTTAGAACCTATCCTGCTTGCTTCTTCTCTTTTTTGTAAACAGCAGATCACATGAAGTTTTATTCACTTCTAACTGAAATTTTGTCTCTAGACATTGTGGATTCTAAAAAAGAACATATGATTGCTACCCTCCTTTCTGTTCACTGCCAGATTTACATTGTTTTGGTTCAGTTTTATCCTAACACCTGCACCAATCTCAAAATATAATAAACAAACTATTTTAGTGAAGCATTAAGATATATTATTGCCAAGTGTTTCATGAATTATTAATACCAAATTTAAAGAAAATAAAAAGTTTTAGACAAACTTACTTGATTTGATAAAGCATTTGTTCTTTAATACCATGTCTCCTTTTGATAATAATTGGACATTAAGTTCTGTCTGTCAGCCTTCAGGCCATCGGGCGTTAAACTCGGTTTGTATGTTGACTTGTGAGGCAGTTTTGAGTTATAGAGCATGGATTTTGATGATGTAACGATATCAGCTATATGCTATACTGATGAAGATGTATGTTTTAATTGCTTTTGTGGTATTTTCTCTTAAACGGTAGCGCAATTTTTGATTATCGAAGTGTTACTGTACTAATGCATTATTGTTTGGGAAGAGAAGTCGATGGCCAACAATTTCTGCAAAGCGGGACATATTTGTTTACCAACGTTTTAGTTTCTATGAGTTTCTAGATTTTCCAAGGGCGTATTGCAAAAACAAAACAACGTTCTTCAAGTGCAGACTTCTAAATACACTACAGAGATGGAAAGGAAAAACAGTTTCAGCACAACTCGTTCTTAATTTGAGTACAGATTTTGGTATTTGCGTAAGTACTCAAACACGAAAGCTAGTAAAAGCGTAGGTATTTACACAGAGTTTCTGTACAGGCCGTGCACACGTTAACATGACAAGAATTCTTTGTATTTAACAAGAATTATTGAGCCATCTGACAGACTGAAATTTTTTTCTAAACAAGCATTCATCGGCAAGATAACCATGTTAAGGTGCCCAAGGTCTGTTCTGTATCTAGCTACATTTGAGCCTGCACTGAAAAATTTTTGGAAGATTAGCTTTAAGGCTGCTCTTCATATCAAGCGTTTTGAGCGCACGGGCGCTGCGACCATGATTTGCTAATTCGGTTGTGATCGCAAGCACCCGCAGTGAGAGCTGAACTTGTTCCTACTCCCAAAGCACCCAAATATCAGCCGCTTACGATCATAGTGATTGCTGAAGCTTATAAACTGTGCATGCTCCCATTTGGTCGCAGCACCTGCACACTCAGAACGCTGGATATGCAGAGCAGCACTTACGTTGATAAAGTTAAGAATATTCACGATTCTAACTCTTGATTGTACTTATTTTCATAGGGAGAACAAGATGATAAGAAATCTGCAGCAGACAAGGCCTACAATGACATGCCAAGAGGAAGCTGGGCATCAAGGTATATGTTTGTAAACATCATGATGTAAAAATTGCCCGACTTTCATTATGAACACTTAAACGCAACATAAGTTAATCTGTGAAATAAAAAACGTGAAAGCCTACAAAAGAATAAAGGGCAAAATGAACCAGCAAAAGAACAACAGTTCATGTTAACTTTGTGTCATGTTCTTTCGAGGGTGTAACTTTTACCCAACAGCTTAACCAATGATGTGATGGAGTTTTTTGAATGAGTTCGTCGTTCAACAAGTTTTAAGTATTTGTTCCGTAATATTTCTTCAGACCGTATAGGGTTGAACTCCTAGGAAGAATGACTAGCCAGTGAGAATCCCTTTCAAAGAAAATTATTAGGTTGCTGTTTATATCGGTGAGATTGAGAATGAATTTTCATAAGCTCGAAGAAAAAACTCAGATCTCGTCCATCCATTCTACTACTTTGAAATGCATCGAAGTTCTTCCTTAAAGCTCTACCGGGAGTACCAAACGGACCTTAATTAATTTGAAAGCCAAACAGAACGAAAATGTTTGCCCGAGAGCTCAAATGGCTGTCGAAATTATTCTCAGCAAGCAAGATGCAGGACAAATTAACAAGCTACAAATCCCCGTTTATTGGGTCTTTTAAGGTTTAAAATTTTGAAAACAAAGAGAAATAAAGCTTTTCCTTGCATTTTGCCATCATTTGAAGTACTCAATGTTTGAACTCTTTACATTTGTTCTCTCTGTGGTATATATAGCTTTGTTTCTTCATATTCATCAGCCTGTACTATCAGTGTTATTACCTAAAAAGGCGATGCCTAGGCATCAGAGATTTGAAGTGATAAACCTCAACCTTATTGATCTTCCTTTGTTTGCAGCATATTTGATCTGCAGACATCACAACCAGACGAGCTGCTATCTGGAATCCTAGAATCAATCCCTCAAGAAGACATTGACCAACAGAATGAAAATGAGAGAAAGAAAGACCGCGTCCATCAATTATTTTCAGTTTATATTCCTAATGAAGAGGTATTTTTATAGGATTTTTTGCGAGTCAGTTATCTGAAAAATGGTTTGAAGTTTCATCTTTTTGTGTTGTGAGTTCAAAGTGTAGTCAAGTCAATTCAGTATTTTGTGCTATCGTATAATTCATCATGTAACGATGCTTTTGAGTTAGGAGCTGTCTGTTAGTTTGAATGAACTCTCTGTGTTGCTCACATGGAATGTCTTGTTGGTCGACATGTTATGGTGACCAAGTGTGCAAACTTTTCCTGTGATGAAATTTTGAGATATACTACACTCGAAATCGTAGCTTAAACTTTACATTTCCACCTACTTTATATTTGATGGAATAGAACAGGCATTGAGCTAAATGGGTCTTCACGACTCAAATTAAATGTTATCTGATAAATTCCCATTTTGGTTGCAGGAAGAAAGCTTTGTCAAGAAAGCCCCCTCCATCATTCCACATGAACACTTTGGACAAAGGATTCTTATCAAGTGTATTGAACTAAGGTAATATCGAATTCTTTTCAGAAGCTCATTTCAGAAGCACTTATCATCATCATTTTGAAAGATTTATTGCAACTGTCAGATGTAATTTCGTTTCTTATTGATCTATGTACTTGGTCTTGTTTCAACTGTCCAGTCTCCCAAATAATCACATCTTGATATTTTTAGGCTTGATCTCGACGTTGAACCCATGTTTGCTGTCATGGCACTTTACGATGGAAAAGCAAAACGAAAGGTATTATTATCATACCAAACTTAACATTCTGGGCGGACTCCTTATTGTTTACATGTATTTCACTGTATTATAAACAGTTAATTAATGCAAGTAGATGCAATGATAGTATGAAGTTTTCACTTTATGTTTAGGGTCATGAAAGGGAAGTTCTTTTTGAGTGAGAAATTTATTGTATTAAAATCATGACCAGCCATAAATTGCAGGTTTTACATTTAAATTAAGTCCTTTAATCATTAGAAAATTGTAAATATTTTCTTAAAGGATGTGCTGTTTACCTAATTTCACTTCCTAAATTTCTTTATTGTTTGAGCTTGTTAATATTCTCTATTTGAATGTGAAAGAGTGTATTTTTAACTGAAAAGTTTCTTGCATTAAGGTCATAAAACCCCATATGCAGCAAGTTTTTCTGTTTAACTTGAAACGTTCATTTTATCAGAAGGTTGCATATATTTCCAAAACATGCTCTGTTTTCTTGAATCGCTCTAAGTTTCGTAAAGATTTTGAGCATATGTTAGATTTCACAATATGAAAGTAGAAGATTGTATTTTTGTGCGACAAAGAATCTTATCAATTCATTTCATACGTCTATTTGCCTCCAATAACACTGACATATCTCATCTATTCCTCAATTGCTTCTCTTAGATTTCAGAGAATTTTCACTTCGATATGAACAAAGATTGGCATAAGAAAATGATTGCACCATTCATGGGTAAACAAGATATTTCGTCATTGGCAAGGTCGTGTATATTCTCAGTTACATATCCATCCAGTGAGGTATTTCTCGTCGTCAAACTTGAAAAGGTTTTACAACAAGGAGATATCAGTGAATGTGCTGAACCCTATACCAAAGATGCTGAAAGTTCAAAGGTATATAGTTACATTCCAGTTTTAACTCTTGAATTTTTACAGGATTAATCCGAAAATTCCAACTACGGGGTGAGTCGAAAAAAGCGCCCGGTGTTTCAAAGGCTACTACTCCCCAAGCATGTAAGCAATGATAATTTGCAATATCTGATTGAATATCTAACTTGTTCAATTATTCTTAAATTTTTATGGCTGAAATCGGTCACTCCGTTCTCATTTTGCAAAGGATTTTCTAAAAAAATTCCCTTCGAGAAGCCTTAAAAACGTGCTAAAATTGCGAGCAAGCTTCCCTAATATGTTTTCCTCAGAGCGATGACTTTTGTACACTTAAGCACGTGCTATCCTCTTGGGGGATTGATTTATTCTTCTCCCTAGTATGAATAACTTATTCAGGAGGATTCCATTCTCCCAGGAGGACGAAATGCATGAACACATCCAAGTGTCATTGTTTGCCAGAAAGGAGAACTAAGGGAAATCTTGCTTTTTGTTTTCCTTTGGGTTTTGCAGGTTTTCGAAAGGGGCTTTCTGCAGAAAATCTCCCATTTCAGCGGGAAAGAATGACTGATTAAAGCCAGCTAAATTACTGAACGTAAATAGACATATCAGAAATAGAACAAGACAAGTGTCAATATGATTGCTTTGATATTCAAGGAGCAACATTTTTCAAACGACGGGTCTTTTTATTCACTCACTCGTTTACGTTTTTGAATTAATTATCCTCCAATCTCGACGATTTACATAGCAGTTTGAGGTAGAGATTAAGGGTATGTTTCCATTACTCTGTTTTCAAATCACCCGGTTCTTAGATGATCTTGAACCGTCTCCATTACTCTGTTTTCATCAAGAGGAATTGGCCAAAAAACGGAGGTGTTTCCAATACTACGCGTTCATTCACTTTCATTGCCCATGTTTGGACTAAATGCTTGCTTTGTTTTTGGTGACAAATGGTTTCTATCACTGTATCATTTTTAAATGTCTCCGTTTTCGGTGTTTCCTTTAAAAATGATGCGTTTCCAGTCTCTCCGTTTTCAACTCACCTCATTTTGAGCAGTGCTTTCAAATGTCTTTGCTTTCGATTGTCTTAGTTGGATACACAAGCCGAAAACCCTCACATTCCACTGCGTTTTTATATGCAAGCGGAGAAACGGAAATGATCTCTAAAGGGATAAAACTTAGATCAGAAAGCTCGTTAAACTAAAGTCCTATCGTTATCGTATTTGATTGTTATTCTTCTGTGGGCTTATTTCTTTTTTATCATAAACTTTGTTGAATTTGTGTCTTTTCTGGGTTGTAACGGCAATCGAATTTGATTTCCTTCATCGAATTTCTGAACCCTTGAATCCAAACGACTCCTAAACTCAATTCTTTTTATTTCAGAACAAAGATAAGGCGAAGTCAAATGCGGAACAATTCTGTGAGAAATATGGTGGCTTTCGAATGCCCTTTGCATGGACCGCAATTCATTTGATAGATGTCATCAGTGGAGCCACCGGGGGAGGTGACAGTGGAAACCAAGCTGAAAAAGAGAATTCCCTTACCCGCGAGGGATCTGCTAGGCGGGTATGTATTAAATTTCCATTTGAGCCAATGAATACTTCATCAATGTTTAGTACGACTGACTTTAGGATCAAGACTGAAATGCGTTTGATTGAATGAGTTAATGAGTTTTGAGTGAATGGTCGAATTTCAACGGTCCGACTTTGTGCTAGCCTGCGTGCAGTCTCAACTCCTCCTCGAAGGAAAAGTAGAGTCTGCGCAACAACGAATCAAAGCTCGTAACAGCCTCGCTTGGATACGCAGTGGTGATCAATTTTGATTGTTTTCGCATTGTGTATGATCCAATCAAATCCATCTGGCAACTTTCTGCCAGATTGGTTTGATTGTGGTTTCTTTTGTTCATTATTCACTGCCTTTCTCAATACAAATTTCGAATTGCGCGGTGCCAAAAAACAGAGCAATAAACAAACCTCACGAACTTTAAAATCCCACTGCAAAGAATCTTCTCTGAGCTGTTCGTGTCAGACTGCCTGAGTTGCAATTTCTTGTACTTGTGTTTTGACGCTTTATCTAAGGAGAACAGCTTTTGGGAGTTCAGGTTCGCTGGCCAGCATCAACTGAAATTTTGAAACTGCAGCACTGCAACGGTACGACCACCAGGAAGTCGTTACAACTCACATTGCAGCTTACTCTGTTTACCAAGACATGGCCTTCGCCACTTGAAAACAGCTCGAAATTTACGTCGAAATTTATCTTGTTGGAGCGACGCAGCGAAGACAATATTTGAATGTAAGAAACTCAGAAATAAAAGGGGCAGTGTTTCTCAAAAACAACATCAGTGTCAATTCAAATTACAAAAGCGAATGTCGTTGGACGGCAATAATATTTCAATGGGGATTAATGTTCTACGCTTCTCAATGAAAAGGGTGGAATGTTATCATTGCCCACTTTTGAATGCCATCAGCCTATATTTTTCCATGCATGAGAAATTCAGTTTTATATTGATAATAGCAGGTTTCATAAATTCATCTTTCCTCAGGCAAGAACGTCGAAGTTGAAGCGAATTCAGCCCAATTTTCCATGTCCCTTCAAAGTTTCAATCGCAGATCTTCGCATTAAACGGGTGTAACGCGCGATCAAGCGGTTCATTTCAGCATTATATCAGCATTGCCGCGCGTCGAGAATATCAGACAGAGGCTGCCACTTTTGCAGCGTCAGCGTTACGAGCATTATTTCGTTGTTGCGCAGACTCTACTTTTCCTGTGAGGAGGAGTTGAGGCTGCGCGCAGGCTAACTTTGTGCTTAATTACGCCATTACGCAATTATCGCAGATTTTGACAGGAAATTTTTGAGAGAATAGACAAAAAAGCTAGAATCCTCGTAATAAGTATTAAGGAGTTTTGAAAAATTTCAAATTCTTCCTTTTGACGACCCAGCTCCCAGTTCAATGTTGTTTGTGGAGATAGCCTAAAATCTGATTTACTTGCTATGACCAATGATCTCAAAAAGCCAAAGTTTCGGAGGGGAGAGGAGGATAATTGAACTTTTGGCATTATTTTTGTAGTGAGCGATGAAAAATAGAGGAATAGAGGAGAGTCGCTTTTTTTCTCAATACCTTACGTTCAGGATTTTAGCTTTGTTATTTGATACTGTTGATATCAAATCTAGATAGTCAGCTCGTAAGAGTAAATTGTACCTGCTAGCATTTACGTATGTTTCAGAACACAGATGAAATGGATGGCCGAGCTTCGATCAAACGAGGTGATTCAGTATCCCGAAGAACGTCAAATAGTGCTGAGATCGGAAAACCTAATACATCGAGGTTTGATAGGCCAAGA
Source organism: Aurelia sp. 3 sensu Dawson et al. (2005) (assembly GCA_964020215.1). Taxonomy (NCBI): domain Eukaryota; kingdom Metazoa; phylum Cnidaria; class Scyphozoa; order Semaeostomeae; family Ulmaridae; genus Aurelia; species Aurelia sp. 3 sensu Dawson et al. (2005). The sequence continues at coordinate 14,896,661 of OZ026586.1, forward strand.
TCTGGTGAAGAAGATGAGCCGATGAACATTTCGAATTTCAGGGCCATCACACTAAATGTCAGCACATTCTTCAAACAGGTTAGAATGATATTGTTAATAATTTTTGTAAGAATAGTTGCTGTGAATCTTTAAATTTTCGAATTCTCTACGAAGCAGAGTCTCTTTGAGGCAAAATTCAGAACAGAGGTCATTATTTTAAACACCATTGAAATAATTGCAGCCATTTTTACGTTACTTCTAATTTATTTGAAGCAGACTTTGAATTGCTTAGTACACTGGAAAAATAGGAAGATTACTGTTACCGAACGATGTCCTGTTGAAAAGCGTGGCAGCTTTGATAAGATTTGCAGCCGCGTTTCATCTTTAAATTTTTAGGACATCATGGTAAGGCTGTGTGTTAAAAGTCATTTCTGTTAGGAAAGGGCTTTATTAGCTTTTTCATAAGTAGTATCATGTCCCTTAGACGCAGTTTATTTTTTTAAAAGTTTTCACACAGTACGAAACTTGAAACTGCGTTAAGGATTGGAACTTCTCGCTAATTCGGAACCGTACTATTTACCTTTGATTTTATTTACTGTTAGGAATCGGAACGTTTAACAGACGAAGATCTATTCAAATTTCTTGCTGACCTGCGAAGGCCATCATCGTTACTGCGAAGGCTCAAGTGCATACCAGGTCAGTCTCTATAGTGTTATGTTCTTCAAATTAATCTAGCTAACCACATGGTTTTAGTGGTCCTAGTTATCAGTTGTGCCTTGAAAAGTCACCCTGTTTCTTAGCTCTATCAGCTGTGAAACGTTATCTCTCATGACTGAGCCTTGAAGGACTGCTGCTATGTTTGGGTACTGCTCGAGTTGCAAGCTTAGCGATGACATTGTAATATGCTGTTTCAGCTTAAATCAACAACTTTGAGCGATTGCATTAGTCTGGAAATTTTGTTAATATGATAGTGTTTAGTGATTTGTGATTTTCCTGTAAACAAATTGGTGTATAAGCAAATGGCAAATGATTCTCTCAAGAAATTTCGCCTCCATGATCAGTGATAATTGATCTGAAGGATTTCGCTGATTTAACTGATTTTAACTAAATCATTCGTCCCTGATCTATGGATAGGACTGATCACTTGTAGTTGCTATTCAATCCATGTTATTTACACAGGAACTTTGAAGTTGGATATTTCAGCGCCACCAGATAACCTGATGTATTGCTTGACACCAGAATTGCTCAGGGTATGATTTCATAGTTAATTAGCTAATTTTGTTTAATTTTTTAAGACTTGTAAGTTTCTGAGACTATTCATAATTTATTTACCGTGAGAGGAGATATTTTTGAAGTTGTTTGGGAATTTTTTCATTTGCCTAGGGTTTATGCTTCATACAGGCTGCATTCGGTAGGTACTTCGGTTGAAGTATGCCTCACATTTATGCTTTGCTTAAGAGCATTTATACAGGAAAAGTTGATGGAAAACGAAGCAGGGATAGACAGAGAGAGTATGTGCTCGACAGTATGACATCATTGCTACACAAAGAAATACCAACGCAATCGATGAAAATCCATGATTTTTTTTATAATCAATAAAAATTAAAATACATTAAACAGATAAACTAAACATAAGATACATTGTGCTATTCACGGCGGAAATGGACACATGGTCATCGAGCTCCCACTGTGAATATCACTTAAAATAGATATACAATAACTGGAATAGTTTATCAAAAAAACTTTACCACAAAAAAACACTACAATACGAAGGACGGAAAGAGTGGGTGCTGCGATTTACTCCAAAAATTTAAGGCGACTCTGCCGTCCACCCCCAATGAGCACGGAAAGCCACCCCCAGGGATCATAGAAAGTCTTTATGAGTAGAGCTTCTTTCGGGTCGTGAGATTTTAGCCCCCCAAAGAATACGACCACGCACCCGAAAATCCATGATAGCCAACGCTATGCAGCACGGAGCAATATAATAGCTATAACAATAATAGTAATAATGATAATAATATTATTACAGATTTTGTAAAGAGGCATCTAATTTTATTGTTTATAATTGTAAATATGGCATTCTCATGTAAGCAACCTGATTTGTATAAGGTCTTGGCTGCCCAGTAAAGTTTTAGTCTAATGAAGATTTAAGTCGAAGCGTTACGTCAAAGAACAGTTTTATTTCTTTTAATAATAATAATGATAATAATGATGATGATGATGATGATGATGATGATGATGATGATGATGATGATGATGATGATGATGATGATGATGATGATGATGATGATGATGATGATGATGATGATGATGATGATGATGATGATGATGATGATGAGGATTATGATGATCATGATGATCATGATGATCATGATGATGATGATGATGATGATGATGATGATGATGATGATGATGATCATGATGATCATGATGATCATGATGATTATGATTATGATGATGATGATGATGATCATGATGATCATGATGATGATGATCATGATGATCATGTTGATCATGATACGTACATATCTCCACAAATAAAGTCACAAATTATGACTCGATAAAACCTTAATACATTCAAATTCTGCTTCAGGTTCAGCCGTATCCTGATAATCAAGGCCGACCAATCAAAGAAATTCAAGAATTTGCACCGAAAGAAGTGTTTGTGCCTTACGTCAATTATAGGTAGGGTATCTTCTTAAGTAAACTGTGGTTATAGGTGTACATATAACTTTATATGTTAGATAAATAGTCACACAGTGATCCAGATTGACGAAATTATGGAATAAATAGGAAAAAATGAAGTTTCGAAAATATACCAAATCTTACATCGCCATTAAAGAGGGTACCATAGGGCTTAACAGGAAACAAAAATTTTCAAAATCGGACAATCCAACGATGAGATATGGAATTTTGAAGTTTGTCAAAGTTTCAAGTAGTTGTTTACATTAGGATTTCCGGTGCAATTTAGTGTTTTCAGCCAACTTTAAAGTGCCATAAATCAGCCTACAAAAGAGCGATTTTCATGATTTTTGCACGAAATGGTTGGCAATCAAGTTTTATCTAGCATATCTGAAAATTTTGTATGTTGGGTTTAAGATCATGGGTAGGTGGACACTATTTTGATGCCTACGTTTTGAAGCAAATTTCGTAAAAAATTGCTACTTAAAGTTAAAAACAAAAATTCTAGGTAATTCTAGGTGTTAGGTATTAATATACTCATCTAGTAGAACCTATGTGGAGCATTCCTGCCAATGGGCTCGTTTCAAATCGTTCTAGTTTTTTTTGCAAAAAAATTTCAAAGATTGCACTTGACATCGGTTTTCAAAGCCTGATTTCCTTGTAACAGTACATTGGCTCTTTCCTATGAGAGTGGAGCCCTACATTTACGACATTGGTTCTAAAGAAACGAACAGAGATGTTCTCCATGCAATGATGAACACAATAGCCGATTTTCGTGAAACAATAGCTTGATGCTGTGAAACAATAGACCTTCATTGGAAAACAGAAGCTGCAGTTTCTTTCTTCTTTAAAGGTTTAACCAATCAAAATATATTTGATGCTTGATATGCTATGTTAAAATCCGTTTGATATCTAAATCTAGTGCAACTAACTACTTCAAAGCAGTTTCATCGTCTCAAGATCGAATTTGTTAGTTCAACGAATGTACATCAAATCAATCGCAAGGCTGTCATCTGTTGTTTCAAAGTGTGGTTGAGCGGACTGATGACTTTTCTTAAAGATGAAGTGACGGGATTTTGCCACAGTTGGCGATGAGGTTATCAACATTCGTACAAAGATGTCTTCAAGGTTGGATTTAGCCGAACTTTGCCTGGCCCTACACCCAGCTCCACTTCGAAAGTTTCGGATGTGCTTGTTCCAAGCCTCCAAGCCACTTTCGGACCAAATTACAATTGGTCCACCCTGAAGCATCTCAAACAGCTCCCAATTATGGGCCAACATTTGGTGAACAGATGGGGTAATTCGGACACAAGGAAAATGGATACAGATGTGGATCATAGTACCATGGCAGTGTTGCTTGAAACATTTGATGTCAACAATTTTGCTTTTGTCGACACTTTCAGATACAGCGAGGCAAATATTTAACTGGCCAGGAAGAATTGCAAGATTCTCCCTATCATTTCAATCTGAATCTGATTGCAGAGTGCTTCTCTGTTGCTTGGATGAAAAAAGCATCTTGCGACCGGCCCAGTGTTGCTTGTCCCACCCTGCGTCATCGGGCTATCTATTAAAAGGCCTCCACAACTAAGCTTCATGCGCTTGGTCGCTTCAGCTTAGGCCTCATTAGCTTTGGCCTTCACAGATGGGCTTGCGTCACTCCTCACTTTTTCGCCACACATCAAGTGATACAGGATCTTCAGCAAGAAGTCTAAAGATCGCAGCTCTTGGTGGAGGATAGCAACGAGACGGCCTGATTGTGATTGATTTCCAAATTATGACTGGTTCATTTCCAGCCTAAACAACATCACAGTTGAGGAATAAACGCAAAAGCAATACAAGGCTGTCCGAAATTGTCTTAAAATTGTAGTCTCCTCCATCTCCAAATATCTTATAGTATGAATTCAAGGAAAAAATGCATTTTATTCAGATCCTAGGAATCTTTAGATAAAATTTAACATCGAGGGTTTAAATGCAGCAAAATCATACACGTAAAGAATATATTCTTGATATTTGGATTGTTTTCATCTTTGCATCGAAAACACCACTCTTTGTTTCTCAAGAACCAATTTTGTAAATGTAGAGCTGCTCTCTCTCATAGAAAAGTGTCAAAAGGTACCGTTACAGCATTACAAGGAATCCGGCAAGAAAACCGATGTCACATGCAATCTTCAAAATACTTTTTTGCATCAAAAATAGAACGATTTCAAACGAATCCTTTGGTACCAATGCTCCACATAGGTTCTAGTATTAGAATATATTAATACCTAACACCTAGAATTACGTAGAATTTTTGTTTTTAACTTTGAGTAGCAATTTTTTACGAAATTTTCTTCAAAACGTAGGCATCAAAATAGTGTCCACCTACCCATGATCTTAAGCCCAACATACAAAATTTTCAGATATGCTAGATAAAACTTGATTGCCAACCATTTCGTGCAAAAATCATGAAAATCGCTCTTTTGTAGGCTGATTTATGGCACTTTAAAGTTGGCTGAAAACGCTAGATTGCACCGGAAATCCTAATGTAAACAACTACTTGAAATTTTGACAAACTTCAATATTCCATATCTCATCGTTGGATTGTCCGATTTTGAAAATTTTTGCTTCTTGTTAAGCCCAAAGATACCCGCTTCAATGCTGACATAAAATTTGGCGTATTTTCGAAACTTCATTTTTTCCTATTTATTCCATGCTCTGGATCACTGTGAGTCAAGGCTTTGTCCTGGACAAAGTTTTCATGCAGACAGTAGCGTGCTGTAAAAACATTAACGTCAACAGACCTTTTAGCTATTCTACAAAAGGGACTGGATCGAGCGATATTTTTATACAATTTTATACGCAAGGTTCGATTGAATCGCGTTAGAACTTCCATCGCAATTGTGCGCATTCGAAAATTCTACAAAATGTAATGAAATATCGTTCGATTCACATTCTTTTTCAGAGTAGCTAAAAGGTCTATTCTGGAACTTCATAACATTCGTTTAGACTCACTGCATAGTCCTAGTCATCGCATTAACAATAACAACAACAACAACAACAACACTTTATGACCATGTAATCAGTGTAAGATCCGTTTTCCTTTCAAATTAATTTGTACATAGAAGATGGGCAAAAAAGATGTATTTATACATAGAAGAATGTTTGAAGAAGGGAGGGAAAAGTTGTTTGCATAAACTTAGCAGAGAAGATTTGCAGCCCTACATATACAGTAAAGTCCCGCCTTTAAGAAACTCGTTTCACAAAGACAGCCTGATTGGTTTCTTATGTTAAGATATACTTCTTTAAAACAGGGTGTGTATACCATGGTATAAGAAACACTTTTATACCTCTAACAGCTGTCAAAATTGTCAAGGAAAACGTTTTTGAAATATGCACTGTTGTGCAGGGATCTAATGGTTTGGGCCAGTACTGAAGGATTCTTGAACTTATAAGAATTTGAGCATGAAACTTTCATTCTTGTTTCTAGAGAATTGAGACCTATTGGAGACATATTCAAATATACGCTTTATAATATTGCAATGTACCATTGTATAAGAAACCAAACATGAATCAGCCTGGATAGTTTCTTGTAAAGGGGTATTTCATTCAGCGATATCAGGCCTGAGTTTCTTATAATGCAATTTCTTAAAAGCTGGACTTTGTGTGTTTTGTTTGTTTTCAATTTGTTTTGAGTGGGCAGGATTTCTAGCTACTGAAAGCTAATTTAGGCCCACTGTGCATGCCGCATCCAGGCATGGGACCCCTAGTTTAACGTCCCTTCCGAAGGACGACGAGGTGAGTTGTAAGGTCAGACCTCCGAGGTCACCCATCCAGAGTCTGACCTCACTCGACCAAGCTTAACTTCAGTCACCTGACGAAGACTGTTTAAGCCACTCGGCCACTCACCTCGGACTTTACTGTACTCATTTCTTGCTTGCAGAAATACGATGTATGTGTATCCAACGCATCTAAATTTCTCAAACCGTGGTGGTTCTGCAAAGAATATTGCTGTCAAAGTGCAATTTATGGCTGGTGAAGATCAAGATTATGCGCTTAATGTAAGGATTCCTTCTTTCGCTTTCTTATCCTGATCGAGATATCACTTGGTTACACCGATGATAAAGAGCGATATCTTCTTGTTTTTATGGAGGATGCAATAACTTTTGTTTACCTTTTCAAAGATCTTGTGATAAAGTTTTGAAGATCACCTCGAAATTTTGAATGGCCTACTTATTCCGATTCGAAACTGACTTGTATTTATCATTTGGTACAGTCCAGGCCCTGTGCATGTAAACATGGTTTTCCTGCTTTAGAGTTCTTTAGAATGCGTTTTTAGGAATTCCTGTTTTAGATAATGTACAGTCTTGTGCATGGCTCTAGGATTACTTTAAATTGTGGAGAATGCTTGAAAATTCTTAAAAAGCCTTGAGAATTCTTGTTTTATTAATTTGCGCGAGGCATGTACTGTATATTTAGAAAAGATTAAGGGGACTGGTTTCTAGGTGTTATGTTGCATTCACCCCAAACTCTTCATCATCATCATCATCATTAATTTATTTACAGTAAGCTAAAAAGTTTTAAAATAGCAACATTACTGCTAATTAAGGCCTACTACTTAACTTAAAATTAAAAGAAAATATATCCCTACTTAGCCCTCTATCCCAGGTAATAGCCCTCTATCCCAGGGCTATCATTGTCTTCATCGTCACCTCTTCAGCACAAATGATACCAACTGGCCGCTCAGTGTTACCCTGGGCTCGAGGTTGCTTTCACCCAGATAGAGTTAATAGCATGTAGACCGGCAGAAAATCTTCAGTCACCAATGACACACGCTTTACTCTTTTATTTCCAGTGCATTTATGGCAAGTCAAGTGGTCCAGAGTTCGTCAAAGAAGTTTGGACAGCTGCGACGTATCATAACAAGTAATTATGTTTTGCTTGATTATTGTAAAGAAAGGAGTTTATGGAAAATCTCACCGACCTCTTCTTGCATTTCGTATAAGTTGGGGGGGGGGGGTTAAATAGAAGAGAGGGGAGCTTAGTTGATATTTGCCGTGAGATTCTGATTAGAGGTCTTAATAGGGGGTCTTAATAGGAAGGAGACTGAGATAGCAACCTCGTTCCCAGGGTGCTCTTACGTCATACGCTGATCACGAAGCCGAATGAACACCCTGGTACACTTCGATGAAATGCGCCCAGAATCTGGGTGCATTTGGAAGCCATTATGGATTTCACCGTTGGCTAGGCAACGCCAAACGACGGAAAATGGCCGTTGCTCTGGCGCTAATTCTGCAGAAGATGAATGGAGAAATTGAAACAAACACTTTGAGGACCTTATTTGAACCTTTATGCAGGTATTTAAACAATAATCTGGGGTCGGAAAGTTTGTTTAATGTGAAAAAAGCTCGGTTTGTTTGGAGCGAAAATGGGCCTGAGTTGCAAATTCGGGAAACTTTCACCGCAGCTTCAAAAATAAAATGGTTCGTTATTCTTCGAATTTCAGAAATAAGTTGCAAATGATGGTCGGTATAGGTAAAGAATGTGGTTTTACGTCGAATTTTGACATGCCGAGGTCGTTTACCCCGCGCAAATCGGAGTTACAGCCCAAAATGGCGAACAGCCAATCAGATTGCCGAACGGCCTCTTGTATCCCAGAGTAGAGGTAGAGCAGCGAACTCACTCTGGGGACGAGATTGCTGAGATAGAGCTTTCGCGGTTTGTTCTCAGACCAATGTTGCATCATTTTGCTTCTCCTTTTCGTGTTATTGTTATCGTGTCCTCTTTTCAAGGACCCCAGATTTCTATGAAGAGATAAAAATCAAACTACCACCGAATCTCGACGAGAAACACCATCTGCTTTTCACGTTCTACCACATCAGTTTTAAATCTGAAAGTTCAGGACACATGGAACCCATTCCTGTTGGGTATACGGTAAGTGATAGTGCGGCTGATGAGATATTTATTTGTTGACTAGAAATGTAAGTGATCAATGTTTTAGGGCTTTTTTCAGTCATTTTGCCACCATGAAATTTTTATCAAATTTACCGATACATCTTCTGGTAAGACAGCGATGAAAATCAGAAAAATACTTCGACCTTTTGACTTTTAACTAGAGTTTGAATTATTCATATCTGTGAAGTACTGATGGTATTATGAATTTTCTAAAGTGGGAACTTTCATCTCGCTCACCCGGTATATGAAACGCAGAATCCCATCTTTGCAAACTTTGAAAAATAGTTTCAACATATTTGAATAGAATTAGAGCTTCTTGTTCATGTTATGATTTTGATTTTTCCAGTGGCTTCCAGCATTGAAAGAGAGTCGCATGCAATTGGGAGAATTCTCGTTACCAGTAGCCACTGAGAAACTGCCTCCAAGCTACAGCGTTTTATCTACTGAGGTAAGCGTGGAGCAGTAATATCCTAAACTTTTGTCGATATTTTGTTTTCATCAGGCTAACGTCATCCGATTTGCTGTTTTTCATTGGATTTTGAAAAATAGAAATGTTTCGTTGGCACGACGACTATATTACAGTTAGGCGAAATCATTCATACTTATACCAAAGTTTGAGTATTTTGTACCGTTCTTTTAAAGATCAATTTACTTTGGCTGAAATTTCGTAATAATATGATAAAAGCTTGAAAGAAGCTCAGCAAAAGGCATTGGAAGGAATGAAATACCTTGTGAACTGGTCTGCGAATTCATGGTGTCCCAAAGAAATTGTCCCCCGTTTGTGCGGCTGCTATGGAGGAGCCGTAGATTCAATCAGCTTGGTTTTTATACAGCGTCATGAGTCAGGCTTCAACTTAGAGTGTGAGACCTTGCTTGAGTCAATCTGACGAGAGCGGTTTCTGATTTATGGCAGAGAAAAGGCAAAATTTGTGGTTGCTTCAAGAACAGCTCCTCTGTTTTTCCCCAGCAATGTCAAAATATAGTAAGTTTTCAAAGAAAGGATTCTAGCGTTGTATTAAAATTTTTGCTGAATCTTTTTTAAGAGCTAGTTGTGTTGTGTATCATAAGAGAAGACTTCCTGCATTTTAAGAATATAGTGAAAATTTTAATGCGATGCCAGAACCCTTTCTTTGAAAACATTCCTTATTTTGACATTGGTAGAGAACAATGTGTGTGCTGTTTTTGCAGCAACCACTTATTTTGCCTTATTTTGCCGTATATCAGCAACCACATGTCAGATTGACTCAAACAAGGTTTCAAACTCTAAGTTGAAGTTTGACCTATACAACTGAGTAAAAACCGAGGTAATTGAATCAGCAACTCCTCCACAGCAGCGAAACAAACGAAGCACAATTATTTTGTGACACCCCGTTTAACGATTCAAAATACTCTTAATTTAGCATGGGTATGATTTTGAATAGTTTTCGAGCTTAACTGCTTATGACAATATGTTTGGGACAGCTAGTAATAAATTGGACTACTCATGTCATGTCTTTGAGTTGTTATGTTTCTAGTAAATTGCTTTTAATCTTTTTCTGGATAGGTGCAACTACCTGGCATGAAATGGGTAGATGGTCATAAAGGTGTATTCAATTGTTCTGTTCACACGGAATCCTCAATACACACACAGGTATACTGCTCTTGCTATGAATACTTTCCTCTCTCTTGACTATGTTACTTGGACAAGAAAACTGGACAGTCAAGAATGAACTAGAGTGCAGGCAGACTCTCAGTGAATCCAGAAATTTGAGCCTTAATATAAGGAAACGGGCAGAATGAGCCTTGGCCGGTAAAGGACAAAAATGAAAGCTTGATGAGAACGTTTTTCATACCCAAGAATATTGGAGAAAACAGATTCTCAAATGAAGGCAAAAGTTCACTTCATAAACCAGCTTACTTGACTAAACATTTCTGAGCATTACTTAGTCCAAACTGTCTCCTTCGAGAGTGCGATGAGGGCAAACCATTTTTTTGAACGATTCATTTCTTGGCTGTGTACAGTTGTTGAAAGATGAAAATTTTCATCAATTTACTAATCATTCTTATTATTTTTTAGGACATTTACATCCACCGATTCTTTCGATTCTGCCACCAAGCCGAAGGCCGATTGCAAGCTTCTTCATCTGTTCGAGGCAACGAAAACAGTAGTTTAGAAGGCCTTCGCAAAAGTATCAAAGACCTTGAAAAGGCACAAGAAGAGCCTCTGGTCCGGTTTTTACACTTGATTATCGATAAATTGCTGATGCTTCTTGTGAAACCACCAATGGCAGCAGCTGCTGTTGGTATGTTTTTGAATAGTTGATCTTGTTATCACGTGATATGCCCTGATAATGATTCCTTTCCAAACCAGCTGAGGTTGAGAGTTAGTGACACGAATTTTACGCACAAATGGGCATCAATGGGCAAATGATCCATGGGCGTAAAGTTTTCGTTGTATTGCTTCTAGAACTTAGCTGAGAATTGGAGCTGTGAAAAAATACTTAAAACAAATATATTGCTCATGACTATAGTTAAGGTTAAGCTTTTAGGACGTCATTGATTATAAGAACACAATATTAACTCCGTTGTTAGAGAATACAGGTGAATGCCCATCAAGCAGGAGGACATATTAATCCAAGGGATGGATATGCCCTCCCAAGGGATTGATATTCTCCTGGTTTTTCAGCGTCGAAGTTAATATTGTTTTTTCTCCCTACCAACCAAGGTCTAAGTCATCATTCGCATGCCTCTAAAGGGCTCCCAGGAAATAACAGGATATTTCCCGGAAGATAAGGGCAAATAGATGGATATTTATCCTCATAGGGAAGATATGGCCTATTAAAAAGGTAGAAGAATTTCCTTCTTTGGTAGGGATAAAAATGTATAGCTATCGTGGCTTTTTAACACACAGAATTTGATAAAAAAGGCCATGGGTAGACTTCAGAGGGGCTGTAATGTTTTAAAAGTAGTTTCCATGTTGCTTCGTTTGACCCTTTCTCGATGAAGTAGAGCATGTCCTTATTCTGGAAATACGTGGAGCAAGAAAAGATATTTCAAATTTGTGTCACTCTTCTTCAGTGACATATTTTTCCTCTCGCCTTTTCAGTGAACATTGGACAAGCTGCATTCGAAGCGCTGAATCAAATTGTTCATAGAATACAAATGTTATTGGAATACAGTCAAGATAAACATGGAAGAAACAGTCTTTTGTCGTCATACGTTGCTTATGCATTTAATACACAAGCAGTGTGTTCTCCACCTGTATCACCGCCATCATCTCCACGTAAGTCATACAAAGCATTGAGATAAATCCAATTTCTTACTTGATTTAATGGTTCTTAGACCACGTTAACGCTGAACTGGTACAACTTTCGATCTGCAACGGAAGTGTTGCGGATCAGCCTCCACTCCACTGTACACTGTTCGTACAGTTCTTTAACATTCCTGTTCCTTCTGTCTATGGAAAAATCTCGTTGTGGGGTGGTTTAAAGGACAAGTCCGGGATTTGTATAATTGTTGATTATTCAAGAGATTACACAATTGTGAATGGTGTCTAGTACTTTTTTCAATTTTTTTCTCTTTTAATCTGCAAAACTACGTATTTCAATCTGCTAAGAAGTGCGAAATGACATCATTATCTATGACGTCATTCCATATTGACCTGAATGAGACTGCCAAATGTGTTAATATTATACCACTCACATTGCTAGCCTCCTTATCACGCCTTTGCACACTTGTACAAAATACAAATGGCAACAATATTTGGCCTAACTTACGAAGATTCATTAACCAATTTATGAAAGTTGGAGGCATCAAAACTTGGAAAGAACTCACGATTGGTGTTCAGCAGTTAGTAAGGTTGCTTTTTAACAATAATTATATCAACCCCGGACTTGTCCTTTAAACGCCCTTGAATTAACAGCTTTGTAGCGGTTTGATACTGTGCTGGTATCGTCGATGTAAACATGTTCTTGGTAAGAAATAGGCAACCTGCCATAGAAAGATAGAGATTGGGAAGGAATTGTTAGATTTAGCAAATGACAGACATCAATTTGGTAAAATGCAGCTACATGGCTCTTGCACGTGATAATATGAACAAACTGGCACTGTAGATTCTATAATCATATCGTTCATCAAATCTATAATATGGAGATTCACGGATCAATTTGCGTTGAAAATTAGAAAACAATACCTAAATGGACCACATTACGCGACACACGAAATTTATCCACCATCTCATAGACTTCCTTTCGTACTGGTGAGTCAGAAATGAAATTAAGATAGTCAAAACAGTAGCTGAACTAATGCCGGACCTTGTGCTATTTTAGTCAATCTATCACTCGCTGAATAGATCGTTTAACTGACCAATTCAACAATCAGTTGATTATTCATACAATAAAAACCTGCGTATAAGAACCCAGTAATTAAGAACCTGCAGGCTGAAATTTTGAAATTAGACTCCCATTATATGAAATTTGAATAGGTTCTTATTTGTAGAGATCATCAAACTAGATCAAAACTCTAGTTGCTTTGTCATTGAACGTATATAAACTGACAATAATAAATTTAGATTTACATGTACGAAAGAACTGTGAAATGCTTTGAAAGCTTTTCATTCGATTCTATGAAATTTCTGATTGTTCCACAAACTTCTGCTGTGAATAAGACCTCATAAACTCAAGTGGTTTCAACTGACAGTAAATAATAGACTAGAAGTTGAAATCTGTGCAGAAAAAATTCCTGAAAGTCCTGAAGAAAATAAGAACCAATTTAAGAACCTGAACGGCCTCATTTCCCACTAAATACCTAATATATAAGTACCTAATCAGGCTGACATGCAAAATTGTAGGTTCTTATACGCGGATTTTTACTGTATTTTAGTAATTCTGCATTTGACTGAAACTTTGGAATATGTTTAGGAAATCGCAATATAGATTTCATTGCAAGTGTCACGACGAACAGTTTCATGGTTTCGTTTTATTAAATCTCAGGATACTCAGGAGAAAAGGCAAATCCAGTAGCAAAAAAAAATCGACAATCCAATAGTTATGACATATCCAGTAGACAATCCAATAGTTAGGACATATCCAGTAGACAATCCAATAGTTAGGACATATCCAGTAGACAATCCAATAGTTAGGACATATCCAGTAGACAATCCAGTAGTTAAGAAATATTAAATAAATTAAGACATGATCAAGTAAGTTAGTACATTTCGGCACTCAAGCTCGTGCCATCCTCAGCTAATAAATCGAAATACACGTGCAGTTTATATAGCACTGATTATAAAACCGGTTTAACTGGTCAGTCAAGACAACTAGGAAAAAGCAACTGAAACTTTGATTGTGCGGTTCTTGCAATATCCTGTAAAGTCATGTAGTTCCCTTCAGTTTATTTAACTATTAACGAGGAACAGCTGATTTTTTCTTCATAAATTTGTGATTAAGATCATCATTTGACTAGATGTTTTTATTGCTTTTTTCGACTTTGGAAAAAGAGACTTAGATAAGTCTATCATTTTTATTGCGACAACTTACTAATTGCATTCTAATTTCTTAGTTGGTAATCGACCAGGCTTGATGCCACATGGAAGCGGCTCACTACAAGGGTCGAGGACGCTGAGCAGCAGCAATCCAAATTTGAGTGATCAACTGAGCGGACATGGCCATTCAATTAGCATGGGTGGAATGCATGAACCATGGATGAGCGAGGCATTTGGATATAGTAATGTCCCTGGAAACAGAAGCAGGTAGGATGATCCCTAATATTCATGGAATATGTAAATCTTTTTAAAGAAGTTATTTGATTTTAGACATTTAGACTGCGTTCACACGATGCGGGCACATTTTGAAAACGGTGAAAATGTGACGGCTGCAAAATTTGAGCTAGCGTTCACACGATACCGGAACAATTTGAAAACGGTAGGAAATTTAGACGGCAAAAACTCGTTGTAAGACTTTGATGCCAAAGAAGTGTACCTACACCGTAAGAATCGATCAGTCCCGTTGCAAAAGCGTCTAAAAATGTTCTGTTTTCATCATTTTCAAGTGTTTACACGATGCCGTTTTCAAAATTTGCCAATTAGAGTTCCTTTTTCAAAACCTACCGTTTCAAAATCGGCCGGCAAAAAAATGTGCCGTTTTCGTGTGAACGGGAGGCCTAATTTTTCACCGTTGTCAAAAAGTGCTGGCATCGTGTGAATGCAGTCTTAAATGGAACACTTATCAATGATCATGGGTCAAAGCTCTCGATTTGTTGTAATCTTCTAAACGGTAGTGTGTCACAAAACATTGTTTGATATTTTCTAAAATCTGCACTCATGAAATAAAATCGATTAAGAAAAAATAGTGCAGACGAAAAAATTTATTTCGATAACACACTTTGGTTTAGAGATTTTCTGAGGAAGCTGGCAAAAGATTTTACAAACTTTTCTTACCTTCGAAGCATTGGTAGCAGGTAGAACTGATATAAAAACGACTGGGAAACAAATGACAAAAGTGCATTCCATCCATGGAAAACACAAGAATGGATTATTATAAGTACTTAAGAGAACAATTTTGCAAGACCTCGTACATTAAAAGGTGTCTCAAAACAAAATTCAATTGTAGGTACCGGGTGAGTCAATGAAAACGCCTGGCGTTTGAAAAAATCCTGATCCCTCAATATCAAAGCAATAAGGTTGAAAACTGTCTTGTTTTATCCCTGATATGTCAAATTAGGTTCAGTAATTTACTCGGCTTTAATCGGTCATTCCTTCCCGTCGAAATAGGAGCTTTTCTGTAGAAAGCCCCTTTCGAAAACCTGCAAAAACGAGCGAAAACAGCAAGCAAAATTTCTCTTTGTTCTCCTTCCTAGCAATAATGACTCTTGGATATACTCATGTATTTTGTCCCCATGGGAGAATGGAATCCCCCTGAATAAGTTATTCTCACTAGGGGGAAGACTTTTCAACCTATCAAAACGAAAGCACGTGCTAAAGCGTGCTGAAAGTCATCGCTGTGAGGTAAACATATTAGGGACTTTTGCTTGTAATTTTAGCACGTTTATTAAGGTTTCTCAAAGCGATTTATTTTAGAAAATTGCCTCCAGAATCTGAACGAAGTGACCGATTTTAGCCAGGAAAATTTCTAAAAATAATTGGACATGTTAGCTATTTAATCAGATATTGGAAAATATCGTTGCTTGTATATTCAAAGAGCAGTAGCCTTTCAAACGCCGGGCGTTTTTATTGACTCACCGGTAGAAGGCGTTTCACGAAGGAGCTAAAGCTTTGTGTGATTGAATTTGTGATGTCGGTTTAAATTCATTTCGCTTTTGTGTAATTTCGGTAGCAACAGAAGTGTGAAAATATGCTTGTATCTCCTCTCTTCTTTACAGCGTTGCAGAAGGAAGGAGCTCTCGAACTGGAATGCCAATGTCACCATTTTCCGGGAGCAAAAAGGTACGGTTGTCAAGTTTCAAGACCTTTTATATGTTGACATTTTGAACGTACTTTGCTAAGGAAACGATTCTTTAGATTTGGAATTTTTGAGCTTGCTGTTCAAAAGCTATTGATTGCTTTAATCTTTTGAGTATTTGAAGATTTGTACTCATTCATTGTCAAGACTACTTTGAATTGATGGAAATTGTCACCAATGTGATACTCTCTTTGACATTCTAGCTGGTACACGAAGAACTGGCTTTGCAGTGGGCTGTGGCTTCCTTACCTTTCAAAGAGATGTCGATGGCGCATGCGTGGTTCTTCTTCGAGCTGATGGTAAGTACTCTGTTACCTTCGTTCACAAATTATATAAATGCCTCAGGGACAGCAGTAGTGACAAAACATTTCATTCTCTTCCTGATGTTTCATTTCTACCGTAGGTAAAAAGTATGGCGCAGTATCTTGAGAATGCTGACAAATTCTTTTACCCTCGTAAAGAGAGATTTCATGAAAGATACCTGGATGATGTTTCTGCATTAATCAATGCTGTTACGGCTGAAGTCATCAGGAAACAGGAAAGGGTAAGCTGATTTTTACTGGGAGTAGATATTTCTGAGAATATTGCAATATTCAGCTTAGGTTCAAAATCTTTTTAAAGTGTTGTAAAGAGGTGTGTAAAATCCTGTGCCTTCTTTCTTTGAAATTAAGGGGTGCCTCTCTCCTCGATTAGCTTTGCTATTGAGAGAGTTCCTCCTTTAAATGATTCCCATACATACATATCAAATTGATACTTTTTGCTTCGTGTTGATGTGTAATTTTTCTATTTGACTTGTAAAATTGTGTTATTTAGATTTGTTGTGTTTTATGTAAATTTGTTGTATATTATTTATGGAAATGTATGTTTCGTGGAATTTAAAATATAAACTTGAACCTGAGCCCGAAAAAGAAACCTAAGCCTGAACCTGAATTGCCTGCAAGAAAACTTTGCTGTATTTCTACGGTTGAACGTTTTAGCATTGTTGAATATATTTCCAATTTACTGTGTATTTAATATTCCAACTTATTTAAAGATATGACATCATTAGATTTTTAAATCGTAAACCAGACGAGTGAAGGATATTTTGTTGACACCATAATTGAGATATTCATTAACTTTTGTATCGTACATGACATGAACTTTCATAAAAGACATTCATAAGACTTTTGAAAATTATTCTGTGACTCCTCAAGAAGTTTAGAAACGAGGGTCAAATCACTCCCAAATTAAGTGTACAAGATGTTGAGATTTTTAAAATCTTTTTTTAAAAACATGAAAATTTTCAGATTCTTAAGCTTTCAAGGTTTTCAAAATTTTCGAAATCTTCACAGATTTTCGAGATTTGGCAAGAGTTTTGAAGATTTGGCAAATTTTGAGGATTTAAGCGATTTTGAGATTTAAAAAGATTTTTTTTGTGGATTTGTTTCATTTTTCGGCGTAAAATTTGGAACTTTTTGAGATTTTAAAAGATTTTCAGGATTTTATTTGGGATTTCCAAGATTTTGTGAAGATTTTGAGATTTCAATTTTTTCAAGATTTAGGATTTTTGAATTTTTTAAAAGATTTTTTGCAAAAGTGTACGAGATTTTAGGAATGATTTGCCCCTTGTAGTGTGAAGGTAGAAATACAGCAAAACAGTTAAAATTTTTTAAAGGCATTCCTATTGAGGCAACACCTTTAACTTATTACCACTGATCAGAATCGATCCTGGATATCGGTTTTAGTTCTTTTGAGAAAAAAAGGAATCTCATACTCTGCAGACTTAGACAATTCAGCTGATCCAAAGGATGCTTAATTAGTCTGTAATGAAGCTCTGATTTGACTTACGGTACATCAGAATTTAAGGAAAGACTGATAGCTCTAAGAACAAGCTCTTCGCCTGATGTTTTGTAAAAGAATAGGTTTGTTGCCAAATCACCCAATGCCCTGGGGGGGGGGAGCAACTACCATATATGCAGGTACGGGAAGTGGCATTTTTGGGGTGCTTTTTTTCAAGCAGAAGATAAATTTTGCAGTATCACTTTTGGTAAAATCACAAGAAGTCATGAATTTTGGGGTATCGTTTTAGAAGGAAAACCTTTCAGGGTATTGAGTTTGATCAAATTTCACTTACTTGGTTAAATTTTGGATGATTGTCACAATTTTAGGGTACACATTTTCGATGGCCTGTAAGTTTTTGGGTATCGTTTTCGCGAAAATTTATAGATTTTAGGATGTGATTTCAGACGTCAAATGGCACACCCCCGTCACCCGCCTATTGAAGTTACCCCCCCCCCCCCCCCCCGGGGACCCAGTGTTACTATAAAACAGACATTGCATCTTTCATCGTTGCATCTACCTTGAAATCCTTCCAGTAAAGGTCACGAAGTGTGCAAAAGTCATTTCAGATTATCTGTCGATGTTTCATTAGCGATTTAATCATAACAATAGTATTTGTCATATACGTCAGCAATGTTTCAAACTTTCCTTTCAGAATTTCCGAAATGCAAGGCTACTTAATGCAATTATTGAAAATGCAAACTTTCCTTTCAGAATTTCCGAAATGCAAGGCTACTTAATGCAAGTTTGGCATTCTTCCTTAACGATATCATTTCATTGATGGATCGTGGATTTGTTCTTATGCTGCTCAGGAATTACATGAAAGAGGTACGTTAAACAAGCTCTGCTAAATGTTTCTCAGTGTCCCTTTCTCTTAGGCCACCCTGACATTTTTATTACCTTGCGTTCCTTTGGCGATCAAAACAATCATCATTGTATTGTTTAAGATTTCAACATTGTTTCATTACAAAACAATTAGATCCAGCTGGCTGACTTTGAATGAAATCTTGATTGTTTCGATGGGCAAAGGAACGCAATGTTAATATCTGAATTGTCTCAGGCCACACGAGGAAGCTTGCTTCGAATGATTTTTATTGATTTTCTCCATGTGGCTTAACTTGTTATTCAAGACTAACTTCTCCAAGGCTTAAAGAAGCTTGGCTGAAACTCGTATTCTGATCTGACCGTACGCTTGCCATTAGCTGCTATTTTCTCTTGGGCGATAACCTTGAGACTCAATATATCTAAATAAAAAGTATTCAGGCCCAGCAGAAAATGTGGAGACTGCATTGTATGAAACGCAGGTGCTCACCTCTGTAGCTCTGTAGCCAAATTCGCGCCTTCAAAAATATCTCTTATATTGCAATTTTTTCTGCAGAAATCCTCTCAAAGAAACCGTTTTTGTTTGTTTTAAAGTCTAATGTCACAACTCAAGGCAAGAAAATAACAGTATTTCGTTTCATTTTGCCCTTCGGTAGAACCCGTTTTTCAAGGGGCCCTTTAACAAAAACTTCATTACTATTTACAGTTAGAAATAAAACATTATTATGATATAAAAAACCATAGTTTAAAAACCTATCTACAATTGTACATTACCTAATAGAAAGAAAAAGTTAGCCCTTCGTTGATTTCTTAAAACCGTTCAGGGAGGATGTCGTCTTAGACTCAGCTGGAAGGCTGTTCCATGCTGCTCGAAAAGCAAAGCATTTTAAAGTATCTACTTTGTATTTCGCCTCGTATTTATGTGTAGGCTTTGTTAGATATTATGTTTATCTGGTTTTAGTGATGGTTGAAGCTTGCTTCGCTCTTGTCACATTGGATACAACTTTTTACAGTAGTTTAACAGGTAGTGTCATCTGCAAAGAACATTTGATTTAATTTAATGTGGTGTAATTTATCTTTTTTTATAGATGAATGGACAAGGTGCTGGCAATCCAAACCTCAGTTTCCTCAAACTCGAACTACTACACATCTTGTGTACTCACGAGCATTATGTCATCTTGAATTTACCGTTTCCATGCAACGACCAATCACCAAGCATCTCACCATCACCCTCAATGAATTCTTTGGTGTCATCTCTCTCGAGCTTCTCATTAGCAATCAAGGACCCAAGTCAAAGTATGGGTGAATTGTCTATGGAGTTCAGAGAGCAGCATTTCTTGGTTGGGCTGTTGATGTGTGAGCTGAAAAATTCATTTGACTCCAAGTAAGCCTTATTTGCAGTTCATTCCGTTGTATGTTCGTTTTCAATACACATTCACGGAAAACACGAGGGGGGGGGGGTAACTTCAATAGGCGGGTGACGGGGATGTGCCATTTGACGAATGGAATCACACCCTAAGATTTAAAAATTTTCGTGAAAACGATACCCCAAAATTCACAGGCCGTTGAAATCATATGCCCTAAAATTGTGACAAAGATCCAGAATTTTTGCCAAGTAAGTGAAATTTGATCAAAATGAATACCCTAAAGAGTTATTTTTCGAAAATGACAGCCCAAAATTTATGACCACTTGTAATTTTACCAAAAATGGTATCCCAAATTTGTTTTTGTTCGAAAAAAGGCACCCCAAAAAACATGGCATATCCGGTACCAGCATATATGGTAGTTACCCCTCCCCCCCCCCCCGGGTGGAAAACGAAAAATTAGGTACAACGGAAAACGAAGCTAAAAACAAGAGCGAAAAGTTAGTTCGCTAGAAACATTCACGGAAAACGAAAAAAATATTAGATACAAAGTAGACCACCATGGGGGAAGTATGGGAAAATGTTTGTTTGTTTCTTAAACCTTTGTTCATTTCTTGAATTTCGTATCCAAAAACTCTTTAGTTTACTTGAGAGTGCTATAGTTTTGCTAGAACTATGGTTTTGTAGACACTTTTTACAAGAAAAGTTCAAAAATAGAAGGATGTAGAAGAATATAATTTGACCTTTTTGATTTAAAAGCAGTGTTGGCCTTGACATCATTAATAAGTTTAGGTCCCTGTGATGGATGGATAGGCTTCACAAAAAGAACACCAGCGGAGTACGATGCTTAGAAAACAAGTTCCTATTCCCGAGAGTATGTTTTTCAGTGAGACCAGGATTATCACATCGCCAGTGTAGACTTGAATATTAGTTTCTGTCAAAAATCTGTCATTATTTTGTGATGCACTTTTCCCCTACACATAAGCATTTTCCAAGCACCCCTAAATATCTACCTAAATTAATTGTTCTCGTCTTTTGCAGTGAACCAGACTTGATGAAACAAGCTGTTGATGTCATACGCGATTTGATAGCATCACATGACTTAGACCAGCGATATGATTCGACAATTTGCCGTAACCGTATCGCCGCGTTGTATCTGCCATTGTTGGCTATTGTTATGGATGTGTTGAATCAATTGAGTGGATTTGAAAGCGAAAAAGACAGTGTAATATCACAAGACATTGCCATGGCAATTGCGATGTCCAGTGTCCCAATCAGTAGAACAGTTTCAAAACAGGATAGCAGGGTCGATTTACAACAACAGGTAAAATTTAGTGTAATACAATAGCAACAGGATCATTTGGAAGTTATGCAGCATCACAGGATTTACTGTCGCCATTTCAAGTGTGCCAATCAGTAGAATGGTTTGATACGAGATAGTGGGGTCGATTTACAACAGCACATAAAATTTGAATGTAATACAGTAATTCCCCGCATATAAGAACCTACCAAAATAAGAACCTAGAGGCTGTTTTTCCTAAATTATGCACCTTGCAATTAAGAACCTGTTTCAGTTTGATAAAAATAGGTTCTTATTGCAGGGGTTGTAAAGTTGATCTTTGATTGCTGTTATTAAGGTCATTATAGTCCCAGTTGGCTTTGAAAGTTTTACTCTCTTCCTTAATCATTTATTAGGTCCATAAGAACACTTGCAAAACAAATAATAGAGCTGAACATCTTTGTGAGAGTCTCAAAGGGACTACATGAGGCACCCTTCAAATAAGAACCTTTGTACCTTGGAATTAGTCTTAGTACCTTTGAAATAAGATACAATTTCAGCCCGGCTCTCAAAAAAGTATGTTCTTATACGCGGGGATTTAATGAAGTATCAACAATATTTGAGGATGAGTGCCGATCACTGAAATGATTTTGAAACAAGATGGTAGAGTCGCTTCATAACAACAGGAAAAGATTCAATGTAATATTACAATGACTGTAAGCCTAGGTGATGAAGTTGTCTTTCTTCTGAATGTAAAAAGTAGTTAGGCTAAATCTGTAAAAAGCTCTTTTATTTTCAGCTTTCACGAATGGCAGTCTTGAACCCAGAATCAACAAGAGGCTTGTTGTTATGTTGTTTGTGGGTCTTCAAAAATATCGACAAATTGACGCTGAAACAATGGTGGCAGAAGCTCCCTTCTAACAGGTAATATATGTTTTGAATCTTCATTTGCGCAACGATGCATCGACTAGAATCTTATAGGACAAGTCCAGGGCTGGTATTATTAATGATGAAATATATTGCTACAAGCAACAATAAATACTAAATGCCTCCCCACACCGTAGTATTTGTTGAAGAAGAATCTTTATAACAATGGAATTTCCTATCCCTTGTGGAACCGAGTAGCATAGGTTTCAAATCTTTAAAATGCTCGGTGTAAAATTCTATGGCCTATTCCTTTGAACTGAACGGCTCCAAAGAAACTTTAACTATTTTACAGTAAATCTGCCGTTGGACTTTTCTGAAATCTTCAATATTTTCAGAATTACAGTGTTTTTCTTCTTTTTTAAGAATTCAAGAAAATTTTCGAAAAAAACTTTAAACTATCGTAATTTCTAAACCTGTTGACAAAAGATCAAATAATTTTCAAGAAAACCATAGTTTATGGATGCCTACAATATGGTATCAAGCAAAACTCTTTCACTCTTCTGGCTTGTGATTTGGAAATTTCGACAAATAGTCAAGATTTCTGAAAAGTCCAACGGTAGAATCATAGAAAAATGGCTAAAGTTTCTTTCAAGTCATTCAGTTAAAAGAAATAGGTCATTGAATTTTACACCCGCCTTTTTTCGCAAATTTCAAGATTTGAAACCTATGCTGAACCGAGTAGTCCCAATTGATTAGACAGTCTCTCTGTGTAAAGTGTTCATGCCAGAAATACTACAGAGGATAACATAGTTTGTTTCATATTGCACGATCCAGCGCATTTCATTATTCAGAATTTATTGCTACAGATGCTGGAAATGATACAGTGTATTACAAATTTCGTTGCATTGCATGTTGTAGAGCATTTAATATCAGTTTACGTATGTGGAGGTGTAGTGGCCAAAATTTTCTTGCGCCTGCTAAAATCACATCACCATCAACCTGCTACTCATGATCGACATTACCAACAAGATTTACAAATTTCATTGATTCACAGATCTGCAAACAAATGCGGTTTGTTTGACACCATTTTGTATTGATTCTAAAGGCTTGACTACCTGGTGAGAAAAAAGCGGTTTAAACAAGGCGAACGGAAAGTAGGCAAAAAATTTGAGATCCTCTCCCCGTATATCATTTACGCACAGAGTTCGTTTCGGGGAAATGAATGGTGTATTGTACTTTTTCAAAGGCCTCATTTATGATATTCTTTGCCTGCAAGCAAACAGTTCAGAAAAATGTGCCTGCAATCAAATCACTCTGACTACAGTAAAGGAAATGATATTTTGTCACTTGTGCTGTTGTGCGCTCGCATACATTGATTAGGCCTGCTTTTTTCCATCCATTTTTCGTTTTTTCTCTTCAAAATTGCTTATCCAAATAAGTGGCCAGAGGATAGTAACGTCATAATGCACAAGGAATCTGTGTCACGCTCAACGAAAACCAGACTGCCCTATTTTGATTGTATTGGTTCTACAGGCTTGACAACCCTGTAAATTGATTAGGCCTGCTTTTTTCCATCCATTTTTCGTTTTTTCTCCGCAAAATCGCATATCCAAATAAGTGGCCAGAGGATAGTGACGTCATAATGCACAAGGAATCTGTGTCACGCTCAACGAAAACCAGACTGCCCTATTTTGATTGTATTGGTTCTACAGGCTTGACAACCCTGTGAATTGATTAGACCTGCTTTTTTCCATCCATTTTTCGATTTTTCTCCGCAAAATCGAATATCCAAATGAGCGACCAGAGGATAGTGACGTCAAAATGCACAAGGAATCTGTGTCACGCAGACTGCCCTAGTTTTTCTTGCTTCTTGATCGCTACTAGCCTCTTTATCGTGTTTTGATGAAAAATGGCAACGAAATTACTATGATGTTTGGCCTAAATTATCAAGATGTTTAGCTAAAAGCTGTTACTAACGTCAAAATGTGGAAAAAGTTCATATTTCGCTTCAACAGTTGACTCGGGACTTGTCCTTTAAAATCATCTGACTCATCGATGAGTTCTGATTGACATTCGACAGCTGTAGCTCTGAATTTTAAGTAAAATTTGAGGAAATCCACAAGAAATAAAGGGTGTCCCAAGATAATTGTGCCCCGTTTGTGTGGCCACTGTGAAGGAGTTGTACATTCAATTATCCTGTTTTTACACAGTTGCATAAGCCAAGCTTCAACTTAAAGTTTGAGGCCTTGTTTGAGTCAATCTGACTTGTGCTTGCTGATTTATGGAAGACAAAAGGCAAAATAAGTGGTTGCTTCAAAAACATTACTTCTATTGTTCTCCAGCAAAGTCAAAATAAAGTACGTTTTCATAGAAAGGGTCTTGGCATCACATTAAAATTTTCAGTGCATGTTTTAAAAGGTAGAAAGAGCCCTCATATGGATAGGCAACATTGCTAGCCCTTTAAAAGGTTTAGCAAAAATTTTAATGCGACGCTAGAACACTTTCTTTGAAAACTTACTTTAAGTTAACGTTGCTGAAGAACAATGGAAGTGCTGTTTTTGAAGCAACCACTTTTTTGCTATTTCTCTGCCATAAATCAGCAATCACTTGATAGATAAAGTCATACAAGGTCTCAAACTCTAAGTTGAAGCCTGACCTATGCAGCTGTGTAAAAACAGAGCTGATTGAATCTACATCTCCTCCAAAGGAACCACATAAACCGGGCACAATTATTTTTGGACACCCTGTACTTGCATGAGTCTCCAAGGGACCATAAAGGATACCGGATAAGTCAGAAAGATGTTAAGCGCATGTGAATCTGTGATATTTATTACATTGCTAATGTGTTAATTTTGATACAAAAATGCATTTCGTCAAAATTGATTGTTCTGTTTTTGAGTTACAAACGATTTCATGAAAAGATTTGAGCGAAAAATCCCTCAATAAAAACCTAAAATTCTTGATCAAGTTTACTAATTTCTAGCGTTTGAAAAATTGGTAAGAGGCTCATTAAAAGTGCCAACAGGAAATTTGGCACTAAGTATCTCCTTGGTCCAAAAGTTCAAGCTTCCATTTTTTAATTCCGTTTCTTGGAACGCCTTTCAAGTTGCTTCCTTTTTATTGCTTCTTATTATGGCTTGAATGACGAATCTTCTCTTTGCTTCTGATCTAGGCTTGGGCAATTGCTAGAAGTTCTAGATCTATGCGTGAAATTATTTGAATATCCTGGCAAGAAAGCACCAGTTCCAAAAGGAGCCGCACCTCTCAATCAAGCAAAGAAAGTCAAACCATCAGATTCGAAAATGAGGCTACAAACGCTAGAAGAGGCCATACTAAGCAAAGGTGCTGCGAGGGAGATGCTTCAACGTCACAAAGCAACAACTTCAAGTAAGAAATTTTTATTGTATTCGTTTGATATTTTGTTACTATTTACAGTGTTTCAGGGAGGAGAAGGGGGAAGGTCAGGATAGGGTAAATAGTTGATTGATGAAAGTGAATAAATGATTTATAGGAAGACTGGAATCCAAACTTTATTTATTGAGCGCAGCAGATAGCGCAATAAAATGCACCGGAACTTTTCGATCTTTTTTCATATTCCAATAAAATTTTCCCAAACAAATTACTTGTTAGATGTAGGTTAAAACAAATTTTGTTTTTCGTTGCTGTTTCGTTGGATCTGTTTGACCACTCCAACAAATATCTCGCCACATATTCTCCTTTGTTTTAATCAATATGCCTTTACGCATGCTCCACAGCGTCTCGTTGACTGCACAGGCACCTTCTGATCACAGGTTTCAAACCAAAGGTTTGGTGAAATGTTTGGTAACATGTTAGTTCTGTTTGACCACCAATTCACAACATGAAGCAAAATAAAAATATGAGCTTTAATAGATGTTTGTGAAATGTTTAATCAGTTTTACCGGGACTTTACTCTTCTTACTCCGGAGCAGGAGGGGATTGACGTAAGTTACTATTGTACGTGGTTGTGCGATTCAGAACCTGAAAGCATCACCCTTGAATTGGGAAATTTTCTGAAAAGAGTACCAATAAATCCGGGAAAAGCCTAAAAGTATACCTATAGATCGAACTTGCGCTCAAAAAGTAACTGGGTAAGGAACTGTGGAACTTTTCTGTGGTTGCAAGCCTGAAAACAGTTTGAACAACATTGAAAGAGCTTTTCTTGCATCTGTTTTTATCTGCTGCTTTTTGTCTAAACAGGCAAGGATGAATCCCCGAAACTTCGATGGAGAAAAGATAATACTTACTGGAAGAAGACGTCTGAAGCAGGAACTCGGTGAATATTTTATCATTTCTTTATTTCTTATATCATTTTCAGTTAACTTCTGACTCTTATTTTAAGAACAACTTGCTGTTTAGCAAAACTACTTTAGATCAATTTCATTAAACTTTGATGGAGTAAACCCTGTCAGGAATCTGTCATCCTGATTACATTTGGACATTATTTTCCAACCTTTTTCTCATAGCATTGTTGCTCTTCCAAAAAGTTCTGTCTGGACCTGGAGACATAGACGTAGGAACCTATGGGTGCACAGGGGCACGTGCTCTACCCAAGATTTTGCAATAAACAAAGAAGTGCCCTTCTTGTTTTTAGAAATGGCCCCTTTTCTTCTGGAAAAAAGTGCCCTTGAAGTGTCTTCCCCCCCCCCCCCAGTTTGAGATGCTTCCTACGTCCCTGCCTGGAAAGACAACAGTATATTTCCATGAGAGTGATTCATCAAGATGGTATTCTTTTATTCAAGGGAATTTTGAAACCGAGAAAGCTTTTTCGACTACTATACAAGCGAGGCATCTCAACAAAACCTTTTGTCTTGAATGCTGTAGACCTGTCGTCTCTCTAAGCTGTGCTAATTCATTTCCAAATTTTTTCAGAGGAGAAGAATTTAGTTGTCAAGTTGAAGGAACACTAGCAGCAGAATCATCGCTTATTGTCTTAGATGCATTGGAATTAATGATACAGGTTCGTTGTTATTTTTACTTTAACCCTCAGGGTTCTGCTTTCTTCCAAAATTTACAAATTATACTTGTGTGAATTGTAACATTAGGACCACCATCTTGAGGGCCATTTCAGAAAAGACAAACCTATATCGTAGTTAAATTGACATTTCCAATTAGTTAAGGCAAATCGAGTTGAATTTTATAAAGTATTAGACAAGGTCATGATTTTTAATGAACGTTTCGAGACGAGCTTGTCTCATCTTCAGCTAAATAAAAGTTAAACGTGGGAGGTTTTATAGTAAAAATCGTGTGATTTCGGTAGTTCTTTTGCCATCTATAAGTTTTATCTTTAATTTCACTGGTTAACGGAGCTTGATCTTCAGAATTTGACCATTCCATTAGAAAGGAAAATCTCAAATTTGAATTTTGGTTATTTTGGAGACTACTTACTCGCATAGGTCTAGTTTGCTACAACGCTGTGTCGCGGTACGCAATCATGTCGCCGTTTAAACAATTTGTTATCTGCCATATCCTTGATGCTTGTAGCCCGTTTACCACAGAAAATCATTTCATTTCTCTTAACCATTTTTACACCTTCATTCAGTCAAAGATGATGCTTTCTGTCTATGCAAAGATTTGCGAGAATAGATTTGATCGCTGTTAACGTTGCTATATAAATGCACGAAGAATAGTATGAAATATCTCTTTGTTGATCTCTGTTGACTGCATCGCCTCTAATGATTTAAATGTATTCTATCTTGCAGACTACTGCATCGAACGAAACTTTAAGATTCGTCGTAAATACAGTGATGAGAGTCTTACTTCACTCTTTGTCATGCAACCAAAGCACTGATGTACTCAAAGCGATGTTCTCAACGGAACGGAGTATTGTAAGGAAGGTGCGTTGACTGTGAGCCTATATGCTTGCCATTTTCTAGATTTGCACTGAATTCTGTTAATGTCTGAGACTGTGTTATACACCAAGCTTGTAAGATTTAGACTGCGTTCACTCGATGCCGGCACATTTCGGAAACGGTAAAAAAAGTGACGGTAGCAAAATTTGATCTAGCATTCACATGATACCGGCACAATTTGAAAACGGTAGGAAATTTGACGTTAAAAGACTCGTTGCAAGAATTTGATGCCAAAGAAATGTACCTAAACTTTAAGAATCGACCAGCATCGATCCAGAAGCGTCGAAAAATGATCTGTTTACATCATTTTGGAGTGTTCACACGATGCTGTTTCAAAATTATGCCGGTTATGGTTCCATTTTCAAAATCTACTGTTTTCAATATCTGCTGGCAAAAAAAATGTTCCGTTTTCGTTTGAACGGGAGGCCTATCCGTCACATTTTCACCGTTTTCAAAATGTGCTGGTATCGTGTGAACGCAGTCTCATTTACTTAAACTTTGTTTTCAGCAATACTTTAGCTGTAATACTGTAGTAATACTCTAACTGTAATACTTTATGCCTCCAGTTGTATGCAGAGAAGGTGCCTTCATTACTTTCTGAAGGCTTGATTCGAAATCTAAAATAAAAACTTTGGAATGAAAGTATAGTATGTTCCCACTAAGTAAGATTCTAGCGACTGAAACAAGAAGCATTGCAAAGTGAATTTTTTACAGGCTTTTTTCTTCCAAGTTTGAACTTTGCATGCTATCTTCAAGATGATTTGAGAAGCAACCATTTTTTTCAAGATCGTAAAATCTTGTCGTTGCGTGTAGTGCAATTGTACAAGGATCAACAAGTAAATAAATTAGAATGTAAGCAGTTTGTTGAAAATTGAAATAAGCACGACGCTTCGAGCATAACCCGCTCTCACTTTTTAGATGATGAACTTTGAAAGTGGTAATAATGGTGGTGGGGGATTCATTATTGTGAATTTTTGCAGTCCTATTTCCTTTCAGCCAAATCAATCAACATTGTGTTAGAAATTAAAATTTCCAATATTGATATTTCTTTCTAGTTACCAGAATTATTATTTGAAGAAGATGCAGAATTGTGTGCTGATTTGTGCTTTCGATTATTGAATCATTGCTGTTCGTCATTGAGTGAAGTTCGATCACAAGCAAGTGCATCACTTTATCTTTTGATGAGGCAAAACTTCGAAGTTGGAAATGTAAGTAACATGTTTCTTTCGAGATCTTTTAAATTCTCCTCACAACAACAGAAGTTTGCACTCATTGACACCATGCTGCCATCCTTCAGTGTTAACATATGCAAAGCAATGGAGTTCGCCCTTTCTTTATTATCAACAGCGCACCACGCCTTGCCATCTGTTCGCCAACTCTTGGACGAATTCTGCTCACAATCTGATAACCCATCATTTAAATCTTTGATTAGGTGCTACTGTGTGCCCCTTTTTTCATTCAAATTGAGATAAAAGAAGACTTTTAGGAAAGTTCTGTAGTACACAATGCTATTTTGTTATCACAACGACAGTTCAAAAGGGTGACCACAAGAATTGTGCCCACTGGAACTCTCCGATATAACACGAGATAATATTTAGCGCATTGACTAAATTTCTGAAGTTGTCAATGAGTTGAGTGGACAGACTGTATTATCTTATGGTGTGAATCATTTTCAGGTCTCCTTGTCAATCAAGACTACTTAGCCACTTTTTAACTATTGAAATACGTAAATGCTACAGAAACAGCTTTCGATTTCAAATGAAATTGCAGAATTTCTTGTATTTTGTTTGAGAGTTTATGAGGATCTCTATCAAGAGTGGAAAGGTGGAAAGTTGCCATGCCGTCATCTTCATATAGTACATAGTAGCTAATCTTTAGTTTGATCTTTCGATCTGAATTTCAACCAGTCGTAAATTTTTGGTGTTTTAACTTAATTAACTTATTTTGACAGAATTTTGCGAGAGTAAAGATGCAAGTAACAATGTCCTTATCAACACTTGTTGGCTCTACGCAGGTAAGGACCCTTGATTTATTTTTACAGTTACATGATTTATGACCTTCTCACATTATTCTATGTTTCATTTTGTAAAAAAGTTGCTCTGCTGTGTCCATTTCTTATATCCCCCCCCCCGAAAGATTTACATGTAAAACTGGCTGAAATTAGGAACTGCTTTGCGCAATCGCGTCAGGAATAGTGTAGGGAATTTGACATTCAAGCTCTCCCGCCCCTTGCATGCAAAATAAAAAGCTCTTTTTGAGGAAAACTGCAATGTTCTCGTTAACTGAGAAAAGGCATTAGTTTTTGTTTTTCACTTTCACCATACCAATGAATGCCCCAAGATCTCTCAAACCACGTTGACGTTGTGTACGGGTAAACTTTTCATTCATTGCAAAATTTCTTGTTGTTTAAGAGCGTTTACACTGCCTCAAAACAAAATTAGGCTGTTATAGCAAGAAGACGCGAGTCAAGAAGACGCCAACATAATTTTTTTGTTCGAGGATGTAAATTACAAACTTTAAAACTTTTGTGAGTCTCGAGAGACGAATTGTACGTTCTATTCTGAAACTGACAACCTGAAAAGTATACTTTTGAAGGCTGCACTGCAAAAATAGGACGTCGAGAAGGGAAGCAAAATGCAATATGAGCACATTCACAAATGATGGAAATGCGAGAATGCAAAATGTTCTTAGGGAATTTAGTCTGTCTGTAAGCAGCTTTCTGGGAGGGAAAAGGCTGGAAAATTAGAATGCTCGAAAAACACGAACAAGTAGCTGCGTTTTCAAAGACGTCCGCGTCTTGCTGCTAAAACAGCCTATTGTCTATAGACAAGGTAGAAAAGTGGTAGAGGCTACGACGGACAGCCCAGGCGGTACTCATTAAGTCTCAATACAAGGGGTGGGGGTCGGTGCCACTATTACTTTGCTGGACGCTGAGTATTGAGTCTAATGTTTTGGAGATCCCGAATATTGTTATTTATTTTTGGGGTCCCTATGCAGAACGACATTTATTGAATGGATCACTGACATGAATCGTACCAAGTCGCATGATTTTCTCTCTCTTCCGATTTTTGGACCCCAATTATTGAATTTTATCTTGTTCTTATTCACAGACACCAAATATTGATTTGCATGCCCTAAAATATTAGCTCGGACCCCCTCGTTTTGAAAGTTATTGAGTACACCCCCGTCGGAATAGTGTGACTGATATGATCCACGTTTTTTACGGCTCCAAAGATGTACCGCTACAGTGTAAACAGGGTGTTAGAGGGAGCAAACGGTGCTTACTTAGCCATCTTGACAACTCAATTTCCTGGATAACCTGAGAGTGTAAAGCGCTAAGACACTTATTTATCAAGTAATATGTCATTTTATTTTGCGTTTCTTCCTTCTTTGGATATTCAGAGATCCATATCTAATGTTCTGTTGTCTTTTTGCAGAATTTTAATGAAGAGTACCTACGAAGATCCTTGAAAACAATAATCACGTATGCTCAGACGGATCAACAATTAAGATCTACTCCATTTCCCGAGCAGGTAAATTTCAGTCACGTAACAAGATTTGATACTAATGTATAGGGTGTTTCAACAGTTAAGATCTACTCCATTTCCCGAGCAGGTAAATTTCAGTCACGTAACAAGATTTGATACTAATGTATAGGGTGTTTCAGAAAAATGCAACCCAACTATAACTTAAAATCTCAAAAACTAACAAAATTTGAGTAGATTTAATTTATACTATTTGAAAGTAAAATCTCTCTTCTTTCTAATTATATGCAGTTTGGATACATTAATGGACATTTTTATGATTAATTTGATATTTTCTTAAGTATAGCTAATTTCGAAAGCAGCAAGGTGCAAAAGCAAAATCAACCCTCTTTTTTCATTAAAAAATTATGAAAATAATTTTGTCAAAGTATTTCAGGTCTAAAAGCACTTGGGGTGATGCCTTAAGGAGGAAAAAAGGCAATTTCATCCTCATGAGATACATTTGAACATAATGATAAAATGTTCTCTCACAAAAGCGGATTATCGTCGATGTAAATGCCCTACATTTCCCTGCGTCTAAAATAGACCATACATGTGAAAACGTCAATTAAGCAATGAAAAATTCAATTAATGCACCCAACTCTGATATCATTGGAAAGAAGATAGATTGTACATTCAGATGCTATGCGTCAAATTAAATCAAATCTTATTATTTCCTGAAGAATTTTGAATGAAACTGGGTTGCGTTTTTCTGAAACACCCTGTATATTACATGTCAAGGATATAAGGAAGTGGCACCACGATGTCTGCCTGAGGAAATTTTTGACTTTCTGTTAATGTTATCTATTTTCATCTTTATTTTAGGTCAGAGAATTAGTCTTCAACCTTCACATGATTCTGTCGGATACAGTCAAAATGAAAGAATATCAAGAGGTAGCATATGTCTATTCCATTCTAATTATTATATTTCTTAACATGACTTTGTTGATCATAGTTGCGATATATTTTTTCAGCTCCATTTTTTTGCAGATTATGAAACTGGATCAACTTGAAAGACTGATTTCTGCCGTTGACAACTCAAATCTCAACCATCTTAGCACTGTACTTACCAGTGCAAATTTCCCTTTCCATCAATTCAACCACCCAAACTGGGGCACGCTAGCGCCTGTCAAAACGAGATGGTGTCATGGTTCACAGAGCGCTTAAATTTTGTTTTTGTTTTGTTTTGTTTCTTTTTGTTTCGTTTTGTTTTCGTTCGCTTAGATTGTTGTAAGAAATTGTTAAGTGCCATTCATTGCCAGAACTACCGGGTGAGTCAATAAAAACGCCCGGCGTTTGAGAAAATCCTGCTCCCTGAATATCAAAGCAATGATGTTGAAACCTGTCTTGTTTTATCCTCGATATGTCAAATTAGGTTCAGTAATTTACCCGGCTTTAATCGGTCATTCCTTCCCGTCGAAATAGGAGATTTTCTGCAGAAAGCCCCTTTCGAAAACCTGCAAAAACGAGCGAAAACAGCAAGCAAAATTTCCCTTTGTTCTCCTTCCTACCAATAATGACTCCTGGATGTGCTCATGTATCTTGTCCTCTTGGGAGAATGGACTCCCCCTGAATAAGTTATTCACACTAGGGGGAAGACTTTTTAACCATCCAAAACGAAAGCACGTGCTAAAGCGTGCTGAAAGTCATCGCTTTGAGGTAAACACATTGGGGACTTTTACTTGCAATTTTAGCACGTTTTTTAAGGTTTCTCAAAGGGACTCATTTGGAAAATTGCCAACAGAATCTGAACGGAGCGACCGATTTTAGTCAGGAAAATTTCTAAACACAAGTGAACATGTTAGCTATTTAATCAGATATTGCAAAATATCGTTGCTTATATACTCAGGGAGCAGTAGCCTTTCAAACGCCGGGCGTTTTTTCTGACTCACCCGGTAGATGACGTCATGCCTATTTCTGCTATGGACGGCACAGAATGTTGTATTTTGTTGAGTTTTAGTTTTAGTTGTTGATTTTAAAAGGTTTTAGAAAAGGTTTTAAGAAAGAAAACTAATTTTTCTTTGTTCGCTGAATGAAAAGCAAAATAAACAGCACCTTAGCCAGAAATAACTCCTATATGATATGAAAGCGGAGTTTGGTGCCACAAGAGATCATAGTCAGCTATGGGCCTTTAAAATCTCTATTCTTTGAGCAATTTTGCTGTTTCATGAGAAATATTCTAACATTCGTCATTCATTTTTCACAGGATCCAGAGATGTTGATCGACTTGATGTATCGTATCGCAAAGGGGTAAGGAAAAACTGATTTCTCTGTCATTTCCCCAAATTTCTCCCTTTTGATTTTTTTGTCTAAGTTGCGATCTCTTCCATATTCTTTGAACTTCCCAGCTACAAATTCATCCAATGCGTTGAATCACACCAAGAACTGCCCCAGGGGAGGAAACAGGAATTACAAAAACTGGCGTAATCAATCATAAATGATATAACTTCACAAATATGTGATGGAATTGTAAGATGTTCCTTGTCTGGAAAAGATGTTGGAGGAAGCTGTAAGTGCTCAAAGATGGAAATTTCTGCTCTATCCCTTAAGCATATTGGACGACGAAGATCAGTGATTCCACTTTCACTGAAGTATTTTCCTGCACATATACTTTCCCCATCCTTAAAAAATCAGGTATGTGAAAGACCAATGAAAACTATCGAATGCTGAATAAAATCATTCCAAAATTTTCATTATTAGATTGCCCTTAAGACTGAAAGATTCCTAATCTCAAGCTTAACTTCCATGCTAGATATTTTTATGATTCAGTGCCAAGTGAAGACTCTTCTACAATCTTTTTTAGATACCAGAATTCTCCAGACCTCAGGTTGACTTGGCTTCAAAACATGGCAGCGAAGCATACCGACAGTGGATGTCATGTAGAAGCAGGGATGTGTTTGGTTCACTCAGCTGCATTAGTTGCAGAATATTTATACATGGTTGAAGACAAGAAGTATCTACCCATCGGATGCGTAGACTTTGAAGGAATTTCTTATAATGCCCTTGAAGAAAGCGCAGTTTCTGATGACATTGTCTCGCCGGTTAGCTATTAGATATTTCACTCCCTTCTTGCATCCATTTGGACTTCCAGATTATCTCTATTAGATTTAAATCTTGTCTTTAGAAGTCTTAAGAATTTGTTGACAAGAAAGACAGTGTTAGTGAACACAAAGTCAGTACTGTAGACACTTGCAATTTAAACGTGTACTGGCTGTTTTCCACTCAGTCGAATTTTCCGAGCAGTTCATCGTGCGTAACAATTCATTAAAGCTCACAGCGATATTTTCTCTCTTAAGCAACAGATTTCCGGTCCGCTCGAAAAAATTGAATGAGTGGAAATCAGCCGAGAAACTATTGAGTTTTATTAAAGACGTTTCTTCAAAGAATGCCCAGTTGTATTCCGTTAGAGAAATTGGCTAGTTCAACTATGAATGGCATGGTTTGCATCAAATATTTCATTTAAATTTTAATGGTGTCAAAAAAGGCTAAACCCTTTGAAAAGGCTCTTCTGGAGTTTAGCATTGCTATAGGAAAGAGGTCGTGAGAGCCATGTGACAAAAATTTCAGTTTAACAGGAGAAAGATTGGAAGGATTTGAATCAAGGTTCAACAGTTTTTTATTGGCCTTTTAAATACCTGACATTTTTATTGTTTCAGGATGAAGAAGGAATATGTGC
The DNA here is from genome assembly GCA_964020215.1 of Aurelia sp. 3 sensu Dawson et al. (2005). NCBI lineage: Eukaryota > Metazoa > Cnidaria > Scyphozoa > Semaeostomeae > Ulmaridae > Aurelia > Aurelia sp. 3 sensu Dawson et al. (2005). The sequence goes on from OZ026586.1 coordinate 14,931,909, forward strand.
TGGAAAATACTTCAGCGAGAATGGGATCATTGGTCTACTTGAACAAGCAGCTTATTCATTCACCATGGCTCAGATGTATGAATTAGTCAATGAAGTCTATAAGATATTAATAAAGATTTATGAAGCAAAGAGAGATCATAAAAAACTGGCCAGCGTTCATGAGAAATTAGCTGATGGCTTTAGGATGATCGTCAAAACTGTAAGTTGATTGAAAATTTTTGTTCATAAAGATTTAGGAAATAGGTAACCCTTTCGTTAAAAAGAATACAGTGTAGCATTGAACACACGAAGCGTTTTTTATGCACTTGTTTCTTTGCTAAAATGCAACATTCAAAAAACTGCAGGAAACATTTACGGTGATTGAGTAAACTTCCCCAGAAAGATTCATTTTCTATGTACGAGAATTTTCTAACTTGTTTTAAATTAAAATTCTAATTTAGTGTTGGGCTTTCTATCTTCTTATAAGGTAAAGGTCTTGACACTTGGAGACGTCCGTAAAGTTTAAAAGTATTTTCTAGGAGCGTTTTGTTCATCTACCTAAAATTTGAAAAAATTCTTCCACCGTATTAGATCATGATTTTCTTTTTATTGAAGTATAGTGCACGAAGAGTGCTAAGAAGCAATTCAGAAAAATATTTTGCGAAAGGATTTGTCACAGGCATTTAACTAAATGTGATTTCTCATGTTGTTTTTTGTAAATTTCAGGAAGGTAAGAGAATGATGGGTACCTATTTTAGAGTTGGATTTTACGGATCGAAATTCGGAGACATTGATGGAGAAGAATTTATTTACAAAGAACCAGCAATAACAAAATTGCCAGAAATTTCACATCGATTACAGGTAAGTTTTTAAGCAAATTTTCAGGGGGTTTCTGTGCTGTTAAAAACAGGGTTGCCAGGCCCTACTGGTCAGCAGTAGCCAAACATGGTTGCAAACGAGGCCAGAATTTAGCGAAATTTACAGCAGAAGAATTTTCATTGTTTAACAACAATAGACCAATTGTTTAAGTTATTTAAGACGAAAGATTTTAACAATCAATTTTCCAGTTTTCAAATTTGATTTTAAGGGTCTTTTTCATCAAGCATCACTTGCACATGCGGCCTCTTCGTTGCAATGAATGCTACGTTGGCCTTATTTTCAGGGCCTGGTATATGCAAGGCATGCTGGATGAAACAGACCTTGAAAATGATGATGATATCATATTTTATATCTGTTTTAACTTCTATTTTGTCAATGCAGCAATTAAATCTCGTTTCATGAATAAGCATTTTACAAAATAATTTAGAAAATTACAAAGAAAATTAAGACATCATGTCATGGAATCCCAGGAGGCCAAATGGTAGCCAGAAATAGGGTGGAGGCCAAATGAAAGTATTTGTAGCAAAAGACTTTCAAATTAGGCCAGATTTTTAAAATCTGGCCTCCCAGTAGGCCAGTTGGCAACCCTGTTTAAAAATGGTCTCAAGCTGTTAAAAGAGAACATTCTCACACTTTGTCCTTCTTGTCAAGTCCAAATATTTTTGCTGTTGCATTTTGCAGAATTTAAATGTCGAAGAGTAACGTGTATGTTTTTTTTTTTTAGTCTTAGAATGCATTTTACCATCTACATGCCTGTCATCCTTGTATGAATTATGAATACGACCCTGCGAGGAAACTGTTGAAGTCTGGTCCTTGAAAAAGTCATTTTTGATTGTTTCTGCCGTGCAGTTTTGTCGTATCCTTTGAGTTTGACTTGAAAAGGCCAAAGTTTAAAATCCTTGAAAACTTTTCTTTTATGTAGGACACTGCAAGATAAATAGTCAGCTGCCACTTTTACTTTGAAAATTTAATGTTTTCTCTTGTAGAGCTTCTATGGGGATAAATTTGGTTATGACGTGATGGATGTAATAAAGGATTCAAGCGTCGTTGATCCAAATCGACTCGATCCTAACAAGGTACAGGATTCATTTTATTTTGACTTAATCTTAAATAGCGGACTCATCATAAGAAACCAATGGACATACAATAAACTTGTAATCTGTAGGGAAACATTATCAACTCCTGTAAAAGAACAATAATCAAAACTTAAGATAAACCTGTAACTGGAGAGAAGACTATTAAACCTGCAAGAAAATCAAGTGATCACTTACCAACAATGTTATTATACCAACTTGTTACACCAAATATGCGTTTCGTCGCACACTCCTCAGTTTGGTTCATGCGAAGAACAGATAAATGACACTACCGGGCTGTTACCGTACCAAACTATAATGGAACATGGAATTCTCGATTCTCATACAAACCCCTTACTAGATTCAGACGTGACTACATACAACAAATAATGCGAACAAAAAAATCATAAAGGCTGTACATTTGGGGCTGTGTTCAGTGAACTTTTTAGGTCGTATGAAGCTTTTACACAATTCACAATAAAGCTCTGTATCAGGGGACGTAGATTAGGTTCATCACTCTGCATCAAATAAATGAAACGATCTTTCGTATTCAAGTGTCTAAAGATAGGGTGCTGATGCTAGATTTGTTCAAAAAGTTGTTCCCTGATTTCCTTATTTATATCGCATGACATTAAGCAATTAATTTCATCTTCTAAAATGTTGCATTTAGTGCATATTCTCTCTTACTAGTATTATCCCTCATTGTTGGGTCTTAAAGATGTGTGATTTTACCAAACAAATTTCCCCATCAACGTTAGCCTTTGACTGATAGATAAACATTTTAGTTTTGAATATCGGTCACGTACCCGATGCAATGTCAGAACAATGACCGTGATGTAAACAGTGTTCTAAATTTTCCTTGAGTAACTGATGAAGATCTATTCCAAAATTTTTTCAAGGTTTAAGTGCATTTTTGCTTTTCTCCGTATATTTTTTATTTGCTATTGTCGTTGTTTTGTAGGCATACATTCAAATCACATACGTTGAACCTTTATTCGAAGAATGGGAACTGGTTGATCGAATCACATATTTCGATAAAAATAATGACCTACGTAAGTATTTTTTTGTTAGCAGCAGAAAAGTAAACAAAACACATATCGAAAAATTAAGCAAAATAGAAGGTAAGGATAATCCCAACCTGCTAGTGCAATGCTCTCCATTGTGGTGTGCCAGGTGTATGTTCCAGGTACTGATTTGCGGATCTTCAGCCAGTATTTTCCACGAGAGGAATGTTTCGAGGCGTTTCAACTGGGACATTCCCATTTCTCGTGGACGCCTCCAGTACCATCGCGTCCGATGGACTGTCCGCAAGATATCATCATTCATTGAGGTCACATCATGCTTCATTGAACCTAGAATGGACAAGCATATCCCGCAAGTTTTTGTGTCTTTTAAGTGCTAAGAATGGTTTTTTGGACCATATGCGGCCCAGTAACTGGTCTTCTTCTATGATGTGCCAGTATTTTTAAGTGCTTTGCTAAGGGCCTTCGACTTGTCATCATAAGGGATAATGAATGGTAAGAGTATTGGACCATTGTTATGTGCCTGGGATGTGGGTTTTCTGTTAGGTTTGTTTAGCAGTTCGATTTGAGACAGACTTCTTACTTTGTGAAATTAATGTTCAATGGCTGCGATATGGTAACCTCTTCTCAACAAATTTATTTTAAGGTTGTAAAGATGGTCTTCAAGGTCGCTATCATTTGTGATAATTCTGCGATATCTGAGAGCTTGGCTGTATATTATGCCCCTCTTGCAATTGTCAGGGTGATATGAGTCATTGTGGAGGAGCGTACAGATATCATTATCTTTGACAAAGAGTGTGCTTTCAAGGTTGTTTGTTTTGTCAAATCGAATTGTAGTGTCTAGGAAGTTGATGCTGGTCTTAGAATAGCAGAATTCAAATTTGATGCTTTCATGAACCGAGTTGGCTGTGTTGAAGAAATTTAGGAGGGAGTCTTCGTCCCCCTCCCATATAAAAAATATGTCATCGATGAATCTACTCCAAAGTTTGGGTTTTGGCTCGCCCGTGTAAAAAGACATTAACATGTCCTCAATGTTAGCCATAAAAATGTTTGCATAGTTCGGGGCAAAGGTAGCTCCCATTGCTGTGCCATGTGTTTGGAGATAGTATCGTTTGTTAAAAGTGAAATAGTTATGTTTTAGGATGAACACAAACATTTGCTGCAAGTGTTGAGCTGGTAGGGGCAGTTGATCTCCATAAAAGTGTATGAGCGCCTGAAGGTTATACATGATACCCTCATCATGTGGTATGTTTGTGTATAAGGAACAAACGTCCATAGTGACAAGGAAAGAGTCACGTTTGATAGACTGGCGGTGCTTCATTATCTTTTGCAAAAAATGTGTTGTATCTTGTATATAAGAGGGGATCATTTTTACAATAGGCTTCAAATAGTGGTCCAGATATTTGGAGAGATTTTCAGTGGGGGAGCCACACCCTGATATGATAGGGCGACCTGGTGTGGGCTTTGTTGGTTTGTGGATCTTAGGAAGCAGGTACAGAATTGGGGTACGGACAGGAGAGGTGGGGGATAGAAAGTTATATATATCGGAGTCAATTAGTCTCTTGCTACTGAGGTGGGTGAGGAAGGTTTCGACCTGGGCGGCAACCTCCGATGTGTAATCAAATTCGATTTGTTTGTAATATTTCACATCATTAAGTTGTCTGTAAGCTTCCAAGGTATAGGCTTCAGAAGGCCAGAGGACAATTTTTCCTCCTTTGTCTGCTGGTTTAATAACAATATGATGATTGTTTTGGAGATTTTAGATTGCTTGCAAGTCATTATTCGTCATGTTGGCCGTTGATTTATCATTGTTAGAAAAGACTTTCACAATTTCATTGTAGGTGTTTTGAAGGAAATTGTGTAATGGTTGGTAATTACACTCGGGTGGCTCCCAGCGGCTCTTGGTTCTAAAAGGCGGTGAAAAAAATGAAATTGTGTTAGCATTCTTCTTTTTAGTTGGAGAAAAGAAAGGAGGCCAGTGTCAGAATTATTTTGTTTATTCGGCGTCGGAATGAAACTGAGGCCCCTGTTCAGAATGCGAATCTCATTTGCTGTGGGTTGATAGGGCCCCATGTTGTGAATGTTATCGATTGGGGCAAACTTCCTGATTTCCCTGTGTAAAGCTTTGCGAGTAGCATTCTTAGAATTGCTATTATAAGGTTTACTTATCTTGTGATTACGGCCAAGGTACTGTTGCCTACAGGAGTACTTTGCCTGTAGGTTTATTTGAAGAAGACCTTATCACAAACTTTAAGTTTCCTAATTTCCTAGATGTACATCGAATTAGCATGCAAATTGATGTTTTAGGATAGGACAGCAGGTTTTTGCTTACATCCAAAACTGCAAACGCCCTACTCCTGCAGTATTTTTTCTGTTTTTATCGAGGGGATGAGTTATCAGCAGCAAAGATATGCTACTAGATGAGGAAAACAAGCAATCCCAGTTTGAAGGGTCACTGCTCCCTCGATATCTAGATAACAGTATCGACAAATATATCTCATCAAATTTATCATCAAATATATCATCAAATATATTATTTAATGGTGGACAAGTTCAAATCTATTTTAAAGGACAATTCCAGGGTTGATAAAATTATTGTCAAAAAAGCAATCTTACCAACTGCTCAACGCCAATCGTGAGTTCTTTTCAAGTTGTGACGTCTCTAACTTTTCATTTTTCTCCAAACTCCAAGTTTCATAAGTTAGGCCAAATATCGTCGCCATTTTGTATTTTGTGCGATTGCGCGAATGCGCGATAAGGAGGCTAGCAATGTGAATGGTGTAGGGTACATTTGGCAGCCTTATTCAGATTGAAATACGTAGTTTCCCAGATAAAAAGAGAGAAAATTTGAAAAAATACGACACACCATTCACAGCAGTGTAATCTTTTGAATAATCGACAATTATACCAACCCCCGGCCTTGTCCTTTAAAGTTTACCTGAGTGGAATTGACCACTCCGTTTTGAAATTATGAGGATTTTTCTGTAGAGGGGACCTTCAAAAAGCCTTGAGAACAGGTCTCAAGTCACGCCCAAATTTTCCTTATTTTTCTACCCTACACCAATGACTTTAACACCTTTTATTAAGTTTTGTCCTCTTGGGAGGATGAAGTCACCAGGAATAGTTTGTTGTGCTCCCAGCCGTTACCATTTCAATTTCTCAAAGGGAAAACATATGCTGAGGCATTAGCTTAAGGTTTGGCAACAGCTCTAGCAAGAATGCTTTTCTGTGTGGTAAAATCCCGCATGTAAGAACCTACAATTTTGGAAGTCAGCCTTACTAAGTTCTTATATAATGGGTGTTGATTGGGAAATGAGGCTTTTCAGATTCTTAAATTGGTTCTTATGGGCTTTCGGGTATTTTTTTTGTTCAGATTCAAACTTCTGTCAGTTCCCAGTACTTGAGTTCATGGGGTCTCATTCACAAGAGAAGTTTGTGGAAAAGGCAGAAATTTTATAGAATTCAATGAAAAGCTTTCAGCACAATTTTGGAGTCCATTGCAACATGCACGTATGGTATTATCAGCTTGTATAGATTCAATGACTAGACAACTGGAGTTCCAATCTGATTTGATGATACCTACAAATAAGAATCTATTTTAAATTTCAGGCTGGATGGGTTCTTATATAGTGGGGGGTCTAATTTCATAATTTCAGCCTGTAGATTCTTAGATCACTAGGTTCTTATGCGCAGGTTTTTACTATTTTCTAACTCGTGATGTATTAAATACCTCTCATATTTATCTCATTTACAGGAAGATTCATGTTTGTGACTCCATTTACTCCAAGTGGAAAGGCACATGGTGATCTTTCAAGTCAACACAAGAGGAAAACAATTCTTTCTGTTGCAAATGCATTTCCATACATCAAAACAAGAATTAATGTTATTCAAAGGGAAGAGGTAGGTGGAGTGATCACCTCCGGCATAGACATAGACCGGCATAGACCCGTGCCCCCAAGATTTCGCAAAGAACTTCCCTTTTCTTTTTTAGAAAATGCCCCCTTTTTCTTAAGGAAAAAGTGCCTTCTAAATGTCGTGCCCCCCAAGTTTAAGGTGCTTCCTACGTCCCTGACTTCTGGTCTATCTTGTGGATATTTATCTCCATGATTTGTTACGTTTCTCGAAAAGTCCGTTATTTAAGGCAATTCCTATATCTTGTACCATTAGACATTTGTTTTAAAAATATTGTCCAACGAAGTGACAGAGTTAAAAGTGGCAGAAGTTAACACGATTTTCAGAGTTGCTATCAAGGGTGCATGATTAAGTCAAATGTGTGTCAACTCTTCTTCCCCTGTCCCTACTATTCCAAGTGCCTTCCTTTGGCCTAATCGAAGCCTATTCCAAATGTATCCATCGATTACCTTTTAGGAGAACAATCAAGTGAAAATCTTATTTTGATTCGAGTCAGGGGTTATTTTCTTATCAGTTAATAATCTCTCTATTTGCAGATTGTGCTATCACCGATTGAGGTTGCAATAGAGGATATCCAACAGAAAACTAAAGAACTTTGTCAAGCAATTGAGACAGAACCCCCAGATGCTAAAATGTTGCAAATGGTCCTGCAAGGATGTGTTGGAACAACTGTTAACCAGGTAATAGATAGTTTTGCAGTTTCGAAATCATTGTGAATTGTTTTTGCACGAGATTGTTATAATCAATGAACGGAGATATAGCGATCTATTCTAATCGTAGCTCAAAAGATTGGCACGTGCCTCTTCTGTTGCTATTATTTTCAATAATTGCAAGTATCAAATACAATACGTTATATTTAGACATAGGTAGTTAGACACTGCCGGTGTGTAGCAACTAATTTGAAGGTGTGCTATGGAGGAATAATTTTTATAGCTCGGCGGAGGAAGTAGCCTCCGGCGGCAGACACACAGTTGGGCTTCTGTTTGAGCTCAATATGCTGAATAACAGGACACAGAAAAATAGGCTTATAGCAGGAAGTCATTTTTATGATGAAGGCAATGTAAGTACGCCTGCAGTGTCTAACTACCCATGATTTAGGTTGGCCCATTCCCCTAACTAAGCTACTTTAAACTCTGCTACTTTTAGCAAATTTACTTTAAATTTCAACCAACAAATGCATTCGACGATTTCCACAAGAAGGGTTCTTAAAGGGACTAAAGCTTTGTTAAAAGCCTACTTTTCCAGGAGCAAAAGCATCTAAAAATATCACATTGAAAATATCCGTGAGACGTTCCTGTGTCGTTGTGTCTCGTTAATTCCATTTGTATACAAATTATTTAACTTTTTTCATGTTCCCCGTAAGAGATGCCGAGTTGAGTCACATTATGCTAAAGTTGAAGCCGGTCTTTGTTTTTTGTTGTTTCGCGTTTATATAGATCAATGCCATTTATTTGTGAAAGAAAATATTACCTTCGCAGGGACCAATGGAAATAGCAAATGTATTTTTAGCAGACTTCGAAAAAGGTCAGAATGAGCATGCGGCAATTACAAGAAATCATCATAAACTACGGCTTTGTTTCAAGGAATTTGTCAAAAGGTAAAAAAATCTTTCTGTATCCTCGATTACTTTAAGTATCATTTTAGCTCCCTCCCTCTGAAGCCCTTCCCTAATAAGCCCTTCCCTCCTTGTTAAGCGCCCCGCCTTTATCAAATGCCAGGGGATATCAGAAGATTTCCATTTAATGTAGCTAAACAAGTTTCCATGTTAATTTTGATGGTTTGGGATGAAAACCGTCGACTCTGTCTACTTGACTCGTAAAATTGTATGTCGATTCCACAAGGTATTGGGCAACAGAACTAAAAAGAAATCTTTTCTGTCCTTGTCATTTGTCCATGCGAGTAAGTCCCCGTCTCTTATACGCCCCCCTTTTTCAAGGCCTTCTTTGGAGTCCTCCGGGGTGGATCCAGCCCGAATTCAAGGGAGGGCAGCCAGCAGAGATGGCGCCCAAAGTAAAGCGGAAAGTAAGCGTGCCGAAGGCACACGAAAATTTTTGGACTTCTGATTAAGAAAAAATTCATTGGTTTTTCTAGAGAGTAATGTATTGATTGCTGTGTTTGCCCCACATTCAGATCAAAGCAATCAAAAGTCAGTGTCTTAGGGTCACGGCGATGGGCTTCTTTCTCGCCAAAAATGGGGGTGCGAAGCTATGTTTTCTTCATGAAGCGGGGCAGTTGCCCCCGCTTGCTCCCTTAACTCCGCCAGTAGGAGTCCTCAAAATTGAATCAGCCGCCCATCTGCTTGAAAGAGCTTTTGTTGTACTTAGTATCATTTGCACATGTGGCTCCATTGCTACCTACTTGAACGGAAGTGCAGCTTCCAGTCATTGAACAAAGAGTCAGGAAAAAATACTTTTAAAATCGAATCAACCTTTAAAATGTTTTTTCAAGATTCTTTACATAAGATTAATGCACTTTTAAATTAGTTCGCAAATATCACCAAATTATAGGAACTTAGTAACATCAGGAGCTAATAGGTTTTTAAACAGTTTTTACTCAATGTATAATCAGTGTCTGGGTCAAGCTTTTTATAACTTGCAAGGGGTGTTTCAAAACATGTGCTCCTGAGGTGTGGCTGCTGTGTTGGAAGTGTAACTTCTCTTGTCCCGTTATTTATACAGTTGTATAGGATAGGTCTTAAATTACAGTTTTCAGGAGTCCATCGGACAATTGGTTGCTGATGTATGGCGCATGGAAGACAAAATGAGCCGTTGCTTTAAAAACAGCATTTCCCAGGCACGCCAACAATGCCAAAATCGAGTATTGAAAGAGACGGTTGTAGAGTTGTGTTTGAAGTTTTTCCGTTGTTGAAAAAGCGTTCCTCCTGCTGTTTATTGTAATCATCCTTGTCTCAAATCCTGGAAAAGGATTTATGGCATTAAAGACAAGGCAGATGAAAGAGCCATTGGTACGCATGGTTCTTTGCGGGCACGCTACACTTTCAAGCTGTCTAAAACTCAAGTTTGGTCTACTTTGTTGAGCCTTTTTTTGATGGGGAAAAATTCAAACACAGCGCTACAACCCGTATTTTCAATAACTGATTTCGGCATTGGAAAACGCGCCTTTCAAGCAACCACTTATTTTGAGTTTTGAATTTCTTGTTATGTAAATCAGCTCCTACTCGTAAGATTGACTCGAAGGAGGTCTCAAACTCTTAAGTTGAAAACTATCCTATACTACTGTATAAAAAGCAGGACAATAGAAGTGACAGCTCCCCCACAAAGGCCGTACAAAGGGGCCAAAATGTTTGTGGTACACCCTATGATTCATTCTTGAAAAGAAGAAATTTTTTTCTTTGACAAAGAAAAAATTTCACGTATTGGACCTTGGTATGGAAAATAACAAGATCGCAACGTTGCAAAATGGAAACTGATGTCTCAAAAGAAGAAGTTGTATATTTCACTTAATATCAAAAGAGAATATATTTCAATTGTTGTAACTTTTACAGTGTGTTGCAAAATTCACATTGATTTTTCAAAGGAAGAAATTCATATTTGTGACAACATGGTTTTAAAAGAGAATGAAGTTTGATTATTGTGACTTTGATACCGAAATTAACAAGGACACAGCTTTGCAAAGTGGAAACTGATTTGGGCTAAGTAAATTTCTATTCATATAAGACGAAACTGAAAGAGAATGGATTTCAGTTATTGTAACCTCAAAGATCACAGCCTTGCAACATGGAAATTGATTTTGCAAACCAAGAAATTTCTTTTCAAAGAAACACAATGAAAAGAGAACAAGGTACAATTGTTATGGTGGAACATAGGAAGAACACAGCTAAGCCTTAAGACATGGAAATTCATATTTCAAAGAGATCTCTATTTGGTCGAAACGCAGATAAAAAAGAAAATAGATTTCTTTTGTTGTGACCTTATGGGACATAACGAGAGCACAGCATTGCAAAATCAAAAGTGAAGCCAATTTGTTTCCCTCTGCAGAGCTTATGTAAGATGGTGGAAAATCCTTTCAGGGCCTGCTATTGAAGCCAAAACAGTTGTTGTCCTTAAAGAGAATTAGCGTGGATAAATTCTCAGAGCTGGAAGTAAAAATGAGTTTGCAACTCCTAAGTTAACGCTTTAGTCATGCCAGTTTATTAAGTTTTTGTTTGATTCTATCTTACTACGAGTTGGCGTGCGTTATTGTTTGCTGAGAACCAAGGTTACACATACTTTTACAAGAAACTAAGGTCCGAGGCTGGTAGGCAGTTTCCTATCATTTTGGGCCTTTTAACTACCAAAAGTTTCTTACGTGTTTCTTCTATTTTTTTTAATGCCAGAATGGAACACTTCACTTAGTTTTGTTAAAATGGCTTCCAAATTACTTTGTAAGATCTCGAAACAAGTAAAGACTATAATTCGCACTCAAAATAGTGCCCAAACAGTTACTATTACCGTACTGCGTCAAAACATAGTTGAGTGACCTGGGAAAATTAAAATTGCAAATTACAAAAGTTTCTTAGCTTTTTAAATTCAGGTAGGGCTGTTTCTTGACTGTGGAAAAATTGAGCTAACCGTTTCGAAAAAGCTGTTTCTTATAAAGCAAAATACGTGTAAAAACATAATATGTGTACTTCTATAGCCTTTGTGTCTTGTTATGACCAATTTGTCTTATAGAGAACTAAACAATCCTGCCTAAACAGCGTTTTATAAACTTCAGTATAAGAACCACAACGAGCATCCGAGCATCCGAGAGACAATACGCTGTAAATCGCCCTCTTCAGCTATAAACTTTAAATTTTTTCAAATCAATCCTGAATATTTTTCAGAACTTAACTAATGGTTTATTTCTTTCCTTCCCAGATCTGCTGAAGCCCTTACAAAAAACAAGACTTTGATAACAATAGAACAAAGAGCATATCAAAAGGAGTTAGAGAAAAATTATAAAGTATTTGTTGACAAATTAGAACCATTGCTGAAGAGTAGATTTGGGACACTGCGAGGATCACTTAGGAAAAAGTAAGCTTGTTTTAAAGCCTCTTTGCTTTGTACATTCATTTCTGCAATTTGTGTGTTTTACATCTAACAAAATCTTACCTATTTTATTTATATTTGGAGGGAAGAACACAGCAAAACAGCGTTAAACAAAGATAACTATTCGTTAGGTTAAATTTTGATTATCTGCAGTATGTAAGAAGTGATATTTCGCCTCGTTGTACGAGGCTTTTTAATTTTCCGATTCAAACGATGACTCTATTGTCCATTTTTATGTTTGAAGAATGAAAACATTATTCTTCAAGGAAACAATTAGCTACCTTCTCATGTCGATTTCCGTAAAGAGGTCCTCTTTTGTATCATTTTAACTGCCTTCAAACGATAACCCAGAGAGACTGCGATGCTGCACCTTCTTTGGCCTTGCCAGTAGCTGAGGTAGGTGTGCATCAGTAAAGAGCCCTGCTTCCAAAAGTTTCGTTAAAATTGTAATTGAAAAATGTAGTAAAAATGTGTGCGTATACCTTTAACCCAGTCTGAAAATGTTGAACTATCTCCTCGCTACATTTTGTTTGGCTCGGCCTCTTGGCCTTGTTATTATGATTTTTATACTTATTGCGTAAACATATTGCAGAAGATTTTTCATCTATACTTAAGCTTACAGAATGTAGAATTCTCCTTTATCAGTCCTTGTTATCTGTCGTTGTCCGAATTTGACTTGTTCAATAACGAAGAGCACTGTCTCGGCTGTTGAACGCAGTCTCATCGCGATCCAATTTTATTTTGTAGGGATGGAACTGGAATTTAGATTCTCCATATGTATTGACGTATCTTTGGGTACGTACAATAGAGGTATCGACGTATCTTTGGGTTTCATGAGTGTCTTTCGATGTGCAGAACCGAGAAACGGGTACGCAGTCCAAGGTATCAACACTGCGAACATTGTGAAAGAAAGATCTGGTGGACTCGGTTGAGTAAGATTTATTTTAGATTTAAAAGAAAATGCAAAGGCTTTATGAGGCTGATGTTTGCATCCAGAAATGGGAAATTTTATGGCCTCCCCATTGGCTCTGGTAATATGTCTTTTTTGTATGTTCATGTTTATTCATTTTTCTTCGGTAGCCCCATCAGTCGAGAGGACTTTTCAGGGGCCGTGTGAAACTTTACAATACAACTTTCAACTAAAACAAAATACGCAATACAAGCTGGAAACTTAGATAGGGTTCGGGTAAATAGGACAAGTCCTTCTTTGCTTTGGCATACTTTAAAAACATTTAGGGAAGGTGCTCTCAAACTGCAGAGAATCAGAAAGAAAGACGGGAGTATTGTGTTTGGGGTATTTCGAGGTCAGCTGAAGATAGTTCTTTTTGGATCAGTCATCAAGCCTTCATTTAAGCCCATTTTTTACATTTTAGAGGTCAAACTTGGATTATTTTTATATGCAGTTTAGTTTATTGGCTGGTAGTATTGTACTCTAGAAGAACAAACGATTAAAGGGCTTTCGCTTCCCTCTTGAATGCTGGATGTAAAAGAAATGAGGCCAACGCTTCAACTCTAGTTAGCTCCAATCATAGATGTTTACAGCTCCCAGACTAAGATTTAGACCCGGAAAGTTTAAAAAGAATATGCCTTTTTATATGTCGTTTGCAGCATCCCTTGTAAGTCACATTTCATTTGAAATTAGGCGTCTTAATCTGTTCAAAATAAGATTCTATTATATGGGTATACCGTGTTTCCTATATCTATAGATCTGGCACCTTCGTTGAAATGATTTTCAACTCGTTATTTTGTTCCGATTATCAAATTCTGGAGTACGAGGGTGTTTTTAACACTTTTCATCAAGCTCTCTAAGGAGATGTAAGCCTAGTTTAGTAGTTGTCTGGAAGTTCGCTTTGATAATCTGCATCCTTCCCCCCCCCCCAGTCTGTCATACATTGTAGAACAAAGAACGTTTGGGTTATTTTCGGAAATTGCAAGACCTGGGAGAATGTAGGTGGTCCCTTCAACGTAGGAAAGTGAAGTTTATGTGCAGCTCCCAGCTCCTGCCTTCTTAAAGCAACGCAATAACGCCGTCCTAGAAAGCGTCTGGTTACAGTATTTGGGTCCTTTTTGATATTTGAGTTTAGAATAGCAACGACAAAAGTATTTCTTGGATGTTTTAATGGACATTTTATTATCTTAATGTTGCAGTCGTATGGAAACATGGACTCTAGAAGCGTAAGAATATAAACCTTAGTACTTATGTGAATTCATTTAAATTGGTTGTAGATATTACTCTTTATAAACTAACTTTTAACGAAACTGTAATGTCAATTTGAATCGCTGATGAATCAGAATTTAGATTTTGAAACTGTCCTAAAAATTATCTATAGCTTCAATTCTTCTGTAGCAACATATTCCCTTCGAATATATGCTGAGAGCAAGGGCATGCTGACGATATGCAAGTGGCCTAAGGATTTGATCGTCCTAAATTTAGTCAAATCAGGTCGCATAATAAACAAGATGGCTAAAGTGTTGATTACCTTGATTAGTTGAGCAAGTTGATGGTGTTTACTCTGCTTCTTCTTCTCTGTTCTCCTCGGTATAAAACGGTTTATAACCAACTGCTAGAAGCCTGTGGCCGCCATTTGCAGTTTCACTCGAACATGTGATGGCCTTCTCCGTCTCCTTTTCGAGTGAGACCGCAAATGGCGGTCGCAAGCTCCTAGCATGGGTTATAAACTGTTTTGTATCGAGGAGAACAGAGAAGAAGAAGAAGAAGAGAAAACACCATCAACTTGCTCAACTAACCAAGGTAATCAGCACTTTAGCCATCTTGTTTATTGTGATACCCGAATTAACAAAATTTAGGACTGATCAAATGCTCAGGTCACTTGCATATCATCAGCAGGCCCTCTTGCTGACAAAGGAGTAATTTGTTCTAGCTACCGTGTGAGCGAAAGAATGCACTGCATTTGAAAGAATAACGTACCCTGAATATCAAGCCTGAAGTTTTACGGTTTGAAACCTTTCTTGTGCGAAGGCGCACTAAGACACAGAAATAAAAGGGAGTAATACTCGAAAAATATGAGAGCGTTCGGGCCTAAACCTAAGTTCATTGGCACATATCAGTTTGAAGACGAGACAGAGCAGAAAACAAGACAAGAAAAGAAGACACAAAGATCAAAAAAGGTAAATAGATAATCAATAAAAACGCCCGTGTCCTAACACCCTTGGCTTAACTAAGAATTTCAGAACCCAAACAGCACTTAAAAATGTTCGAACGCTATATCACAATTATAAGAAAACTCCATCATTAATATGTCGATCATTTTAGTATCTTTTAAACATCCAAGAATCATACATTCTCGCATACATTGAGTCAGTGATATATGGAAACGCATTCGAATATCCATGAGGTAAGCGGTATCCTCTATCGATTCCAGCTGTCAAGTACATACTTTTTACATTCTGTGTATATCTTCTCCTGTCTAGTAGACTTTTCTTTGAGCCAATCATGTTCTTGGAGTTCTTCAAATTATTTTTGATTTCATGCATTTTTTCTGCAAGTTTCGACTCCCTTGATGTATGCACGATAACAGACATTGGCTGTGATGTAGCATAGTTTTTCGATGTTTCCTTCAGAGAACTTCCTGAACCTAAAACCAAGAAAAGCAGGAACCACAATCAACTAGTTTAGTATTAACAAAGGCTCCCTTTGTTTTTAGGTCAATAATTATGCTCAGAATTTAAATGAAATAGTAGGACAGCAAGAATAACGTCATTTCTTACGAAATTATTTCGTACCAAGCTCTTTTATCGTTTGAAGTAACTCGCTTCATTTGAAGTCGGGTCTTATCTTGCGACCTAAATTATAAGGAACAATTTGCCGTTTTCCAAACTGAAAGACCACTAAAATTTGATTTGACATCTCATCTCTACATTTTGTACTTTTCCTTGATTGTTTAGTGGTGTTTTAAAGTGTACGAACATA
Source organism: Aurelia sp. 3 sensu Dawson et al. (2005) (assembly GCA_964020215.1). Classification (NCBI taxonomy): domain Eukaryota; kingdom Metazoa; phylum Cnidaria; class Scyphozoa; order Semaeostomeae; family Ulmaridae; genus Aurelia; species Aurelia sp. 3 sensu Dawson et al. (2005). Next base: position 14,947,735 of record OZ026586.1, read on the forward strand.
GAAGTGTTTTCCTCTCACCCATATCACATGCTTTACTTTTGTTCTCATTCTCTCTTGCTTGATCTTCCTTCAACTGCATCCTTCGTAGTTTTATTTGTGCAGCCATGACTTTTCGCCTTCTATCCACCAAATCACAAAATTCACATTTACATCTCAACCAAGGACATATTTGTTTATGACCCTTTAGGGGTGTTACCACTCCATGTATCCTACACAGTGCACATTTTGGTTGTCGCTCTCCTTTAATTGTTTCCATTTTGCCTGTTCTCTTGTGACATTTGATTCAACTGTTACTTTACTGTCTGTTTCAGGCAGTTTTTAAACCAAAAAGCAGACAAGTCTGAGTGGCTTCCAAGTGCCAGTCAAGGGGGTCATTTGCAAGGTACACGCCCTGGCTTCTCCAAATGTAGCCAACAAGGAAACCTGCGTCACCTATGGCCTTTGATTTCAAAAACACCTTCAAAAGTTATTATGGGGAATACTTTCCCGAAGATGATTGGCTCCTAAAAACAATTGAATACTGTTGTTGTTCACTGATATAAGTTTCCTGGGATTCAAGTCTATCTGCAGACTTGATAAGATTAAACGGTATAGTAAGTCTTCGCCAAAATAAGAACCATAAGTTTGGCACATGGGCGGTAGGAGACTGCTGTGTTGGCCTCCACCAAGATATCATACAGAATTGCTTCAATATTCTGTTTCTTTTCTACTTTTTGTCTGTTGTCTTTGGTAAAATATTCGTCGCAAGTTCGACAGCACCAGATCAGTGCACTCCAAGCTTTTTGCCGTCAAATTGAATTAATTTTGCGCAGGTGCACGGCAAAAAGGCATTGAGTGCACTGATCTGATGCAGTCGAACTTGTCACGAACAGACAACTGACAAAAAGAAGAAAATATGCACAATTTTAAACTAGAAATAACATTACAGTAAAGTCCCGCCATTAAGAAACTGCATTATAAGAAAATCAGGCCTGATATCACCATACGTCTTTACAAGAAACTATCCAGGCTGATTCATGTTTGGTTTCTTATACAGTGTTACATTGAAATATTATAAGGCGTATATTTGAATATGTCTCCAATAGGTCTCAATTCTCTAGAAACAAGAATGAAAGTTTCATGCTCAAATTGTTATAATTTCAAGAATCCTTCAGTACTGGCCCAAACCATTAGATCCTTGCACAACAGAGCATATTTCAAAAACGTTTTCCTTAACAATTTTGATGGCTGTTTGGAGTATAAAAGTGTTTCTTATACCATGGTATACACACCCTGTTTTAAAGAAGTATATCTTAACATAAGAAACCAATCAGGCTGTCTTTGTGTAACGAGTTTCTTAAAGGTGGGACCTTACTGTAGTTAGTGAGTGCAGCGTTTCGGGAAATGGGAACAAACTGCACTATAACATGGAATGGAATGAAAATAATGGGCCTGTCTCTTTTTTCAAGAAAAATCCGTAACCATTCTTCTGCAGAAACGTCGTACGCTTTTTGAATGAGTGAAATGCCCGGCCGGACATTATCAAGAAGCTGGCCCCAGGAACCAGGTTGGCTATCGTGGTAACTGTTCAAAATCAACGTTCCAGCAATGATCAATTTATGGTGAGAAATCAAGACTAAGGCCTTATATTAGAAAATCAGTATTTCTAGACCCATCCATTTGCAGCCCGGTTTGGTGAACAAGTCTCTGTTAGGGCAATACCAACATAACAGTAATAGTGGGATGGAAACGTTGAAAATAGTCGTTTTCTTAATTAGATATGTATCTTTTCTATATTTTTTCAAAAATGATGTCCACAATCATTTCAATTTCACAAAGATTAATAACAAGGGGCGTTGGAATAACAATGGGGGGTTGGAAGATTTTAAGCCTGTGGCCTTTCGTTTTTTCCAAAAATGAGGATCCTCAAAATCGGTTTATCCTTCTAAAAAAGCAAAAGTTTCTTGGTTAAAAATAGGCATTTTCAACATCGGCCTATTTTGCCGAAGAGGCAAAGCATTTAGTCTTACTTTTTAGATAAAACTGAGGATTCTCTAAATCAGTCTTTCCAAAAGTCTATTAGCCTTCAACATAGGTTGGACATTCCGTGGTCCAAAAGTAATAAGATGGGATGTAGGAAATAAAGAGAAAATACATGAACAACAAAATTTCTGAATTATTCGATGACATCAAAAAAGAAAGCATCCAAACAAATTTGAAAACACGATAAAACTATTTACACGAACATACTCAAAATGAAAACATTGTGATACGAACTAGTGTCTTTTCATAGGAGGTGCATTTACTTATCTCATGGAGAATCAAACTGTCGCAATATATAGTCTACCAAAAAATTAATGTCACCCGACAAAACGTCAAGCCTGGCTCACATTAGGCCATTGCGGTGAATTATTTATTACTTAGCGAGACCATGGAATTGGGCAAATCATCATCCTGCATGAAAGAAACAGAAAGGACGACTACAATCAACAACTTGAAAAAAAACTTCAATTCGCTGCTTTTTCGTCTGATCAACAGTCGAAAATACATTGCAGGAAACTTCAGTTCACCCTTTTTTCTCGTTTTCCGCCGCTGCCCCCCCCCCCCCCGAACAATGTTGGTCCGAAAATATTATCGCCAGGCGTGAAGAAAAGCAATTCAACTGTTATGCTGTGCCCTAGAGCACTGCGTAATCGCTCAAAGAATCAACATTGTAATGGGAGAGGGGGGCAGAAGGGCAAAAATATAAGATTTTTTCAAGCGTTTTGGGAGAGACTGTAGTTCCTCATTAAGCATTCATGAGGCTAGCGCCTACTCTCTTGACAGGCCAGAAATTTGTAACAGGCCAGGTAGCAACCGCAAGCAATCCCAAATCTTCATCACTAGCGGTCAACAATCGAGAATCAAGGTGTGGCGTGGCGGCAACCTCGTCCCCAGGGCCTTTTGTCACCAAGGACCGAGATACAGGGGGGTCCAGGGGGGCCATGGCCCCCTCAAAAATTTCCAGTGGTTACTGCAGTAAATCTTTATTCTTTAATCATTTTAGTGTTCCAGAATATTAGATAGGTAAAGGTACTTCATTTCCTCATGTATATCTCGTTCTATTTCTACCTTTCATTAGTCTAGGAAGCCTTGTGGGGATATTTTAGCCGTAAATATCATATTTACAGCTAACAAACTTGTCTCACGCTAGAAGCATGCTGCTATTAACTCTACATAAGCTTTTTGGTAAAGGCAAATTAAGCATTCTTGATTTTTGGGGATGTGTACATCCAAAAGTAGATCTGTATCGTCAATCTGTATTGAGGAACATAAATTAGCATTGTTTTTAGCTGATTTGAAGAGCGTGGTCTCACATTTTTCCAGGGGAGTACTCCCAGACTCCCTTCTTGGCTCGCTTCACTCGTCATCCAGTTTGCCTGTGGCCCCCTCAAGTAAAAAGTTGTATCTCGGTCCTTGTTTGTCACATTGGAACTCTCCATCCAAATATGACAAAATGCCCTGGGGATGAGGTTGGCGTGCAGGACCAAAAATGTTTCTTCCAGCTGCGAGCAATCTCGTCGTCTTCAGTTAAGGTAAAAACATACTTCTACTGAACCACAGTTTTCGTCCTTAAATAGCTGTTCAATTTTGATGTCAAAAACAGAGCTTTGGAACCAGTGGTCCTTTCTTTTTCTTCAACGATTTGATTTTGGGTACTCCAGCAAGGGCGTGATGATTTGCCTGTTTTCCCCTATCAGGTTTTCCGGTTTCGAGCCGTGACATGAACCCTGAAGAGTCATGATTTAGCCAAGTTTCTTCGCAACACCTATAAACTCTTCAACTGGTTCCAAAGCTCTGTTTTTGACATCAAAATTGAACAGCTATTTAAGGACGAAAACTGTGGTTCGGTAGAAGTATGTTTTTACCTTCACTGAAGACGACGAGAAGATTGTTGGGAAGAATAGATAATAACTTAAAAGACTTAAAAAGCTTTGTCCATTTTACGTCCTTACAGTTGATGGAGCCGCTTGAACCAACAACCCAAAGACCCCAAAGATTATATGTGAAAGTTGAAAATATCCTCTTCAACGACTGAGTTTTGCCGTTTAAATTCAAAGAAGTTTGAGTCTTTCTGAGTAGTTTGTTCCAACGACTCCTGAGGCTTGTTTTCATTTATCGTATTTCATCAGAATTCTGGGTCTGCGATCAATTAGGATAATCTCTGATATATGAAAACCAACCAAAACAAGGAGTCTTGATTCATTCATTCATTTTTACCTTTTTAAGCACGGTAGCCCTGTCAGTCCTAAAGGACTGCTTGTCAGGGGGCCGTGGTAAACAATAAAAACTAAAATAAACTGAATAATTTAGAAAATCAATATAGTTTCTTGCAAAATATGTTTCTTTATGACTTCTTTTACCAAATTAGAAACATATTGAGTACAAAGAAATCAATCTGATGGTAGTTATATTTACGGTGTATCTACCATTGACCATGTTCACATACTCTACCATTGTCCATGTTCACATACTCTACAATTGACCATGCTCACATACTCTACCATTGACCATGCTCACATACTCTACCCTTGACGATGCTCACATACTCTACCATTGACCATGCTCACATACTCTACCCTTGACGATGCTCACATACTTATCATAATTCGTCGCTATTCGTCGCAACTGATCCCAACGAATCAAAAAAATTATTTCTCTGCAATAAAATAGGTTGAATTAAATTCCGGTGAATTAAGATTCTCGATTTTCATATTATTTGACAATCGCAATTATGGACATCCGACAAATTAAGATGGAAGGCGATGAAATACGACAGATGAAAACCAACCAGCCTTTACAAAATCAACGATCTTTATCCTAGGTGTTGTATTTCGATGCAAAACAGACCTCCTTCAACCAGTATCAACACACTACGGTCATTTGAAACGCCACTACACAAAGAAAACCTCTACTGTCTACAGTACCTAGATGTACACAAAATATAAAGCAAAAAGCCTAAAAAAGTCCAACATAAAACTAAACGTACCGACAATAAATCTACAGCAATACGAAAATACTAGCTGCTTCCTTCTACGATATTTAATCAGGTATCTTCTCTCATCACAAGAAATTCTTTAGCCGACCAGTGAGATTTTCCTCTTTGGTCTATACCACTAAAATTGTTTATTTATTAAGATAAAATATTTTCTATCATTCCTTGCAAGCAAGGGTTAAAGGACAGTATCTATGTGGCCTCGAAGTGCCACTTAAACATTGTTCATCTTAATTCCTTTGGTGACAAAACAAAAAATATGGCTAAAAATTGTTGATTACCCATGCTATTATTAGAATATTTAGAACTTTTAGAACATACAATCATTGTGCAAATAGACTATATTTTCTCTGCTTCTCCCTCTCTTTTCTCCTCGATATAGAATAGTTTGCAGGCCAACTGGAAACAAAGCATCTCTGCAGCCGCCATTGCTGCAGCCGCAGATTCTGATGTATGATAGTCTTCTCCTGCGCAGCAAAATTACGTCAGAATAAGATTTTAGTAGCGGCTGCAGTTGATTTGCTTCCAGTTGGTCTGCAATTTATCCTTTACGTGCATTGTAAAAAGGTTTTTTAAAGTAGGCCAATTGGCTCGAATTTAGCTATTTTTTTGATCAATTTTAGCCCAACTGATCAATTTTAAAATATCACTGAGGCTACAAAAATATCGTCAAAAGGCCCTTGCTTTAATCATCAACTACTAAAGCACAACAATTCTAGGAATGAACTCAAGGCCAGGGATATCTAGCTCTAACCTTGAAGCAGTGGCGGCTGGCAGGGTAAATTATTTGTTATTCGGCGAGCGAAGCGAGCCGAAAATGAAAAGGGGGGTCCGGGGTACTCCCCCGGAAAATTTTTTATGACCACGCCCTTCAGATTGGCTTAGAACGCTGCAATTGATAAAGCTTCTGGGAAATGTCCAGTTAAAAGCGACACAGACATAACAGGGTTGCAGATATAAACACAGAAAACTGAAGCGACAATGGGAGAACAGGATTTTTCATAATTTCATAGATTCAGATGAAATAAAATGCAGTCAAGCCAGAGCTATTTGATACCAATACAATCACAGTTTATTTACTAAGGATTGCAGTCAAAATTGGTGTTATTTCTTCAAATTGGTCATTACAGGAAAGTAGCCCTCCTGTCATTGAATGCAAACTCTTTAACCTCTTGAAGAAAATTGTTCAAAAAAGATACAAGGCTTCAGCTCGCAATGTCTGAGAACTGTGCTTTGCTCAGATGTTGGAAATAGGATTCTTTTATCTTTAATAAATTTTACTTTCAAGAGGTGAAAGAGTCGCCATTTCAGCGATCGTTTCTAAAAAATTATTTCCTAAAAACTGAAGGAATCAAGTGCGCTTAAACTTGCATGTTTGAATCGCTTGGTGACTGTCAGCCACGTTGGAAAGGTTTGATGGAGCAGACTGGTTACCCCAAGGTTTCACAAAGGATCCTTTTTTATCTGTAAAGAGAGGAACAAATAATGAGGAATAGAATTTATGAATAATCTAAAATCTCAAGTCGTATCAAGGAGAAGAGCATGCCAAAAAGTGGTACCTGGCGCCAGTGCAGCCTTGAAGAAAATTGTTCAAAAAAGATACAAGGCTTCAGCTCGCAATGTCTGAGAACTGTGCTTTGCTCAGATGTTGGAAATAGGATTCTTTTATCTTTAATAAATTTTACTTTCAAGAGGTGAAAGAGTCGCCATTTCAGCGATCGTTTCTAAAAAATTATTTCCTAAAAACTGAAGGAATCAAGTGCGCTTAAACTTGCATGTTTGAATCGCTTGGTGACTGTCAGCCACGTTGGAAAGGTTTGATGGAGCAGACTGGTTACCCCAAGGTTTCACAAAGGATCCTTTTTTATCTGTAAAGAGAGGAACAAATAATGAGGAATAGAATTTATGAATAATCTAAAATCTCAAGTCGTATCAAGGAGAAGAGCATGCCAAAAAGTGGTACCTGGCGCCAGTGCAGCCTGGTCTATTATGATACCAAACGACTTAGCTGGGTATTAGGGCTCGGGCTTCCGAGCTTTTCTTAATGTTCTTTTATTCTTAGCGGCTCCATACTCCTGCTAGTTAGCCGCCATATTATTAAAATCGAGACTCTAATAACACGCTGAAAAGGACGGGATGATGGCTGAATCCAGGGGCTTAGGCTTCGAGCCGAACCTCATTAAGTAGCAACTTTACGTTCTTTGCGGCTCCCTACTCTTTGCTTTGAGCCGACATGTTAATAAAAACAGGACCCTAGTAACACGCAAGAACAGCCGCTCCAGTTGCCAATCAGTATGACAGATAAGCACGTGGTTAAACAGATATTTTCAAGTCCCTCGCTTTCGCTTACGTTCTTTCATGCAAACAGTATTCAATGAAAGATGCACAAAATAAAAAGACAGTCGACAGCATGGCTTGAATGAAACAGTTCCGTAGTTTAGCAATTTCAGAATAAAAGTTAAATGGCAGCAACTACGTATAACTGTAAGAGGGAAATTTTAGACTCACCTTGTTTGGATGATCATCCATGACAAGACACGGCCAGCAATAGTAGGTATTTTTCTCATCGTCCCCACAAATCCAAGAATATTTTCTGTAGACAGTGTCAGATATGCGACTTTTTATAAGAATCTTTGGACATGGTCCCCACATGGTCGACCATCCTTCTTCAAGAGGAGACGTTGGTCGTGCGTTAAATGAGGTTGCGTGGAAAGCGGCTAAAAAATTTTGGAAATACCCCAGCGGTATCTTTCTTCAGCAACTTGATTCATCTCGATGTGATTTCTGCGGCAACGCAGCGACAGTACTGAAGGGCAATGTGGGCATCATTCTTTTTATAGCCACTCATTAGTGAGTTATTCGAAAAGCAAAACTAGTAACACACGTGGCGAGGAGGGCCAAATGGCATTGTGTTTAAGTGCAGAATTGAATAGAGCTGACGTAATGCAGCTTGATGCAGACAAAAGACAGAGCCCTCCATGTTACTAGAACTTCAAAACTAGTAATACGCTAATGAAATAAAAGCGTGCTCTTTGAGGACATCATTGCTGATAATTAACTGATTGTTTTATTGCAAATGGAAAGACAGCCAAATGTAAGGGGATTAACAGGAACACTGCGAATACACATTTGTCCAAAAATATCAGCAAGGCTGTTTGTGTCTGCATCCTGCCTTGCATGCAGCCCTTGCAGATGAATTACTTCCTTATTCTGAATGGCTCAATGGACCGCACTTGTTATTAAAAATAAAGCATGCTCTTTTCAATTTTTCGCATTGCAGCAAGGTGTCTTTTCCTGAAAAAAAGTTGTTACTAGTTTATTAACATGAATAACACTGCCAGCCGCCACTGCCTTGAAGCATCGAACATAAATTCATAAATAATGTGATTTAGATGAATGATCTTCACAAAGAAATAAGCAGCGATATATCCTAGTGCATTTATTATAAACTGGGAATATTTTCTGCAAATTACTACATTCAGAGGGTTGTGAAATCTGATCAGCAGTCCTTCACGTCTGACAGAAACTTTAAAAAACCATATTGAATCCCTGTGGCCCATACTATGGAGGTGGCCATAAAGTGGACAAACTGAAAAGTTTCGGCTGTCGGCTGTACAAACACTGAAATCGAATGATTCCCAAGTGCATAACAAGTTACGATCCGACAATTTATCATCAACGTATTGTGGCTCGATATGTTATTCAGATTATGTTTCCACTTTCTCTACTTGATTTGACTTTGTGGGATCGGATAAGGATTTCCTTGAAATCATACATAATCATTTAATTTCGGCACATACTTACAGTATTTGGCCATAGTACGTTCATTTGATTCCCGATAGTCATACTATTGCTGCGATACACTTGCTGCTGGTTTTCCTTGCGCAGGAGTTGCCTTGGTGACGGCTGTTGTTGCTGTAGTAATCATTGGTCTTTGAAGCTGGATTTGAGGACTGGGTAATGGGACACTGCTGACGACAACAGGATACTGACCTCTAGGTGCCGGATTCTGCGGGTTGATATACAGAACGGTGGAATACGAAGGTGCATTTGTTGAAATCGAAGGAGCTGACGTTACACTTGGAACAACAAGTAATCGGGAATGGGCCGGCAATATAGTCATTATCGGATTCCGATAAATCACCCGATCATTTGGGTTTGGAACAATCGGGGTGTAAGCCGTTGATTTCGCTAATGTAGCATTCATCTTTGTGACAGGGGCTAACGATCTTGGAGTAACACTCCTGTTTGAGGATTCACTCTTCGTGTCGCTGGTAATAGGGGCAAGAGATTTATTCACGCTTTTAGGCTTTCTTGAAGATTTTGCTCCCGTCGCCGTACCTGGTTTGTAGATTTTCATGTTACTATGTATTGGACTATCAACTTTAGAAAATGCTAATTCCGGGGGTGCTCTGATTGCAGATATATCAGGAGGCCTCGAGGGCGACAATACTCTTGCGGCAGAATGAGGACTTGTAATATTTGAACTCTTTGTTAGAGCGACCCCCGTAGTTGGTGTAGGGTATTTTCCAGTTGCTGTGGTGATAACAGTAGGCTCAGGTGATGATGCAACGAAAGAGCCGTGGGTATTTGCAGGTGAAGATAACCGTTGTTGTGGCTGCCTTGAGCTGCGATTAGAGTTGAAAGGACTTCCCTTGTTAGCCCCCTGATTTTGTTTCGTCTGAGAATACATCATCAATGGTGGCGAAAGGACTGGGGATGAAACGGGCAAGGCGAGATCACTCAGTATAATTTTAGTACGAGAAGTGCCGGACTGGCTCGCTATTTGTTTTCCAAGTTGCCTTAGAATTTCATTATCTGCTGTCAGTGATTTCGGAATGCCAGAATTGCTTATCGATAATGCACTGTTGTTACTGAATGCCACTGCTTTTATATCAGCAACAGATTTTAATGCATGTATGCCGGGCATCGGGGTTGTCCTTTGTGCCTGGGAAACCCCCTGTTTACTTGCATGCTCTGCAGCAAAAGGAAAGTTTGGTATTGGCAACTTTGCTGACTTTAGTGAACTCACGGGGGTCAAGTTAGAAGCATTGGATTGAGGTTTCATTTGTGTAGAAGCCTGCTGCAATGAAAGGATTTTATCAACTTTTTGTGATGCATTCATTTGATTGGCTTCTTTGGCTGCCTTTTCAAGAATACTTTGTTGCACCTCAGCTGACACCCCGATTGTTTGTATCTGGCCTCCACTGTGTTTTGACATATGTGGAAACGAGGCAATCGCAGACTGAGTAATATAATGCTTCGTCGAAGTACTCGGTGTGAGTTTTAACGATGTCGCTGGGTTGGTGATTAATGTTTGCTGCTTTGAAGGAGCATTCTTACTGTGTGGATTTTTAACCGCTGGTTTACGTTTTGGTTCAGTGCTCTTTGGTGTTACACTATTGTTCGAAATTTTCCAATTTCCTGCTGTGATAGGAAGGTTAGGTGTCAGGCACTTTGGGGGCGGAATCACGGCCTGTTGGGGCTTAGAAACTGGCAACGAGTGTGTCGATGATGGCCTCTGCTCCTTCGCTGAGGATGGTGACAGTAAAGAATCGCGCGAAAGTAACTCTTCTTGAGATGAAACAGAGGCTGTATCAGTTGTGCTGCCATCTGACAGCCTTGAATCACTGTTGACGGAAGTGTTAGCACTACCCGCACTTTTCCCGCCAATTATTGTTTTTGCAAGGTTGGCGTATTGCTGCCAAAATGGAGTCGTCGACGAGACATTCTGAGGGAAACTCGAGTTTAGGATTTCAGAGCTTTTAGGTTTGGGGGTTGAAGTTGCATCATTTCCGGGCTCTGGTTGTCTTTGAAATAAGTTTGTGCCACGTTCGTTCATTTGCAAAAGTGACTGAGTAGCATTATGAAAATTATGACTGCTCTGATACTGATCGTAAAGGGAATGGGGATCATGCCTGGCAAAATCGTGAAACAAGGACTGGTTGTTATGGTATCTATCAAACGCTGAAGCATGATGAAGCTCATTTGAATCTCCTGGTAGCCGACCCCCGTGTCCTGCCAACCAATCAGGATAAAGCTGCCCTGTTGACCTGAAAACAGAGTATGATCGATCATCTTGATAAAAAGAGCTTCGTTGTGGAAAGCTCCATGGAGAATCATGATGATAATGCGATGACATATCAGGAGGGTAGGAATATCTTTGGTGATGGGGCCTACAATCATCTTGCATTGAACTGTCAAGGGAATTGTTACCTTCTTTGCTTTTCTTTCTTTGTTTACTCCGTTTGCTTCCGAGGGTCATGGGAGATACTGTGCCAGTCTTACCTTGCATTCTGGGGGGAACAAGGGCGACTGGCTTCAATTTTGCTTTATCCTCTTCAGATTCCTTTCGTCTCTTGGCTTCATGCTCCTCCACATCATCATCAGCTTTTCTCTTTCCATTAGATGCCTCGCAAGGGTCTGTCACCCGTTCAAGAACGGTAACTTGTTCCTTGACATCTTTGAATTCTTCCAGAAGATTCTTTCGATGGTTTAATGAGTCGATTATTGCACTGCAAAGCTTGTTGGGTAAATTGACGTCATGAGCTTGATCCTAGAAATAAAAATTTTAAATAATACATAATTTCAATTATGAAGGCAGAAGAAATCAAGGTTCTCCCTGAATAAGACAAGCAAATTACATGACCAAAAATTATTAGCAAGCCATTTGAACGAAAAAGATTCACAAACTTTTCAGAACTTTTCCCTGGTCATCAATACCTTTTGCTAAAAATATGGTTAACATTAAATCAGTTTTATTATTAAATTTCAATTGATGTTTGTAGAAAGCAATACGGCAGAAGTTTATGTAGGATAAACAAACATTTTAGAAGAAGCATCCCTTATTTGGTGCAAGAAACGAAAACATTTTCTTGTATTTATTCGAGTCTCTATGATTAGGCCTCAATGCGTAAGACATACTTTACAAAGTTATGCCCCAAATGATTTTTTGTGCTTTAAAGGCGAGAACTGTGCGTACAGTTTTCCAGTTTTCAAAAGGATATATTTAGATTTGAGATTTCATTGGATCTTCAGTAGATTTTCAAAAGATCTTTGTCCATTTTCTACAGGGTATCCCATAAAATGGTGCCCCGTTTGTGTGGCTGCTGAGGAGGGGACGTTGATTCAATTATCTCGGTTTTTACGTAGTTGCATAGATCAGGCCTCAACTTAGAGTTTGAGGCCTTGTATGAGTCAATCTGACAAGTGGCTGCTGATTTATGGTAGAGAAAAGGCAAAATAAATAGTTGATTCAAAAACAGCTCTTTATTGTTCTCCAGCAATGTCAAAATAACGTACGTTTCCAAAGAAAGGATTCTGGCATCATACTAACATTTTCACTACATTTATTAAACGTAGGCAGTACTCCTTTATGAATAGACAACACTGCTAACCGTTTAAAGGATTTAGCAAAAATTTTAATACGACGCTAGAACCCTTTCTTTTAAAATTTTCTTTATTTTGACATTGCTGGATGACAATAGAATAGAAGTGCTGCTTCTTAAGCAACTACTTTTTTGCCTTTTCTCTACCATAAATCAGCAACCGCACCGCTTGTCAGATTAACCAATACAAGGTCTCCAACTCTAAATTTGAAGCTTGATCTATGCAAATGTTTAAAAACCGCGATAATTGAATCAACAGCTCCTCAACAATAGCCACACAAATGTGGCACAATTATTTTGGGACACCCTGTATAAACTAAAGAATCCACAATGGATTGGCAAATCAAAAAATTTTTGAAATCATGTGATAAGGATACACATACCGTACTGTTCATGAGATCGGCGTCAAGACCTGCCATATTCTGGAAATTTATTCCATTTTCCTTCTGTTGGCACTGGAAACAAAACCGAATGAAAGTATGAGAGAAATGTGTAATATCATTCGCAAAATTTGCAATAAAAGTAGAACAAATCGACATATGCAAGACTGCTGAAGATCCAGAAATTGGCATATCGGAATGAAATCGGAATGAAAGGTACATTAACACGAATATGCCCCAATTGTGCGAAAACGTGCCAGAAGATCATTTACCACGAAATGTCACTTGTTCCAGACCTATTGTTAAATATTTCCAAAGTTTGTGCTGCCTCCTTCCATGATTTCTTAGCCATATAAATTTCATGAGAAGATAACAGTATATAAATCAGATGAATACTTTATATGTTTCAAATACCGAACAGGGTTCAATAGTCAAAAATATACTTACTACATTTTTATACTTTTCTTCCAGACAATAAACATCTGATTCCAAGCTTATGACATGATCCTGAAGATCTCGATGTTTTGAGGAAAGAGCTTTTGATTTGGCTAGCAATTCTTTTGGGGTTTTGACAGCTAGGTTGAGCTAGAAAAAAAGAGAATTTTACTGCAGATAATTGCAAAAACACAGATGGGTTTTAAAACATGAATTTGGCCTTTCAAGGGATCTCCCTGTGTTCTTTCATATGATATGTCAGGTGACTTTAGCCATTCGTGTTCAAAAATTGCAATAGGACTAAAATGAGGCTATTACGAATCATAGCGTCGCAATTTGTTTTTAAGTCTCCTTTCTACATCAAAATGAATAATTTTCAAAGGCCTGTAAGCTGATTAAATCATCTAAGAACACTCAAAGACACATCAAAGATGCATAGACGAATGCTGAAAAAGAAATGTGACTTTGAAGGAGCAACGGGCAACTTACAACTGTTGGAGCTTGTCGTGCTGTTCACAAAACCATCGTCGCAAAGGCATTTTCTTTCTTTCTTTCTTTCATTCATTCATTGATTCACTCATTCATTCATTCATTATTATTTATTCATGAATAAATTAAAGTGATAACTACGATTAAAGAAGGGCTTTCTCCCAGGGGGCGCGTGTTTTAGTGTTTTTGTTCTTAGCATTCTCAGCTCGTCAGGTGCGCTTTTAGTTCTTTTTTGAAGCGCCCGAGTGTTCGCAATCCTCTCATATTAGCTGGGATATCGTTTCAAGCCTTTAAGGTAGTAAAATCCTTTTTGGTATGTTTAGTTCTCAGCCTTGGGATCTGGAGACCCTTACAATTCCTTGTTTCATAATTTGAGTATACAGATCTATATTGGTACTTATCCCAGAGGCTTTCCGGGCTCAATTTGTTCAGAATATTGTATGCCATCACAGAACGATCAAATCGAGTAAGCTTTTCAATAACGAGCCAATTAGATGACCATTCGTCCTTCATACGTGCATTTTCTATTATTGAATGAGCCCTGTTATGCAGACATTCGAGGGTCTCTAATTTTGTTTTGGGAGACTCCCCCAATAAACATTTGCATAGCGAAGATGACTTTCTATCACTTCCTGGAATACACTATACAACTGCGATGAGATTGCGGAATGATATTCTTTAACTTTTGAGGCAGACAAAACGCCACAAACTTTGGACTTAACAGCTTTAAAGGGGCATTCCGCGGGAAAAAACTGGATATCGGCGAACTGCGTCGATAGCATTTAAAACGAACATTCATATCATTATCAACATTTCCCGATATTTATCCACCTTAAATAAAGCTCAAACCGGCCACAAACGACAGACCGAGAACTCAGCCATAACCTCGCATTTGAATCCGAGACAGATACCGAGAATTGTCGTTAAAGCCGATTATTTCTCTTGGTCGTAGTCGATTGTGGACATATGAAAGAACCAATACAACAGGATTTTCAAACTCAATTCTAAGAGCGACGCGCAACAAACCCATCAATACTCGCCGACGACTAACCGGCGGACAATAACGAAAATTTGCAACCTTTGTTCGCCAACAAAGAAGCACAAAAATAGTAGGGTATTACAACTGAAATCGGTCAAAATGCTTTTCTCCATAGCTTGCCTTTGAGAAGTACGATCGATGAAAAGGAACAAGATTTCTGAGGGCTGACATAATCTGCTTTTCGATCAGGATAACGATATGAGCCTGTGCATGCATTTGATTTTCGCGGAATGTCCCTTTAAACTGTTCGTGCCATGTAAGACTTTCATCTACGATGACTCCGATAAATATTGATTTTTGATTTCACCTATGATGACTCCGTTTGATTTCAGTGCCACTCAACAGCAGAGCATCCCAGATTTCTAACTGATATCCCAAAGATGTCTCTCACAGCACCCTTGATTCAAGCAGCATGAAACAAAATGGAGATCATGGACCAGAATTTTAACCACGCCTTTGCAATTATATGTCAAGCTCTATTATTCACAGTGATCCATAACGTGAAAATATAGGAGAAAATACAAAATATCGCAAAACAAACTTTCATCAAAACAGTTATCATGATATATGGTCTTTTAGACTGGTGCCTTTTCGTCCCTTGTTTCCCTGCGTTCCTTGGTCAAGAGGGACTAATAACATTACTCTTAAATAGTGGGCCCACTTTAGGCCCGCGTAGGGTGGTTCCGTATTCACCAATCAAATCGCTAGAATTCAGTTTTTAACCAATCAGGGGCCGCTATTCAGAATGTTGTTGTTGTTGCTCTCAAAGAACGGTTGAAGAAGCCTGGAGTTCTCGCAGCTTCGATGGATCTATTTTGCCTCTACAGAGGAAGATTACTGTCTGAAAAGGTAGGCATTTTGCGTTTTGTACGTCAAGACAACATCATTCTTTGTACTAAAAGTTTCCTTTTCAATGTTCGAGCTCTTTAAACCAGATTTTGAAGCGATTTTGTTGAGTGTACGAGAACTCCCGCCTATTTAGGCCATTTTGAAAAAGTGGGCCCATTATTTAAGCGTAATATTATGAGTCCCTATTGACCAAGTGATATCAGCAAATCAAAGAACGCAGGGAAACAAGGGACGAAAAGGCATAAGTCTAATGGTCTTTCTCAAATGGTATAATTTAAGATAGTTTCTTCTTCTTCAACCATATATCATGACGACTGTTTACTTTTTGTTTATTTCTATGTTGCAATATTTTGTGTTTTCCCCCTCTTGCTGGATCACAGTGCTGTTGAGGCTCTACAGACTTTGGACACGTGGTCAAAAGTCAAATTTTGGCAGTATTACTTTACATGTGTCCATGGGTGAAAGGAAACATGATGTTTATCTTTTGATAAAATGTATAAACAAATCATGCACGTATCTTTATCGTTGTTTCCGTCTGCTTACCCAATCTCGTCCCCAGAGTGAGTTCGTTGCTCTACCTCTACTCTGGGATACAAGAGGCTGTTCGGCAATCTGAATGGCTGTCCGCCATTTTGCACCGTAACTTTGTTTCTCGCGTGGCAAACGGCTGCGGCATGTAAAATTCAAGGTAAAATGATATTCTTTACCTATTCCAACCATCATTTGCAATTTATTTCCAAATTCGAAGAATAACAAGCCATTTCATTTTCGAAGCTGCGGTGAAAGTTTCTCAACTTTGCAACTTAGGCCCATTTTCACTCCAAACAAACCGAGCTTATTTTCACATTAAACATACCAACCCCAAATTGTTGCTTAAATAGCTTCAAAAAGGTTGAAATAAGGTCCTCCAAGTGTCTGTTTTTAGTTTCTCAATTTATCTTCTGCAGAATTCAGTGCTAAAGCAACGGCCATTTTCCGTTGATTCGTGTTGCCTAGGAACCACGAAATCCATAATGGCTGCTAATGCACCCAGATTCTGGGCGCATTTGATCGAAGTGTACCAGGGTGTTCATTCGGCTTCGTGATTAGCGTATGACGTAAAAACACCCTGGGAACGAGGTTGCTGCTTACCCTTCTTGCGGTCTCAATTCGAATCAACTCATGGCCAAATATGGTCTAATTTTTGTTTCCTGCAATAGCGAGGGGCGGTAATTTTACAAAAATGCAAACGAGGATAGTCTCACTTTTACATAAAACAAAAATCAGGCCATATTTGGGCATCATTTGAATCGAACTGCGACTGCAAGAAAGAAGGGCAGACATAAATAACGGTAAAGACACAGGTATGATTTGTTTACACATTTTATTAAAGAACAAACATCTTGTTTCCTCTCACCCATGATGTGTCCACCAGCGTCAACACGAATATGAAATGTAAACAAACATACCTCACCAAGCCTTGCAGTGAAAAGTTTAAGGCCGTCATTTAGAAGTCCTTTTACCTGTAAAGCAGGACAAAAAAGCAATGGTAGTGTTCAATCGAAAATCTACGTTGAAGCGCAAACCACAGTCTTTCTGAAGAAGGGCCATAAATATTTTAAAGCATTCAAACGGTGTGATGAATGCTTGCAATAAGTGATGAGCTGAGAAAATAAGTTGACGAAATTACATTCCAACAGAAAATTTATTCAAAACAGTAAGTCTGAGAAAAAATGCTATCTTGACACCCTCAAAGGAAGTGGGGTTACTTTTAGGTCCTATTGTCCCAAGATCTTCACATTTTTGACTAAGATCTGTTGACTCTTCAGTTACGTAGAAAGCAGTAATGTTAGTTTTCTTTGTAAATTCTGTTTTACATTAAGCATCAGGTCTTCTTTTTCACCACAAACATCACACGAATCGCGCTCGTGACATTTTAAGAATTATCGCAACCTGACACATAATGTAGAACAGAATCGTTCGTAGTTTGTTGTGTTGTAGGTAGACTAACTTGCTCGTCTTTATATATTGGCCATGGGGTAGTCATTGTCTTTCGCTCCCCATGGTATCGTCTTTGTAATGTTGTAAAGTAATTAGGGAAGTTTTGTAGAATGTAAGATATGTTGTAAAATATTCATAGGACTAAAAAAAGATCTTCACATGCCTGTGATTGCCTTTGCATCAGCGTTAATTAAAACAAATCATACATCAAAGATTCTTTCGTAAAGAATTTAAATTCACGACCAACAACCTGTAGTTCTGACTTGAGAACCTCTTTCTGCAGCAACCTCTTTCTCATCTGAAACGAAGGGAAGAGACATCAAGCAATTTTCGTTGCAGTCCAAAGTAAGACGATAACTCATCTAGAAGTTGAAGCAACCGCGTTTCAGTCAAGCAAGCTCTTAACCCAAAAACGTCCCATGTTTTGACCAAATAGTATTATTTCAGTGCTCTTTGTAGCGAAATCAGTAGCCTGCAAGGCTTTTTCACAACGCGAATATAAAATGCATTAAAAGTCTTGACAAAGGTGAATCGATTCGATCTGTTGTCCAAAATTTTCAAATATGAATCACAACATAACAAACAAACAAATATCATTTCCTCATAACCAAGGAAAGGGTGATGATAAACAAGGGCAGATTTTGTAACAGAAAAGCAACAGTTGCTTTAATTGACACCTCAATTCAAAGCGATTAGTGACTGCAGACAAAGGAAATTCCCTCAACCAGTAAATCCAAACAAACACGGCCGCAAAAGTTGACCCGAAACCAGTAGGGCAAACTCTTGCCTTGTGCAAGCCAAAGGTGCTTTTTAAGAACAGCTACGTGCTTATAACGAGAGAAGAAGAGGAAATCTAAAGTTCTGTCTCGCGGATTTAGTTTATTTGATTCAAAAGCTATGTGGTAATTGTTTCATTCAAGCCCAAAATAACTGAGAATTATAATGCTCCCTGCTCGGCTTCTGAATCAAATAAACAAAATCCGCGAGACAGAACTTTAGATGTACCCTCCTTCTTTCGTTATAAATACATAACTTGTCTTAAAATCACCTTCCGCTTGCATATGGTGAGCGGCTGCCCTTCTGGTTTCGGGGCAACTTTCACGACCGCGTTTGTTTTGATTTACAGGTTGAGAGAATTTCCTTTGGCTGCAGTCATTAATCGCTGTTAAATTGGGGTGTCAATTACAGGAAATGTTGCTATTGTATTACAAAATCTGTTCTTGTTGTGATGAAATGAAAACTCACCGTTTCATACTGAATCATTACACTGAGTCTATCAGCGTATTCCTTCGTGTTCATTTTCCGGATGAAACTCATATATTGGGATTTCATTGACGCTAAAAAATTAAAGAGCAGCAATGAAATAGTGGCGGGGGTCGCGGGGGTATTGATAAAACACAACGCAGAGAAGCTTGTCTTAAAGGACAAGTTCGGGGCTATCACGATTGATGAAAAAATTCTTTCGTCTTTAGATAAGCTTATCTTTCCAGTCTGGTTCCCTGACGTGATTTTCGACTAGGAGGACTGGGCTCCACGGAAGGGGTCTAAAATAACGTCTGGACAAAAACCATGGGCCCTAACTATGGCCCCGACTTGTGTTGTGATATGCCATTTTACAGGAAATGGCGGCGACCATCCTCTATGTCATCTTCTATGCTTTAAATCTTACCCACCAACAGAATCACCATAGCCGGTTTTCCAAATAAAGAATAAGAAGTTTGAGAAGTTTCAATGGTTTTTGTCCAGGCGTCAACAAATCGCTTCCCTTGCGCCCAGTGCCCTCATGCGAGCGCAGTCAAGTTAACGCAGGGAACCAGGCTGTGATCTTTCTATTTGCTGAAAACTGAGGAATTCTGCATTGTTCACAACAGTGACAGAAGCTGAAACGCCACTCAATCGAGCATTGTGTATAAACATTTACAAAAATGTCACTCACGACTCTTTTGATAATAGCTAAGGGTCAAGTAACTACGGCTCCCTGAATATGAATCTGCATGGAAAGTAATGTCACTCCCGACTCTTTTTATAATAGCTAAAGCAGTGGCGGCTGGCAGGGTAAATTATTTGTTATTCGGCGAGCGAAGCGAGCCGAAAATGAAAAGGGGGGTCCGGGGTACTCCCCCGGAAAATTTTTTATGACCACGCCCTTCAGATTGGCTTAGAACGCTGCAATTGATAAAGCTTCTGGGAAATGTCCAGTTAAAAGCGACACAGACATAACAGGGTTGCAGATATAAACACAGAAAACTGAAGCGACAATGGGAGAACAGGATTTTTCATAATTTCATAGATTCAGATGAAATAAAATGCAGTCAAGCCAGAGCTATTTGATACCAATACAATCACAGTTTATTTACTAAGGATTGCAGTCAAAATTGGTGTTATTTCTTCAAATTGGTCATTACAGGAAAGTAGCCCTCCTGTCATTGAATGCAAACTCTTTAACCTCTTGAAGAAAATTGTTCAAAAAAGATACAAGGCTTCAGCTCGCAATGTCTGAGAACTGTGCTTTGCTCAGATGTTGGAAATAGGATTCTTTTATCTTTAATAAATTTTACTTTCAAGAGGTGAAAGAGTCGCCATTTCAGCGATCGTTTCTAAAAAATTATTTCCTAAAAACTGAAGGAATCAAGTGCGCTTAAACTTGCATGTTTGAATCGCTTGGTGACTGTCAGCCACGTTGGAAAGGTTTGATGGAGCAGACTGGTTACCCCAAGGTTTCACAAAGGATCCTTTTTTATCTGTAAAGAGAGGAACAAATAATGAGGAATAGAATTTATGAATAATCTAAAATCTCAAGTCGTATCAAGGAGAAGAGCATGCCAAAAAGTGGTACCTGGCGCCAGTGCAGCCTGGTCTATTATGATACCAAACGACTTAGCTGGGTATTAGGGCTCGGGCTTCCGAGCTTTTCTTAATGTTCTTTTATTCTTAGCGGCTCCATACTCCTGCTAGTTAGCCGCCATATTATTAAAATCGAGACTCTAATAACACGCTGAAAAGGACGGGATGATGGCTGAATCCAGGGGCTTAGGCTTCGAGCCGAACCTCATTAAGTAGCAACTTTACGTTCTTTGCGGCTCCCTACTCTTTGCTTTGAGCCGACATGTTAATAAAAACAGGACCCTAGTAACACGCAAGAACAGCCGCTCCAGTTGCCAATCAGTATGACAGATAAGCACGTGGTTAAACAGATATTTTCAAGTCCCTCGCTTTCGCTTACGTTCTTTCATGCAAACAGTATTCAATGAAAGATGCACAAAATAAAAAGACAGTCGACAGCATGGCTTGAATGAAACAGTTCCGTAGTTTAGCAATTTCAGAATAAAAGTTAAATGGCAGCAACTACGTATAACTGTAAGAGGGAAATTTTAGACTCACCTTGTTTGGATGATCATCCATGACAAGACACGGCCAGCAATAGTAGGTATTTTTCTCATCGTCCCCACAAATCCAAGAATATTTTCTGTAGACAGTGTCAGATATGCGACTTTTTATAAGAATCTTTGGACATGGTCCCCACATGGTCGACCATCCTTCTTCAAGAGGAGACGTTGGTCGTGCGTTAAATGAGGTTGCGTGGAAAGCGGCTAAAAAATTTTGGAAATACCCCAGCGGTATCTTTCTTCAGCAACTTGATTCATCTCGATGTGATTTCTGCGGCAACGCAGCGACAGTACTGAAGGGCAATGTGGGCATCATTCTTTTTATAGCCACTCATTAGTGAGTTATTCGAAAAGCAAAACTAGTAACACACGTGGCGAGGAGGGCCAAATGGCATTGTGTTTAAGTGCAGAATTGAATAGAGCTGACGTAATGCAGCTTGATGCAGACAAAAGACAGAGCCCTCCATGTTACTAGAACTTCAAAACTAGTAATACGCTAATGAAATAAAAGCGTGCTCTTTGAGGACATCATTGCTGATAATTAACTGATTGTTTTATTGCAAATGGAAAGACAGCCAAATGTAAGGGGATTAACAGGAACACTGCGAATACACATTTGTCCAAAAATATCAGCAAGGCTGTTTGTGTCTGCATCCTGCCTTGCATGCAGCCCTTGCAGATGAATTACTTCCTTATTCTGAATGGCTCAATGGACCGCACTTGTTATTAAAAATAAAGCATGCTCTTTTCAATTTTTCGCATTGCAGCAAGGTGTCTTTTCCTGAAAAAAAGTTGTTACTAGTTTATTAACATGAATAACACTGCCAGCCGCCACTGAGCTAAAGGTCAGAGAACTACGGCTCCCTGAATATGAATCTGCATGGAAAGTAATGTCACTCCCGAATCTTTTGATAATAGCTAAAGGTCAGGGAACTACGGCTCCCTGAATATGAATCTGCATGGAAAGTAATGTCACTCCCGACTCTTTTGATAATAGCTAAAGGTCAGGGAACTACGGCTCCCTGAATATGAATCTGCATGGAAAGTAATGTCACTCCCGACTCTTTTGATAATAGCTAAAGGTTAGGGAACTACGGCTCCCTGAACATGAATCTGCATGGAAAGTAATGTCACTCCCGAATCTTTTGATAATAGCTAAAGGTCAGGGAACTACGGCTCCCTGAATATGAATCTGCATGGAAAGTAATATCAATCCAGATCAACGGTGTGGATGACACTTACCAAAATATTTGTCCAGATCTCGACTTATTCTTGCTTCATCTATTGCCTTTGACTTCTAAAATAAGGATTTGAATATTTGTGAAATTATTGGTAGCAACTATTGGTATCTAAAATTCATCTGTGCTGCGCTCCCATCTCAAATATAAAACCTAAAACAGATCAAATACTGTTAAACTTTCCCTTGGCATAGTAGCTACATAATGAGAATGGGTTTTGAAGAAGTCTGATAGACAGGGTGTTTCAGAAAAAACGCATCTCACTTTAATTCGAGATTCTTGACGAAATGATAAGATTTGGATCCATTTGACGCATACCATCTGAAAGTACAATCTATCTCAATTCTAATGATATCCAGATTGGGTGGATTAGTTGAATCTTTCGTTATTTAATTGACATTTTCATGAGTATGTCCTTTTTTAAATGCCGGAAAGCAATAAGGCATTTGAACTGGTGAACATCCATTTTTGTGAGAGCATATTTTATCATCATCAACAAATGCATCTCGTAAGGATGAAATTGTCTTAATACTTCATTAAGGGATCATCTCATGTGCTCTTAGGCTGAAATATTTTGACAAAATTTGTTTCATAATTTTTACTGTAAGAAGGGTGTTGATTTTGCTCTTATCGCATGCTGTAGTATAAATTTGGCATACTTACTAAAATATCAATCAAAGGATAAATAACTCAATTAAAGTGAATAACCTGAGTTAGAAGATGAGATCGCATAGGTTTATAAATAGCCATTGTATTTGGTAATCCAGCTCGTGGCAAAAGAAAGCAAGGCCAAAGAAAACAATGCAGGGATTAGGTGTCTCTTTGTCCTATTTTTAGAAAAGCGCTATATATCTCAGGTTATTCATTTTAATGTATCCAAACTGCATATCATTAGAAAGAAGAAAAATTGTACTTTCAGACGATATACAGTACATCTACGCAAGATTTATCAATTTTTTAAGATTTTCAATTATAGTTGGGTTGCATTTCTTCTGAAACACCCTATATAGTTAGGAAATTAGAGACTTGTAAACTTAAAGGGAATAGACATAGGTATATCTCATAATAGCTATAAATAGGCCAGAAAAACGCCCACAAATCCATTGTTTCTTTAGCTACACAATGAAACCGGATGCGTCTAAGCTGTCGAGTACAAAAGATTATATTTTTGACCTGGCCCGGGCCAGCTTTTAACCATGTCGATTCCCTTTAAAGTTTTACTCAAGGGTATCATAATAAAATCATCATAATAAACAACTCACAGTTCTGCCAATAGCTCTCTTTTTCTCCCTTTCTTGTTTTGGCTTCTGCGGGCGGCCTGGACCAGCTCTATCTCGTGGTGCAATGTCTCTCATCAAGTCCTTATTTCTCTTTTGCTTTTCGTATTTCTCAAGAATTTTCTTCTTCAATTTACCTTGCTAGAGATCAAATATCAATTTGTAAAAAAATTGCGGATATGTTTACTAGCATAAATATTGCATCTAACCAGCAAAGAGCTCTGACGGCTATGAAAATATTGACTCATAATTTACATCCCTGAACTTTCGCACATTAAACTGAATTGACGTC
The DNA here is from genome assembly GCA_964020215.1 of Aurelia sp. 3 sensu Dawson et al. (2005). Taxonomy (NCBI): domain Eukaryota; kingdom Metazoa; phylum Cnidaria; class Scyphozoa; order Semaeostomeae; family Ulmaridae; genus Aurelia; species Aurelia sp. 3 sensu Dawson et al. (2005). Next base: position 14,971,502 of record OZ026586.1, read on the forward strand.
GTCGTTGTCGCTTCAGTAGTTGTAGCGACATTTAATTGCAGAGTAAGAAACTACATGAACATAATAAGTCTAATGACAACAGAAAAGTCTGGATAACGCGATACTTTTGCAATAAGGACATTTAGCAACTAGGACGGCGACTGCAACGACAACGCAAATGTGCCCTTTGTTTCCGAACTTCGGCTTAAAAAGACTCTTTGTTTTCCGTTCGAATTTGCTTCCCTTGAGAGTCTGTGAAGTTGTCCTTTTCAATTGCACAACTTGAAAATCCTATTTCTAACGTGCTGTTCTTCAGATCTGGATCTTCAAAGTGAGACTCAGTCATTGTAAATCTTAATTATCAAGGAAAAAGAAGGTTCCAAAGTATTTAGGTGAAGAAGGAGATTTTGTCTCGTCTTATTTATATTTAGAACATGTGAAGGTAACGTGGAAAACTATGCTCAGTTTGCATCATACAAGATGACGTTCTGGCCGGCGTTCCCATCCTGGCTGCTAAAGGTCCCTAATCTCTATACGGAAGCTACAGCTTCCATCACTGTCGTGTACATTCAAAAATTTGAGAACTGTTGCAAAATGTAACAAACTTTAATCCAGGTTCTTTTTTGTAAGATAGTAAGAGGCCTAATCTGTAATCTATGTTTGCATATTCCATCAGTGCGTGTTTGAATGCAACTTGAGCAGGCCTGGTTACAGTACAGTAATTTCACTATGGAGTTACATCTCTTTTTAAGAATTTTAGACTGGAAATTTATCCCAGAGTGAGAATGTCCTAAGAATATCTACTGCATGGCAGGGTCCGCCAGAAGAATTGTAAAAGCAAAGTTGCTCTAAGGCACTGTAGAAGTCATTGCCGCACCAATTAACTCTACTAAAATCTGCAATCTGTACAAATATCAGAATTTAAAAAGAAATGAAATAAATCCGTTGAAAAGACAAATACCAAATTCTGCTGTTGATTTCGTTTCATTTTCATTAATTTTCGATTCCTCTTCGTGTCTTTTGACAGTTCTTTGTCTCTTTTGTCTTGCGCTTTCTTCTCAGCATGCTCCTTCTTACTGGCAGCCAACGTAGTGACAAGGACTTGCCATTGATGCCTCGTAGTCGCGCCGAGGTACAGGGCATCGAGGTTGTCTTCTAATTTCTCGTTGTCACTTTCCCAACCAGCACCATTTTCAAACATACTGCTATTGTTTGATTCTGAACACATTGATCGTTCATCATCAGCTAATGGAAGTCCTTGCTGTCATAACATGAATAGTTAAAATATGATAAATAGGGAAAAATAACGACTTACAAAATAAAATACCGGGTGAGCCAGAAAAAAGTTCCCACTTTTGAAAATTCATAACAGCAAGAGTGTTTCACATATTTGAATGATTGTAATTCTAGTTAAAAGCCAAAAGGTTGAAGTATTTTTGTGATTTTTCTGGTTGTCTCACAAGCGCTACAAATATAGGTAAATTCAACTTTACAAAAATTTCATGGTTGCAAAATGACAGAAAAATGGCCTAAAACATCGATCAAAGCATAAATGACTCCTCGCACAAACTAATGAAGGAAATGCAAAAAACTTCTCATGGATGAGAGACATCCTCTGTACATTAATTGCCATGGGACTGAAAATCTTTAGTATTTGTTTTAAAATCTTTAAAAAAGATTTAAAACACTTGAGGGAGGTGAAACGCCCATTGCCTATTGTTCGGTGTGAATAGAGTCCTTACAATTTGATCAATGTTTTAGGCCCTTTTTCCGTCATTTTGCAACCATAAAATTTGTACAAAGCTGAATTTACCAATACTTATAGTGCTGGAAGGACAGCGAGAAAAATCACAAAAATACTTCGATCTTTTGGCTTTTAACCACAATTGGAATGATTCAAATCTATGAAGAAATCGTGGTGCTATGAATTTTCAAAAGTGGGAACTTTTTTCTGGCTCACCCGGTAGATATGAGTAAAGAGTTACTACAGACTACAAAAAGTATTTGCTAACTGGCGACTTCTACAGAAAAGGTCGGTAAGACTTCATTTTGATATCAGCTGGACAAACAAAGCATTGCTCAAACCCAGAAGTGACTGTCACCAAAGCCATTTTCGATATTATAAATAGAATTTGAATCGAATGATGTTTGGATGAATTTTGCCGAATCTTCGAATGTGGCAAATAGTGCTTATGATGCACACTCCTTGCCCCTTATTAAAGGTCTGGGCTGGCTAACAGTTAAAGAGCTGATCAGGTTTGAAACGGCAACTATTGTTTTCAAATATGTTAACCAACTTTGCCCAGACTATATGGCCCAAATGTTTCAAAGACAGCGTGAACAGGCAATGAGGACGCTAAGAAACACCGAAACTGACTTGAGACTTCCTTTGTTTAGAACAAACAATGGACAAAAGTCATTTGCATATCGAGGGGCTACCGTTTGGAATAGTCTAGATCACCAAATCAAACTGTCTCCCTCGCTATCAAACTTCAAATTTAAACTAAAGGAAGGATTATAAAGCAAACTTTAAGTACTTCCTTCCATCAAGAACATATATTAATTTTTCCTCTCTGTTGCAATTTAATTTCCTTTTTTCGTTTGGATAGGAATAATTAAAATTAGGTTGTTTTAGGGAATTTATCTGACAATGCATTAAGTGGTATTAGGAATTGATTGAGTAATTAATTTTTTCTTTTTGTTTTTCTTTTCTGTTTTAACAGGGCACATTGTAAAGCAGTTTTTTTCCCGTATGAACTGAATGTTTTTTACCCTGTATAAATAATTTAAAATGAAATGAAATGAAATGGACAATAGTGACAGAAGCTCTAACACCACTGGATCGAGCCTTTCCTATAAAAACGTATAAATTGTTGTTTTGCAGAATACCTACCTGCGTCTATTAACATTGGATACAACTCTTCTCGTGGTCTATTCCCTTGCTCTGTTTACAGAGTCGGACCTGTCCTTCTCTCATCTGATATTACATTTGCAGCACATTCTTTCCATACTTGGGTGAGATTTTCTGATGTGGACTAGACAACATCAGGATTCAAGTTTTTGAGTTGCTGGGTGGCGCTCGGCCAAGCAATAGAAATAATGTCAGTTTTACCTTAACATATCCATGAATGAAGCATCTCAGTTTTACAAAACCACAAAATATTTTGTATAGGATTTATGAAAATATCCAATAAAATCGAATGTGTAGTATCCATAAAATAGATCTACTTTATCATACGAACAAAAGTAGAGAGTGATAGGACAGATGCAACTGAAAGAGGAAAAATGAGACCACAATTACCTTTTTCTTTTTCAAGATGCTGAAATACTTTTCAAGCTACAAACAAATAAATCGTAAATAATAGGGCATTATACTCGGCAATTTTACTTGATGCTGAATGAGTGAAACAAATTCCTAATTCATGGTGGAAAAAACTTTAGCTTGGGTAAAACTTGCCATCTAGTAGGACAAAAACCTTCTGGACCAAAATATCTCAAAGACAAGCTAGAGTTCTCGGGCAATTCCAGTTATTTCAGTTATATATCCCTTCATTTCATTTAGCTGCGAAAATCTCTTTAGAACCAGCAGGGAATTGTCTTCAGCCAATGGTGGGTAAATAGGCTTTTCTACAAACAGAACAAAGGAACACTCGGACACAGGCATTTTCCATTGTTCCAAGGGGTTAACTCTTATAGGGGGTCTGCTCTATATGTGCCTTTGAGAACTTAGAGTTCGGACCCATAACAAGGGCAACATTTTGAAAATAGGTCCCCATAAACCAGGACAGAATTTTGAAATATGACCCCATAAACAGGGCAAAATTCTCCACAATTATCGCGAAAAGACTATGCTCCGTATCATTTGTAGAGCTAAACTCCTTTTTCACGAAACTTTTGGCACAATATCTAAATACAGCTATGAATTACTAATATTCACCCATAACTGAAGCAAATCTCCGTAGAGCCTGTAACCCGGGCAAAATTCACAAAACATGACCCATAACCTGGGGAAACTATCGCAAACTGACCCATAACCCGGGCAGGCACATGTATATCAAACCCCCTATAAGAGTTACCCCCTCGCATTGTTCATGGCGTGTGTGCAAATTCGATTTGAATGGTACATTCGTGGATTTTCGGCCCTTTAGAAAATGCAAGCTTTTAACCTTAAACAATCCCTGTAATACAATATTTTCTTAGATTAACGCAAAGCAACAATGCTTCTGCTGCAAAGACTTACCCGTGTTCGATCAACAACGTGCAAGTAATATGACACTCCTTTTCCCGTCCATGAAACCGAGTCAGCTTGATTACGAGGCTTTATCTCCGTCACTCTCATCATGGCTCCAAGCTCTGCAATAGAACATGCAGCTTATAAAGCATGGTCCGGTAAACAAAATTTGATAACCCCAAATCAAAACTTCAGTTTAACGAAAGGATGAAACAATCTCGCAGATCAAAAGGAATCGAAAACCAAATAAAAAAGCACGAGCCACATTAATGCTAATTTTCTCGTTTGAAGCCTTCCTCAATTTATCAAGTAGAATTAGCAAGAAGTTGATAACCTCAAGATTTATAAACTTTTGCCAAAATAACCAATTCTTGATCTATGTTAATTAAATCTTCCTCAAATGTGACATTTACAAGCAATAATTTGCTCCGGTTCACGCCGATGGGCCGTTGGACTGCCGTGGGGGCGTGGGAATACGCATACACACCTGATAAATTCCGACTGTTGAATTTGAAATTGATTGGACAAAATTCTCGAGAAGATACGACTTTAGCTCCTGTACAAAAAGAAGAGAGAATTTGCAATTAATCCACAAACAACAAATGCACCAATGTAACAGTCAGTGCTGTGCTCCACGGCAGTGGTTGAGCAAAATGATGTGAGCCAAAATGGCGAAATTTAGACCAGGATAAAGAAACTATGACAAAGATGATTAGCCTATCAATAAAAGATTTGGCACCGAATGTCTAAGTCGAAGACACTGACTTGAGTAATATGGCCGAGGAATGAAAAGGTAATTTGCAAGAAATAACGATTTTGTAAATCAAGCAGCTATCATTTCATTTCTTCTCCCAACCCAGAATAGGCAGGGGTAACTGGGATCATTAGCGCTTTTTTGAGTGACAATGAGCGACGGTGACGTCTCCACCTCTCTGGGTCATATTCTTCTGTGTACGGGAGGCTATAACTCGCGTTTGGTGCCCCTTAAAGTGAGTGACCTGAGATATATAGCACTTGTCTATAAATAGGATAAAGAAACACCTAATCCTCGATTGTTTTCGCTGGCTCTGCTTTCTTTCACCACGAGCTGGATTATCAAATACAACAGCCTATTTATAAACCTATGCGATCTCATCTTTTAACTCAGGTTATTCAATTTAAAGCCCTGGTAAGTTATGCTGGGGATATACCGGGTGAACCAGAAAAAAGTTCCCGCTCTTGAAAATTCATAGCACCAAGGGTACTTCACAGATTTGAATGATTCAAATTCTAGTTAATGGCCGAAAGATCGAACTATTTTTGTGATTTTTCTCCCTGCACTAGAAGTACAGGCAAATTCAGCTTTATGAAAATTTCATAGTTGCAGAGTGACTAAAAAGGGCCTGAAGCATTGATCAAATCGCAAAGACTCTCATCACACAGAACAACACGCAGTGGGCATTTCACTTTCCTCAAATATAAGACACAGACTTTCACACAGATACTAAAGGATTTCAACCCCATGGCAATAAATGTGCAGAGGATATCTCTCACCCATGAGAAATTGCATTTTCTTTTTTGTTCTGTGCGAAGAGTCCAATATGGTTTGATCGATGTTTCAGGCCCTCCTAGAGTTTGTAAGAGAGCGAGAAAAATCACAAAAATACTTAAATCTTTTGGCTCTTAGCTAGAATTTGAATCATTTAAATCCATGGAGTACCCTTGATGCTATGAATTTTCAAAACTGGGACTTTCTTCTGGCTCACCCAGTAAGCAATTCCTACCAAAGGTCCGTCCATTTCATAAGGCTTTTAAAACACCTAAACAGCGGTAATAAAAGGAAATACGAAAAGCTACTTCGGTGTGGGGGCGAGGGCAATAAAATAATAGCTGTATTACCTTCTTTGAGGCCTTGGAATCTTATCTTCAGTTGATGATTAACTTGAGGGCCAAACGCAAAGTTGTTGACAAATATCACACTATGAAGAAATAAAAAACATTAATTGTCAGTAACACGTTAAGAGGAACGACACATGTCTTTTCATTTGCATCCAAAAAGATCGTTAAAGTTGACGTTTCGGAATGAATTCTTCCAACATCCTTTCTAAATCCAAAAATGAGACATAAAACCTTTGATATGGAAGATTGCTGACACAGAGAGTTGTTTTGAGGTACTCAGAAGCATCATTTTGAGCGCCATGATCATATTTAAACACCTCAAAACGAAACTTTTGCATTCCTGATAAATTCACCCTGTAGTGAAACTGATTGTTTTAAAATATTTTTCAAAGGAGGACAAGGTTTTTACATTTCAGCATCCCCTCCTTTCACAGTAATCATCCTATGAATATAACAATATTAAGTGAACTTACTTTGTTTCGGCAATCCGCTGTTTAGTGTCTTCTTGCAGAAAATCACCTTTCTCTAGCTGCAAAGAAAAAGGTGTCAAGTAAAATATTTTGCCTTTGCAAAAATCTGCATCTAAAATAGGCCATCCATTAATTGATGCATATGATTTATCTATGGACAGAAAGATAGTTTTTAGTTTCAGATGATATGCAGTTCGATTGAAATCTTACAAATTTTCGAAAATTTCCAATTGTACCTGCTGCGTCAAAATAATTATGAACTTTTGGCAGTCCACAATAAATTGTAAACTGAAATGATTTTTACGATTTATGACTTAACCTTTAGCAAAAAGCCTGCATTAGCTTCTAAGATTTTTTGCAAATCTTCTTTTTATTTTTTAGAGCTATATATAAGCAAGTTGCTTAAAACTGTCATTCTCAAAAACATCAAAAACGATAAAAAACTTTGATAAATTTTCTACAGACTCGACATGAATGGACAAAGAGAAAACTTTTTTTGGTGATTTTTGGAATTTAGAAATCGATCAATTGTAATCCGCTGCATGAGCACTGGCTCTACCTTGGCAGAGATGTGAAACTAGGTTCAGCAATATAAAGAAATGTCTTTCCTTTTGCAATTTAATTGATTTTATGCTTTGGTGCATGATGCATTCCTGTGTTTAGGGGGATACAAAAGCAAACAGGGAATTGTCATGCGGCCAAGGAAGCATGCAGTTTGTCTAATTTATAATGCAGGGAATGGATGTGCACTGCACTTTATTGCCAAAACTACAGAATTTTCACAACAAGCCACTTGTCGAAGTATTGCTAATGCAGAAGTCTACATTATTCAATTTCCAATGAAATCACTATGAACAAGATTCTCTTTGCTGATTCATGCTAAGTCTTTAGAAGATTTCGTCAAAGTTTTTCCATTGTCTTCAGTGTTTTGAGAACACAAATTTTTAAGAAGCTCATTTACAGCTCTGAAAAATGTAAACAAAAAAATCTGCGAAAAATCCTGGAATCTAATTCAGAATTTTTGCTAATAATTATATATAGTCATAAATCTCCAAAACTGATCCAGCTTATGAGTCACCATGGACTGCCAACATTGCATAGTTTATTGTGCCACACCTGGTATATAGTTGGCTAGTGTTGTTTTTGACACCTTGTATACAGGCCTCATTAATGTGCAAGAGTGCCACTTGCATGCACAAAATATTATTCCACATTATTGGTTGCTGGCAACTTCATTCAAATTACCTTGATTGGGGAATGGACTTTACCAAACCATGCCATCCATTTCGTAAATTCTCTTTCCATACCAACTGCAAATTCTGTTGGTGTTTCTGCTTTTTCAATCCCGTAACATTCTTTACAGTTCACAGATGCTGAAACTTGAAGGACAACTTGACCAACACCTGAAAAATTACCAATAATTTTGCAAATGTCTTAACTTATGCGCAAAACCTAAGATAAGGATAGGATGGGATCTACAGTAAATGGCACTACATACCAGAGTTTTAAAAGCCAACAAGCAACTGAACAAGTGAAAAATTGAAGTTAAGCCCAAGGAGACCAAAAAAAGCTTGCACCAACGATTTTAAATAATTTGTAGACATTTTACATTGTTTTAACCATTTGATAAAGAGAGCATTTAGGAATCAAAAATCAAAGGAATAAGGTTACACAACTTTATAAATAAAACTGAGGCATCGTTTGACTACCATACTTAGTTAATTTGATAACAACGACATCACTGGCATAATATACAAATTACATGGTATACAGATCAAGGCCACATGTAAAGGCCTGAAGGTGTAAAGTTCTGTACCCAAACTGTCTAAGAATTCTCACAAATTTTCAAACATGCTTTGCAGTTGTTATAGTGTTTTCAGATTTTAAAAAGGCAAAACCTTGCCAATACAAACTTCTTAGAAATGTATATATATATAAATTTTCACAAGATGCTATCAAGAATCCTTGCCCAAGAAAAAAGGGTGCAATGTACATATTGTAAAAGCTCTATTTATCACCCTCTTGATGAAGCACCCCTCTGATATTGGGGTAAAAGAACTATAAAAAGCAATTATTCATATTATCCTTCTCATTTGACTTTGTGAATAAGATTTCTTCTCAAAGCCCCTCCAGAGCCTACAAAACTAAACAAGCTCCCTGGGGGCTTATTGAGCACACAGCAAGACCAGATGACAGAACTAGACAATGAGAATATTACTAACCACTTCCTAGATCCATAAAAGTGTCTGAGGCGCCAAGATTGACTTCATCAAGCATTGTTGAAACCATATCAAATGAAGTCTCTCCATATACCTGAAAAAGGATATATATAATACTGTGTTGCCTCAATCTGTGTTTTTCTTAATATCAAAGTTTCTTCATTTTTTTTTAAATTTCAAAGTTGTATTGCCTGTGTACTAGAACAAATTTCAGGTCTGTATATATTCCATTGCAAAGAGTATGAGCACTGGCTTGCATGGGACATTCGTTTATATAGCTTGTGAAACACAAACACATGGTGCCTCTGTCAGCTGACTAAAAGCAAACAAAGCTAGGCCACTAACTGTTGACTCTTTCCTCAAATTGTTTAAAATTCTTACCTTATGAACCATCAAACAGAAACAGCAATTTTAACTAGAAACAAAGTAAAAATGCAAACAGCACACAGATTTTGGAGAAATTGACTATTTGCACCTGGATACAATGAACAATAGGAAAAAGGTACCTCTGGTGAAAATGGCTCATAGATATTTAATTTCTCTGGTTCAGTTACTGCATGGTTATAACATAAATTTATGATATGCCTCAAAAGTTCTCTGCTGGGTCTTTTGAACATCTTTGGAGGTGGAGCTCTTCCCTTCCACTAAAAAAGAAACAAAGCGAAGAATGTATATGGTACATGACATATACTTGGCATGCTTTGCACATCACAAGAATTCTCAATAATCTTATGAACCTAAAAAGTTTCAAAAATTCTTCACAATTTGATAAAAATTCTCCCCTTTGCATTGATACCATATGGCATTGCAACACATTTCACCAAAATTTCTTTGTGCTAGCGAGTGCAAAATTTTCATGGAAATGTGCCTGCAGATTGTTTTAACGCTTATAACCTAGGATTTAAACTCTTTCTTTGCATCACATGAAGCAAACTTTGATAAAGTGAGGCACATTTTGGTCCTAAAAGTTAGATCGTGCCATGTTTTGTTTGTTTGTTTGTCATCTTATTTTACTTCGAATTTTTATCTAGCTATACATATATACATACAAATATATACATATATAACTAATCTAAATCGAAACTAATCTACTATATTACAAATGAAAGGAAATAACTAAGGAAATAAATATAATGTGAAATAATGTGAAATAAATACTTCTTTAGACGTCTCAAAAACTCCTGAAATTTCAAACACAGTTCATTCATTGTCTGGTACATTCACTTTGTTCAACTTCAATGCAGTCTTTTAAAATTTTCAATGAATATATAACTGTTCTTCAAGGGCTGTGAAATTAAGGAACTGATTTCTATGTGAAGATTAAATTGATTTCCAATCACTGATGCCTTCATTATTCTTGACCTTTCAAATCGCTTTATTGCAATAACCAAACCACATAATAATACTAACACCATGACTGTTGTTTCCCAATTCCTACCCATCAATAGTTACAGTATAAACTTTAGTAAACATCTCTTTGAAATGTGCCTGCAGATATTCGCTTGATTTTGATTTGCGCCTGTGAGTGGCACTTGCACGCTTGTATACTTTAGTGATACATGCTTTGCAAACATTTTTATAAATGTAGACTAATTTCTGAGCCATGTGAGAGGTGTAAAAGAAGAATTCTTAAGGTATTTCTATATATGTTTTGTGCATGTGGTAAACTATAACATCAAAACTAAATGGACGATATCATAAATATATGTGAGTACCAAAAAATAGCAGATAACATGACATTTCAAGCATACACTTGTTGTAATAAAGAGTATATTCTTGAAACATCATGTTTTTTTGCATCTACACTATTTTTTATAATCAATAAATTAAGAAACATTAAACAGATATATAAACTAAACTTATTGTGCTACTCACAGCGGAAATGGACACATGGTCATCAAGCTCCCACTGTGAATAGCACTTAAATACAGTAGATAAACAATAACTAGAATAGTTTATTAACAACACATTACCATAAAGAGCACTAAAGTACAAAGGACAGAATAAGTATGAGCTGCAATTTACTCAAAAGATCAATTATATATCTATATCTTGTTGTTGTTTAAGTGAACAGGGTCAATATGAGAAAGACTCTGAGGCATATCTGCTGAAGCTTTTTAGGATAGAAAGGACACATTGCAAGGAATATTAAATACAAATGGAAACCCTCAATGTAAAGGCCTGCTTTAGAGAGAATGGTGGGTACTGAAATACAAAATTAGTGATGAGACTTTCAAATAAATAAGCACTTACCAGCTGCAAGATGCCATCAATTGCCTTGTTATATTTGTTACAAAGCTGTGTCATGCTCTCAAAACTGAAACAAAAAAATTTCACTTCATATGCAATAAACAGATACAATAAAATTCCACTGAGTTGCCTGTGCTGAGCTTTGCATTTGAACTACAACTTTAAATTTCATTTCCACAGGGGGAAAGATATGGTAAAATGATAAACAATGTATAAATGCATTCTGCATACATTTTTGCGACAAACAGCCTCAGAATTCTAATTCAATTCAAAACTCAGGAATATGGCCTTACGAAAAAATCTGTTGATTTTCTTGATATCAACACAGCAATGTTACTACTTGAAGTGGATCATACAATAAACAATGGGTGCAATTTGTGACAATAGGTGAATGGGCTCTCAGACCAACTGGTCTGACACTTGCTTCAGGCTTACTGACATAAGATCAGGGAGAAAGTTTAACAAGCACAGATGCAAAAAGATGGGTGAAACAACATGGAAACAGAAAGATATAGCAAATATCAAGAGACAAGTGGGGTTATCTGTAATTTTTCCATATTTATGATCTAGCAAAACAAAAAAGATTCTTACCAAGAAGAGTCATACTCTTTCAGGATGATGTTTTGAAATGCAAACCGAAGCTCTGGAAAGTCCTCACAAACCCATCTGAGAAATTTGAAACAAAAATTATCATGTTGGTTCACAAGTAAATGCTAATCAAGGAACTGCGACCATCTTGTGCAAGATATATATCACTTTTTATTAATTTTTCTTCACAGAGAAATGTAGTTTATTTTCACTTGTTTCTTGTGTATGTATCATATTATTTGGAAGGTACTTGAGTAATGTCTAAACATTGAAAAAGCATAAAAAACATTGTTTTAAAATGTTCACAGGGGAATAAAAGTAAACATGGACAGGGTTATAGAACTTTTAAGAAACTCGTAAGAAAAACTCTGAGTACTCAAAATCTGAGAATTTTAAGAAACTTTGAGTACAGTAACTAGCTCAAATTCTTTGTTTCTCATAAAAATACATTTAATGTCACAGAATAGCAAAAAACAATAGATATCACTGCCACACACAGAAGATAAGTTGCTTTACCTGGGCAGTGTGGAGCTAAGCATATCTGTATGAACAGGCTATAAACGTGAAACGGGTATGAAAACCAATACAATATCATGTGAACAGGACAAGTTTTCATATGGGATTGGGTCAGTGAATGTGACAGTGAATGGGTCAGTGAATGCTGCCCAATCGCTTTCTCCCAATCGCTTTCATTTATGCTTCATGAATGCAGTATTGTCAGCATAGCGTCAGATGGCTCAAAGGAATTCTTTACCATGATCCTTTGCATGACACTAAGATTTTGACAGATGCAATTGGTCAATCTTTCATTTAAAACAAAGGATCTTGAGTAAAATTCCCTTGTGCCATATCTGGCCAAAAGGTCTGTCTGTCCTATTGATCTATGAGTTCATAATTCTTTGGTATCTTAATTAAAGGACATATGTCACCTTAGCGATTGGTTAACACAACAAAGAAGTGTGGATGGAAGGTGGATGGAATTCCATTATTTTGTGACCTTTCATTTGTGCTTCAGGAATTTTTATTGCAATGAAGATTCACTCTCGATCTTGTGCTTTGTAGTAAACAAAAGAGAGAATTGTATGGTGTGAACCAATCAGGTTCATGACATATGTACTTTAAGAAATGCATCTTCATCAAGTAATCAAACACTACACAACAGCAAAATTGTATGCATGATTACACCAACAAAGGCTCAATGAATATCTTGGAGGAGGAAGGATATTCTATCACAGCATTCTCTTTGTTCTTATTCATCCGTGACATCACGCGAATTGGAAAAGTGCCTATCACGAGCGGAGCATGCTGGTGAAAATTCGCGAATTTCGTTAGCAAGCAGCCACGGCAAAATTTTTTTCTTCAAAACGGGCATCTAACAAGCTAAAAACGAGACAATCCTTCGGAAAATAAATAGACGGGGATGGAACTGTGCTGCTCGCCTCTCTTTTCTTTGGCCTAAATTATTGAAGAGAACTTGGCTGCCTGGAATCCAGTATGGAAAGTACGGCACTTTTCGACAAGATCTCGGGTGTGCACGAAGAAAATTTGAAGTGTGCAGTGTGCAACGGTTAGCAAGTGGGCACTTCAAGTGTGCACATCTTGAAACTTTTCAAATCAGATGAAGTTTGTTGATTTTGTAAATGAAAAAGGCTGTAACAGCTAAGGTCGTAGGAATGAAGATTCTAACTCATATATGTTCGAGGAAGCAAGCTATCAGTATCTTTCAAAAATGCAATATCTTTCGGTGTTATAGAAGTCTGAAATTCAAAATTTTCAAAATTTGAAAAGTCTCCCATTAGTCATGATCCTTTTTGTTCCCCTCAATGGCACATTTTCCAAAAATGGGGTGATTTCCAGCAATCTAAAGGGTGGGATCATGGAAAATTTTCCTGGGGGCAAGCCCCCGGACCCCCGTTTTTTAATCGCTTTGCTCACGTTTCTTTTCAGCCCCCAATATGAAATTCGTTCCAACAGTGATAGAAAGTTCTTTCAAGCCACTGCCAAATCAAATGTCTTGAGTACTTTTTGTTCCTTATCAGTATTCCTAATGGCACTTTTATTCTTCTTTTTTTTTGCTCAAATCTTTGGTCAATCTATGCATCTATGCTGTTCTTATGTATCCTGTGATCATCATCATTTCAGCTATGGAAGGGGGCGAGCTCAAAGTTGCAAATTTTCACACTTGCGCACATAGATCCTGCTCGGTTGTTTTGTCGAAATCACTTAGGTGTGCAACTAACAACTCAACCAAAAATCTTGGGTGTGCGTCTGCCATACTTTCCATACTGGCCTGGAATCAAGCAACATGAAGCAAAACAAACAAACCTAATTGATTCGATAATTTCAGCAGCCTCATCTCGAGTATTCTGCAATGAAAGAATTGAAAAATTCACAAAATAGGCTGAGCTTAATCAACATCATTTGTGAATAAACGAACAGAACGCGACAAATGACATGGGCATAAAAAAGGGTTTGGGCTGGTTTGTTGGGTGGCCTAAATAAAACAATTGAATGTGCGGTATTGTTACCGTGATAACAAGCGGCCATTCATAGTAGATCGGATCTGATCCAGCTGGACTGTGAAGCTTAAGGTTTTGGCTCATCTTTAGGCGTTTGTATTCACAATTCTTGATCTTCTCTCATTCTACACAGCGTTGATTCTGCAGCCTTCCCTTCCGTCTGTCTTCCTTCCATCTTTCTCCCAATCGCTTTCGAAACCCCTTGCCGCGCCGTTATTGTTCTGTGTGCAAAATGCGGATCATCCATTCAATTCAATGCCATGGAATTTCATTAATTTGACCACAGGGAGATCAATGTTATTTCTTTTGCGCAAATATTGGTTAAATTGCATTGATGTGGTGTGTTAGGGTTATTTTTAGCTAGTATCTAATTTCATGATATTCATTTCATATTCTACATTTCATATTTCAATTTATTAGGGAGGGAGACCCTTCAACCATTTGGTTGATTTACAAGGGGCCCTCCATATAAAAATTTACAAACTAAACAAGTTAAAAACAGCTAAGAGCTACTTACAATGAATGAATACAACTAACCAAAAATCCTATCTACAAAAATATAAAATAAAAGTACCTGAAAACAAAATGGACTAGGAATTCATCCAACGACCGAGCAACCAGCTCATTCCATAGTAAAGCACAAATGAGGTGCCAATGGTGCCATATTTGGCTTCTGCGACAAAATATTTGTATGACGAGATGTTCTGTGAAGAGAAGTTCGGCACAATTGAGAGGGGGGTGACAGGCTAGTGGTACCATGGTACCAGAGGGGTGGTACCTGGTACAACATGGTGCAAATGTGGTGGAACCTGGTACCAAAGGTTGGGGTACCGGTACCAAGCTCATATGAGTCAGTACCAATAAAAATTTCGTCCATGGATGTTTTTCGATTTCCTAGAGCAAATTTTAGCTTTTAACAGTGCAGACATTGACATAGATGCCACGGTGACGTGGTCAGAGTGGTTTGATCTTGCCCATTGGTCTCACGAGGAACTGACATAGACCTCCTTTCAGAATTCGTCATATTCATGATTAACTGTATTATATTAATTATCAGTTATTAGCTCCTTCCCCCCAAATTCGTGTGGTACCAATATCTTCAATTTGGGTGGAACCTGGTACCTTATGAGTTGGTACCGGTACCAAAGACTCCCCCTGTCACCCCCCTCAATTGATTGCAAAACGATGTGTAATTCAGTTGAACCGGAATGAGATAGAGAAACCGTGGATAAGAACCTCCAGGCTTTAGTTGTACCGAGAGTCCAGGGGGCACTCAGCACATGCACATACGGGGAGGTAAGTCCGATATTTTTGGGTCAGAATATTGCCAAAAGTGACATTTTTGGGTTCAAATAAAACTAAAACTATGTTCATGATATTTTTTGACACAAAACATCGTTTAACTGATATTTCTGTCTGGGTTCGCTAAAGGCAATCCTGACCTCTATTTGCATTGTTTCGGATATTTTATGTTCATGTATTCATGTATAGGCTTCTAAGTAGAAAATGAGCTGATGTTTTTTGAGTGGCAATGAAACTGAAATGATATTCTTGGGTAGCCTAAAAATAGCTTGGACTGACCCCCACATATGCGTATGTGCTGTGGGTCCCCCCAGGGACCTAGGAGTTACTTAATTTGCCAAAATCTGTTGGAGAAGCCATTTTTGTCTGTTACAGAACAGAAGGTCATAGACTCTGTTTATACGGCTTTTACTCTATTCAGAACATAACTATGGGCAAAAAACACAAAAAGTTCATAGCATTTTCAAGCTGAAAAATCAATGTTGCACCGGTGAGCACCTTCGCGATGAATATACTGCGCCTTTTTGTCACATTGGATGATTTGATACAGTTGATAAGACTTTGTGGTTTGCGATGATGGATGGGGACTGAAAAGCAGGTGGACGCTCTGTTTGGAACTTATCCGTTAGACCTGTAATGTTAGTATGACTGATTCCCAAGCTAAAAAATGTCATGTCATCCCCGTACCTTCCTGCATGTTATCCCTCCAAGGACGTCATGTTATCCTTCTATCGCAGTGAACAGCCTCTAATGCACATACGTTATCCAGGGTGAGACTTTTTGGTTGAATATATTGGAATTTACAACCGGCTCCAACCCCCTAGTTTTGATCGTCTTCTTTTTCATAAGACACAATATCAAAAGCATACACCGCGGCATACACGGTCTAAATTTTTACTTTTCCTCCAATAATTTCTATTTTATTTTGTAAACATTTGCAATGATGATAGTAAGGATAATATTTGAATGAGAGGCAAAATTACACACGAATCAATTAATCAGGGTATCTGTAAGTTGTTGAGGAGTTTCAGTGAATTATTTGTATTGAGTTTCGGTATGAATTTGCAATCGGTGTGAATTGTCGAAGTGTACATTCTGAGAACAATTTCAATCAGACCAATACAGAATCAGAAGCATTTGGAGGAAAAGTCAACAGCCCATACGTCCACTTCTCATCTGATTTCTTGAACTATGTAAAGTGAGTACGATGCTGCTGCCCTGTGCAGCAGGGCCTGAATGAAACATGGAGCTGGATCACGCGTATTTTCTATACGAATCTAAGGTCCGGGGCTTGTAGGCAGTTTCTCAATACTTTGGGCCATTTTGCTACCAAAAGCTTCTTACGTGTTTCTAATCTTTTTTAGATCATTAATTTTTTCAAACGTTCTTCAAGGTATGGTAAATAGTTAGATTATAAGCAAGTATTAAACTAACAGAACTCACACTCAAAGATAAACTAATTTCATAACAATAATAAACATATACCGCAGCACGAGAACAAACATTTTCCCTGAGAAGTTGAGGTCAAAACAAATTTATAAATGGAGACTTCTTGAGTAGAACAGTAGTGCAGTGTGCGTGTGGGCTACGTCGCTACGCGCTATGAGCTCCCTATGGGTCTTTACCAATCTGAGGCTGCCTTTGTGAGTTTATGACAAAATGGCGGCTAACCCTCGATGTATCAGGAATGAAATATATAACATTGAGAATCAAATGAGATCGAAATTTCATTCCTTGGTTCTTAGCTAAAGATGGTCATATCATACCAGATAAAATTTACACAAGGCGAGCAACTAGCTAGGTGCAATGGGTGGAAGGGTAGGAATGCCAATCAACTTATGAGGAGATAGAATTTACACCGATTGAGCAACAGCTAGCTGGAATGGATGGAAAGATGGAATAGCAATAAGCTTATTACGACATAGAATTTACACAGGTCGAGGAAATAGCTGGGTGGAATGGGTGGAAGGGTGGAAATACCAATCAACTTATGATTATAATGTACGAGATAGAATTTACACAGGTCGAGCAAATGGCTTGGTGGAATGGGTGGAAGGGTGGAAATACAAATCAACTTATGATTATAATGTACGAGATAGAATTTACACAGGTCGAGCAAATAGCTGGGTGGAATGGGTGGAAGGGTGGAAATACCAATCAACTTATGATTATAACGTACGAGATAGAATTTACACAGGTCGAAGAAATAGCTGGGTGGAATGGGTGGAAGGGTGGAAATACAAATCAACTTATGATTATAATGTACGAGATAGAATTTACACAGGTCGAGCAAATAGCTGGGTGGAATGGGTGGATGGGTGGAAATACCAATCAACTTATGATTATAATGTACGAGATAGAATTTACACAGGTCGAGCAAATGGCTGGATGGAATGGGTGGAAGGGTGCAAATACAAATCAACTTATGATTATAATGTACGAGATAGAATTTACACAGGTTGAGCAAATAGCTGGGTGGAATGAGTGGAAGGGTGGAAATACCAAAAAACTTATGATTATAATGTACGAGAAAGAATTTACACACGTCGAGCAAATAGCTGGGTGGAATGGGTGGAAGGGTGGAAATACCAATCGACTTATGATTATAATGTACGAGATAGAATTTACACACGTCGAGCAAATAGCTGGGTGGAATGAGTGGAAGGGTGGAAATACCAATCAACTTATGATTATAACGTACGAGATAGAATTTACACAGGTCTAGCAAATAGCTGGGTGGAATGGGTGGAAGGGTGGAAATACCAACCAACTTAGGATTATAATGTACGAGATAGGATTTACACAGGTCGAAGAAATATCTGGGTGGAATGGGTGGAAGGGTGGAAATACAAATCAACTTATGATTATAATGTACGAGATAGGATTTACACAGGTCGAAGAAATATCTGGGTGGAATGGGTGGAAGGGTGGAAATACAAATCAACTTATGATTATAATGTAAGAGATAGAATTTACACAGGTCGCGCAAATAGCTGGGTGGAATGGGTGGAAGGGTGGAAATACCAATCAACTTATGATTATAATGTACGAGATAGAATTTACACAGGTCGAGCAAATGGCTGGGTGGAATGGGTGGAAGGGTGGAAATACCAATCAACTTATGATTATAATGTACGAGATAGAATTTACACAGGTCGAAGAAATAGCTGGGTGGAATGGGTGGAAGGGTGGAAATACCAATAAACTTATGATTATAATGTACGAGATAGAATTTACACAGGTCGAGCAAATGGCTGGGTGGAATGGGTGGAAGGGTGGAAATACCAATAAACTTATGATTATAATGTACGAGATAGAATTTACACAGGTCGAGCAAATGGCTGGGTGGAATGGGTGGAAGGGTGGAAATACCAATCAACTTATGATTATAATGTACGAGATAGAATTTACACAGGTCGAGCAAATGGCTGGGTGGAATGGGTGGAAGGGTGAAAATACCAATCAACTTATGATTATAATGTACGAGATAGAATTTACACAGGTCGAAGAAATAGCTGGGTGGAATGGGTGGAAGGGTGGAAATACAAATCAACTTATGATTATAATGTACGAGATAGAATTTACACAGGTCGAGCAAATGGCTGGGTGGAATGGGTGGAAGGGTGGAAATGCCAATCAACTTATGATTATAATGTACGAGATAGAATTTACACGGGTCGAAGAAATAGCTGGGTGGCATGGGTGGAAGGGTGGAAATACCAATAAACTTATGATTATAATGTAAGAGGTAGAATTGGCACAGATTGAGCCAATACTGGGGTTGAATTAATGGAAGGATGGAAATAGCAATAAACGTGAGATTTTTTTATCGAATTCATTGAAGCTGATGGAAAACAGGAGTGTAATTGATGGAAAGGCCTATCGATTCTTCCAGATATTGTCATACTTGTTTTGTTATGTCAGATGAACATATATGGAACAAGATTTACGATGATCATGTATTTGTTCGGTTTGCTTAATTTCATATTGAAGAATGGGATGAAGCAAGTATTTGTTCCCATTTTTTAGATTTTTGGATTTAGTAACCAATTGTAAGCTTGAAAATAGCGGGTGACGGGACGCTATTCAAACTATACACGTATTCTTTTTATAAGAAACTGCTTATAAGAAACTCAACCCTCAGATTGCTAAACATTAAGAAAACTCCAGTACTCAGGAAATATAGCTGAAGAATATGGAGTGCCAAAAGCAAAAAAAGTCATATTTTTATTGTAAAGTTATATTTTCATTGCTATGCACATATAAACATTACAAGTGAGCAATTTTCATTGCTTATCAGAATTATATTTACGTTGCTTCTGTATATTTTCGTTGCAACCTCATATTTCCATTGCAAGCCTATGTTTTTATTGCCTGCACATATTTGTATTGCAAACTCATATTTGTAATGCAAGCGCATGTTTTTATTGCAAGTCCATATTTTTATTGCAAGCGCATATTTTCATTGTTTCCGCATATTTTTGTTGCAACCTCGTGGAAATATTTCCCACGCTTTGCAAAAAATTTCTCACGTTGTTCAAAAAATTTCTCACGGTCTGGCGGTATGCAAAACCCGGAAAACAGAACAACGGTAATCGTGAAAACGAGGCTACGCTTAATGGCGACTTGCGAGAGTCACAAAGTGTTTGAAAGAACGAGAAAAGCGTTAAATTTTTTGCAGCTACAGCAGTTCTCCACAGGAAAAGAGCCCAGAAATTTGTTGTTCGAGGGTTCAAGGAATGGTGGCTTTGAATATAGAAGTTGTTTCAGTTATTTGAACAAACGGAACAGAAGAATTTAATGAAGATTGTCTGCGGATATGGCCTAAGTTTTACGACTATGGAGTCTTACGATACGAGATCTGCTGGTTTCATTGCACAGCAATTCAACCCAACAACAATAATAGCACTTTTGATTAAGCTGACAGATTATTTGCCTACTAAGGAGGCTAGGTTTTTCGCAATGAAACAAAAAGAGAGAAAGCCAAACAAGGAACAGTTAAAACATTAACTTACTGATTTAAAAAGTTATTGCCCCCAACCAAGCCCTGGCAACAATTGATTGCCCCCTAATTCCTGGCTCTTTAGAGAAGTCCTGCTTGAAGCACTGTCGTGTAGTGGTGTATTCCACTGGCACGGCCTTCCCCTAGCATCACTTTGAGCATTATGACAAGGATTGCAAACTTTATTAGGTCTTCTCTAACCTCAATGTTATGCCCACATTGATATAAACTGATCAGATATTATGCCTTCTTGATAAAAGTTGTGTGCCAAAAAGTTCTTTTGCAACACTCTGTAAATTTTCAAAGTTTTCTAATTAAATACTGCCACAAAATACTGTACAAATAGAATTGTGGTCTCACAGGAACTTACTAATTGAATTTGACTCTTATAATGTTTGCATAGTAAACATAAACCATATCTTTTCTGTGTTCATTTTATCAATCACAGACCTAATTATAACAATGAACATTCACATGCAGTATTATGAATAAAGGAGAACAAATCCAAATTTTAAGAAACACTTCTCAGCAGTTAGAGAAACTACACCATAACTCTTAACTCAAATAGTAAAGACTAATTCAGAAAGTTTCAGTGGCAAAAATGATGAAATTATCCTTAAATTTAGAGTCTTTTGCCACTGTGGACAAATAAACTTTCTTCCAAAAGGTTAGTGAAAGTACATGATGCCACTTTTTCCTACAAACACTGTATTAAATTTTCAGTGCAAATTAAACAACCATCAAGTCTTTCTATAATTGAGGGATCATGATATAACTATTTGCACTCTCATTCAGCTTTTTTCATCAGCAAACAATTGTTCAAATGGGAGTTTCTCCTTATATCAAGAAGGCCTAATATCTGATCAGTTTATATCAATGTGGGCATAACATTGAGGTTAGAGAAGACCTAATCAAGTTTGCAATCCATGTCATAATGCTCAAAGTGATGCTAGGGGAAGGCCATGCCAGTGGAATACACCACTACACCACAGTGCTTCAAGCAGGACTTCTCTAAAGAGCCATGAATTAGGGGGCAATCAATTGTTGCCAGGGCTTGGTTGGGGGCAATAACTTTTTAAATCAGTAAGTTAATGTTTTAACTGTTCCTTGTTTGGCTTTCTCTCTTTTTGTTTCATTGCGAAAAACCTAGCCTCCTTAGTAGGCAAATAATCTGTCAGCTTAATCAAAAGTGCTATTATTGTTGTTGGGTTGAATTGCTGTGCAATGAAACCAGCAGATCTCGTATCGTAAGACTCCATAGTCATAAAACTTAGGCCATATCCGCAGACAATCTTCATTAAATTCTTCTGTTCCGTTTGTTCAAATAACTGAAACAACTTTTTTATTCAAAGCTACCATTCCTTTAACCCTCGAACAACAAATTTCTGGGCTCTTTTCCTGTGGAGAACTGCTGTAGCTGCAAAAAATTTAACGCTTTTCTCGTTCTTTCCAACACTTTGTGACTCTCGCAAGTCGCCATTAATAGTAGTCTCGTTTTCACGATTACCTTTGTTCTGTTTGTTTTCATTCCGGGTTTTGCATACCGCCAGACCGTGAGAAATTTTTTGAACAACGTGAGAAATTTTTTGCAAAGCGTGGGAAATATTTCCACGAGGTTGCAACAAAAATATGCGGAAACAATGAAAATATGCGCTTGCAATAAAACTATGGACTTGCAATAAAAACATGCGCTTGCATTACAAATATGAGTTTGCAATACAAATATGTGCATGCAATAAAAACATAGGCTTGCAATGGAAATATGAGGTTGCAACGAAAATATACAGAAGCAACGTAAATATAGTTCGGATAAGCAATGAAAATTGAACAGTTGTAATGTTTATATGTGCATAGCAATGAAAATATAACTTTACAATAAAAATATGACTTTTTTTGCTTTTGGCACTCCATAGAAGAAACTATTTACTACGACAAACGAAGTTCTTGACACGGTTTACTTTACTTTCGCTTGTTCCCTGCGTCATATTACATTAATTTCTAGACTTTTCGGATGTTTTAATTTTCGGACAAATGAGTAGTCCGAAAAAATCATTGTTCGAAAATTTAAGTGTCCGAATTTGTTAGTGATCCGAAAATTTAATTGTCTGGCAAATCACAATGACAAAATATTTCTTTGGATAAGAAATGAAATTCTGTTATAAGATTAGTACTGTTCTAAATGGAGGAACCTTGGAAATCTCAATGAAGGACTGGCAATGTATCAATGAAAGAAAAACAAAATAAATTTTAGTGAACTTGAAGATTGTGACGGATCTTATGAAACTGATTTGAAATCCTGGAGTGCTGAAATTTTGATCATTTAGGAAACTCTCAGCACTGGCTCAAATTCTAAGTTCCTAATGAAAGACGTATATTTGACCTCTATTATTGTTGTTTTGTTACTCTCGTTATTGTTGATGTTATTATTGTTACATGAGAAACAAGTCTTTTGCCCCAACTTTAATTCATGATTATCCTTATAATGCTTGTATTTTACACTTGATTATTATGCTGGTTTCTGTTTTAAGACATAGAGTGAAGAAATTTTGCTACATCTGGCGTATGATTTGCCTACTCATTATGAAATCGTATATGTCCGAGATTTTATTCACCTGTTTGAAATTGTCCAAAATTTTGTCCGAAATTGTCCGAATTCGATAATAATTTTTGTCCAAAACTTAAATGTTCCGGAAATTAAGCGTCCGAAAATTTTGGAAATTAATGTACTCGGAAAGTACTTGAGTAGTATCTAAACATTGGGGTGGATTGGTAAAGTGCGAGTTGTGAGCTGCGAGCTGCGAGTTAATAGTGAAAAGTGCAAGTTGGTACATTTAAAATGCGAGTTGCGAGTTCCTTATTCCAACTTTTGTGGCTAAAAAACTGAGATTTTTTGGACAGCCTTTATAAAATCAGGGATTTACAGAATCATCATAACGAATTTCAGAATTTAGCATAATTCACAAAAAGGGTCACCAAAATGGATTTTGCTTTCAACCTAAGAGAATTGCTGGGCAGAACCAAATCATGATGAAATCATTTTAAGCAAATTATTTTCTTTGGTAGGCCTATTATATGAGCTGGTTATATGCTTTATGTCCAAAACAATCTGCAACACATAACCGTGGCTATTGACGAAGTTTCTTAACTTGGAACTGATTTCTAATCTCTTCTTGGGGTGTTTTATTTTCAGGATTGCCAGTATAAATTCTTATGAGCGCAAGTCTGTGACTGAAGTAATGCAACAAATCACGCTGAAACTACTTCGGATATGATGTCAACAATACCTCGAAATTTGGCAAGCAAAAGGGTCATACATAATTGTCGCCAATTCCTTGCAAAGCAAAGAAATTTTTGCTGAATAGCACCAGTCTTTACAGAAGTGCGATGCCTCTTGTATACACAAATAAGATCATTCAAGGTTCTTTCTTAAAGTGCCCTGGGTACCAGAGCCAAGATGCTTTGCTTTGGTTGAAGATGCTTTTCCAAGTCAAAAAACACACTCACAGGTCAATTTACTGCAATTTTTGAGCTCAGCAATTAACATGGACTTGCACAAGCCCAGCGGAGGGGGGGGGGCACTTATCACGTGCACATGCAGGGAGGTAAGTCCGATATTTGGAGCAGATATCTTTTGATACCAAACATCGCTTAACTGATATTTCTGGGTTCGCTGGAGGCAATCCTGACTTCTATTTGCATTCTTTCGGGATATTTCATGTTCATGTACAGGTTTATATGTATAAAATGAGCTGATATTTTTTGGTTGCAGTAAAGCTGAAGTGATATTTTTGGCTGCATGAAAATTTCTTGGATTGACTCCCCCCCGTATGCGTATATGCTGAGTGCCCCCCCTGGGTGCACAATTAACCTTGAAAGACAACGAATTCTCCTTTGATTTTCTTTCAAGACAACGTAGGCAAGTTCCCCGTTTACAGTATTACAGTAATATTTTTCAACGAATGGGGGAGTAAGGCTGCACATTGTAAAAGTTTCTTAATGTTTGAAGTAAAGGCATTGGTATTTGATAGGTGGCTTCTTCTAAAGAAGATTACGACGGCCTAAAAATGCTTTTTATAAACGAAAACCCACAAAAAAGTTGCAAATTGAATTGAATTGCAACTTCAGAATACCTTTTAATATGGCGAAAAAGGCCTTTTTTCAAAGAAAACAGGCGACTCGCAATTTTGGTTTCAACTCGCGCACTTCGCATAATAAGTGCAACTCGCTCGCATTTGCAACTCGCAACCTGCACTTTACCATATCACACGAGATTTGATAATTCGCGAGTTGCGAGTTGTCCGTTGCGAGTAGCGAGTTGTCAGTTGCAAGTTGTTGCGAGTTGGTTTTTCATGATATCAACTCAGTCTATTCTTTTGCTCCAATTTAGATTCTAGCCAAAGTTTCTTATGAGTTTCTTCGATGAATTTCTACTTCTCTTGAAGGAAAAAGGGTTGTAAATTGGGTCTAAGATTTTAGTTGATTGTTTCTTCTACGGCACTGCCGTTGCTAAATTAATTTCAAAGTTTGCGTCGACCGATTTCCCTTTCAAGGGAACTGCAATTGGTTATGTGAGATCTTGATTTGCTAAAGTCAAGGCATAAGGTTTTGCGTTGGTGCTATGATTTGATCACCGACGATAAATAAGATTTCATGCAAGATAGGGGCAGAAGGGGACTGAGGAGCGCCTTCCAGGAACCTTTCCTTTGATATGTCTTCTTTGTACTAATATTTATTTGGAGAGAATTTTGAGATCTCAGATCAGAAAAGGGGTTTTCTCCACTTGTGTGGGGTATACTCAGTGCTTGGGGGGAGGGCTTAGTATGGATCTTGCCCGAACAGGAACTGCCCAAAGTGTTCCTGAAATGCGATAAGTTTGCTAGATTAGGTCCCGAGGGGTGCACTACATATACTTCGGGTACGTGGACATGTCATCGAGAAAGGTATCTATTTTCCAGATATTGGTATAAAGAACGGTATCAATGTTCACAATTTTAGAATAAGCAACGGTACCGACCTTTAAGATTTTGGTTTGAAATATATCGTCAGATATACTTTCTCGAAAAATAGTTATAGGTCAGGTATGCTTTTTCAAAAAATTGGTATAAGGAACGGGTATGTTTTGAAGCCTCGATGGCACGTCCCAAACCAAAATATGGTCAAGTGCATCCCCGAAGGATTAGGTATGATGCAGCCCTCCAAGACCCTATGTCTCCAATGCCAATGGTTTTGTCTGATGTTGACAAATGCTTTGACACCGTTTGAGAGAAATTTTGTTAGAAATCTCCCTGAGTACCTCGAAGGCCCCTTGAAACAAACAAAAGTACACATATTTTTATAAGAAACTAGTTTATGAAAAACTATAGTACTAAGATGGCCAAAATTTAAAAAACTGTAGTACTACGTATGTCTGAGAAGCATTAAGAAACTTTTAAAAGTTAAAAGCATGTAAGCATGGATATTACAGCAAATATTTCATTGAACCTTTATTCTTGAGCAATATTAACTAACCATTGTGTTTTCAACAGAATAGAACACTGTTTATTCCTATATGATGTTCTAAATTTCAAGAAACATATCTGCAGCAGAGTTAGCGACCACATTGATAATTCTGCATTCAAAAAAAGAAACCAATTGAGAAACTTTTAGTGCTAAGGGATAGTGCAAAGTTTATTTTATAACATGGCCGGTCCAAAACGTAACAGGGCAACTACTTTTTTTGAGCTTGTACACAACTCGGTCAACACTTTTTATCAAGCAAATATGAACGGGCTTGAACGGGGCAGTAACTTTTTATGAGCTCAAGATAAGACGAACTTTTAAATGTAAAATGGCTCACCTTGAGGACAAAATTGTGAATCATGCAAGTTGAGAATTGCATGCAAAGATAAAAGATATATATAACTAAAGCTAAATTTCCTTGTTAGTTTCTTGCAAGAAGGATTTATCAGTCATAAAGATTCTTATAGAGATGAACTGCCTTTCTTATGGTCTTTGGCTAATGCTATACAACATCAGTTGTTCATGAATACTGGGCAGATGCATTTTTTAAGGAAAAAGGTGACTGGGCAGTTGTATTTTTTATCATTGATTTCATACGGGGGGAGCAGATTTTTTTGCAACAATTTTTCTTCTCCACCGGTCATGTAATATAATAAATTTGCACTGCCCCTAAAATGGACAAAATTACATGTCAAATTAAGAAACTTTTAGTATTATGGCCTGATCCTAGTAGAAACATGTATTATGGACATTTCTTCATATAGAGAACACGAAATTCATTAGAAACTTTGGCTAGAATAAAGAATCGGAACACAGTATAGAATTAATCGATATGATGGAAAACCAACTTGCAACTCGCAACTCAAAAAATATGAGTAAAAACTAACTCGCAACTGACAAATCGCAACTTGAAGAATATAATCCCTTCATCCCTCGCTGTGAAACCTTTAAGAAACTGGAAAGAAACTCCGAATAGAATACTGAAACCATCAACATTGACTTGCGCACATACAAAGACAAGGAATTCTCCCTTGATTTTCTTTCAAGACAACTTAGGAAAGTTCCCAATTTACAGGATATTACAGTAATATTTGAGGGACAGGGGAACAGAAGCTGCAGACTGGAAAGTTTCTTCATATTTGAACAATAGGCCTTCAGCTTTTTGTAAGTGGCTCCTTATAAAGAAAATTACGACGGCCTAAAAATCCTTTTTATAAAAGGAAACCCACAAAAAGTTGCGAAATGAATTGCATTATCAGAATACGTTTTTCATTTGGCGGAGAAAGCCCTCTTTCCGAGGAAAACATCCAACTCGCAACTTTTGTTCAACTTGCAACTTATGCAACTCGCAAAATGGGAGCAGCCCGGCAACTCACATTTTACCATATCACATTTCTATTCTGAGCACCAAGAAAAGGAAATCTGAGAAAAGAAAAGGAGAGAAGGAAGAGAGGAGAAGGAAGGAAGAAAGAAGAAACTATTGCAAACAACTGTCTTTCCTTTCTATATCTTTCCTCTCTATAATGACTCTCTATATTTTCTTTTCGTACCAAAAAATCCATTGAAACCCTGTCCTCTTTCCTGGACTTTCTTCTTTGTTTTTCTAGCCTGTCATTTGATAGTTGAATTAGCAGTTATAATCAATGAATAGAAGTATTGTGTAGTTGCTATATACAGCATTTGATATATTGTTTTTCCTTTCACCATTTCACTGAGGGCACATGGCTCGAAAGCCTATTATGAGAATTACTAGTCCTCTCAGCACCTTTAGTTAGCTAGATAAAAGTAATTATATACATCTACTTTCTGACCCTTTTTGTAGAACTTGTACAACTTTACATGTAAGATATGAAGCTAAGTTTAGTTTAGCTGAAAACATACTGGGAAAAATGAAAATTGAAAAAAGTGATCGTTGATTGGCTTTTTCAGCCCAAATAATTATGAGAAAGAAGGAAACCACGAACACAGCTTTATAGTATCGTTTGAATTAATTATTCACACTATTTGATGAAAATACTTTACAAAATGATGACAGGGATTCTTCGCTTCTCGATGAGTATTCACCTCTAATCGTTTCTCGATGAGTACTTCGAGTGGTTTGTTGTCAAAATCAGCGCATTTCACAGCTTCACAATCTCATCATGTTATTGTCAATTTTCATTTCTTTTCTTTTTTATTGTTTACAAACTGTCTATGTATTACTAAACTATGTCATTGATGGTAGAGTCTTTTTATTTGAAAAAAACACAACAAACAACTGAAGTACTTTGAACATATCCTGTTGATTTCCTTTCGACGTCAGAATTATAAATATAACGCGGGCAGTGAAAAACAATATCGTTTATGTTTCACAGGGGTGGCAGTCAGCACAAGCACATACGGGGAGGTAAGTCCGATATTTTTGGGTCAGAATATTGCCAAAAGTGATATTTCTGGGTCCAAATAAATTAAAACCATGTTCATAATATTTTTTGATAACAAACATCGTTATACTGATATTTCTTGGTTCGATTGAGGCAATCCTGGCTTCTATTTGCATTGTTTCGGGATATTTTATGTTCATGTACAGGTTTCTAGGTATAAAATAAGCTGATATTTTTGGGTTGCAATGAATCTGAAGTGACATTTTAGGGTTGCTTGAAAATTTCTTGGACTGACCCCCGTATGCGTATGTGCTGAGTGCCCCCCTGGGTTATGTTTAAGTAATTGATTCTTTCAAGCGTGATTTCATTCCAAAATATTAGCAAGAATCAACAATTTTGAATTCTAACAGGTTGCAGGTAAACTGTTGGGAATTTCTTGGTATTCCCACCCATCCACCCATTCCACCCAGCTATTTGCTCGACGTGTGTAAATTCTATCTCGTACATTATAATCATAAGTTTATTGGTATTTCCACCCTTCCACCCATTCCAAACAGCTATTTGCTCGACGTGTGTAAATTCTATCTCGTACATTATAATCATATGTTAATTGGTATTTCCACCCTTCAACCCATTCCACCCAGCGATTTGCTCTGCCAATGTAAATTCTATCTCGTACATTATAATCATAAGTTGATTTGTATTTCCACCCTTCCACCCATTCCACCCAGCTATTTCTTCGACCTGTGTAAATTCTATCTCGTACATTATAATCATATGTTGATTGGTATTTCCACCCTTCCACCCATTCCACCCAGCTATTTCTTCGACCTGTGTAAATTCTATCTCGTACATTATAATCATAAATTGATTGGTATTTCCACCCTTCCACCAATTCCACCCAGCTATTTGCTCTGCCTGTGTAAATTCTATCTCGTACATTATAATCATAAGTTGATTTGTGTTTCCACCCTTCCACCCATTCCACCCAGCTATTTCTTCGACCTGTGTAAATTCTATCTCGTACATTATAATCATAAGTTGATTGGTATTTCCACCCTTCCACTCATTCCACCCAGCTATTTGCTCAACCTGTGTAAATTCTATCTCGTACATTATAATCATAAGTTGATTGGTATTTCCACCCTTCCACCCATTCCACCCAGCTATTTGCTCTGCCTGTGTAAATTCTATCTCGTACATTATAATCATAAGTTGATTGGTATTTCCACCCTTCCACCCATTCCACCCAGCTATTTGCTCTGCCTGTGTAAATTCTATCTCGTACATTATAATCATAAGTGGATTGGTATTTCCACCCTTCCACCCATTCCACCCAGCTATTTGCTCGACCTGTGTAAATTCTATCTCGTACATTATAATCATAAGTTGATTTGTATTTCCACCCTTCCACTCATTCCACCCAGCTATTTGCTCAACCTGTGTAAATTCTATCTCGTACATTATAATCATAAGTTGATTGGTATTTCCACCCTTCCACCCATTCCACCCAGCTATTTGCTCTGCCTGTGTAAATTCTATCTCGTACATTATAATCATAAGTTGATTGGTATTTCCACCCTTCCACCCATTCCACCCAGCTATTTGCTCGACCTGTGTAAATTCTATCTCGTACATTATAATCATAAGTTGATTTGTATTTCCACCCTTCCACCCATTCCACCCAGCTATTTCTTCGACCTGTGTAAATTCTATCTCGTACATTATAATCATAAGTTGATTGGTATTTCCACCCTTCCACCCATTCCACCCAGCTATTTGCTTGACGTGTGTAAATTCTATCTCGTACATTATAATCATAAGTTGATTGGTATTTCCACCCATCCACCCATTCCACCCAGCTATTTGCTCTGCCTGTGTAAATTCTATCTCGTATATTATAATCATAAGATTGATCATCCAGTATGGCTGAAGTAGCTTGACTTGTCAATGTAGATGAAAGAAGTGCTACTGTTGTGTTACTGTAAAAAAATTATGAAGTCCCAAAGAAGAATAACAACATCCTTTCTGAAATTTCATTCCTGATACATCGAGGGGTAGCCAAAATGGCGGTCGTGATTCTCGGAAAAAGGGTGAGAGGAGATTGGAAAGGGATTTTTACTTGTATTTTCATCATTTGCTGTTGGTTATTTGCTATTTATTGTGCTAATTACACGATCATTCATCACTTTTTTAATTCAAATACTGAGCTGAGAAACGTCTTTCATGGAGGTATGTATATTATGATTTGTTAAAAGGCTATCCATGCATGGACAAAAATTCGTACCTATAAAGGCAAAAAGGCCTAATAACGAAAAAAGCTACCATAAATTTAATCCCGTGGCAAACTGAATGTAATGTGATCAGAAGGATTTGTTGCTGCACCGTAGTCAAGAAAGTATAACGTACATAGGTCGGTCAGTAGTGGGGTGCATTGCACCCAACCCAGTAATGGAAAGCCAGACTGATAACTTTGCAAAAGTGCGCGCGGAAGATGCGCGCCTGGCCATTGTTTTTAAATAATAAACTATTGTTCTTCCTGGAACTGCGTGCGGAAGATGACATAGTTAGCAGTCTGGATGGAAAGTAAGGCAGATGCACACCCGAGCCGAGATTTTTGGTTGAGTCGCTAGTTGCACACCTGAATGATTTACGACAAAAACAACAGAGCAGGATCTGTGCGTGTGCGTGCAAGTGTGAAAATAAGCAACTTTGAGCCCCCCATAGCTCAAATGATTATGATCATGGGATACACAAGAACAGCGTAGATGCATAGATTGACCAAAGATTCGAGCAAAAAAAGAGAAGAATAAGAGTGCCATTTATGAATACTGATGTGGAACAAAAAATACTCAAGAAATTTGGCAATTGCTTGAAAGAACTTTCTATTTGCATGCCCGGCAGAATGAAATTCATATTGGGGGACTGAAAGAAAGTGCAAGTGAAGTGAGTAAGTACAGGGGTCCGGGGGCTTGCCCCTGGGAAAACATCCCATGATCCCGCCCTTTATATCGTTGGAAAACGCCCCAGTTTTTGAAAATGTGCCATTGAGGGAAGCAAAGGATCACAACTAATGGGAGACTTTTCAAATTTTGAAATTTTAGACTTCTATGACATCAAAAGATATTGCATTTTTAATAGATACTGGTATCTTCCTTCCTCAAACATATATGAGTTTGAATCTTCATTCCTACAGCCTTAGCCATTACAGCCGCTTTCACTTACAAAATCAATAAACTTCATCAAATTATTGGGAGGCTGAAACCTCCGACGGGCCTGATTTGAAAAGTTTCAAGATTTGCACACTTGAAGTCCCCACTTGCTAACTGTTGCACACTGCACACTTCAAATTTTCTTTGTGCACACCCAAGACCTAGGCCTAGCCTGCGTTAACAAATAGATGTTGCTTGCTTACTTGTTTGTGCATGCAATGGTCTAATTGGTATGTTGCCACACGCTGCAGACCAACTTCGTTCCAACGTCATAACAGTAATGTAGGCTAAGGCAATTTGAATAGAAATGTAAAACATTTTCTTAATCAGAAGTCCAGACTCTCTCCTATTGCAACAGCTGAAAGTTGCAAAGATCTGTTGCATTGTTAGAACTTGAGACAACTGACTGACTTTCATCTGACATTCTCAGTATCTAGAAAAAGTTCTGATTGGCTGATGAAAAAACCAGTTTTAATTCCACTGGTACTTCATGCTTGTATTAATCATCATGTCAAAGTGGGTACAGCATTGTCTAAATCTCCGGCAGTTTAGTACAATTTTTCATTGAATGATCAGAGCATTACTTCATTTTAACACCATCTTCTTATTCATAAATTCAGTTCTTTTGCTTGAGTTTCATTTCAGTTGTTTTCAATGAATAGTGATATCCTTTCCAGCCATGCCAGTTCACACCATTTGCATATGATTTGTGTGGCCCATTGAGATATTTTCCATTAAGATTAGAACCATGACAACTGCCATACCACCATGCACCATGATATCGATTTGCACAACTGCTAGACCATTTGTCATAATCTTTATCCTTTGTAGAGAATTTTAATCCATTCACATCCCCAAAAGAGTTCCCAGCTGTCCCTGAGTATGATGTAACATGTGCAGTATATTGCTTGTCCTTGCCATCAATATAAAACGTGCCATATTCTGCAAACTTTATTGCTCCAGCCACATCTTCCAAATCAAATCTAATTTTCATATTTTTTTGCTTCGTTAAGCGATGTATCTTGTCATTTCCAAGCCAAAATTCTCCTTCTAAATTTCCAAATCCATTTTTATAGTCCATCCAGTTACGAAAGAAATCAACCTTTCCATTCATACGTCGCTGAATCACTGTCCAGCCACCACCACCAGTTGTCATATCACAATAAACGTCAAAGGGTGAACCACCATCAGGGTTTATCATATACACCCCATTTTTAGTGTGCCCATTTTTTCTCCAGGTGTCACAATTTCTCTCCATAACATCAATCAATATTGACTTGCTTGCCCGTCCAACAAGATTTTCTGCAGAACAAACATAATACCCACTGTCCTCGACAGTAGGTGCATTTAACTTCAACTGCAAACTTTGACCGTCTTTAGACAGAAACTGCTCTCCATTAAGTTTGCCAAATCCTTTTTTCCAAATTATTTTCGGTGCTGGATTCCCTGTGGCATTGCATGGTATATTTACAGGTAGCCCAACTGTTGCCAAAACTTTCCTTGCAGGCAGTTGAAGTCTTGGTTTTGTTTGAACATCAAGCTTGGTATCTATTTCATCTATCCCCAATATATTCTGAGCAACACATTTAATTTTACCATGGTCGTTCTCTTTTATATTGGTAATCTGCAAAGCACCTCTGGATGGATATGTGTACCTTGAGTCTGTTTTTCGGCCGTCAAATTCCCATCTTATTTCTGCTACGGGATTTCCTTCTGCTGCACAGTACAATGTAAAATTAGTTGATTTATGTAGGTCTGCTTATAGCAGCCTGCCATTTGGAGACAATTCTTGGTTTCTCTATAGATCTGCCTTGTGTACCACGCTCACCCTTTGTACCCTTTGGACCAGTTGGTCCAGGCAAACCATGAAGACCACGTATTCCTGGTCCTCCAATGTCACCACGGTCACCTTTCTGCCCCTTTGAGCCAAATGGTCCAGCCTTTCCTCTCGGTCCTCGGTCACCCTTCTCTCCCTTGATACACAGAACAGACTTGTTCTGGCATGCGTTTGGGCAGTGTCTGTTCTTTTTCAGCGTTTTGTGAATAAGAGAATGAATTTCGTCAAGCAGATGTTCATTTGGGACATGTCTTCGCATACGGTTAATCGCCAAATTTGAGCCAAAGTTTGGGAATTGGAAAGCTCTTCCGTTTGGTGCACTGGTCTTGTGCCTGAATTCATGTTTTTCAAGTTTCTCCGTGTTTTTATTTTGCTGCATCTTTAGCTCATTTATTTCTTGTTTTATTTCCACAAATCTCCATTGGTTGTATCCCATTTCAAATGCAACCACGATCAACAAGAAAATCGAAAAGATCGAGTTGCATTTGTCTTGTCGACTGTCTTTCTTCTCGAAAGCCATGATAGTTTTGATGTATTGTGAAAAATTACGAAAAGTTTCTGGAACAAACTACCAGCTGTTTGTGTTCCTGTAACTAAATCCTCAGACAGTGGCAAATTGTTTCACTCAGGACTTCTCCCAAGTTCCTGTTATGAGCCATAATGACTTCCGAAGTAATTTTATCTTCCTGTGTTGTGAATCCGCATCCGCAAAACGATACATCAAGATCGATACTGACATGCTCAGTTTCGAAAATGAAAGAAAATTTCCACAAGCATCGACAACAAGTAACCTATGTAAGAAATTCAACACAGATCGCTAAAAAACTCAGAAACTCGAGGACTGGACAGTTCCGTAATAGCCTTCGAGGGTCGAGCTCCTTAACAAAAGAATTTCTTATGGAAGATGCTTGTTAGGATATTCGTCATATTTTCACTTGTTTCGTGTACTTTATTACTCACCATTATATACTTAATTAACGATCATCTTGATCTTCATCAATATGCTATCGTGCTCAGGGGCGGATCCAGACCGAAGTTGAAGGGGGGGCAACTTGGAGAGGGGGCGCCAAAAACACAGTGAAAGATTAGCGCGCCGAAGGCGCGCGAAAATTTTTGGGGCTTTATTCGAGAAAATTCTCTGGTTTTTCTATTGAATAACGCCTTAGTTTATATGTTTCGCCGCATTCAGAACGAATCACTGAAGAAAGACTGCATTTGGGTCAGGATAAGGGGCGCTTTTCTTGCCAAAAAGGGGGCGCCAAAGCTGAATTTTCATCGTGAAGGGGGGGCAGTTGCCCCCATCTGCCCCCCTAAATCCGCCACTGATCGTGCTGTACTTATGAAAAATATTTACGCATGTACGGTAGCAATAAACAAAATTATTTTGATAGATAAAACTTATACATAATGTCAACAAATACATAATGTTAAGACAGAGGCATTGCTTCATAAAGATAAGGCACTGGAGATCTCCCATCTATACCCAAGGGGGTACTCGATTATATCTTGGATAGGGATGCTCAGGTTACTTTTGGGACTTTTGGGTCTATGGTTTGGACAGAGCTTGCTTTTTGGGTCAATCATTTGCACAGTTATTTTTGTGGGTTCCAGAAGTTCTGCGTTACTTTTTTGGGTCTCAACTGGGTTAGATAAGAAATCTGAGAAAGAATTGCGTTACAAACATCAATAAAAATAAAGTAACAGCACTAAAATCAAAACACTTGAGCATCCTAATAGATTATGAGGAATCTGATCAGTTAAGGCACTTTTCCATTTTAGATTTTAGATACCGACTTCATGACCTTTGGGTGTATTGGATCAGAAAAGTTATTTGTTTAGGGTCTATTTTTATGCCAGAAATTATTTTTTGGGTCAGTGCTTTGTATCGGAGCCTGAGTACCCCTATCCTAAATATACCTAACTACCTGGGCATCCTATAAAGACCTGGGATAGAGACGATGAGAATTTGAGGATATTTCTAAAAATCCACCAGAACCTTTCAGTACTCTTCTTAGCAGATTTTCTAATCAAGTTCTTGCCTCGTAGGCCATCTTTTGCTGTCAGTTTTTACAATAACAACGATGTTTCAATGTATCATTTCGAATCCAGGCCAGCTACTCAGTGTGGGAAATGTTGGTAAGTTTATTACTAACTTCAATAATCAGCTAAAGGTAACTCGAAATTTGTGGCTTTTTCTTTTTTTCAGGGTCTACATTAACAAGACAAAGATGAGATACGTTTTCCAATTTTTGAGGGAAAAGGGCAATACATGACTTGTAAATGGACGGAGACTCCCGTCTGCTTTCCAAAGAGCTTTCAATTTCCAAAGTTTGCCTACCAACCCACCATTTTGATGAATCGCAGCTCTTTCAGTTTGAAGACGTTGTCATTATTCGGTTCAATGCGGAAAACTGAGTTTCATGCATTCAGTCTAAACTTAGAGGGCGATAAACCTGCCCTAGTCTTTTCATATCTCATTCGCCTTTCCTCCACGCTGCATACCCGGGAGGGGGGGGGGGGGTACATGACTTGCGGATGGACGGGGGTCTGCCGCCCGGTTTTCAGAAAGGTACCCTCTTCTAATTACCGAAACTTGCGGTCGTACCCACTTTTATGATGAATTTTGCGGAAAACCACCCATTTTTTGCTATTTTTCGCCAATTTCTGGATAACCCACCGTTGTTTAAAGAAAATTTGCCGAAAAAGGGACCCTTGTTTAGAGAATTTGGGGCCCAAAAACCCACCCTTATGGGCGGCACATACCCGTACCCTCAACATTTTATATACCCCCCGGGGCTACATGCCAATTCCTGGCGGTAAAAAATCGCTGGCGTATGTCTAGCTGATCATGATGCAATGTTTCATGCGCTAAGGACAGTGCAAAATTCATTAGGCCGGTGGAGAAGAAAACTTTTTGGAAAAAAATCTGCTCTCCCCGTATGAAATTATTGCAGAAAAACTAACTACCCCGTCGCCCTTTGCTTTAAGTCCTTAAAAATGTATCTGCCCTTTATTCATGAACAACAGATGTTTCACAGTACGTATCACCGATGAAGCAACCAAAGACAATAATAAAATCAATTCTTGTACTGACGAATGTTTTTCAACGAAAAATTTACTTTGAAGATTAAGAGATATGACTGATGCATCGTTCTTGCATGCGGCATCTGAAATATATCCTTCCAAGCATATCCCTGCTTCCATGATTCACAACTTTGCCCTCACAAGGTGTTGACCCACCTCTGATAAGCTCAGTAAAAGTAGTTGCCCCGTTACGTTTTGCACCGGCCTTGTTGTAAAGTCTGGCCTGGCCCATGAAAACAAACGCTGTTAAAGAACAGCTAATGATGATAAAACATTACAATCTTTCTGAAACATTATGCACTCTGTTTCTATTAAAATTTTGTGCAACCAAAGTTGTTTAATGACTTTTTGATGTAATGTTTTCTTTTCAGAACTTTTAGGATGGCAGTTCTGTGAACAGTGTCAAATGCACAGACCACCGAGGTCGCATCATTGTCGAAGATGTGCTCAGTGTGTTA
This sequence comes from Aurelia sp. 3 sensu Dawson et al. (2005), assembly GCA_964020215.1. Classification (NCBI taxonomy): domain Eukaryota; kingdom Metazoa; phylum Cnidaria; class Scyphozoa; order Semaeostomeae; family Ulmaridae; genus Aurelia; species Aurelia sp. 3 sensu Dawson et al. (2005). The sequence continues at coordinate 15,008,393 of OZ026586.1, forward strand.
GGAAAATGGATCATCATTGTCCATGGTTTGTACTTGATCTGTATTTCTTTCGCGACCTACGCACGAGGGGGGGGGTAACTACCATAGGGGGTCTGGTATATATGTGCCTTTGAGAATTCAGAGATAGGACCCATAACCAGGGCAAAATTTTGAAATGCGACCCCATAAACAGGGCAAAATTTTCGAAATGTGACCCCATAAACAGGGCAAAATGTTCCACAAGTATCGTGAAAAGACTATGCTTCGTATGGTATTAGGAGCTAGCTTCCTTTTTGCGAAAGTTTTTGTCATAATAGTTAAAAATAGCTATAAATTGCTAGCATTTAACCATAACTAAGGCAAATTTCTGTAAAGCAGACCCCATAACCAGGGCCAAATTCACAAAACATGACCTATAACCCGGGCAAAATATCGCAAACTGACCCATAACCCGGGCAGGCACATGTATACCAAGCTCCCTATAGGAGTTATCCCCCCTCGCCTACGCACCTTCTAGCCTTATTCCACAAGCAACCTCAACTTTCGCTCATCACATTAAATTGATGTTGTTTTTGCTGCTTCAATGAGTGGCATATAAATGGCTAGTCACTTTTGACATACACGTTTGACAGGCCTTGATAAATCGTATACTGGACCGATTTTGAGTTAGACTGCGTTCACACGATGCCGGCACATTTTGAAAATGGTGAAAAATGTGACGGTAGCAGAATTTGAGCTAACGTTCACACGATGCCAGAACAATTTGAAAATGGTACGAGATTTGACAGTAAGAAACTCTTTGCAAGACTTTGATGCCATAGAAAGGCACCTACACCCTAAGTGTCAATCAGTCTTGTTCCAAAAGCATCGAAAACTGTTCTTTTTTCAAAATTTTCACCTCTTTACACGATGCCGGTTCCAAAATATGCCGGTTAGAGTTTAAGTTTCAAAATTTTCCATTTTCAAAATGTGTCGGCAAAAAATGTGCCGTTTTCGTGTGAACGGGAGGCCTATCCGTCGAATTTTTCACGTTTTCAAAATGTGCCGGCATCGTATGAACGCAGTCTTAATCTGTAGCGAAGACCCTCAATTAGATACTAGTATTTCTTGTACATTTTCATTCCTCTGTTAATGGAGCTAGAAGCGAGTTTCTTGAAATTTCCGATTTCGAAAACACTGGAAACGGTCAAAAAACGTTGAGCAAGCTTCTAAAGACCCAACATGAAAAGACAGAGAGAGTAACGTCTTCGTGGTGGTCTGGAGATTTAGAATTTGATCAGTTATAATCCAATGTATGTACGAATGTTGGTTCTATATTAGATGGAATGTAAAAATACTTTTAATTATATACATAGAAATGTGTTTCCTATACTTTTATGCAGTTACTGCGATAGCTAAAAATATTTTACTATGCTTTATAGCCAGTCATGCTTAGCATGTATCTTAAATTTCGTTCAGCAATCATATTTTTCAAATTTTTATATTCCAGGATCAACAACTGTGTTGGTGAAGACAACCAAGCAAATTTTACCCAATTTTTATTCTACAGTGCATTGTTATGTTGGACTACCTGTGTTCTATGCTTTGCATACTTCTTCAACTGGTTGCCTCATTGTGATGCCTGTGCAGAGGTTAGCATGGAAAAATTTAGTCTTTTGTTTCCTTATCCGAAATGTTTTCTTTATTGTGGCTACTATTTGGAGTGTCCTTAGTGTCTGATCGAAGATTCGGACCAAAATTACTGCGACATTGTGCAAGGTTATCATCATATCAAACAAATGATATCCAACAAATGATTTGCATTATTTACAGTACAAAATTTAAAAACAGCCTTGAATAACGGACTTTTCGTACTAAACCCATAAACGCAACAAAAACACCATAACCTGTAGAAAGAAAACTGCTAACTCTTGTAAAAGAACAGCAACCAAATGAACCCGTAATTAGAGCGAAAGAATCTATCTTAAACCCTGAAAGGAAAAGAATAAGTTAGTACCATCAATATAGAACAACGTTTAATAACCAAAACGCGTTTCGTCGCACACTCGTTAGTTTCTTTCATTTCAGGGTTTAACTTTAAATCGTTTTCCTTTGCAGGATGCAACAGTTTCTCTCTAGTTACAGGTTTATTTTGGCTGTCGTTCTTTTATCTAGGACCAAGATACAGGGAGTCCAGGGGGGCCATTTCAGTAGTTACTACAGTAAATCTTTATTTTTTTCTTATTTTGATATTTCAGAATACCAGATAGGTACTCCATGTTCTTATGTATATCTCGTTCAATTTCTGCCTTTCATTAATATAGGAAGCCCTTTGGGGGGTATTTGCAAGCTAACAAACTTGTCTCACACGAAAACATGATGCTATCAACTGTACAATAGCCTTTAGGTAAATTATCCTGGTTGTTTTTGGGGGATGGGTTCATCCCAACATATATTTACCTGTAAAGTCAGTTTTTATTGATGAGCAAATATTAGCTTTTGTTTCAAGCCAATCTGAACAGCTTGTGGTCTCAATTTTTTCCAGGAGAGTACCCCCAGCCTAGACTTATGCCTTTTCGTCCCTTGTTTCCCTGCGTTCTTTGATTTGCTGATATCACTTGGTCAATAGAAACTCATAATATTACGCTTATAGAATGGGCCCACTTTGTCAAAATGGCCTAAACAGGTGGGAGTTCTCGTACACTCAACAAAATTGCTTCAAAATCTGGTTTAAAGAGCTCGAACATTGAAAAGGAAACTTTTAGTACAAATAATGATGTTGTCTTGACGTACAAAACTCAAAATGCATACGTTTCAGACAGTAATCTTCCTCTGTAGAAGCAAAATAGATCCATCGAAGCTGCGAGAACTCCAGGCTTCTTCAACCGTTCTTTAAGAGCAACAACAACAACATTCTGAATAGCGGCCCCTGATTGGTTAAAAACTGAATTCTAGCGATTTGATTGGTGAATACGGAGCTACCCTACGCGGGCCTAAAGTGGGCCCACTATTTCAGAGTAATGTTATTAGTCCCTCTTGACCAAGGAACGCAGGGAAGCAAGGGACGAAAAGGCATCAGTCTACCCCCAGCCCCCATTCAAAGTTTTAGCTTGCCGCGCTCGTTACCTAGTTTGCCCGTGGCCGCCTCAAGTAAAAAGTTGTATCTCGGTCCTTGTCTTTTATATGACTTGACAGTTTTCGTTCTGCAGATTACAGCGTTTTTGTTGAGTATATGGGTTATCTGCTGTTTTCACGTAAAAGATTTCAAATATGGCTTTATTATCCATACATTTATCGTTTAAAAAGAGACACATCATAAGAAACTACAGTAGCGTCCTTCAGAAGATTTAGAAACTCAATAGAAACGAGTAGAGGTCAGTTTGATGTGTAGAAACTTCATTCAGTTTTAGTTATGACTTAAAAAGTGGTTTTAAATATATATTCCGAACCCAAATAATACTAAAAAGTGTAATTTGTCACAAATTTCAGTTTAAACTGCCTTTGGTAAAAAAATCAAGCGGTTCTCAAAAAATTTTGATAAGTGTGAAATTCAGTTTCATGAAAAGCAAAGAAACTCTGCAACAATGATGTTTTTGGGGCCCAACGGTAAAAAACACTACTACAAAGGTCGGTACCAAGTTTCTTATAAATTACGTGTTGCTCATAAAGCTGTCCATCATCAATGCTTTGAAGCAGAAGCAGTTAAGGCCAGTTGGGGGCCAACCCGGGAGGGGGGGTATGTGACCAGACTTTGGACGGGAACGTGCCATCGAGGTTTCAAAAACGTACCCTTTCCTTATACCAATTTTTCCAAAATGCATACCCGACTTTATATCAATTTTCCGAAAATGCATACCCGACCCTGTACCAATTGCGAAAATTGCGAAAATTGATACCGTTCACCAAAATCGTGAAAATCGATACCCTTCCCGATTGCACGTCCCCGTACCCAAAATATGTATAGTACCCCCTCCGAGGGGGGGGGGCGGCCAATTTACAGTCAGTCAGTCAGTGGAATCTTTGACGTTTGCTTTTGTAAAATTTCACCCCTTGGAAAATTCCACTGATTGGAAATCAGCCTTGACTTCTCAACCATCTTTTGACCCCCTTTAGACGGTGTGCGTTCCTTTTCGATTATTTTAGTGTATGCCTAATACATCCAAATCACACTTATCAGTCTGTATTCATTTATGATTCATTTATAAATTTACAATATTGTGTCAATATAACTGTCGTTGAAATTTTAGGGAAATATTGTGCTGAACATGAAGATAGAAGTTGCTTGTTTAACTGTCATTTCATTTGCATTTGGAGGATTCACAACCTTCATGTTCGTTGACCGTCTTATATTAATTTCAAGTGTAAGTAAAGCGAATTTCTTGCTGTCAAGTTAATCATGTCCAGACGCAGGATACTGTGTATGGACCTTCTACCTCCTACCTATTCTGCTAAAGCCTGGATTGGGCAATACTTTTCTACATTTTTATACGACAGGTTAGATTGAGTTGCAGTTGAGCTTATGCCACTGTTGTGCATATTCGAAAATGTTGCAGAATATTCAGACTCTTTTCCACAATAAAACGATCGATAATACTTATCAAGATATACTTAAACGCCATAGAATAAAGAAACTAAACGTATCGGGCCGTGCCCTTCGTCAGTAGTCTTTATCTTTTCCACAATAGTTGTAAGGTCTGTTATGGCATCCCCCCCCCCCCTGAAGCGCTTTCGAGATGTTGCTTAAAAGCAGACGGGAAAAATCTTATTTGATTTTACCTTAAACAATCTACAACTGTGACTACAAGACCCTTTAAAATGTATGTTTGTGTCTGTTTGATCATTAATTAGGCCCAATTACCAAACCGCCAGTAGTCCTCCACCAGACATAAAACTACAGGGGGGAAATTATGAAATTAAATATTGTCTGTGAGTTAAAAATATCATGACGGTAAAAGGAAAGTTTTCGGAGATTATCTATGATGGAAAATAGAAAATCTTTGACAGGGACACAAAGATTTCAGCGGGGAAACAACGAAACAACTATAACTTTGTGGGGAAATAAGTTGTCTTGGTGGGTCATCCTTTCACCTTGGTGGGGAATGTTTCAGTGGGATCGTTACTGAAGGTGTATTACCCAGCAGCATCCGACTTTTTTAAGATGGCTGTCTTCGATTTTCAAGAATTATGATTTTCTTGGCGTTCAACCGGTTTATTTCACGATCAAGCGATCAATCAATCAATTAATCAGTCAGTAGATCTCAAGACTTCAAGATTGATTGATTGATTGATTGATTGATCGTTAAAAACCAGTGAACAGCAAAATTTAGCTTGGAATGAGAAATGAAACTTTCCAGGAGAAACTTATTACCTAGAAACTTGATTAACTTCAGGAACTTTATTGTCAGATTTTTTTGTTTCAGGATGTGACAACATTAGAACTGATGGCAGATGCAGCAGCTATAAAGAAAAGGTATTTTTAAGATATCAATGTTCGTTGCCTTTTCGACACTAATTACTGCTTTTATGTAGGAAGATCATTAGCAACTGGAGAAAGGTCTGAAAAGCTGTATAATGTTTCGGATATATTAGAATTTAAAACTTTCGGACGGAAAAGTTTTGGAAAAACAACTTCAGACAAAATCTTTCGGACTCTTTTTCGGGGACCAAAATACGGGCACGATACCTTAATATATGTTGAAAATTAATAATTGTAATTCTGTTATATAAATATCAACGTACAGTACTTGCATGATCGTCATCACATCTACAAGAACATTTGAATGACCTTTTTGTTAGATTGAACAGAGGTCAAACCAGCTGTGAACCAGATTTAAAATGTGCTGCCATACGCGAACTTCTTCAAGGAACCAAACTTTCAGATGAAAAAGTTAAAGTAACTTGAGCACTGCTGGCAAAACAATGATTAATCAACTCTTTATGTTACGTTTCTATTGTCAACGAATTTAACACTTTCGGACGAAAAGACTTTCGGACGTCACCAGATCTCGGACAATAAAACCTTCGGGCGAAATTTTGCCCGAAAGTTTGATTGTCCGAAAGTTTTCGATCTGAATTTAAGCAAAGATCTTAGCAAGGAAATGAGCTGAATCTGATTTAGATTCTTGTTAGGACTGCAAGAGCTCTTAGCTTCCAACTACTGGTAGTTGGTGAACGCCTTCAAACCTGTGTAAATTGTGAATGAGATGTTTTAGCTATACCCAAGCGCTACTTGAAGCTCTTGCTGTCACCCCAAACAGTCATATGAATTTGTTTCGCGTAGCTAAATTCGAGGGACTGAATCGTGTACCGATATTTTCCTGACATAGAAGCAGTGCTGGAGAAAGTTCAAACTTCCTGCAAATCTGTATTAATATTCAAACGTTTCCTGCCGATGTCTTTGCGTGGATTTAGCAGCGATTTCTCCATTCCCCCCTCACCTGACTTCTCCAATTCACTTACATTCCTTTTAACTACCTCTGCTGCCAACACGGGGCTGGAACAGGGGTCTGAATCCCCCTTCTCCCTTGAATCTAACTCCTTCGTTTCTCTTTCCTCCTTTTACCTTTTCCCTTCCTCTGTTTCTTCTTTCTTCGCGATTTCACGTATGTTTTCCAACACTGCATTGAAAGTTATTTTTCTTCCAATCTCTTGCAGCATACGGAATCCGAACAAACCTTCGTTCTTCAAACTGCTTTCAAGAACATTTGGCAGCTCAAATATTGCAGAATGGCTCATTCCATACCCGAAAAGACACGTAAGGCCATCGTACGAGTATGATTCTTATTCTTGGCAAAATTCTGTTTAGACTTTATTGAAATCTTGGATCGGAGACTAATCAATGATATTAATAAACACACGGAATCAGTTTCAACATTTTTCAACATTCTTCTGTTTCGTATTTCTGCTGCACTGCGAATATTTTGGCTGATGCGAAGGAGAGCATTCGCATCGGCAAAATATTCAATGCACATACTCTCCTACGCAGAGGCTCCCTTATTGGTTCCTCAAGGATACTGCATAAGGGAACCTCTGCGTAGGAGAATACACTGCACATCGGAAAAAGAAACATACGCTAGCGAACCTATGCGCCTACCGTGGTGGATGCGAATGCGGGAGGTGGGGCATTGTGCTGCAGAGGTGGGGCATTATGCTGCAGAGGTGGGGCATTATGCTTCAAGTGGTGGATGCGAATGCGGGAGGTGGGGCATCATGCTGCAGAGGTGGGGCATTATGCTTCAAGTGGCGGGGGCATTATGCTTAAGGCGGTGGATGCGAATGCGGGAGGTGGGGCATCATGCTCCAGAGGTGGGGCATTATGTTTCCATTCGCATCCACCACTTTAAGCATAATGCCCCACCTCTGAAGCATAATGCCCTACCTCCCGCATTCGCATCCACCACTTGAAGCATAATGCCCCCGCCACTTGAAGCATAATGCCCCGCCACTTGAAGCATAATGCGCCACCTCTGCAGCATAATGCGCCACCTCTGCAGCATAATGCCCCACCTCCCGCATTCGCATCCACCACGGTAGGCGCATAGGTTCGCTAGCGTGAAACAGAAAAATATTGAAACCGATATTCCTGTTGCTCAATTAACTGTGTTGAGCAAGGGATAGGAAATCGAAATATTCCGAGACAGGATCATAGACAGTTAGTATTTTGCTAAATTGTATTGAAAGAAACGAGACTTGCATGAATTTTTTAGGTAGAAAAACGAAGTTAAAAATTAAAATGCATTCGTATTTATACGCACACACAGCTTGGTAAAACAAATTACAAAATCTTGATGCGGAGAGATTTGGACTTCAAAAGATACCAGGAAATTCGTTTCAAATCACACTCTGACGAGGATACACAACTCAGAAAGGCCTGCTTGTACCTGAAAATATCCTAGTACACGTAATAAGAAACAACGAATTCGGGCTGATGCTGAAAGTGTTTCAAAGTTTTCAGATAGAGTACTCAGAATTTTTTACAAATCTCTTAAAGGTCCTATAACAATCTTCAAGTTCACTACATGTACGCATGGGTATTGTGGACACGATTTGGGTATTGATCGTATCCAAAATACCTGGCCTAAATGTTCCTAAATGAATAAATGTATTTCGTTACCTTGCTTGTCTTAATTTCATAGTTAATCTTCCCTTTCTTGATTGGCAGCCGACGGCTTGCTCCCGACAATTTGAAATAGGCCTAAAAGTCCGCGCTCTGAAAATTACGACCTGAGAAGTAGTTCCCAGATTGACGCGGCCTCCCAACGACTCATTATCCTCGTTAGGAGGCCGCGTCGATCTGGGAATTAGTTCTTAGGTCGAAATTTTCAGAGCGCGGACTTTTAGGCCTATTTCAAATTGTCGGGAGCGAGCCGTCGGCTGCCAATCAAGAAAGGGAAGATTAACTATGAAATTAAGACAAACAAGGTAACGAAATACATTTATTCATTTAGGAACATTTAGGCCAGGTACACGATCAAAACCCAAATCGTGTCCACAATACCCATGATGAGTGGTCGTGAATATTTCAAAACAAGGTTTTCTTATGCCTTTCCATTGTTTTGATATTACTTAAGTACCTTCGGAGTAAGATGATACAGGAAAGAAGTAAAAATACTGTAAAAATATGTTAAGGATTTTCTTTGTCAAAATAAATACTTACTCTCTCAAGTTATGGTTTCTTAATTCTTTGGAAAGAAATACATTTATGATTTGTTGTCAAAATCACTCCACATCAAGTTCGTACGCATATATACTGTATTTGTAGAAAAAAGTGGAGCGTTCAAACCTAGATGGTGATGGCAGGGGGTGTGGTTGCTGTTGGGTAATGGCCCCAAAGTACCTCTGGTACTGATACCTTTGGTACTGGGTACTTGTTGGAAGTACTGTGTACCAAGGACATTTCTGGAGAGCAAGGGCATAGAACCCATAAATATTTTCATTCTGAGTTTTTCAATATTTTTGTAATAGATGACTGTAATTTTCTGTTTGAAGTGATATTTTTTCCTGGTCCAGTTGTTACTGACTGTAGTACGATGATCCTAAATGCCCAGGGGGGCTTCTAATGGTATGTGACGGGGGGGCAGACACAGCATATTTTTGAAAAACCCAAAAATGTACTAAATTTAGACTCCAAAAATATACTCATAGCTTCATGGCACATGAAAACTAAAGGTTTTATAGCATTTTCAGCAACTGGCCTGTAATGTTTTGGTTAAAAACTCAGGCTAACATTCACCTTGTCAAATTTTCTCATCAGCAACCCCAAAAATATACCGATTATGCTCCAAATCGCGTACCCTAAAGTAAACTAGACAACGTTTTACAAACCCAAAAAATGTTTATCACTTTCTAATAGGGAATCCCCCCTGGGCTTAAATGTACTGGGTACCGGACTTTTTGGTACCAGGTTACTGCCCCTTTGGTACTGTGGTACATTTTACCTGTCACCATCCTTAAACTAACCTGAGGTCTCTTACATCATGGTTACATTTCTGCCGAGTGGCCAAAAACAACTTCACGAGCGAGATCACGTCAGAAAGCAAATGTTATGATCACAAACAAGTTATCAGTATCTTGCTGAACGATTTTGCTATCTTTTAATATGTTGCTTAGTCAGTTTTAAGCGGCAAATACCTCAAAACAAACAGTTTCAAATAGATTCAGTCCATTATTTGGAAGACGTGAAACGAGTCGAATTCCAAATTTGCTCAGCAGCACCAAAGTTTAATGACGGATAGAGGTCAATGATTTTGGAAGAAAAAAATTTTCCCAGACGACTTCATCCATCCCTATGTTGAGTTTTCTCAAACCGTTGACCGGAAAGGTCGCAATTATTTCATTGTAAATGAGAAATGTAGTACACCTTTTTTTATAAGAAACTGGTTTATAAGAAACTAGTACTAAGATGGCCAAAATTTTAAGAAACTCTATTACTATGTCGGCGAAATACTAAGAAACTTTTCAAAGTTAAAAGCATGAATTTTATAGCAAATAGATCGTTCAACCCATTGGGCAATATTATCTAAGCATTTGTGTTTTCAACATAACAGAAAACTGTTTATTCCTGTATGATATTCTAAATGTCAAGAAACATATCTGCTGCAGTGTTACCGACGACATCGATAATTCTGCATTGAAAAATAAGAAACCAATTAAGAAACTTTTAGTACTAAAATGGACAAAATTTCATGTGAATTAAGAAACTTTTAGTACTATGGCCTGATCCAAGTTTTTATGAATAAAACGTGTTTTCGAAATTTTCTTTCAATCTCGTGTTCCGTATGGTAATCTTTGCTCAAAGTGACCATGCAGCTCCCAATCGGTATCATGAATCTAAAATCTGATTTAATCTTATCTAATCTGATATAAATCAACTACACGTTTTTTTTATAAGAAACTGGTTTATAAGAAACTAGTACTAAGATGGCCAAAATTTTAAGAAACTCTAGTACTATGTCTGAGAAGTACTAAGAAACTTTTCAAAGTTAAAAGCATGAATTTATAGCAAATAGATCGTTGAACCTTTATTATTGGGCAATATTATCTAACCATTTGTGTTTCCAACACAACAGAAGACTGTTTATTCCTATATGATATTTTAAATATCAAGAAACATATCTGCAGCAGTGTTAACGACCACATTGACAATTCATGCATTCAAAAAATAAGAAACCAATTAAGAAACTTTTAGTACTATAATGGACAAAATTTCATGTTGAATTAAGAAACTTTTAGTACTATGGCCTGATCTTAGTTTCTTATAAAAAAAACGTGTAGCTCTTGATTTCATAGAGGTAGTTATGATCCAGTTCGTGGAGTTTAGTTTGGGTCAGCAGATGACAGAGCAGAAACTGCGCACGCATGCGCGAAAACTCGTAACTTTGAGCCCCCTTAGCTCCCTGCAACAGATCCAAAAATTAGGCAACACTTGATATTTTCTTCCTGGGGACTTGAACTCTTGATTTATCGTTTCAAAAAGCTTATCTGTCCAAACACTTCCTTATCTCAGATTGGTCGATGACGTCATTTTACGCAGTTTCTGCTCTGTCTCAGCAGATACATTTCTGATGAAAATAAATGTCACCAGTCGAGCAATGTTATTCTTCTCATGTACCTTCGACATCAAAGTTTGATTTGAATTAAATATTTATTTCATTTTGTATGGTTGGATTAAATCTTAAATGAGATGCGACTCTGAAGAGGTTGCACTGTTATTTTTTACTTCGCACTCTGATAAATAACAACTTTGCCCGCATCTGCAGTTGTTGAAGATCTGATCATGCCATGGTTGTTTCCGCATTTTATGGCTCTGGGAGCATGCTGTGAACGTTGAACAAAACTGCCCAGGTTTTTGCCTCATGAACAACAACAACAACAACGATTTGAGGTCAGGCGTGTTTTCCATGGTTTTCGCTTTTTTGCCTTGACAGTTGTTCTGCATTGCGGTTGTACGCTTTAGGTGCTTCAAACAATAACTTATTTCTCTTCACAAAATGTTTTGGATTGATCTGATAATATCTTTTTTTCTAAGACAAAACCGCTTCGTAAAGCTCTTTTCTTGATAAACCTGTTGTCAATACAAACTTTCATAATCAACCCTCACAAAAGATTCTTCATAGGCTGCTTGCAGCGTCACCACTTGTTCGAGTTCAGACTTCGTTTGTTGATGCAGGGATCTCCTTGTTTGAGGATATAGAAATTAGAATAGACTGCTTTGATCTCAAGATCTCCTGTCTCGTGGAACCTGGACTTGTAGGGAGAAGAAGATAGCTCGAAATTCGTAAACTGGTAAGGAATGCAGTGCAAAAACTCCTTGTTTTGTGGTATTTGTGGTACTGCTCGCAGCCTCCATACTTTCGCCAAAATGCCGCTTTTCATACATACAATCATTTCTGTAATTTTTGTTTGAATAAATCTTCTTTGAATTCTCCAGGGACAAACAGGACAAACTGAAATCTTGCTCCTTTCAAATTCGTGATGTGCTTGTTATTTGTGGAGGACTTAATTCCATGGAGGCATAAAATGTAAATTTATTTGCTTGAAAGTACGTTTTTGGTTTCGTTCCAGGAATGTTCTCTGTTGTGCTACTGCTAAATTGTAATTCATTTCACAAAGCGCCGAAAGCAAAATTGTATCTGGCTCGCGTTCGACCGTGGGTGCCTTTGAAAATTGGGCAAATTCAGTGGTGGGGGTAGGGGAAGGATATGAGAGGGGGTAAGTAGCTCCCGCTTTACAAAAACATAAAAATGTCTGGGTATACCTTAAAACTCCCAGTCTGAATGTTGGACTTTTGCCCCTCGCTCCCGGGTGGGGGGGGGTACTTAGTATATTTGTCCGACTGGGATGTGCCGTTTTTCAGGGTATCGTTTTCGCCTATTTTTTCTAGAACAGGGTATCAAAAGAAGGCAAATTTTCTGGAGCAGAATGTCAAAACATGTCAAAAGAGGAAATTTTGTTACAACGGGTTATTTTTTAGTCCAATTTTTGTGTTTTTGAGTATACTTTTCACCGATTTTTTCTAGAACAGGGTATCATTCGGGTATCATTTGAAGGCAAACATTCTGGAGCAGGGTGAAATTTTTTTTCGTGGGCACATCCCCGTACAAATTTAGGTCAAGTACCCCCCTCCGGGCCCTCGCTGTTGTTTGTCTGTCCCCGCCACAAGAGGGAGGTGTCGCGCTGGTATCTTTGGTATCTTTTCCTAATATATTCCTGCAACTGATTATATAGCTTTTACCAGTCTTGTGTCTGGTTAGGCCTGACATTTGTGATTCAGGGGGGGGGGGGATTCGCGTGGAATTGGGGGTAACCCCACTGTAAAAGTAAAATCTCTTACAGGTTCATATTGATGCAGATTTTGTTGTGTTTTTTGTGCTGCTTTCAGAAACCAAGCAGGTACTCTCGCATATCAACAAAGGTCTTTTGATTGTTGCTTTGTAACGTTATCGATAGGGTTGAAATGCAAAGAGAAACACTCACGAACCTTCCAGACACATCTTTTCAAAAGACGAACTGGGAAACAAAGAGATACAACCAATCGTGTTGTCTTCCAGAAGCAACGTATTATTTCAGTCAAATGAACAGTATCTATGAAAGCAAATGTGCTGTCCTGATTTCTGTAAACTGAAATCTGGGCTTGCAGATGCAAAATTCAACCGAAAATACCGAATTAAGCTGCAAGCATATCTCTTGATGGAAGAAGTTTATTGCGAACTGCACCTCCAACTTGTTTCAGAGTGCTGGCTGGTTTGTAATGTTACAATATATCTTTTAGGGATTTGTGAAAGTTAATTTTGCTTTGTCTGATTTATTACCACGAGTACACCAGTGAACTTACCTACCTGTACCTTCCTCCAACAATGAACGTTGTCATTATAGAGGCGAGTTGAAACGTTTCAGCAGCTATTGATGTAATAATGTCACTTCGGTGAAAGACAAGTGATCGCAACGTATTATATTAACATGATAACATAATAATAATAACGTAATAATATATTAACGTAAAAATCTGTGCAAAGAACCAAGAAAAAACATTTTAATGTTACCAACTGCACAAGTTTTGGGATGTGCTTCACGGTAATCCCAAAGCTCAGGACGGCGATGTTGCCTAATCAGATGCAAAAATCTCGAGAAAGGTAGGTTTCGGATTCATGTGATCTAAACCATTAATGAAAATGAGAATCTCTCCAGAATGTCAAAACCTTCCTTTTAAGCAGAAGGTTCGGAAGGACTTTCAAACCTACTCTCGAGTACCGAATAATCGTCCCCCCCCCGGCTTATTAATTTTTGAAAAATTTTCCAACCCACTCCCGCTCTTATTCCAACCCCCCCTTTTATTAATTTTTGGAAAAATAAAATGATAGTAAACATAATTTCTGAATAAACGCACGGAAAAGTCTCAAGAAGTGCATTCAACAGAACCAGAGCTCAAAAGTAAATTTATCAATAACATCACTGTTCACATGAATGTATAGAAGATAAAAGAAACACAGATACGTGTTTACCTAAGAAAACGACTATCTTACCAAGCACCCCCCCGATTATTCCAACCCCCCGATTATTCTCACCCCCCCCCCGTTTATTCGGTACTCGAGAGTACCAAACGTACCATTTCGAGAATTTTGGAGTCAAAGACAAAGTTCTGAGTGACCAATTGTTGAGGACCACTTTCGATTTCTGGGATTGTGCTGATTCTACATTCATAAACCAGTTGCAAAAACCTCAAAGTCGTGCTGCTAGAACCATAACAAATAGCAGCTTTGATACCCAAAGTAGACAACTTATTGCGGAGTTGGGCTGGAAGACCATTGGCAGGGAAGCTAAAACAATGGTCTTCAAGTAGCTCGATGATTTAGCTCTACAATACTTGTGTACCCTCTTCATCAAAAACTCAACATGCTTCTTCCGCAGCCTCCGGAACATTGAGACTGAAGGCTTCCAAAGAAAAGGTCAGCAAGTGGGCAAAAATGCTTTTCCTTCCGGGGAGCTAATTTATGTATAATAGCCTTCCTTCTGAGTGTACACGCTTTTTTATAAGAAATTGGTTTATAAGAAACTAGTACTAAGATGGCCAAAATTTTAAGAAACTCTAGTACTATATCTGCGAAGTACTAAGAAACTTTTCAAAGTTAACAGCATGAATTTTATAGCAAATAGATCGTCGAACCTTTATTATTGGGCAATATAATCTAACCACTTGTGTTTTCAACATAACAGAACACTGTTTATTCCTGTATGATATTCTAAATGTCAAGAAACGTATCTGCTGCAGTGTTAGCGACGACATCGATAATTCTGCATTGAAAAATAAGAAACCAATTAGGAAACTTTTAGTACTAAAAGGGACAAAATTTCATGTTAAATTAAGAAACTTTTAGTACTATGGCCTGATCCAAGTTTCTTATAACAAACGTGTAATATGGCATCCTCCCTGAGTAGTTTTAAAACATCAGTGCAGGGTTAAACACTTTCCTTTATAGTGTAAATATCATCATATAATTGTCAAGTATTGATACCTAACCCTCCAGTTTTCAGAAAAACACACCCTTGTATCCAACTTTCATTTGAACAGTTATGAATTCTTTTGTATGCAAAAAATAAGCCAAATACTTCTATTGACTTCGTAGCTTCGTTGAATAAAATCCCACTAAAGTACGACCAAAAACTATGTAGAGTTAAAACGGTTTTCGATGCCATTTCGGCTCTATTTGCTTAATAGTAAAAGTTAAGGTCTCTTTCGAAAGAGGAAGAGAAGCGTAATATCCTTAAGCAGCATTTTCGAAATTTAAATTCGCAGAAGGGGGTTGAAATCAAGTCTTAAAAAAACCAACTCTTAGCCTAAGCATCCGTCGAGGTTAGAAAATATATGGCTGAAAAGCTCTGTCTTAGCTGTATCCAAATCTATGCTCCATTTATTTGTCAACCCAATAGGTTCCTGTCTACAAGCGAAGAAATGGCCAAGGGTTAGCAGATTTTGGAAAATCTAGTTTTCTCAATAACGGGGGAAGCACCAAGTCGCTACAACAACAAATAACAGGGACTTTATCACAAAAGACTGTATACCGAGTATGAAAGATTGTCTCAAGAGAGTTTAGTCGAAATTCACTTTTTCTTCCTAAATATTGTTGATTTCTTTCAAATGATATTTTGTTTAGATTCTAAACAATTAAATTTGGTACGCTTGCAGTTTTTGAAAGAACCTTTGAAGTAGCGCAGTGTTCCTCATTTGCGAATCTAGCCGCATGGGAGATTACAATCGATGCATTTCATGTGCTTTTGCAAGAAATAGTTGTTGTCTAAGATGCTTGACCGAACAACTCAAATTCAAATGAAATATTTTTTCAAAGAAAGAATCAATGATCACGAGAAAGTGACTTTCGATAAACCATGGTTAAACTCCCTTAAGATAACCTTCCATGCTCGATACAGTCTTACTGTGATAAAGTCCGTGTTATTCGTTGCCGTTCGTTGCAGTAGCGACTTGTTGCTTCCCCCGATTTTGGAGAAGCCAACTTTTCCAAAATCTGCTAACCCGTGGCCATTTCTACGCATATGGACGAAAATGTATTTAGTTAACAAATAAATGGAGCACAGATTTGGATACTGCTAAGATAGAGCTTTTCAGCCATATATTTTTCAACCTCGACGGATGCGTGGGCTTGCTTTTTTTGAGGCTTGATTTCAACCCCCTTCTGCGAATTTAAATTTCGAAAATGCTGCTTGAAGGATATTACGCTTCTCTTCCTCTTTCGAAAGAGACCTTAACTTTTACTATTAAGCAAATAGAGCCGAAATGGCATCGAAAACCGTTTTAACTCTACATAGTTTTTGGTCGCACTTTAGAGCTTTCCTGCATTATGGCTTCTCCAGTGAGTGAGAATTCTATCTTTTTAACAAATAAAATCTAAAACCTTGAGCCGATTTACTCAGCTTGGCAAATAAGACTTCATAGAACCTTTTGCATAAGGCGGCTTGTTCAGACCGAGGCTCTTTGGAAAACCAACTTGTCCTGATTGGACTTCGCCTTCGCCGGACTTCACGGGTATGAATGTTCGTTGAATGCCTGTGCATGCTTTACTAAGAGAAATACCCATAGTGGTCTTCTATAAAAGGAATCATGATGCAGAGATGCAGAATGTTTTAGGGCTATCAAGACCACTCATTCTAATTTTCAAGACCACATTTCCTTTTTTCAAGACCGCAAAAAGTTGACAAGACCACACTAAAATGGGCACTGCTGAGTGGGTTTGCCACTCACCGTATTTTTTAATAATAAGAATTTGGGCTAGTACTGAAAGTTTCTTAAAATAATCCAATTTTGAGTACTCGGAGTTTCTTACGAGTTTCTTAATGGTTTCATAACGATATTGGTGTTCACTTCCTGTTCCCTCGTGAATATTTGAAAACAGTTTTCTAAGCTTTTCTGATGCTTAGACCATGGGCAGTAGGAGACTGCTGTGTTGGCCTCCACCATAAAGAATAGTTTCAATTTTGTGTATCTTCTCTTCTTTTTGTCTGTTGTCTGTGGTCTATTCGACTATATCAAATCTGTGTAATGCATCCTTTTTCGCCGTAACATTCCATTGATTTTGTGCATGCGCTTTGTCGAGTGCTGGTCTCGAATTAGACTGATGACGATGAGTTCCTTGTATCCCTGCGGTAAACCTTGCTCAAGAGGGACTCATAATGAAACAGTGAAAAACCTGGCCCCATCTTAGGCATTCGATCGATCGAATCATGATCGAACGACTGCCGTAGCTCTGTTCAACGGTCACTGCTCGGAAAAAAATGGGACAAATGCACTTTGGCGGACGCAACTTTAAAGGAAAATGGAGGTCGAATTGTTACAACAAGTGTTACAACAAGTTACAAGAAGTTGCTGATTGGTTTTCTTAACAATAGTGATAGAAATCCTATCATCTGATTGGATAATGCAGACTTCGAACATGATTCGACTAATTCACCCTGGCTTGAGAGCGTCAACATGACCTAAATTTGACCTAAATCTGCAGCTGGGCTGGCAACCAAAATAGTCTTTTGGCTGCCAATATTTGGGGGCTGCCGCCCCCAAGCCCCCGCTAAATCAGTAGATATACTTTGATCTCACTACTGGCGCATTTTTCCATCAAAAATCGGTACAAAACTCAAACACGGAGAAGTGCTGAAAGTGTGTCCGCTAAAGTGCAAACTAGCCGTTCACTTGACCTGGTGAGTGTAAAATAGGTCTTTCAATGCTACAGTTTCCATGTTTACAAGACCAAAATATACCAAAGAAATCTTCAACTACCTGCCGCAGCAACTTCGTTCAAAATCTAGTCAACTGCATCATTCGAATTGAAAATTCGACAGCATTGTTCTTTGCCAAATCTCGCAATCTGATTGGTACTGGAGGAATTGCGAAGTTTAGGCCATGTTTTTCAGAGTAATACTATGAGTCTCTATTGCCCGAAGCGCCATCAAGTCAAAGAGCACAGGGAAACAAGAGATTCATCGTCATGAGTCTAGTCTCGAATTAGGTGGATTGCATTCAATCTTGATCCCGCCCTGAGAGAATAATTTAACCGGGTGCGGGGCAAGAACAATAGGAACCCTTCTATTCATTATATCAATTGGGGATGTTTGGTTCCGCCATATTCTATGTGGTTTGCCAAAATCCAGCATATCAAAATTTTTTAAGTAAATGTGATAAGAGGATCGAGCAGTTTTCCAGCTAGACTTGCTTCAAGTCTATTCAGAGGACGCTGCAAAGGAAAAACTTCTTCGTTTGTCCTTCGCAGCGTCCGCTTCGTATTTTACGACCCCGCAGAGGTAATTATTTTCCTCAGTGCTGATACAGTAAAACCCCGCAAACAAGAACATAGTAAAATAAGAACCTGCAGACTGATTTTGTGGAGAAAGACACCCAAAGATAAGAAGCAAAAACAGATTGATTTACTTCTATGTCCTTATGAGATGGTACACTTATTATCAAGAAATGCCATTATATCAGTGTAAACAAACTCCCAACTATTGATAACTGAACACCTCTAACAGTTTTCAGGGATATGCAAATTGTTTTATCAAGCTGTATGATATAAACTGATTTGTCACAAATAAAAATACCATACTCTCTAATATTTAAATGCAGACATTATGCCCTCAAGTTTATTTAACACATATATATTGTATACTGTAGTTACTGTATATATTCATTATAGTCACAAGTGTCCTTGTGATAAGAACCACACCCTGAAAATGTCATAAGTACCTCATTTATAAGAATCAGCCAGTCTGTTTATTAGAAAAGCACGTTCTTGTTTGCGGGCTTTTACTGTATACCGCGGAATAGACTTGGAGCAAGCAACTCTATTTTTCAGCCAGCAGACTACC
The DNA here is from genome assembly GCA_964020215.1 of Aurelia sp. 3 sensu Dawson et al. (2005). Taxonomy (NCBI): domain Eukaryota; kingdom Metazoa; phylum Cnidaria; class Scyphozoa; order Semaeostomeae; family Ulmaridae; genus Aurelia; species Aurelia sp. 3 sensu Dawson et al. (2005). The sequence goes on from OZ026586.1 coordinate 15,027,215, forward strand.
CTGTTGATATGATGTTATGGGATTTCCCCATGCTTTCTAGACACAGTTACTATTCAGGTCACTGTGAATAACTGGGATAAATCGTGCATAAAAATTGTGGTGCGAGTATTTTTCAATTATTGTTATCCAGACAAGCCACTCCTAGTCGCTATTTCAAATGATAAGTTTTCTGTCTTTCATAGTTGTGGTTGTGATCAGATTCTTGGCACAAAGGAAAATGCGGTCACACTTGTTCCCCAGCCATTTGCTACATTCTGTTCTGTGACCGGAGGATGAATTTGAAGAATCCAGCACATGTGGAGAAGCAATTTTGCAGACTTGTCTCTGCTTGAAAATTCCAACGAATTCCTGGAAAATTTTTGACAAGAATTGTCTATCAAGCTTCTCTAAAAAAATTTTAGGCCTGCAAGAGATTATTACTGTGAGCAAGAGAATTAGATTCAAGATCTCGTGTACATTCCTGCAGAAATTTGGCCATATTTCTGTAGCACATCAGAACTCAACAGCATGGCTGATTTCTGCCAGGAAAGCAAAACAAACTGGAAATGGAATCTGGCCAGTTAACCCGTCAAAAGATAGAAGAATTCGATGTTATTTACAGTTTGATGTGCATCGACACTGATGCAACGTTCAAGCTCAGTTTGACTGAGTTTGGTTCAGTTAGGCCAACAGGCCGGAGACTGGCCGGAGAAAGACAGCACAGTGATTGAATTGAACCTTGGAGTTTCGAGGAGGAAAAAGTGGCGCAACACCATAAACGAAACAACGACTATAATTTCTCGAAAACTTTGAGACAATATCTTCAGAGAAGCCGTAACAAAGCTGTTTAAAAGTTGATCACCCTCTCTAAAATGCCGCAAACTGGCCCGTAAAGTTTACGTTTCTAGATGTCTTGCTATAGTACAATGAATGATAATAACGAATTTGAACATTCAGTTTTAAAATATAGTTTGACAGAACAAAAAGACATCAGGGCATATCTGATGTATCGGGGCTTTGAATAGACACAGATGCGAAAGGAATAACCTAGAATACGAGACAAAATATCTCATTGTACTGCACTTACTTGTAATAAAAACCGCTGTCATCAACTGATGTTTACCTACGGTTTTCGTATAAATATAAACAGTCAAAATTGGAAGAAAATCATAATAAATACAATTTTGAGATGAAGAATAGGACTTCGAACTTGGAACTGTGCAGAAAGAGATCTGACATATCATACAGAGGATCTACAACTTTTGAAAAGTCTTACGTAACATTTTGAAGGAAGATTTTAAGTGAGGAAAGCAACTGTTGATATTCAGTCAAATTTACTACAAAGCAGTTTCGAGAAAGTTTGTTCAAGATATTGCATCGCGCTGGATTGAGTAGTAAATCGTTACTTTATTTCTATTTCAGTTTCTATTTAGTTAGGCCCATAAGCCGGAGGCAGACAGGACAAGCCTTCGAGTTTCCAGAAGGAAGAACTGGCGTAACACTAAAGACGAAACAACGACTATAATTTCTCGAAAACTGTAAGGCATCCTCACCTTATATTTTCAACATTTTGGCGCGGTAACTACGATAGTCCACCTGAACTTTCATGATGAGTTTCGCAAACGAAGATGAAGATATTTGTGATGATATACCATCGGAATGGAAAGTGCGGAGAATAAAATGCCTCAGTATCTTTGTATTGCAACTTTTTGCGCTTGCCTTTGATCAGAATATCATATCGACCATCATGCCACGTTATGTCAAGCAAGCTGCAGTTTCTAAGAATGACGCTGACACATACGTAACATTACTCATAATTTCATACGGCATTGCAACAATTCTATTCCAACTTATTCTCGGATGGAGAGCTGATCAAACTCGGCGAATAAGACGAGTGCTTGTACTTTGCAACACATGCTCGATTATCGGAAATCTTATCTTTTCAATGCCGTACGGTATATTATTATTGTTGATCGGGCGATTCATCCGCGGTATTGGCGCTGCAGCGTATGTCATTGTTATTGGTGAAGTGGCACGTTCATACGTCCCTAGAGATTTATGTCGCGCAGTTTCAATGTGTTTGACCGGGACGATAATAGGTGAGCTGCTCGGGCCTGTAGCTGTAGGTCATTTGAAGAAATTGGATTTCAAAATATGGACATGGCATATATGGCATGAGAACGCGTTAAGTTTGATAACGAGCGGTATGTTTCTTATTGTTCTAATTCTGACGCTCGCGTTGGCATCTGATCTGTCTCTGGAGTTTGATCTAAAAGTTAATTATCAGGCACAATGTGGGAATTTACAGGAAAGTCGGTTGACTTTGGATAATACGAAGAAAAGCAAGGGCGACGACAGAGAACGGGAAAAGGAACGGGAACGGGGAGGGAAACCGCAGGTAGACACATCTACAGATGTTGAACCGGACGCGGAGAATCAATCAGCGCCAGACATTGCCGAAAATACGGGCGAAGAAACAGAAGATGATATGGATGAACACACGAAATTATTTCGCAGGCAATCATTGGTGCAAAGTAGCCGCACAACAACAGAAAAGACATGGAAAATCGCATACGAATTGGTACGAAATCCAATAACATTGGCCGTTATGTGGGCATCATTCGTTTTAGCTCACACAACTGGCCTATTCCGGTTTCATAGTCATGTTCTGTCACAAGGAAAAGTAAACGTGCCAAGTCGCTATAATTCTGTTATTAACACACTAAGTGTTCTGACAAGAGGCGCTACGTATTTAGTCGTTGGAAGCATCGGCGATAAAGTAGGAGACGTCTCACTGACATATGCAGGGTTTGCATTGAGTATCCTCTGCTGTGCATGTTGGTTATTGATTGTCTACCTAACTACAGATAACAGCGCAATGTTGTCATTATTCATCATCTATCTAGCGACGATTAGCATCAGTTCCTGTGGTGAAATTGCATTGCAAGTTCTCATGGCTAAATTGGTCCCATCAAATATTCAAAGTTTCGCGGAAGCATCCAGGTCTTGTTTCATGACATTAGGATTAAGCGTTGCTGATATATTTTACAAGATGGAACTAAGTATACCCTTGCTATCAGGGGCAATAATAACTGCATTGAATGTCGTCACCATTGCTATTGTCAATATGAATTATCATCATTTAGCAGTACCTAAACCGTTGATACATGTGTCGTCAAGGAAATACTACTAGCAACGTAGCAACCATGCGTACATATCTGGGTACTTTTCACTGACGGAACAAGGATACAAGAACACGCTATTAGAGCTACTAGCTCGTAAACTTCATTTTATGGCGTCTAATAAACATGTGAATCATTTAGACCGATGGATAAAGTGCATCAGAATAGCAGACCAGAAGAACATTATACTGGTTGAGTAAAAAAGGCACAGCATTGATAACCGGGTTATATATAACCCAGTCATATACGCCTGAGTATATAAGCAATGATATTTTGCAATAACTGATTGAATAGCAAACATGTTCAATTATTTCTAGAAGTTATCCTGGCTGAAATCGGTCACTCCGTTCAGATTTGTCATGGTATTTTCTTAAAGAAATCCCTTCCAGAAACCTTAAAAAACGTGCTAAACTTCCAAGCAATTTCCCCTGATATGTTTACCACACAGCGATGACTTGAGCACACTGTAGCACATGCTATCCTTTTAGGGGGGGGGGTGAAAATGTCTTCCCCCAGGAAGAATAACTGATTCAGGGGGATTCCATTCTGCCAAGAGGACAAAATACATGAACACGTGCAAGTGTCATCATTGCTAGGAAGGAAGCAAAGGCAAATATTGCTTGTTGTTTTCACTTATTTTTGCAGGTTTCGAAAGGGACTGATTTTCTGCAGATATCTGCAGAAAATGTCACATTTCGACGGGAAGGAATGGCCGATTAAAGCGGGTAAATTAATGAGCCTAATTGGACATATTGGGAATAAAACAGGACAATTTTCAATATCATTGCTTTGATAGTCAGGGTGCAGCATTTTTGCGAACACCGGGCCTTTTTATTGACTCACCCGGTACGAAACGATGGTAGGAATAAGTGACAATGATTTGCTACCATTGGTACGTAAATAAGCCATTAGTCTTTGTTTCTAACTTGGAAAATTTATGATAATTTACATTAGTAATTTTCGTTAGCGTTTCAACTCTCGTTCTTCGAGAGTCTTCCATGGCCTTTAGCTCAGCTTGACAACTTACATCGCCTCGCAATCGGCGTCACCTTCAGCAAATATGCATTGGCCTTGAAGAACAAATATCTTTGCGAATACCTGCATTAAATGCCTTACAGTTACATATACCAATCATGCCTCACTCATCCAGTGGCTTTCTAATCTGTTATCTTTATTTCACTCAGATATAAATTTTTCGAAGATCAGATGGCGATGTAATTGTGTTGCATTGAGGACACAACTTCTTTGCTCCCTAGAGAGAAAAAATTTCGTTTGACTTATTGTTGTTTCAGATACTGTAAAAGCTCTACTTAGTACCCCTCTCTATCAAGCCTCCTCGCAAATAGGCCCTTCCCTTGTAAGACAATTTCAAAAAGCCGCCTTCTTTATCAAAGGGGTTGTACAAGCTATACTTCCAAAAATCCTAAACTCCCCCCCCCCCATGCAGGCAAGAAGCAGCAGATACATTGCAATTCAAGATGTTTTCTACATGTTTCAAGTTTGCAGAATTCGCCAGTGAAGTTAGATTTTTCATGCAATCAACGATTACAAAGATACAGCTGGATTATGGATTGTGAACTGTATTATGAGCCACAGCTGAATTATGAACTACAAGTTTTAGATGCGTTTAGCCTAAGCACATCAAAGGTAGCCAGCAGCCTAAAGAAATTGTACGCAACGCGCCAATTAGAGAGAAACTGCTCATTGAACTTGATGTCATTAGCCAGGTGACCTTTATCTTCCAAACAATCTTGTTGTAAGCGTGTTGCACGATATAGATTTTAATATTAACATTCAAGAATAAAATTAATCGTACCTTGAGAAGAGTTTTTTAAATTAAGACGTTTCGAGTTGACTTGATAACGGGCTCAACTGGAAACGTCATAATTAAAAAAAAATGATCAAGATACAATTAATTTTATTCTTGAATGCTAATACCATGATCTTTATCTTGTTTACAAAAATCTTATACAGCCCCTTTAAGCCCTTCCATTAAAGTGAACCACCACAGGTCACAAACGTTTGCATGTTAGTTTTGATATGATTTGGGATAAAAACTATGTCTAATTTGTGGATTTGGTTCGTAAATTTGTAAGATGATTTCGCAAAATATGAGGTAAGAGGACTAAAAAGCTATCATTTGAAGCCTCGTCATATAACATTGTGAATAAGCCCGCTTTCTTAGAAGCCTTCCTCTCTCTTGGACCCCCTTGGGAGTCCCTGAAATTAACAGAGCTTTCACGGTATTGGTGAAACTGTATCATCGTTACCTTAGACATTACATCTTAGAATAGTGTTATCGAAAATTGTTTTTGGATGAAATAGACGTATCACTTTATCGCAGGAAACAGATGTTATTTTCTATCAATAAATAAAACGTCATATTACGGAAACAATAAATATGCTTGTTTTCAACAGATATCTTGTTCAAAACACGACGGGATATTTGTAAATTGTACTTCAGAAGAATAGCATTTGAAGCGCGGCTTTACATACATGATTTTTCGACTGTCTTCAAACTTTCATTTATTCACAAAAAATGATAGATGATTACGCTAAAGATGGCGGCAAGGAACTTTTTACCAAGATGCATTACGTTCTAATTACGAATCCTTAACGATTCAATAGGAATTCGATTCATTTCATTTCATTTTCATTTCATTTTTTATTTTTTATCCACGGTAGCCCCGTCAATCTGCATTGATTGCTTTACAGGGGGCCGTGCAAAAATACATATAATTTCCAAATTTAAAACCTAATCCTAATTAATTTACAATTGTGTTTACAAAAACGAAAAAAAAATCAACTGAATGTACATAAAAAAGATCTTTAACCCTCCACTACGTCTTTAAACCTCCTTTTGAAGGTAGAAAGGGAGGGTGCAAGTCTGACATCAGAGCTTAATTGATTCCACAGCTTAGGCCCACGAAATGATATTGACTTCTGCCCATTTGCCGTTTTGAAGAGAGGAACACGCAAGTCAGCTTCGGTATTTCTAAGTCTCATTGTGTTAAGCGCTGAGTTCTTTACAAACAGCTCGGAAAGATATTCAGGCGCAAGGCTATTTGTTGACTTAAACATTATGGTCGCTGTTTCACTTAGAATAATGTCCGAGATTGTTGGCCACCCCAGCTTTTTAATCAGACCAGTTGCTGAAACATGATAGCTGCTATTCGTAACAATTCTGGCAGCTCGTTTTTGCAGTCTTTGGAGGGTATCAATTTGAGTTTTGCCGCAACATCCCCATACTGAGCAACAATAACGAAAGTGGGGCTCAACAATTCCTCTGTACATTTTACTGAGCGTTCCCTGTTGGAGAAATTTCTTTGCATATTTCAGAAAGCCTAAAGCTCGAGAGACTTTGTTTCTCATACCCTTTATATGCTCATCCCAAACAAGATGACAATCCAACTGAACACCGAGGTATTTAGTCCTCTCGACAGTTTCTATCTGTGTGCCATTTATGAAAAAGGAAGGCTGCTCACTGACTTCTTCGGAAATCCTCTTGAGCTTTGGACGGGATCCAACTACCATTGCGTGAGTCTTAAGGACGTTTAAAGACAGTTTGTTTCCCTGAAGCCAATCTTTTAATGAACGCAATGCATCTTGGTAAAAAGTTCTTCGCCGCAATCTTTAGCGTAATCGTCTATTGGTACAGCATAAAACAAAACGAAAAAATATGACAATGGGGTAAATTTGATCTTTAGGGAAATTCGAAAACCGCCAGAAAGAGCTTTCAGTTTTCAAGAAGTATTGACATTGATGCTTACATTTCAGGCACTACAATCACTTGTTGGACCACTCGACTTTTTCATATTTCCCCACTCGCATATATTGATGCTGTTTACTGAGTAACACTGCCCGAAGAATGATTAGCCCTACAGGAAACGCTCTTTCATTTCATTTCATTTTAAATCATTTTCATTTTAAATTATCCACAGTTACCCCGTCAATCTAAGAAGACTGCTTTTCAGGGAGCCGTGCTTAAAATCTAAAAAAATTATTTAGCGTTTGAAAACCCTATCCTAATTACAATGATACATAAATAAATAAATACATAAATAAATAAATAAATAAATAAATAAATAAATAAATAAATAAATAAATAAAAAGAAACAGCAAAATAAATCATTTTTTACAGCGTCTTTAAATGATTTGAAAGAGGGTGCCTGCTCGCAATCCACGATCCGGATCGCAATCCCATATCTTTGCTCCGTGTAAACGGGGTATGAGTGGTTGTAGACCCCAGCACCACGATATGAGAAAGCTCGTTGACCATTGCACGTTTTCAATAGAGGGGACTTGGACATCAGTTATCGTGTTTCTCAAACGTCTTCTGACAACTTTGAAATAGAAGAAATGGGCGGACCAAAGATTTTGAAAGAAATTGTAGTTGTCGTGATTTACTGCCTTGAATTACCCCCTGTTTAATTACGCTTGCTGAAATGTTTTGTTGAGCAATGACTCGTTGATTGACGTTAGCGTATGTATTTTTAGATTTACTTTTGATTGAGACGTAGAGTAGACTTCGATGCGATAGGACTTTGACTGCGATTCGATTCGATACGACGCCATGATTATCCGACATAGATGCCCCTGACCTGAGGAAAGATTAAAGCCCCGTTGGGGGAAGTGATCTGGATAACCGATAGTAGTGACCTTTAAAGAGTTTTTGACAGTGAAAATTTACTCACTAAATGGCATGCTTCGACTTCGAAACACATATTTTCAGTAGTGGGGTCATTTGATTAAAGGATAAGAGGGTACGTTATTCTGTCTAGCCAGGTTACCACGGATCAGCAAGAAGGTTAGCTGGGAACATTGTTGAATTGAACCTACCAATGTTCGCAACCAGCATTCTTCACAATACACATGCCAACATACAACGGATACCAAAGGTGTACTAAAGCGGTCCTAAAAATGAAAGGAAATGAAAACATTGGCTGATTTTACTATAATTCAAAGGGCAAAACTACGATTATGTTTTGAGTCAAAACAATGGTATCAACAACAAAAAACGAGAATAATTAAAGCAACAAGCAAATGACTTTTCATTGAAAGTTTTCTGTAAATATACCGGGTGAGCCAGAAAAAAGTTCCAACTTTTGAAAATTCATAGCAACAACAGTACTCCACAGATTTGAAAGATTCAAATTCTGGTTAAAAGCCAAAAGATCGAAGTATTTTTGTGATTTTTCTCGCTGTCTCACGAGCACTAGAAATATGGGTGAATTCGACTTTACAAAAATTTCATGCTGGCAAAATGACTGAAAAATGGCCTAAAACATTGATCAAATGATAAAGGACTTCTCGCACAGATCAATAATTGTTCATGAATGAGAGATATCCACTGCACATTTATTGCCATGGGGCTGAACATCTTCAGTATTTGTTTGAAAATTGATGTCTTCTAACTGTCGGGCGAGGTGGAGCGCCCATTGCGTATAATTTATCAATAAAAATTGGCAACACAACAATCAAAGAAAGCACAGAGGAAAAATTGCTAGGCGTCACTTTAGACAAACAATCTTCTTTTAAAACACACGTGCAATCATTATGCAAGAAAGCAAGCCAAAAACTTCATGCTATACCGCGTATTTCCTGCTTACTTGACACCGAAAAACTCAAGCAGGTAATGCGGGCTTTCATACTTTCCCAGTTTAGCTATTGTCCCTCAGTGTGGATGTTCTGTAACAGGCATCTTAATAACAAAATCAACCATATCCATAAAAAGACACTGAGCATCGAATACAAGGATAGTGTTTCTAACTTTGACGCACTGCTGACGAGAGATATCTGTATCCATTCACAAACGGAATCTGCAGTTGCTGATGACAGAGATTTTCAAAACAAGTCGAATATAGCCCCAAGCTTTATGACGGAGATTTTCATTGAGAAGAATCATGCCCATCTTCTTAGAAACAAAAGTCTCTTACAGATGCCCAAGGCCCGAACAGTTCAGTTTGGGACAGAAAGTATTGCTTTCTTGGGATGTAAACTGTGGCATGGACTCTCAAACGACATTAAACAGTCACCGAATGTTTCCGTCTTCAAAAAGCACATCAGAAAATGGATGGGCGAAGAATGCAACCGTCGATTATGCAAGACATTTATAGCACAGGTTGGGTTCTTGAACTAATTTAGTCTTATCTACTTTGAAAACTCACCTGTAAATATGTATTATATGTAGATATCATTTTATTGTTAAATTAATTAGATTTTACTTTGCACTTTGTAATTATTTTATCTTAATGTTTGTTTTATGTTTTTGTAGGCATCAATCAGCTGTAGTAGCTATCCTTAACGCCTACTATAAATAAATTGATGATGATGATGATGATAATAATAATAATAATAATAATAATAATAATAATAATAATAATAATAATAATAATAATAATAATAATAATAACTACTACTTGACCAAGTTGCTAAGCAAAACTACTGCTTAAAAACTGGTGTGTTGCCGTGATCCCAGGAATGTATCAGCTTAAGTCCCTTTACTACTAATGACTACTGTCCCAATAACTTTTTAACTCTGCTACTGTCCCAATAACTTTTTAACTCTGCTCCTCCAGATATAGTTTCCTCCAATTATACATGATATTGAACACCATTTCATCACATTCTTTATATTTTCTTTACTTTGGGAGAAATTTCTCAATCCTTTCCATACGTCACTTTTTACACACCCAAGCGAACCAAAACAAAGAACAACCAGCTGCGATGAGAATCCATTTCTCTCCAGATAATCACATAACTCCTTATATCTTCTAACTTTCTCTTGATAAGCATTTTCCAAATATAAATCATAACAAACAGTTATTTCCACTATTGTGCACTGCCTCTGTATACGATCAAGAATGACTATGTCTGGCTTACGATGAACAATCTGCTTGATTTCTTCTTTAAATTCAGGGAATATTGTTTCTGCCAACAAGTTGGACAAAATTCTTGCCCGTGGCTTGTTTTCCTTAATAAATTCTGCAATCTTATTCACAATTCGATCATGGCGACGTGAATAGAAGTTCTTAAACTCGTTGCACCCGTTTAATAGGTGCGCGATGGACTCAGTATGTCTGTGACAGAACGGGCATTCTGGATTGTGATCTCTATTCCACAGGTGAAGGGTAAAGTTGGTGGGAAGAATACTAAGTCTCGCTTTGATTGTAAAAATCACGAGGGCATCATCAACTTTCCAATTATAATAGATCGAGTGTGACGATTTTATATGAACATTTTCAAGATTGAGATAACATCCTTGCACAGTTAATTCCTTAGAAGCCTCGATATCTCTGTCAACGCATAGCTGATACAGCTTCTTTTGAAGCTCACACTGATTGTCATACCATGTTCCTTTAATATGAGCCATCGCCTTGTCATTCACGTACTTAACATCAACGTTCAAGCTTCTTGCATATCTTACCATATCTGGCCAGTCAGACTGACAACCGAAATTTGTGTTACAAGCCAAGAAACCATCATCAGTTAATTCATATCCCAGGAAATTATTTGCTCCATCCGTTGGCCTAACTCCTCTTTTTTTCATGTCTAACTCGAGAGATGACCTCGCAATGTGCCTAAAATGCATGACGTCATGATTTAGCATTTTGATAAGAAAGGCTAAACGTGTTGATCTGTAGACATCAGAAATTCGCTTCATGCCCAGACCACCATTTTCTCGGGGGAGGAATATCACAATTCGTGTTGTGGACTTGTAGAGGGAAAATAATTCTCGAACTGCATCAGTTATTATATTGTCCAGCTGGTCTAACTGCTTCACACTCAGTCTTGAATTATAGAAATGGTGTAATATTTTTGCAAGAGCAAGATTGTTCATAGCACTTCCCTTTAGAGCTAAGGGTAAATCAGAAGCTTTGATTTTAGTTACCAGATCTTTATACGTGGCAACTACGTCTGTTATTTGTTTTGCATCTTCTCCGACAATTGACATTGATTTACCGAGGTATTTATATGGCTTATCACGTTGATACACAGGTAGTCTGTTAGACTTAATTTCTACTTCAGGGGTAGCATTTTCTTTGCCTTTGTACCAATTGTTTCCTGAGCGACGGCCATAGAATACAGCACACTTCTCATGCTTAACCTGCAGACCAGCTTCGTCCATTTTTGATTCATTCGCCGCAATCATACTCTTTATCACACTTAAATTATTAGCAGCTAATACAATATCATCAGCAAACGCTTGAACTGGCATTGGATTCAGATATATCTCATCCCTTATATTCCTTTCTAGGACTGCAGCAGTTATCAATAATAATAATAATAATAATAATAATAATAATAATAATAATAATAATAATAATAATAATAATAATAATAATAATAATAATAATAATAATAATAATAATAATAATAATAATAATAACAATACTAATACAAGCAAAGGCGCAAAGAGTTAGGAGGTTTGAGAAAAGAGAGAAACAGTTCAAACAAAATAGAACATTTGCAACTGACACCAAGAGATTCTACAGAGAATTAGGAAAGAAACAAATTGAGGTTGATAAACCACCAACAGCTGAGGAAACGGAACAGTTCTGGAAGCTAATTTGGGAGGATGAAAAACATCATAATGAAGTAGCTGAATGGCTTAGGGAACAGGAAGAATTAAGTCAAAATCTCCCAGAACAGGAATGGCAAGACATAGAGAAAGAAGAAGTAACATCAGCAATAAAGAAAACAAATAATTGGAAATCACCTGGCCAAGATAAAATACCAAATTTCTGGTTGAAAAACTTGACATGCTTTCATGAAGATATAGCCCGCAGCTACTCAAAGATTCTAAAGCAACCAGAAGAAAGTCCTCAGTGGCTAACAGAAGGAGTAACATACTTGCTCCCCAAGACAGAAGAAACAGCAAAACCTAAGAATTACCGGCCCATCACATGCTTACCTACATCATACAAGATCTTAACATCAATTATCACAGATAGAACTTACAAGCATCTCGATGAAAATGAGTTACTACCAATGGAACAGAAGGGCTGCAAGAAAGGATCATATGGTTGTAAAGATCAGTTACTTATTAATAAAATGATTTTGGAGCATTGCAGAAAAATGAAACGAAATCTAAGCACCGCTTGGATAGACTACAGAAAGGCGTTTGACAAACCCTAGTCAGTATTAAAAATGGAATTTTTCAAGGTGATTCGCTGTCTCCCTTGTTATTTTGTTTAGCTCTTGCGCCACTCTCTAATTTGCTCAACAACACAAATATGGGTTATACTGTTTATGAAGAAAGATTAAATCACTTATTCTACATGGACGACCTGAAACTCTACGCAAAAAATGATGAAGAACTTGAAGGTCTGCTCCACACTGTGAAGATGTTTAGTGATGACATAAATATGCAGTTCGGGTTAGATAAGTGTGCCAAGGCAACATTCAAGCGAGGTAAGCTGACAGAAACATCATCAATCGAAATAGATGAGGCCACCAGTATTCAAGAAATAGATCAAGAAGGCACTTACAAATACTTGGGAATAAATGAGGGAGATGGGATCCAGCATTCTGTAATGAAAGAGAAAATTCGAAAGGAATACTGTCGGAGGGTTAAACTAGTCCTAAAAAGTGAGCTGAATGCTGATAACAAAATAACTGCCATAAACACACTTGCCGTACCAGTTCTCACTTACAGTTTCAATGTCGTTAATTGGACATTACAAGAAATAAGGAAACTTGATAGGAAAACAAGAAAGATGCTAACTACGTATAGGATGAACCACCCCAAAGCAGATGTTGATAGGATTTACATCAGTAGAAAAGAAGGAGGGCGTGGATTAATCCAATTAGAGTGCACATTCAAGACTACTACCATAGGCCTAGATACATATCTCAGAGGGAAAAATGAGAAACTATTGCGACAACTTTACTACCATGAAGAACGGAAGAAATTGTACTCAGTCCAAAAAGAAGCAAATAAGTTTAGGAGAGAAATTCAAATGCATGACATTGAAGTAGAGGAAAATGCGTCACCTACAAAGTGCGCTAGAGAAGCAAAGAAATGCGCCAAGAAAAGAATTATGGAAATAATGAAAGAAAACTGGGAAGCGAAGCCGATGCATGGACAGTATCCCGTGAGAGTTAACAAAGTGGATGTGGATAAGGAAGGCACCCATAAATGGCTGAAAAGTGCCAGTTTGAAAGGGGAAACTGAAGGATTTATTATCGCAGCACAGGACCAGAGCCTTGCTACAAATAACTATCGGAATAAGATCATTAAAGACGGGACGAACCCAAAATGCAGATTATGTCACGAACATGATGAAACCATAGATCACATTATATCAGGATGTCCAGTTCTGGCAAAAAAGGAATACCTTGAAAGACATGACAAAGCTCTAATTTACATGCACTGGAAAATCTGCAAACACTATGATATCGCAGTGCCCTCTAGATGGTATGAACATAAGCCAAGCACAGTAATGGAAGGGAAAGATGTAGTCATACTATGGGATATGCCAATCCATACTGACAAAGAGATTACTGCAAACAGGCCCGATATAGTGATTAAAGACAAGAAAGAAAACAAATGTATTTTCATTGATATGTCTGTGCCATCTGAACGGAATGTCGGTAATAAAGAAACAGAAAAACTGTCAAAGTACAAAGACCTGGAAATAGAAGTAAACAAAATGTGGAACATGAAAACGACTACTGTCCCTGTTATCGTTGGAGCCCTTGGCCTTATCAGAAAGCGAATGAATGATCACGTGTCAAAGATCCCTGGAAGGATCTGCATCGAAGAAATCCAGAAGATTGTCTTGCTAGGAACATCACACATCCTGAGGAGAGCTCTATTTATAACCTGAGAAAAGACTGGACTTAAAGCCTCAGGACCATGGTTTGGTCTTGGCCTCGAATAGAAACGCACAAAAACTGAAAGACACAATAACAGTAATAATAATAATAATAACCGCTCAGGAACAAGGTATTCTGAACTAATGTAGTAAAAGCAAAGATCGATAAGACCCAGATCGACAGCAAATGCAGAATGTGTGGAAAAGTGGACGAAAGTATCAACCATGTACTTAGTGAGTGTAGTAAATTAGTTCAAAAAGAATACAAGCGCAGACATGACTGGGTGGGTAAGAGAGTGCATTGGGATGTAAGCATAGTCTGTGGATTTAAGGTAAAAGATAAATGGTATGAACATGAGCCTGAGGCTGTCATGGTGAATGATGACTATAGAATTTTATGGGATTTCTCCATAGAGACTGACCATACTATCGAAGCAAGAAGACCAGATATGATTGTGGAGGATAGAAGGAACAGTCATTGCAAGATCATTGACTTTGCAGTTCCGTATGACAATAGAGTTGACAACAAGGAAGCTGAGAAGATCGAAAAGTACCAAGATTTAGCCAGAGAGATAAAGAGACTATGGAACACGCAAGTGAAAATCATCCCAGTTGTAGTTGGTGCCCTTGGTACCACGCCAAGGCTGCTACCGAAGAGACTGAAAGACATCGGAATAGAGACCCGTATTGTGGACTTGCAGAAAAGTGCCATCCTTTGTTCTGCAAGGATCCTAAGAAAAGTCCTTGAGGTTTGAGGAGACTTGTTGTCACCAAACCTCAAGGGAACATCTCTGCTAAGTATATTAGCATGTATTAACCAACGATAATAATAATAATAATAATAATAATAATAATAATAATAATAATAATAATAATAATAATAATAAACAGTCGTTCATTTACTGTGCTCCTGCGCAGCATTAGTACAAACATACTACAAGGCACGGCACGATAGAATGTTAAGACCTGTTTATCATCTAATACGAGCAAAGTTTGAATTTGATGGAAATAATCGTGGAGTTCCATTGTACAAGCAAGCGTTACCTCTTGCAAGCATCGAAAATGACCATGCTAAGATTATGTGGGACATACCGATGCATTTAGACAAAAGACCAAGCAACAATGCCATTAAGCCTGATATGCTGATAATAGACAAAGAAGGAAAAAAGATCAGTTTGATAGAGGGGACTATATGTGCACCTGGATGTATTGCCAAGAGAGAGAAAGAAAAACAGGACAAGTATTCTGAAATGAGAAAGTCACTGGAACGGTTAAATCGTGGATATGAAATAGATCAAATCAATGTTGTGTTCGACTTTCTAGGCTGTTACAGCAAGCAATTGGAGTGTCAAATCAAAAGACTATGTGTAGGAGAGAAGGAGGCAAAATTGGTTATCGAACAATGTCAAAAATGGGTACTCAGCCAAAACTGCGAGATTGTTAAAACTTTTTACGAAAGAAAATAAAACTATGAAAAAATGACATGTCATCTTAGAAAAAAATTAGTAAATGAAACAATAACAACAAAAATAGTCTGCCTAGGCATTAGCCAGTAGTATAGTGGACTCAAGAAAAGCAACAGAAACAATTTTGACAATAATAATAACAACAATAATAATAACAATAATATTTGGCTGCCCTGTGAAAAGTTTTACACTGAAGAAGATTTTAATCGAAACGTATGTCGGCAACAGTTGTGTTTTTATAATAACAATAATAATAATAACAAAGAAATGAAAGAGAGATTCACGAAGGAATACAAGCGAAGGATTAAACTTATATTGAAGTCAAACTTGAACAGCAGGAATGCCATTTCAACAATGAATATTTGGGCAGTAGCTGTGATGAGATATGGGGCTGGGATAGTAAAAGTGGACGAAAGCGGAACTGGAGAAACTAGACAGACAGACACGGAAAATTATGACAATGAATGGAACATTACATCCAAAAAGTGACGTCGATAGATTGTATGTTGCAAGACAGAGAGGTGGAAGGGGATTGCAAAGTGTATTAGAAACCATCCAGTCAGATGAAAATAGCCTTAGATGGTATGTCAAAAACAGCCATGAGCAATTATTAAAAGCAGTGCATAAACAACAGGAAATGAATACTGACATCATTAAGCCATCAGAGTATAAATATCAAAGAAAAAAAGAAAGAGAAGTCAAGTGGCATGAAAAAGTAATGCATGGTCAGTTTTTCAGAGATACGGATGGGATAGTAGACAGGAAGAAATCATGGTTGTGGCTAAAAAATGGAGACTTGAAGAAAGGAACAGAAGCACTAATTATGGCAGCACAAGAACAAGCAATACGTACGAATTACGTTAAACATCATATCGACAAATCAAGAGATTCGCCGAGTTGCAGAATGTGTGGTGAGAAGGGGGAAACAGTGAGCCATATCATATGTGAATGTAGCAAATTAGCCCAGAAGGAATACAAGCGACGCCACGACAACGTAGCACGGATAGTTCACTGGGAGATTTGCAAGAAGTATGACCTACCCAGGGCTGAACAGTGGTACAATCATAAGCCAGAAGGCGTTACTGAATCTGAAAGCATTAAGGTACTGTGGGACTTTAACATAAACACAGATTACGAAATTGAGCATAGGCGACCAGATATTGTTGTCGTGTTAAAACCAGAAAAAGAGTGCTTAATCATTGACATAGCTGTACCAGGAGATACAAGGATAAAACAGAAGGAACAAGAGAAAATTGAAAAGTATCAAGATCTAAAAAGAGAAATTGCAAGATTATGGTGCCTTCGAAAAGTCACTGTCATTCCAGTTGTAGTTGGTGCATTGGGATGTGTCACAAAAGAAGCAGAGCAATACACTGAGAGGATGGGAATAAAGATCAGGACTGAAGTGATACAGAAAACGGCATTGTTAGGAACTGCAAGAACATTGAGAAAGGTTCTCGAAACCTGAGGCTAGTTGTTCTGGCTTGCTTTCGGGACAAACTTACCAGGAACTTTTCCTGTGATAAAAAGAACATAATAATAATAATAACAATAATAATACTAATAAGTAGTGATCGAGGTGCCTTGCTTGTTGTAGATAGGGGCAATAATGATAATAATAATAACAATAATAATAATAATAATAATAATAATAATAATAATAATAATAATAATAACAATAATAATCATCCAAAAGACAGCGTTCACCGTTTATACATAAGTCGGAAAGAGGGTGGGCGTGGCCTTATTAGCATAGAGAATTGCGTTGAAATTGCAACAGTAGGATTAGAAAACTACATTCAAAATAGCACAGAAAGACTCATAATCGCAGCATGAGGGGAAAACAAAGAATCAACTGAAAGTGTTAACAATGTTAAACAGCGAATTAAAAGAAACAGAAAGGCGGAATTAAAGGAGAAAAAACTACATGGTCAGTTTCTTAGAGATATAGAGGAAGTTGCCGATGAAAATCATGGAACTGGATGAAAAATGGTCATCTAAAGAGGGAAACCGAATCTCTTATTATAGCAGCGCAAGATCAAGCCATCCGAACGAATGCTATCAAGGCCAAAATCGACAAGACTCGGGATGACAGCATGTGCCGTATGTGCAACGCAAAAGATGAAACAATCACCCACATCATAAGCGAATGCCCTAAACTAGCCCAAAAGGAATATAAAAGAAGGCATGACTGGATGGGTAAGGCGATCCATTGGGA
Source organism: Aurelia sp. 3 sensu Dawson et al. (2005) (assembly GCA_964020215.1). Lineage (NCBI taxonomy): Eukaryota > Metazoa > Cnidaria > Scyphozoa > Semaeostomeae > Ulmaridae > Aurelia > Aurelia sp. 3 sensu Dawson et al. (2005). The sequence goes on from OZ026586.1 coordinate 15,044,880, forward strand.
TCTTTGTCGAAAGAAAGGTTTTGCAACCACTGATAAGTGGTACGAACATGAACTCCAGCCAGTTACTGAAAACGAGAAGTTCAAGATCCTTTGTGACTTCACTGTACAAACTGATCATATCGTTGAGGCAAGGAGACCAGACATGATGATTATCGACAAGGAGAAAAAATTATGTTTAATTGTTGACTTCGCTATACCTTCTGATCATCGCATTGAAATAAAGGAAAGAGAGAAGATCGAGAAGTACCAAGATCTTAAACAAGAAGTGCAAAAGCTTTGGAACATGAAAGCCAAGATTATACCCATCGTTATTGGTGCTCTTGGGACGATTCCTAAAACACTGCAGAAACAATTGGAGCAGATTGAATCAAGTATTGCCATCAACCAAATGCAGACCACCGTATTACTGAACACTGCAAGAATACTACGAAAGGTCCTGGAAATCTAAGGAGACTTGTTGTCACTAGATGTTCAGAACATTAAATCCGTCAATGGACGAGCGTTGAATTTTCATAATAATAATAATAATAATAATAATAATAATAATAATAATAATAATAATAATGATAACAATAATAATGATAACAATAATAATAATAATAATAATAATAATAATAATAATAATAATAATAATAATAATAATAATAATAATAGGAAAAGACGAAGTACAAAAGGAACACGAAACTGCGTATAAAGAGAAGACACTACACGGGCAGTTTAGAAAAGGGACCGATGATATTAGAGGAGGTAGATCATGGGATTGGTTAAAGAAAGGATATTTGAAAAAAGAGACAGAGAGCACAATCATAGCAGCTCAAGATCAGGCAGTATGCACAAATAACATGAGGAAAGTAATGTATGGAGAAGATGTGTCTCCATTATGTCGAATGTGTGGCACGGAAGATGAGACAGTGGCACACATTGTCTCAGAATGTCCGAAGCTAGCACAGAAGGAGTATAAGAATTTGAGGCATGACAATGTAGCCAAGGTAATTCACTGGAAACTGTGCCAAAAGTGGGGGTTTGAAAAGGCCGAGAAATGGTACATGCATCAGCCGGATAGAGTACTTGAATCAGAGGATTGCAAGATTTTATGGGACTTCCCTTTACAGACTGATAAACAGTTGGAGCATAATAGACCTGATATTACAGTGATTGAAAAGAAAAATAAAAGTTGTAAATTAATAGACCCATCTTGCCCATTCGACACTCGTATTGAAAAGAAAGAAGAAGAAAAATGCACAAATTACAGTGACCTGAAGTATGAAATTGCAAGAATATGGAAAATGAAAAAGGTGGATGTTATACCAGTAGTTATTGGAGCATTAGGGACAGTGACAAAGAATTTTGATAAATGGCTGGAAAAGTTAGAATTGGATGTTACGGTAGAGATGTTACAGAGACCATGTTTGCTTGGAACAGCGAGAATAATACGTAAAGTATTGGATATAAAGTAAAGACCAAGGAAAGAAGTGATGTCAAGATACCAAAGACCACTGGGTGTGGTCCGCTATCGTGGCAAATGAACCAGGAAAGAAGAACACTCCTGTGAAAAAGACAAATAATAATAATAATAATAATAATATGTAAACTAAAACCTCATTCAAATTAACAGAAAAAAAAGGATAAAAACACACACTGTTAAGATTTGACGTTTCGATTAAAAATCTTCATCAGCCTAACTTTGCAAACAAGCAACCGAGCATTTATAACCTAAGATAAACAACCTAAATTAAGATACAATAAAGAAGAGCCAAACAATTAAATCTATACCAAGCCTGACAAGAACGCCCAACTCCCATAGAAATAAAAGCCCAAACGGGAATTTTAAAAGTGAAAGTTTTGAAAGTAAAAAATCCCAGTGGGTAAACCAATAACCTACCGAACCCCGGAGAGACCCAAAAACCCACCCTTCCAATCCTAACTAACATGGAAATAAAAGCCCAAACGGGAATTTTAAAGTAAAAGTTTTGAAAGTAAATAATCCCAGTGGGTAAACCAATAACCTACCGAACCCCTGAGAGACCAAAAAACCCACCCTTCCAAGCCTGACTTACATAGAAATAAAAGCCCAAACGGGAATAAAAAGTTAAAGGTTCTGATAGTAAAAAACCTAAATGGGTAAACCAATAACCGACCAAACCCCTGAGAGACCCAAAAAAAACCACCCTGATTTACATAAAAGTAAAAGCCCAAACAGGAATTTAAAGTATAAAGTTTAAAGAATAAATAATCCCAGTTGGTAAACCAAGGAAAGACCAAGGAAAGAAGTGATGTCAAGATACCAAAGACCACTGGGTGTGGTCCGCTATCGTGGCAAATGAACCAGGAAATAAGAACACTCCTGTGAAAAAGACAAATAATAATAATAATAATAATAATATGTAAACTAAAACCTCATTCAAATTAACAGAAAAAAAAGGATAAAAACACACACTGTTAAGATTTGATAATAATATAATAATAATAATAATAATAATAATAATAATAAGCAGAGCAATACATTGAGAAGATAGGAATCAAGATCAGGACTGAAGTGATACAGAAAACAGCATTGTTAGGAACTGCAAGAACATTGAGAAAGGTTCTCGAAACCTGAGGCTAGTTGTTCTAGCTTGCTTTCGGGACGAACTTACAAGGAACTTTTTTCTGTGATAAAAAGAACATAATAATAACAATAATAATAACAATCTGCGCAAGAAGAGTCCTTAAATTTGCTCAATGTTTTAGGTCCTTTTTCAGTCAATTTGCAACCATGAAATTTTTGAAAAGTTGAATTTACCAATACTTTTAGTGCTGGTAAGACAGCGAGAAAAATCACAAATATACTTCGATCTTTTGGCTTTTAACTGAAATTTGAATCATTCAAATTTGTGATGTACCCATGGTGCTATGAATTTTTAAATAAGGGAACTTTTTCTGGCTCACCCGGTAAAAGTGCTGAATGACGGCTGATCAAGGCTAACACAAGAAAAAGAGGTACAAACCAGGCGAATAAAATGCTGTTAAGGGCCTGTTGATATGGAGAAAGTTTTCCCGGCATTTCCCGTTTCACCGGGAAAATCGCTCAGCCGAGATCCCGCTTATATAGCTTTACCACATGAAATATAACAAACATTCACATAAGAAAACATTTCCCCGCTTAGCTGAGACCTCGCTTGAATTCTACCGGGATCCCGCCTAGCCAGGGAAATATTTTCGATATGAACACATTTTCCCGGCTAGGCTGGGAAATCTCTTTTGTTTATGGTTAATCTTCTGGCGCCAGAGACAAAGCACTATTGTTCATTATCCCGGCTTGCCGGGGGAACTTTTCTCATACGAAAGGTCAAAGAATATTACCTCGGCTGAACGATTTTTCCGCTGAAACGGGAAAATGCCGGGGAAACTTTCTCCATATGAACGGTCCTAGGACGTCTCCGGGAGCCACCCACCAAAATGGACTTGGTCACTCAGCTAATCGACACAATCAAAGTCTGTCTCAAATTAGAAGTCAAATGGCAAAATGTTCGCAAATAAAAACAGTTCAGGTTATTCGCATGATTATTTTTACATTATCACTCATCTCACGTTACATCTTATTTGAGATGGACTTTTTTTAGGTAATTGGTTTACTAAAGGGAATAGACATAGCTTTATCTCATAGCCACTATAAATAGCCTAAAGAAAACGCATACACACCCATTGTTTCTTTGGCTCCACAATCAAGCCATACGTGCTGAAGCTATCAAATTCAATAGATGGCATTTTTAACTTGGCCTTTTTTTAACTTGGCCTTTTTTTAACCTTTAAGCACAGAGCTAATTGTTGTTTTCTCTCTCTTACTTCATGTCTAAGGGGTCCCAATAAACCATTCTTGTAGTCCCCTTTTGCGCTGTTTTTTTCAGAAAACGAGGAACATCTTGCTTCATGCAGTTCCTAAGAACTTCTTTCATCTATGACTGGAGGAGGGAAGAGGCCATAGAGTAACATCTTTATTGCATGCAAATTGATGGTTTATTTTACCATGAATTAAAGTTTGTCGTTGAAGAGACTGTAAGAACGGAGTCACTCAAAAAAAACTTCTGATTACTTCAATGAATTAGGGTAACTTCCTCCTATTTCATGGCAGAAAGCAAGATTTTTTGATTCGCTGGGATCAGTTGCGATGAATAAGGATTCCTTGTTTTGGTTGGTTTCCATATATTGTAAATAATCCTAATTGATCGTAGACCCAGAATTCCGATGAAATGAGATGAATTATGATGAAATGCGACATATGAAAACCAGCCCTTGCAGCCCTTACGGCCAAAAACGAGAATTATCAATACAGTGTTTGATAGTACTGTAATCATGACCGCTGTAAGGTCGTTGCATTTGGTCATTACAGAAGAAATCAAATGATGGCAAACGAAGACTTACCATGCATATTAAACACTTTAGTTTTTCATTATGTAGGGCATCATTCTAAAAGGAAAATAAGGAAAATAATGGGAAAAAAGTCGCGAAGTTATATTTATAAGCAATACAATATCTTAATCTGTCATCGAAGAAAACAAATTCAAAGTCCTGTATTTCAAGGATACTTCTCGTGCAACTCTGCAATGAAAGACTTCCGGCAATTCAAATTCAATTGGTTCTCAGGCAATTCAATTTCCGGCTTGGCTCCGTAACAACAGCTGAAGGCTCTACTTGCAAACTGAACGAAAGCCTGTGACGGCTACCCCAGATAATGAAACTATAAATGGCAGCAATAACCAGTGAAAGTTGTTTGTTTCAGTTTAACGTGCTCTTCAGATTATGATAATAAAGAGGATTTGACTTTACTCACCAAGTTTGCAATTTCTTTCTTCAGAGATTTGATTCTGGCAATCGGATTTTGAAATCTGGAACAAAACGATGACAAGACAGGTTGAGTTATGGTCTATGCTAATTACGAATACCTGAAAAGGGATCGGATAGTCCACTTTAGCCCTACCATTGATAGGAGACTCCCTCATTCAACGACTTGTTTAGCTCAAAAGAATGACTTCATGATACAATTACATAAAAATATCTTTTGTACGTTGCTGACGTTTCATATACGTAAAATTCAACCACTATGAGCTTAGAGCTCAAATCTTTAAAAAGGTGGGTGTAAAATTCTGTTACATTTTTGCTGTAAATCTGCCGGCAATATTTTGATACCTTTATTAGTTTCACAGTGGCGGCATTTATCGATTTTGAGGTTGTCACGTCATCCAGTTTCTAAATCCTTTACCAGAACAGCTACAGATTCCTGCTTGCAACTATGTTGTAGACCTTCATAAACTATGGTTTTCTTGAAGACTGTATCAAGTTTCCTCGCGCAATTTAAGATTTACGATGACTTTGATTTTTTCAAAATTTTTGATGATTTTTTACAAAAATAATCAAAATGCTGCCATTTTGAAAATAATCAAGATATCAAACACTTGCCATGGCAGCGTTACAGCAAATTCTCCAAAATTCCTTTGAAGTCATTCAATTCATGAAAAAATTTGATACAATTTTACCACTATGCTTTTGTGAATTGCCGGACGATAACTTTGAATTGGTGGCCTTGCTTAAAAGGAACAAAACTGGTGATATGGCTGGTCGACATTTGGGTGGTATAATGCTTCGATTTGAGGAAAAATATTGATCAAGTGGAGTTATTTTATACACATCGTGTTGGACGTTTTTCTTTTCAAATAAGATTCGAGGACAATCTAAAATTTTGATAAATCAGCCAGGACACCTAAAGTTGCTTCGAGCAGGTAAGTGACTCTTTTTCCATCTGCCAATTGCAGTAGATTTAAAAAATATCTTCACCTGAATTGATGTCTCAAATCTAAAAAAAAATTGAGGCACTGTGATATCTGATCAAACCGTTACATTTCATCCGAGACTTCTTGGAAGTAACAGCTGACGTACATTGGTAAATCAACAGCGTTAAAAGCAGTTTAGCTATGAGAACTGGGGCAACCTAAATATATCCTACCGTATTTGATGTTCTTGATATATAAAAACAGGAGAAGAGAAGTAGCACATGACTTTCTTGGTCCCATCCATAGACTAGATTGCTTTCTCCTTTCATTTACTTCAATGTTGAATAATCGCAACTGAAAAGACATTTTATCTTTTATCATTGTACTTACTTGGAAGCATCTGGCGAGTTCTCTTCACTCCTGCAATTACCATCTTCACTAGAAGTCCCTGCGGGAAAGCAAGGCAGTTTAAATTTCAGTTTGAAATATATCATCCGCACTTCGTTGGATTTTTCATCTGTTCTTTTCTGGAATGCACACTATGACTTTTAAGACTCATAGTCAAAAATGATTCTCTGCAAACAACTTTTGTACAGGAGCAAAAAATCGTGTAATAGCCTCTCAGCTGGATCAAGCAAGTATCCTTGTTTGAAAAAGGCAATTGACTGTATCATTTTGTTGAAAATCTTAGTTCACTGTATAGAGGATTTAGATTGTAAAGAGTTTGTAAAGTTTTTAGTAATTATTTCATGAACAAATTTTAGTTTAACTTATGACAGGGCCATCAAAAATCAGTAGTAGTGCTGAATAGTTCCCCTCCCCAAAGATACTTAGGTGAAATATGACAAATATGATACGAAATATGTATGATACGAAACGACAGCCGTCTCTGGCCTAGGTTCCGTGTATTTTTGCTTATGATTCGGAGCAAAAAAGATCATGGCTAGCAATGGGTCTTAAGAACTATGTCGTTGAAAAATATTACAAATCAAAAGATAATTTTTCATTAATACCTTTAACTTAAAATATCGAATTCAAACATACCATTTACTTCATTCCAACGGTTCCTTGTTTCTCCAGATTGAGACGAAGGAGTCGATGCTTGCTCGCTAAGAAAGAAACATCTTCAAGATTAACTTCCAAAAATGAAGGTGAAGTTGCGTTTTCAGCGCCAAGTGCTGGGATCGCAGAAGTAGCTAAGCGCTAATCGAGTCCGCGACACCTTGTCATGACGCTCATGTGGTGGGGTCCTACCGGGTATCGAACCCATTCTGCCTGACTGTTCTGGCTGCAAAATCAGAGGATTACACCACGGCGCCACAACACTTTCAACTGGCCCATATTGGTCAAAGGGAGAGACAGTGCGAAAATCGCATATGCAGGCAACTCAGGCCTTTCAGCATCCCCTTTCCATCCCTTCCCATTGTTTATACATTTAACAGTAAAAGTTTTTAACTTATACAGATCTTTGGTTAAAATCAAATCAATTCTACGCAAAATATGATTCATTTGCACTGGACAATTTTATCAGTATGCTGCAAAATGGAAATTGTTTCTCTTACATCCTCTTCAGTTGAAAATAACTTGTATTGTCCTAAGACTGGCTTGTTTCCAATTTTTCACATGGTGTGCGAAACGTTTTGTCGGAAAATTTCCATCCGAAACATTTCGATTTTAATGAAAATGGCAGCACTTTTGGGCAAATCAACGCTTCTAAAAAGAATCTTTGGAACTTGTGTAACAATTGTAACATGAATATTGCGAATCAAATGAACAAATTCCTACCTAGAGATGGCTGCACGGATACGACCAAGCGCTTCGTTCTCCCCTGGGATATCAGAAGTACATGGGATGACGTCATTTTCTGTGTATCTACATTTAGTCAAGAATTCCAAAGATACATATGAACAGTAAGACCTATCGAAATAGTAAAGTAGTTTTGTATAGGGAAAGGAACACAGGAATGATAAAGGATACGTTGTAAATCACACGTGATATTCAAACTTCTTTTATTTGTTTGGTAATAAAGCGGCCTGTTTGTATCATCAATTTTCTCTCCGCATGAACTGAACTGAAGAGTGTGCGACGAAACGAGTTTTTGGTTATTCAACGTTGTTCTTTGTTACTAGTGAGTTACTGACTAATTTCTTTCCTTTCAGATAGTAAGATTAATTCGTTTTCTCTTGCAGGTTTCAACAGTTTTCTCTACCGGGTGAGTAAAAAAATAACGCCTGGCGTTGGAAAGGCTACTGCTCCCTGAGTATATAAGCAATTATATTTTACGATACCTGATTGAATAGCAAACATGTTCAATTATTTTTAGAAATTTTTTTGGCTAAAATCGGTCTCTCCGTTCAGATTCTGTAAGCGATTTTCTAAAATGAATCCCTTTGAAAAACGTTAAAAAAATTACAAGCAAGAATCCCTAAAGTGTTAACCTCAAAGCGATGACTTTCAGCACGCTTTAGCACGTGCTTTCATCTTGGCGAGTTGAAAAGTCTTCCCCCTAGTGTGAATAACTTATTCAGTGAGATTCTATTCTCCCATGAGGAGAAAATACATGAACACATGCAAGAGTCATTATTGCTAGGAAGGAGAACAAAGGGAAATCTTGCGTGGTGTTTTCACTCGTTTTTGCAGGTTTTCCAAAGGGGCATTCTGCAGAAAATCTCCTATTTCGACGGGAAGGAATGACCGATTAAAGCCGGGTAAATTACTGAACCTAATTTGACATATCAGGGAAAGAACAAGACATTTTTCGATATCACTGCTTTGATATTCCGGGAGCAGGATTTTTCCAAATGTCGGACGTTTTTATTGACTCACCCGGTATGCTTACAGGTTTATTTGGTTGTTGTTCTTTTACAGGAGTTAAAAGTCTTCTTTCTACCGATTACGTATTGTTGCGCCTAAGGGTTTATTTTGTTGAGTGCCTTATTTAAGACCATTTAAAAATCTATACCATAAATCATTTGTTTAAAATGACAAAGTGTTATCCAATAGAGAAAACTGTTTATCCGAGTGGAATAAGCTTGACCCTGAGTTGAGACTTGCACCCTCAGTTGCTGTTTTCAAGAAAAAGCTATTATCAATAGTCCGTCCCCCTGCAAAATCTGTTTTCGGAAGTCACGATCCAATAGGATTAACCTATCTTACTCAACTTAGGGTTGGTCTCAGCAAGTTAAATTTTCACAAATTCAAGCATAATTTCAGGGACACCATAAACCCTATGTGCCCAACAAGTGATGGGATTGAGGATACGGAGCACTTTTTGCTGCTCTGCCCTTCTTTTGATCTTCAACGGAGAGATCTTCTCGCTGGAATTGTAGAGTTACTACGACCATTTGTACAAATCGCTAGTCTTTCAAATGACGCTTTGACGCAGCTTTTACTATATGGCGATCAAGACCTTTCTAATGATTTGGATAAAAATATTCTCGAATTGACTTTACGTTTCATCCACAAAACTGGTCGGTTTGATTAATTTCCTTTGAAACCTCAGCTATGTGTCAAGTCCCAACCACCAAGTCCCTTTATGTATGGTGTATCATCAATCAGTTTATTTTCTTCGTTTTAATAGCTTGTAATGTACAGTAGTTGTATGTAATTTATCGTTGCTTGTCTTTATGTTTTGGCCATGGGGTAGTCATTGTCTTTCGCTCCCCTTGGTATAGTTCCTGTGGTGTTGTAGAGTAATTAGATAAGTAGAGTAGTATGTAAAATTTGTTGTTAATTCTCTTTGATGAATAAAAAAAAATAGAGAAAACTTAGAATAGAAGCTGTCTAATTACATTGATCACATTAAATGCATTTCTATGTAATTAACAAAATGTTCTAATTTTCGCATCTAGCAATAACTTAAAAATTTGTCTTCCAGCCCTCCCTACCCGTTTCACCTATATATCATACAGGGTGAGCCAGAAAAAAGTTCCCACTTTTGAAAATTCATACCAGCAAGAGTATTTCACAGATTTGAATTAAGTATTTTGGTGATTTTTGTCGTTGTCATCGATCAAACATCGATCAAAGTATAAATGACTCCTAGCACAGAATAATGAAAGAAATGCAACTTCTCATGGGTGAGAGATATCCTCCACACATCAATTTCCATGAGATTGAAAATCTTCCGTATTTTTTTGAAAATCGATGCCTTATAACCCTTTAGGGGGGTAAAACGCCCATTGTTGTTCGGTGTGAATATGCAACCATGAAATTTTTACAAAGTTGAATTTACAAATACTTCTAGTGCTGGTACGACAACGAGAAGAATCACAAAAATACTTTGATCTTTCGGCTTTTAACTACAATTTGAATGATTCAAATCCGTGAAGCAGTCTTGGTGCTATCAATTTCCAAAAGTGGGAACTTTTTTCTGGCTCACCCGGTAGTAGATTGAGCAATTTCTGAAAACTTTAGTCGATTTCTTACATATGTACAGTGATCACAAAGTAACAGAAGAAGCTCGATAAATATCAAGCTCTGGCCTACGAAGAAACCGTGATGATGATTATGATGATGATGATGATGATGATAATTATTATGATGATAATGCTCATGAGAGAAAGCTAGATAGAGTAAGCCTTCCTATTGTTCCTTAAGTTGACATGAAAAGATACTGAGGTTCTCCAAATTTAACTTGTTCATCGCCATCGATGTCTAGTTCTTCGTCTTCATTCGTCATTTGTAATTTTATTGGATCACCATCACAAACTAGATTAGAAACAAGATCTTCATTGATTCATTGATTGATTTACTGAACAACTCATACATTAATTTCCAAAATTTTCGGACGTTTTAATTTTCGGACAAATGAGTAGTCCGAAAAAATAATTGTCCGAAAATTTAAGTGTCCGAATTTTTTAGTGGTCCGAAAATTTAATTGTCCAAAAAGTTCAGTGTCTGAATTTTTTAGTGGTCCGAAAATTTAATTGTCTGGCAAATCACAATGACAAAAAATTTCTTTGGATAAGAAATGAAATTCTGTTATAAGATTACTATTGTTCTAATGGAACAACCTTGGAAATCTCAATGAAGGACAGGCAATGTCTCAATGAAAGTAAAACATGATAATTTTTAGTGAACTTGAAGATTATGACGGATCTTATGAAACTGATTTGAAATCCTGGAGTGCTGATCATTTAGGAAACTCTCAGCACCGGCTCCAATTCTATGTTCCTAATAAAAGACGTATATTGGACCTCTATTATTGTTGTTTTGTTACTCTCATTATTGTTGATGTTATTGTTGTTACATGTGGGACAAGTCTTTTTGCCCTAACTTTAATTCATGATTATCCTTATGTTGCTTGTATTTTACACTTGGTTGCTATGCTGGTTTCCGTTTTGAGACATAGAGTGAAGAAATTTTGCTACATCTGGTGTATGATTTGCCTACTCATTATCAAATCGTATATGTCCGAAATTTTATTCATCTGTTTGAAAATGTCCGAAATTTTGTCCGAAATTGTCCGAAATCGACAATAATTTCGTCCGAAAATTTTTGTCCGAAAATTAAATGTCCGAAAATTAAACGTCCGAAAATTTTGGAAGTTAATGTACAGCTTTTTCCATGACTGACGTTTAAACATGAGGCAATAGGAGAATCCCCTCAATCCCATTGATCAATCGCGCATTTCCAACGGTTTTCTCGCAGCCTTGTACAAGGACGCGTTTTTGTCTTCACAGCAACTGCTTTAGGCCTGTGAGAGTTACAACAACATTCAACGACATAAAAGAAGAAAAAGGAATTCAATTAAATGACTCGAGTCAAAATGAGAAGTTATCAGGCTGTAGGCATAAAACTCACATTAACGGGTTTCTTTGTTGTACAGGAGAATAGAAAGCCCATAATCTTGATGCAGAGACCTAGGAAGTTCGGTCAGTACTTTCAGAACCTGGCGCTTTATATTTTCCTGTACAACACAAAACTGGTTAGTATGCGCTTGGGAATAGCTGCTTCATTGCTCAGTCGATTTACTCGGATTTACTTTTCAACGATATGCATCATTAAGGCTACTTTCACACGATGCCGGCACATTTTGAAAACGATGTCAAGTGTCACGGCACCAGGATTGTAGCTATTGCTTGCATTAAATTGGCGCAATATGGAAACGATGGAATATTTGACGGTACCAATCCCTTTGTAATCTCTACGACGAAAAGGCTACATCTGCTACATCCCAACGCCAAAGAAAATTTATCTTGGCCTACAGCTTAGGGTAAAAAATGTCCAGTTTTTATGCTTTTCGATTTTCCACACAATGCCACTTTCAAATTGCTGTGTCAAATAAGCTTCTATGGTCAAATTCTACCGTTTTCAAGTGCTGGCAAGAAATGTGCCGTTTTCTTGTGAACGGAAACTTGCCGTAACAACTTTATGCCGTTTTTAAATTGTGCCAACTGGATCAAATTTCATGTTCAAAGTTCACCATTGTTATAGTACATGATAGTACTGTAGCTGTACCACGTAAATTATCGAAATTAAAAGTTACGAGTAAGGAAATATAAAAATTTATCTTAATTCTCCCTGCAGCACACAATGCTACATTGTGTGTGTGTACCAAACAGATACGAGCTCAAATTCATATCTCTTACATCTCACACTTTCGTCAGGCATGCGCATACTGCTAAGAGCAGTTACATTGGCCGTTACAGCTAAAAACGTATGTCTATCATTGACTGCTAACTAGCAAAATTAGCAAGCTTGCAAGAATGAATGATAACTTAAAAGCAATCATGTGATAAAAAAAATTACCGTATAGACCAGGCTCCAGCAAGCTTGTAGCCCGTATTCGAGTTTGTCCTGCCCATGTGTATTCTTCTAGTGATTCGTCATCGCTCTCCTCTTCTGAATCTGCATCGCCATCTTTCTGGAATGAAGTAAACGATGTAACTGAAATTGTTTACCACCAAGCCTTGTTCAATCAACCATGAAAATTAACATAAACAAGTACACAAACCTGCATTGGAAACTGCAAATTTTGTAGGGAACGGTGGTATGATACGGACCATTTTTACAAAAAAGTTACAAAATTGTTTTAAATTGACACCAAAAACATCTGAGACTTGCTGTTGAGTTATAAAATCAGGTTGTAGGTTCAATAAAACATATAATAAGCAAAACTATTTGACCCAACTTCACGAAAATTGTCTTTTGGGAAGCGTTACTAGCCGTCATCTTTAACGAATTCCCGGTCCCTTCAAGAAACAGAAATTCATGCACACATCTGGAATCTCTAGGCTTTTGAATTATCTTAAACACATCCTCACAGTAGCTTCAAGCACATTTCTTACATTATTCTCACGGGACCGCCTTATTTCACTCCCGAGAGTCTAGTTTGAAGCATGCAGCCTCCCTCTGGACTAGTGCCAGTCCCCGGCAGCACATGGAGCACATTTAAACCTTTGCACGAGTCAGATGTGGCCTTCTTTCAAGAGACAATGAAGATCGGTGAACTCAGAAGTGACCCAGCCTCCTCCCTCAGTGGCAGTACACCATGCGACCACTCTCCTTGCCATAACAGCGGAGTCTCCTTCACACTCCCCATAACTTAAATAATGGGTAAAGAGAACAAAGGTTCGGTGATAATATGGTACTATCTTCATCTCTATGAAACAAATTGATTGCAATTCGTCCCTTTCAGCAGACAGCACTGCATTTCGTCATTCGCTAGAGCAAAAGATTCGGCTATAGAAAGTGACATTCTTGCTACGAATCATCGCCATCATCATCACCATGATCATATCACCATCGGCATTACCATCATCATCTTCATTAGGTCATAAATCAAAGTAGGTAAATTACAGCTAATTTAAGCCTACGTTCGTTATATGAATTTACTACGTAAGTATCAGTTTGAAATACCTTTTTCAAACAACGTTTAATATGCTGGGTAAGCTCCTCCTCATTTCCTTCGATTGGTGTTTCACAAATTGGACATTTCATGAGTTGGTAGTTCGATGGATCATCAAGATTATCTCCTTTGCTGATTACAATTCCCAAGAGCATCTTTGCTGTAGATTTTAGACATATTCAGTCAGAAAAGCAGATGTGGTGCCAAACAGAGCAAAAGTGCTTATTATGGAAAATAGAATTATATGTAAAATTTCTCACAATAGACCTTTTAGCTATTCTACAGAGGCAGGGCCGCCGAAAAGGAGGCAGGAAGGGAAATTTGCTCCAGAGCCTCACAGTCTAGGGGGCCTCGGCCTCGTCATTGAAGATTTTTTAAATCTTTACCGCAGGAAATTTTCTGAAATGCATTTTAAGCTGGTATAAAGGGCATGATCGAAAAATTTTCTGTTCGCTTCGCTCGCAGGGGGCGCCATTTCATAGTTTTGCCGCTGGGCCTCCAAAACCTCTCAGCGGCCCTGTACTAAGGTGCCTGGATCGAGCGTTATTTCTATACATTTTTATACATGAGGTTCAATTGAGCGGCATTAGCGCTTCTGTCATTATTGTGCACATTCGAAAATTCCACAAAATGTAGGATAATATCGTTTGATTATGATTCTTTTCAGAATACCTAAAAGCTCTATAACACTCGACTGTACTCAAATTTTAAGATATTTAGGAGTCTCCATATTACTTAACAATGTTATAAATTCTCTGTTTCTTCTCAACACTTAGATACAATGATATCTTGAACTTAGTTATTCTCCACGCTAAATCATACTGCATGCTAAAGACCCCAGAGAGCTCTGAGATATTCATTTAAGTTAAAAGGAGTAAAAAGTAGTAAATTTACCACATCTTGCTCTCCTTCTATCCTTTATTTCGGCAAATTCCTGAAAGAAACATTTTTACAGTAACTGAAATAGTTTCATGCAAATTACACTGAAAATGACCATTATTCTTTGTATGCTTGTTAAAGCAATGTTTAAATCGTTCCGTGTGTGCCTAAATCAATAGACCTTTTAGCTATTCTGACGAGAATCAGAATCGAACTAAATTTTGATACATTCTGCAGAATTTTCGAATGTGGACAATTGTGATAGAAGCCCTAACGCCACTCAATCGAGCCTCGTGTATACAATTTTATAAAAATGACGCTCGATCCAGGCTCTTTTGTAGAATAGCTAAAAGGTCTATTGGAAGATTTAAAGTCTCTTATTCAACCAGCGTACCTTTCACGTGTCATCTTTTGGTTGGCGTTTTGTCGCCATTTTCATGGGCCATGAAAATGGCAACAACAGTAAAGCTTTGTTTCCACTATGAGTAATCATGAGGTAATTTGAGATAATTTGAGGTAATTTTTGCGGTCTGAGATAGGTTAAACATTAACTAAAAATCATCTCACGAAATTCATCTCATGTTAACTTACGTTATCTCAAATTTTCTCATGAGCTTGGAACAAAATTTTTCTATTTCAAGCTCTGCTCATGAGATAACTTTGAGATAACTTTTTTCAAAAGGAGTCAACACATGGGGGGGGTGGGATAAACCCTTTCTGCGCCACCCATTTTTCATGAAAAGGACACTTTGTGAAGTAAATTCACTCATTTTTCTTGTGCGAGAAAAAGCAGTGAAAAAACTGTCTCGACATCTTGACAGGAAGAGAACTACTTGCAGAAACAGTCAGACTTTTCCAGGACTCTACAATAAACTGACTTTGTGAGATCATTTTTCTTCTTTGTAGTGTTCTGAGGAGAAGTAATAACAGAGGTATGATCTTCCAGAAAACGCATCTACCATGTTGTAAGTAGACAGGTAGGAGTGTTTTGTGGAAGTTTGGTGCTTGCTTTATCTCAGGTGGAAACCAAATTAGCACAAGGGTCAATTTTATAGGTAATAACTAACGCCAGTTCATGTTGTCTCATGTTCCCTTTGAGTTAATTTTCAAATTATCTCCTAATTATCTCATGTTAGCTTGTAGCGGAAACCAAGTTTAGGGACAGGATGTGCAAGGCATGATGGTTGAATAAGAGCCTTTAAATAAAATATAGAAACAACAGGAAAGGATATAAACTACATTTATGTATACTCTGTATGTATACCTCAAGCCTTTTAGCAGCATTCTCTTTTCTCTTTTCCTCAGTGGTTATTTCATCATTGGATTTTTCAGTGGTACCAGAGCTTTTAGTCTGAAAAGGAAGCCAGAACAAATTATCATCACATTAAGTCTTATCAGATTCAGAAATTATTTGATTGTGTCAAGAAGTGAGAATTATGAAGTCAAGTAACATTGAACAATACCTTTTTGTTCTGTAGAGAGTTGAATCTCCTTACCAACTTCATAGAACTGCAAAAAAGGAAAAATACTGGAAAGTGAAATGCTGCAAAGATAGGGTCCCCTCATTGAAAACTGCCTTAGACTCACCAGAATTCAATAGAACTTGGAAAAATTAAAGAGCAATAATTTTTAGCATGTGGCACAAGTTAGATGTTGCTGCTATGCCTTTTGATGTCACAGTGATGTCATGAAGCTCAAAATCTGTAAAATCAGGCTTCCAAAATATTAGAGTTTACAGAAAATTATGCATGAACTTTATGCTGCTTTTGGTTTGATTTATGAATATATTTGATGAAAAAAAGTCATTTCTTCATTGAAAATAACAACTTTGGAGTAATATTTTGGCAGAAAAGGTAAAGCAAAGGTCATCCTAAAAGGTCAAGCAATTGGCTTCTGTGTTGGAAAATTCATTTGATGAGGTAACAGAATCTGAAAAAAAGAATAATTTATATACCTCTTAGATGTTGGGTCACTAAGATCATCAACAGAACTCAGCTCTTTTTCATAGTGCTCTTTGATTTCTCCATATCTTAATGTAAGGCCACAGGCAGGACACACTGGATTCTTTGACGCTGATCTTCTCTTCCCTTCAAACAAAGAGCAATATCAAAATCTGTTGACAAGCAAAATCAAACATTATCTATGGCTGCAAATTAAATATATATAATGATGGCATACCACCACAAGGGGGACTCCCTATTGCAACTGGTTGGTGATGTAGGGTAAGGCAGTCTTTGGGCTTGTGGCACATTATCTAGTATACATACAGTATATTTTTGGCGTTGCTGATGAGAAAAGTCAACCAAGCAAGTGCTAAGCTGAGTTTTTCACAAAAGTATTGCAGCACCATTGTAAAAACGCTATAAAACTTCTTGTTCTTATTACAATGAAGCAATGAGTACATTTTTGAGGTTTAAAAATGTGCCAAGTTCAGTATATTTTTGGGTTTTTTAAAAATATGCTGTGTCTGACTCCCTGTCACAAAACAATAGGGAATTCCCCCTGGGGATAAATGATAAAAAAAATGGGATATGGGGTGAGGGACTTAGGAAGCATCTCAAACTTGGGGGCACAATACTTCGAGGGCACCTTTTTCCTTCGCATTTTCTAAGAGCGCATTTTCTAAAAATAAAAGGGGCACTTCTTTGTTTAATGCAAAATCTTGGGGGGGGGGCATGTGCCCCCAGTGTCCCCGGTTCCTACGTCTATGTACGGGGTGAAAGGCCAATAGCCTATGAAACCCTTCAGAATTACTATATGTTGTATTAACTAAAAGTATACACTATATTCTTCTATAATTGCAATCAGCATAAGACTTTTCAGCTTCTCTTAATGATGATGCTAATTTAGTATGTTGATCTGCAGTTTATTCTAGTCGTCAGTTATTTACAGTGAAATAAAGTACTGCCAATGATATATCCAGAAAAAGTACAGTACTTTCATAATGGGGCGCCTTCACTGGGAAAATGTCTAGCATTAGGCCAAATTCCTCTAAACCCTCAGCTGTTGCTCTACTACTTCCCTTAATCGCAGCTTATGTCATCTGATTTTCCAAAATGGTACAAAAAATGAACTTACGTTTTCCATTCTTTGTTTCTGTGTTTATCACAACAACGGTCTCTTTACTTGTGCATGGCACATTATTTGTGGTAGTGTCACTGCTTTTGGCAACTTCATTGCATTCATTGTCCATATTTCCTGTCCATGTTTGTTCAATTCATTTCATCACAGCTGTCTATGGTAGGATTGTGACAATCAGTATCTGCGTTTAATGTACAGTATATCTGCCAAAATGTTCAGATTTCAATTGCTAAACAAAACAACAGTATAAATTGGCTCCTTTTGTAGGTGCTACTACTGAAACATCCAATGAAATTTGCATCATCCTGACTGACGAGAAAAACAATTCATTCTCTCCAGAAAAAAATTAACAGAATATGCATATATAGTTATATATAGTCATATACCGGGTGAGCCAGAAAAAAGTTCCCACATTTGAAAATTCAAAACACCAAGACTATTTCACGGATTTGAATCATTTAAATTCTAGTTGAATGTCGAAAGATCAAAGCATTTTTGTGACTTTCGTTGCTGTCCTACCAGCACTAGAAGTATTGGTAAATTCAACTTTATAATAATTTCATGGTTGCAAAATGATGGGAAAAGGGCCTATAGCATTGACCAAATCGTAAAGACTCTATTCAAATCGAACTATAGACATGGGCGTTTCACCTCCCTCAAGAGTTATAAGACATTGATTTTCAAACAAATAAGAAAGAATTTCAATCCCAAGGCAATTAATGCCTAGATGATAACCCATGAGAAACTATATTTCCTTCGTTATTCTGTGCTAGAAGTCATTTATGCATTGATTGATGTTTTAGGCCATTTTTTAGTCATTTTGCAACCATGAAATTTTTGTAAAATTGAATTAACCTATATTTGTAGTGCTGGTAAGACAGTGAGAAAAATCACAAAAATACTTTGATCTTTCGGCTTTTCACTAGAATTTGAATGACTCAAATCTTTGAATTAGTCTTGGTGTTATGAATTTCCAAAACTGGGAACTTTTTTCTGGCTCACCCAGTATAGTTATAGTTATATAGTTATACTCTTGGGTGCCTAATATAAGGGGGGACGCTTATTAATTTTCAAAAATTTTATCCACGCCCCCGGCCCTTATTAAGATCCCCCCTGTTTATTAATTTTGGCAAAACAATGTCCAAAGCTCAATATGATTTTTATATGAAATTTTGTTCGAAAGATAAAACATTGCAGTGTACTTTTGGGTGCCTAATACAAGGGGGGGGGGCGTTTATTAATTTTCAAAAATTTTATCCACTCCCTGGTCCTTATTAAGCCCTTATTGTTTATTAGTTTCTTTGAGGGGTTCCCATTCCCCCCATTTATCAACACCCCCTTGTATGAGGCACCCAAGTATTGAAATCAGGTGGTAACATTGTAAAACTTTCATTACATGCTATCATTATACGCTGATCATCACAAATAAGAGACATCCGTTAACCTTTCAAGACTAGGCCAATGACACATTGGCAGCATACAGGGACCATTATGTATGGAAACAATGTTGCACTGACCTTGAAAGAGCCATTGTCACCGAGGCGCCTTTGCGGGCATCTTTGAATTTCAGATCATCTGAAAATCAAATTTCGGCTAAGTGGAAAATAGGCATCCGCACTGCAGTTGTCGCTGGCTCAATGTGTCTCAATGTGAACAATCGCTAAAGCTGATATGATAAAATGAGTCACAGCATGGAAGTCTGCTTCTTTAGGTGCAATACAATGGAGAAGGCAAAAGAGGAACCAAACACATTTGTCTGTATCAAGACGGTGTGGCTGCAAGCTTGAAGCAAAAACTTCACAAGAATTTCAATGAAACTTTTCTGCTAAATCTGGATATTTACCATCGTTTTCATTTCCCTTTCCAGTGATCGATAAAAGTTTGCCGTTGCTTCTTCCCCTTCCAGCAAGCAAGCTGTGTTGTCTTATGTTTTCCTCCCCGCGAAGGATCCTGGGTGACAATGGCTCTTTAATGCTATCCCTGGCATTTTAAACTGGGCATGTCTTT
This sequence comes from Aurelia sp. 3 sensu Dawson et al. (2005), assembly GCA_964020215.1. Lineage (NCBI taxonomy): Eukaryota > Metazoa > Cnidaria > Scyphozoa > Semaeostomeae > Ulmaridae > Aurelia > Aurelia sp. 3 sensu Dawson et al. (2005). The sequence goes on from OZ026586.1 coordinate 15,064,446, forward strand.
AAATAGACCTTTAGCGTTCTGCCAATAAATCAACTTATGCTTGCAAAGCAAATTTTGCAATTAGATCTTTTCTTTTCTTAGTTAGACTTTGTAACCATTTCTAAACTTTAATTTTGAATGGTCAAATAACACACACAGAGCATAGCCACGCCTCATTCACTCACTATATGTTTATTTGCCTTGCCATTTTTTCCAAATCGTGAGTTACGAAAACAAAAGTAACTTCAATGTATCATTCACTACTGGCAAAAAAATCCGGGCCTATGCAGTTAGCTACTGTTTTGCGTTTTACAGCACTGACAGCACTGCCGGAAAACCAAGGATATCAAGTTTCATTACACGCAATATGTATCTGAAAACCTTACCACAAAAGACATCCAGCAATTTACCATAAGCTCTTCATCTTTCTCTGCAAGATTGCTTCAAATTTGAAAGATTTCTCTTGAGCTGATTGCAGCGAGTTCGTACTTCCCGCCTACCTCATTTCCAAGGTCATTTCCAAGGAAGCATTGAAGCAGCAACAGCAACAACTCATTTCCTTGTTATGAAACGACTACCAAGAAATCTGTTGCGTAGTTTCTCGAGCAAAAATGGCCGCCAGTGAAAAAGGAACTACTTCGTATTTGGAGGCCAAACACAAGCGAAAACTTGAAAATATCATTGAGGGCAATGAACCATCTTCGGAAGAAGAGTTACTTGTTCTAGTTGTGCATGCAGTTCTTCTACAAAATGGATTCAAAGTCGTCTGCATCGGGAAATCGAAAAGCAAAACAGAAGATGGCCTGAACGGGTCGGATTTGCCAGAGGGATGGAATGAACAAGAAGATCCTGACTGCTTTGAATTTACTTACAGAGAGACAGAAAGCGATGATTTGTACACGTTAAGGGCACTTACGATTGAAGAGAGCTTGTGCTTCAATCTGCTCAAACAAGGTAAAGGCCGGGCAAAGGCCACCGAAGTACAACTAGAAATCGTCGACCATGTTGCTCGAAAACGGAGGCCAGTCACAATCAGTTGGCTGCAGGACGCTGGGTTTTTGTGGAAATCAATAGAGAGAGGACTTTTGGGCAAACATGAAGATCTCCTTGAAAGACGTAAGTCTGGCAAGTCTTGTTTTCGTAAGTCTTGTTTTCCCAGCATCAGGTTAAAGAGTGCAAGTGATGCTTCGAATTTGATTCATATGAAAATGTTGCTAAAAATATAATTTAGTGCATTATTTTGTCAGATCATTAGTTTCTTTGAAAAATCTCATCATTTATCTTTGCATATTTCTTTGTAGGAGATTATGAACTTCGTATGGAGGTGATGGAAAGAGAGAGACCAAGGCAGGCAGGGAGAAGACCTGAAGCAGCTATACATGATGGAGTACCAATGCGACCTCCAAATCATTTACAACAATCAAATTTTCAAGGACCTTCTCCTTTTGCATATGGTGATGCTGATCGCCTCCCAGGCCATCCAGGAATGGGTGGAATGATAATGGACCCAAGGAGATCTGGTGGAATGGGATTAAGACCCCCAAACTATCCTGGTGTCCCAAGGGGATCAGTACCCCCTGGTGCAAGGTTTGATCCATTTGGGCCACTCACAGAATTTGATCATTCATCAGGAAGTAGGACACCAAGGAGATCCTTTGATCCTAACCCTGATCACCTCAGAAGACCTGGTTTTGATGATGACATGTTTATGTAAAGCTGCCACAGTGTGTTAGTGCTGTAATTCTGTGTTTGTAGTAAACATGGCATAATAGAAACAAAGAGCTGTAAAAATATGTAAAAATTGAAAGCATCTCTTTTAAAATAATGAATAACCAAAAACTGCTTCATATTTACCAACAATGTGCCATAGAATCAATAAAGCAGCTGTATCTTCTTCAAATTCATTTCATTATAATCAAAGTCAATATAGATAGTATTTTCAGTCTGTGCAAGCAGTACACTAGTGGTGTACATATGGTACTATGCAGTTTTTCTTGATGCACACGTTTTTTTTTATAAGAACTGGTTTATAAGAAACTAGTACTAAGATGGCCAAAATTTTAAGAAACTCTAGTACTATGTCTGAGAAGTACTAAGAAACTGTTCAAAGTTAAAAGCATGAATTTTATAGCAAATAGATTGTTGAACCTTTATTATTGGGAAATATTATCTAACCATTTGTGTTTTCAACATAACAGAACACTGTTTATTCCTATATGATGTTTTGAATATCAAGAAACATATCTGCAGCAGTGTTAGCGACCACATTGACAATTCATGCATTCAACAAATAAGAAACCAATTAAGAAACTTTTAGTACTAAGATGGACAAAATTTCTTGTTAAATTAAGAAACTTTTAGTACCATGGCCTGATCCTAGTTCCTTATAAAAAAAAACGTGTATGACTAGTGGTGGACACTGAGGGGGGTGAGGGGGTGTGATCCCCCCAACGTTGGCTAGAGCAAAATCTTTTGTTCCATAACAATAGAAATAAACAATGCTTTTCTACTGAAACATTAGTTTCACCCCCAATATTTGGCAAAGTGTCTGCCACTGTGTATGACCTTACTTCTCTTTGCTAAAATTAAGTGTTTATGATGCAGTAGAAGCCATAAGAAATTAGTACCTGTACACTCGTTCTAAAAATAAAGCTCCTTAAAAAGTTACCTCATTTGCAAAAAAATTTGTAATTCTATAGTTAATCCATTTTGAAATACTCCAAAGATATTTTGAGGCCAACAATTGGCCCAAGAGCGCTCAACCAGATGATAAGGTATCTAAGCAATGAATCATTTGAAGCCATGTGTTCTTGCTTTGGGGCCAGTTTCTCCATCATCTTAGAAGTATTGCAAGGGTGAATATGAAATACTGGATAACCAAGTATTGGATGCTCCTAAAACAAGATCGATTTTAGGATCAATATTTGTACTTGTCCACATAAATTACAATCAAAACCTGTTGGATGGGAAATTCCAAACATTCAATGTTTCAAAGAAACAGCTTTGGAAAAAACCATTTGGCTGCTTTTCAAGAATTTTGGACAAATAAACTTTCAGACCAGCAATTTTTGTACAATACCAAACTGGTATAATATGTTAAAAAACTAGTTGTAGCTTTATGTCAATTAATCGTGTGAAACTTAAACTATGTAGATGTTTCAAAATTATTCTATAAGTTGGAAACCTCCTTTGTTGAAAACTTTTCATTATAAAAGTATTCAAAAAGGAAGTTGTTCTGAAAGTGGTTTAAAATAAAAAATTAACAGACAAAAAAAGTACCTCCATCAACTCAAGAACACTGTTACTGAGAACTATCGATGTGGAAACTGAACTTGAAAGCCGGAATGCAGATTACAGTTTTCACTTTCAATAGCTGCATGGGAGAAAGTGGTGTATTTGTTATTTTCCAAGAATTTAAGGTTTTCAACAAAAGAACTTTTGAATACTAACCACCAAATTTCAGATGATTAAGATTGCGTTCACACAATGCCAGCATATTTTGAAAATGGTGAAAAATGTGACGGATAGGCCTTCTGTTCACATGAAAATGGCACATTTTTTGCCGGCAAATTTTGAAAACGGTAGATTTTGAAAACAGAACCGTAACTGGCACATTTTTTAAAACAGCTTCGTGTGAGCACTCGAAAATGATGAAAGCGGAACATATTTCGACACTTTCAAACCTAGGCTGACATTTCATTAACATCAAATTCCTGAGGAGCTTGCAATGGGTTTCTCCTACCATTTTCAAATTTTGCCGGTATCTTGTGAACACTAGCTCAAATTTTGCTACCGTCACATTTTTCACCATTTTCAAATGTGCTGGCATCATGTGAACGCAGCCTAAATTTTGGACAAAAATTTGCCTGAAAGTTTAATTGTCCAAAAGTTTTCAATTTAGATGTATCTAGAAAAAGAAAAGAGTTGTGATTACACAAAGTACTACATATGGTTGCTTACATATCTATGAAAAATCCATATCTTGGCATTTTATAACTTGCATTGCTCCACTGTTAGCTGAGGCAGTTCTTTATTGAAAGGAGAAGTCAATATCATTTCTTGGAAATCAAACAGGGGATATCTACAAGAAACCTTATGAGTTGCCAAAACTACAAAAAGGATACATTAGATATTGAAGTAGTTTAAAATATATCAAGAAATACTTACAGTCTGAGTAATAAGTGACCATTTTTCTTCAAGGGCATGCTCATATGATTTTGGAACTTGGTTCCATATTTCCACAAGTGACAAGCATTTGCCAGCTGAAGTAAAAAATGTTTGAGTGCAAAATCAGAATTAAATAATTGCTCTTGTATATAGCAGTTTTGTTCCTTTATTGGCATCAAATAAAACTTTAACTACACTAAGTTTGAAGTTTTTCTTTGTAAATTATCAATTTTGCAAGATATGGACTGTAAAAATTGGGAAACACAATACAACCAAACTGTTGCTTGTTTATGATCATGTTCTTGATAGTGTACTATTTCTTTCCTACTATTAGGTGATGAGCTCAAGCAATGTATGAAAATGAAGGGTTGTCAGTCAAGAACAAACTAACCTGTTGTATTTGCATTGAAGTAAAGAACAGGAACACCAAAGCTCTCATTGTAGATTATATGGTATTCAAATATGATCTGACCATGACTGCTTCCAGAGGTCTATGAAAAAATGAAATATTCTTCCCAACTTGTCTTATGCCAGCATTTTATCAGCTAATGATTCTGCAGAGAAGATTAACAAAAAGCTAACAAATGAAATGGATCTACCTTGCTTAAAACGCCACCATAAGGGGTCATCAACAAAAGATTTGCATCCCTGTTAATGGATTTTGTCCATTAGGGGGGAGGGGGTCTGTACCTGAATCCATTAAGATTATTGTTTTGGGAACAAAAATCCTTATGAGAAAAGTTGGTATCTAAATAAGAGTTTATGATTGTAAATACGCTGCTTTCATCATGTTTTTAAACTTTGCTAATTTGAACTACCTAGTACTTATACTCACCTGTGTGCCAGCAGTGATCAAAATGTATTGAAACAACATAGTTTCTGAAGGCCTAGGCAGTTTTGACCAGAGGCAAAAAAGTTTGTCCATTAGGCAGGAGAGGGGGTTCAGATCTAAACAGACAAAATATGTTAACAGGGATGAAAGTCTTCATGAATGCCCCCAAATTGAGGTTCACATGTGAATAATTTGGGTAGACTTTTTATAATATTGTGGTTTCATCCCTTTATAAACTGAATGCTTGGCATCATCCAGTTCAATGAAAATAGTGGAAACTGGAAGTTAAGTGGTCAATCTAACATTTTTCCTTTTGATTTTGCATCATATCATCTTCTTTGCTATAGTATGACCATTTGATCATTTGAAAACTGGTATTTTGATGTTCAAGTACTGGAAGGTTTCTTATTTCCGATTTCGTTGTCGCAAGAACATAACATACAGGCCCGTCGGAACGAAATTGATATTGGGGGGCTTAAACGAGGTGCGAGCGAAGCAAGCCAAAATGGGGGTCCGGGGGCTTGCCCCCGGGGAAATTTTTCATGACAACGCCCTTTAGATCGTTGGAAAACGCCCAATTTTTGGAAAATGTGCCATTGACGGAGGCAAAGGATCACGACTAATGAGGGTCTTTCCATGAAAGTTTTGAAATTTTTGACTTGTATGATATCAAAAGATATTGCATTTTGGATAGATTCTGGTAGCTTCCTCGAATATATACAAGTTTGAATCTTCATTCTTAGGACCTTGGCTTTTACAGCCTTTTTCACTTACAAAATTATCAAACTTCTGCAAATTATTGGGGGGGCTGAAGCCCCCCAGCCCCCCGCTTCCGACGGGCCTGACATATTTTATTAAACAACAATAATAAATTCACCCAGTGCTAGGAATTTTCTTAAGATTAAATGATTTGGAGAGCTGACAGTGTCGTACCAATCGTTTTGTACCAAAAAAGATTTTGAGGGCTGACAATGAATGTTTGATTTCTTCACAAAATTCGTTCCATAACAGCAGCCTTCGCACTGCCTTTACAAAGCGGGTTCAAGAGAATTGAAGCGCTCGAAGCTTTAGTCACCATCTTCTTTCCATCTATCTCAGCAATTCTTCTTCCAAGAACAGCCCCATTGTCTTATTTTTCAAAGGTTCTCAGCTCAACAGTTGATCCTTTCTGGTTACTTGCCATGTTGAAATGATTCGGTCTTAACGTTTTGGGATTTCAGTCTGGTGGAAATGAAACCTTTCAAAGAATTTCCTTCGCTATTGCATTTAAAAATGTTTGGTTTCTTTTCGCGTGACTTGTCAAGTAGTTAAAGAGTTTAGTAGATTACAGGGTGATTAATGTTATTTTGAAGTCAAAATTGGCTCGCCTACTAACCCAAGGCGAGCGTGGAGGCGGGCTCGGGCGATTGCCCACCTCAAACGACCAGGACTATGACTGCTGCAATATAGCCTCAGAGCATTTTTTGGCATTTTCAAATACCAATAGAGGGGGGTGACAGGGTAGTGGTACCATTGTGCCAGAAGAGGGGTGGTACCTGGTACAACATTGAGCAAATGTGGTGGAACCTGGTACCAAAGGTAGGGGTACCGGTACCAAGCTTATATGAGTCGGTACCAATAAAAATTTCGTCCATGGATACTTTTGGAAATCCTAGAACAAATTTTAGCTTTTAGCAGTGCAGACAGTGACACAGATGCCACGGTGACATGTCAGGAGTGGTCAGGTCTCATGAGACCTGACATAGACCTCCTTTCAGAATTTTCATATTCATGATTTACTGTACTATATTAATTATCAGTTATTAGCTCCTTGCCCAAAATCGGTGGTACCAATACCTTAAATTTGGGTGGAACCTGGTACCTAATGAGTTGGTACCGGTACCAAAGACTCCCCCTGTCACCCCCCTCCTAATACATAGTTTGTGCACATGCCTTGAACCCTTTCCATCGCTATTTTGGAACAATTCTAGTTACAGTAAGTAGCTTTGTCACTTTTGAAGCAACTTTGCCCAGTAGTCTGTAAAAGATGGTATTGCCTCTTTGCAGCAAGCATCATCTTCATGCAAGGTATCATCTGTCAAACTGAGATGTTGTTGTTGCTCATTGTCAAAAGATTCTTTCAATTGAGGCTCTCCAGTTTCAATGTCTTTGGCTGATTTATATACCAAATATCTTATGTCTTTGTCAAACTACGAAAGATTAAGAGGTTTTTTAAAGCTAAAAGCAAAATAATAATCTATGAATTACCACAAAGAAAATGCCTTCTTATCTTAGATTTGTTGTGTAGCTAGTCAAATTGTTGATCTTTGACTTTTTTGCGATGTACACAATGTCTTTCAAATCCTTTCACAGTTTGCGTTGGCGAGAAGAGAATGATTATCCTGGGTGGAAAGTTTGCTTTTTCCACATTAGAGGTTTACGCTACGCCAGTTGCTCCTAAACAATAGACCATTGTTTTCAACGTTTCTCCGGAGAAAATGTCAAAGTAATAATGTCAATGGAAAGAATCACCTAGGCATTCATGAACAAAAAATATACCTTAGAAGTTCTTTCTTGCCAAGTATCACCAATACTATGGGATTTTTCAATGAAGGCTCGACAAGCACTCGAAAATTCAGGATAAGAGATATTTCCCGCCATCCGCCAAATTTGTTTTTGGCCAGCTTTTTAGGCCTATTTGTGTCAGATTCTAGATTAACATGAAGTATCTCAGGGAGGTTGGGAGTTCTTGCGCTTATTGAAATGCTCACGCTTTGCGTTTGGATTCTTTGTTTTGTTAGATAGTTAACTTGTCATGGCTGTGCAGAAGTACGGAAGAATTTGACACAATTCGCAAAACTTTCTTTTCGCAGAGTTATTAATCAGTGGAATGACCTTCCAGCGTCCATTATCAATTTGACATCAGTTCCTGAGTTCGAGAAAGCATACGACAGACACATGAGTGACAAAAAATTCATAGTTAGTTGAATAGTAGAAACTTAATAGGGCTACATAGGCTATTTAGCCTTTCATACCCTTCACCCCATATATTATATTATTATTATCATTATAAGCAGTTGCAGTTCCAGGTCAGAAAACTCCGAAAGAAGTGGGGGATTTTGACGTGATTTGTCAGTCTGAAGGAAAACACAGCTTATTTCAAGTCATTTTTCTTTGAAAACTTTTGCCCGTCTTTTGGGATCCAGGGGTTGTCCACTGTAGTAGGACTACAAGTACGTCACAAACAGCCTCTCTATCATGTTAATTCTAATGTATGGACTTTCTATTTCTCCTTCATTCTATTGTATTATAAGTAATCACTTCCTGTAATGAATCTGTATTTAAGTTGTAGTCATATGTAAATTCTTTAGTCAGTCAGTCAGTCTCATGATCATCGTCACTTAACAACGTCTGTTTCTGGCTCCGTGTCTGCGCACGTAAAATCGCAACATATTTTGTAACTTTCGTCCCCGTTACAAATGGTGGAGGACCCGTTCGTTTTGCAAGCGCCGTTACAAATGGTGGAGGACCCGTGCTGATTCTACAAGCCCAACTTTTGGTGTAGAGTCACAAGCAAGATCCCGAAGTTTCACGTCAACAACACGCAGAGCTACATCAATCAGCAGTACCAGCACAACTAAAAGAAAGCAATCGCACGCCCGCATCAACTTAACGCAGCGCTGGTTCAACAGGCAGATGTTACATTAGCTCCGTTCAATTTAAAAGGTTTGACAGTTCATCCTTCAAAAGCTGGTCACACACACACAACGACGCAAGGTTCAGCAGTTAATCCTCGTCCAGAAAAAACTCGCAGCACGATTTAAATGGTTCGGCAGTTCACCCTTCAAAAGCTGGTCGCATCGACGCAAGGTTCGCAGTTCATCCTCGCCCAGAAAAAACTCGCTCTACGCTACAGCTAACACATCTCGTCCTGCCCAGTCGCCCAAGAGTTAATCATAGCAAGAGAACACTCCAACAGTCAAAAGCGTAAGACTTTCGTATTTTGTAGCTTTCTTATCGTAATTGCTAACTGTACTTTCATTAGAGATCTCTGCTCGCCTAAGTCAATGGCACAAACTATTACCGTTAAAGGCACAAACCTCGGATAAGGTTTTACAGGGCATTTTATCGCTTCTCACTACATTCAAGTTTGTAGACAAAATTTGTTTGCCAACATGTTGCCTTAACTTCCTTCGCCAAATGCAATGTAGGATTTATAGGGATCTCATTTCGCCTCAGAATTTATTATCTAGGCCACATCGGATTGTCGTTTTTTCCAAAACAAACATGGAAAATCTTCGCAGTTTATTGCCTCGTAAATTTTACGACCCATTTAGGTGTCGCCACATTTCCTCCCGCAACAGCAAGTACAGGAAATGCCAACACAGTGCCAACGGCATTTACGTCAACGCGGCATCGTAACATACACAAGTCTTTCAACAGCCGCATTATCCATATCTCCCAATTTGGTGCTGATTCACCAATTTGCTGCCAACACGGTATTGTATTCCAAACCATTGTTCTCTCAAAGCCAAAAGAATGCTTTCAAACGAGAGCAAACCGGTTTAACGTCACCCAACGGGTTGACTCATTTGTTGCACTCAGAACAAGTATCATGCAACTTTACTTTCCTTCAGGAAATTTCCCTCGGATTGTCGAACAACATTTACGTATTTAGCTACTAGTTTATGTCGTTAGCGTAGTTAAAAATTAAAAGTGACATTCATTATTCTCACGAACGTTCATTTAGTGTATCACTGTAACAGTATCGCTAAATCTGACTCAAAAAAAAAAATTCTCAACCAGCAAGTTTCGAATTTTTTTAGCAAGGAGGGGTAGACTGTAGTAGGACTACAAGTACGTCACAAACAGCCTCTCTATCATGTTAATTCTAATGTATGGACTTTCTATTTCTCCTTCATTCTATTGTATTATAAGTAATCACTTCCTGTAATGAATCTGTATTTAAGTTGTAGTCATATGTAAATTCTTTAGTCAGTCAGTCAGTCTCATGATCATCGTCACTTAACAACGTCTGTTTCTGGCTCCGTGTCTGCGCACGTAAAATCGCAACATATTTTGTAACTTTCGTCCCCGTTACAAATGGTGGAGGACCCGTTCGTTTTGCAAGCGCCGTTACACCACCAGTCCCCCCGTGGCGCGGCTACTGATAAAACAAGGGCAGGTTTTGAGTGACACCGGAATTCTAAGCAATTAGCGATTAGCGATTGCAAATGAAAGAAATTCTATCAAACCATGATCAAACAGTTACTGAAAACAAACAGAGCCACTGCCACTAGATTTACCATGGTACAAGTACGGCAAACTGTCGCCTTGTGCACCCGAGAGTATTGTCTAAGTTTACTCCGGGACAGGGTATCATTTTAAGGAATTTGACTCTGGGGCAGGGTAGCTTTTCAGATTCTCCAGCGGCACCTCCCCGTATGTTCGTGAACCAAGTACCCCCCGGGAATTCGAGCTTCCCGGTGAAAATTTGACCATATTTTTTTGTCACTGTGACCCCGGTGAACATTTGACCCTGGGAGCGCCGACCTCTCACCGGGGCACTTAGACGGGGGTGTTTGCGTGCAAAAAGGCAACAGTTAGCCCTACTGGTTTCAGGGCGACTTTAGTAGGATTGTTTGTTTTGCATTACCAGTCGAGAGAGTCTTTTTTGTCTTCATTCGCTAACTGCTTTGAGCTGCGGTGCTAATCAAGAGCAACTGCAGGGGCGGATCCAGGTGTAAATCTGACGGGTGCCAAGGGTATGTGGCGGCGAAGCCGCCATAGGACGGCGCGGCGGGGGCGGAGCCCCCGTAAGGCTCGGGGGTCCGGGGGCGGAGCCCCCGGAAAATTTTTTGGGGACCACGCCCTTTACTTTTGCTGAAACATGACCACGCCCTTTATTTTTTTTCAAAGCTTTAATTTCAGTTAGACAATTAAATAGCAATTTCTCTCAGACTTTTCAGAATTTGGATAGCGCAGAAATGGGAGGACAGTGTGAACTATCTATTTCAATGAAATTTTAGGACAAACTGCAAATAACACCAAAATCAAAACATTTCCTATTTGAAGAACGGTGGTGTGGGATTTCGTTTGATTTGTATGGTAATTGTGCATCCTTTACATTACAAGGAGGGCTAAGAAACTCATTGAAACCAAATACGTTTGAGAATTGTGATTTGAGCCATAATATTTTGTAAGACAATCTACTGCTACAAAGCCCCTTTTGTCCTACCTGATATTCTGTAGATCAACCACCCTGCCAAACAACAACTCGCGTAGCAGCGACTGCCAAATTCAAACAACTAAACTTTTAACGTTTCCAATACAAAAGTAAATAAAAAATCTTGTCCTAGTCATATGATTGTTAAGTCAAATGATTTAGATTTAATTCTTGGCCTAGAGAAGCGCTATATTATAGGGCCTACCATAACCACCGACGTTGCCTCACTGGCTGAGTCTTTGCTTGATAACTTCTGGTGTCTGATGAAGGTTCAAAAGTGGTTCAAAACATCCTCGGATTCGTTGGTATATCTTGAGACTTCCAACTCGAAACTTTCTTTCCTCGTAAAAGGGATAATCTCTAGCCTTCGTGCAGCCTAGATAATCTCACATCTTGGGCCGAAATTTGACAGGCTGATGTTTTTCCGCGGTTCTCTGGTTTGAAAAAAGCTTCTTCCTCATCTGGTGATTGGCTAATGGTCTTGTCATTTCTATCAAACGTTCTCCTATTGGCTTGCACCCCTCAAGGCTCTTTCCTATTGGCTTGCACACCTCAGATTCAAACTACGGGTGCTCCCGCCAATTTCCAGCACCCTTCATGCACCTCTCTGATTGGTTTGCACCAAGGCGCCTTCATTGCGTGACTTGCGCTGTGCTTGCCTCCGCACGGAAAGGAAATGAGGAGATTCCCCTTCTAAATAAAGACTGTTTGTTTGTGTTGGTCAAGCCGCGGGAGGATGCCCAACGTCTGGTAAGATTTACTGTCGACGGAAGGTGGGGCTGGAGGGGGGGCACTGGGGCAGTGAAAATATGGCGGTCTCATGAAATTTATCATTCATGTATTTGAACAAATGATATCTAATCAAATACTTTACAACAGAAGATTATAGGAAGCTTGCCCTCAATGATTTCCTTGCAACTTTGACGGGTGCTTGCGCACCCGTTGCACCCCCCTGGATCCGCCCCTGCTGATGATGCTACTTTGTTACAAAATCTATCCTTTGATTGCAATAGAAGTACAAAGCGATTATAGCGACTGGAAACAAAACATAGACATTTATGAATGCCAGTTCCCTGCCAGTCAATGATGTTTTCCAAATATTTCACGTTCTGTTGGAAACTATGTCGTTGCAAGTGCAATTTGTGACAGACCATGCTATTATTTACATATTATTGGCTGGATGGCTGAAGATATTCACTGTATCTTTGCAACTGGTAGGTTTGCTAAACGTCTGTGATTTCCCAACAAGGGTCCTTTGATTGATAAAATGCTTGCATCGATCTCAACTTGATGGACTTCAGGAGTATGACACTCATTTGTTGTAAGCACAAACAACACCGACTGGATGAAAGGTTGAAGTGCTGTCGAAGTTTTTGTTGTCGGAGAACAGATCGCAGCAATATTGAGAAGATCTTAAAGAAGTCCTCAAAGATCGTTTCCATTCTTATTAACCAGAAATGGAGTACCTTATACTCCTTATTTCGATGATTGGTTTGGTGGTTTGTGGTCAAGATAAGTGCGAGAGCCATTGCCAAAAGACTTTTCCACTCCACACATACCCGAAGGTGAGTTGTCTACTTAGGCCAGGTCCGGCGTTGGTGTGAAGTTAGAAGTTTGAAAGATTGTCGTGTTGGGTTGGATCCGATCCGACTTCATTCAATAAATGAGGCAATGTTATTGTGGGTAATGAAACTTGTACATTTCATCACAAGCAGGAATGACGAAAAGCAGAAGCTCTCACTCAGTGAAATTTGGTTTGGCCCAATAAAACCGTAGCTAGCGCAGTGCGCAGGCCTACACACTTTGCCTGCTGCTTGGGAAAAGCTGCTATCATGGTACACAGGTGTGCGTTGCATTGTGTTGCCGATGCTGTCAAACATCAAACTGACGCCGTTTCATTTTTAAATTTGATTGCATCACCAAGATTTTTCAATCTCCATTTCATTTGTTTTGCTTGTAACTCATGTGTATCAATCAAACCTAATTAAATTTAATAGTTTATCTAATATCTAATATTAATATCTAATATTATACCATACTATACTTATTACTGTATGTAGGCTTAGAGCCTTTTTTAAACAGGTTCATGAAAAAAATGAACGAATTAATGAAAGCATCTTTTAATGAATAAAATGTGTCAATATCAGATGCAAACTTTAAGTTTCCGACATGATTGTCAAGCTTGTTCTTGAATATATTTAATGATGCAGCTTCTGCAATTGCTTTTGGAAGACTGTTCCAGCTATTCAAAATCCTTGAAGAATCTCTGTTGCACGATCTTATTTACACTGTTCTTGTGTAACTTGAGTGCATGCCCTCTGGTCTGGTCTTACTTCTGTAGTGTCTCGGAGGGTCCACATGGTAAAACCCATGTATGTATTTGTATGTTTGAATCATGTCTCCTCAAAATCTACAATAAACAAGACTTGGCAGTTGTAGCCTTTTCAATCAACCCTCGTAACCCAAGTTTCTTGATAGACCTTTTAGCTATTCTACAAAAGAGCCTGGATTGAGCGATATTTTTATATATTTTTATACACGAAGTTCGATTGAGTGGCGTTAGAGTTTCGATTGTAATTGTGCACATTCAAAAATTCTACAAAATGTAGCAAAGTATCGTTCGATTGAGATTCTTTTTCATAATAGCTGAAAAGTCTATTCAGGTATCATCCTGGTTCCTGTTTTCTTCACCTTTTTGATATTTCTTTATGTCTTTCTTAAAGAACGATGCCTACACAACATTAGAGTATTCCAAATGGGGCCTACTAGACCAACAAATACTGACTCAAACATGTGCAGGTCCATATGATCAAAGGATCGCCTTGCCAGTCCCAGAAGACTTTGCTAGCAGCTCAGTCCTCATGGGACTGGAAATTCAATTCAGTATCAACATAAACTCCAAGGTCCTTTTCACACTCAATTGAGTTTAGACTAACTGCTCCATTGTTTCCAGTCATTTCGTAAGTGCTCTCAGACTGGCTACAATTCACATATTTTTTCACAGAAACTGCATGCATGTACAGTAACTACCCTCAGATCTCCAAAACATTAAGAAACTCCAGTATAAGAAAATATAACTGAAGAAACTATTGATTTTGATAAAGGAAATCCTTGACATATTTTTACTTTATCATCACTTGGTTCCTGTATCACTCGGAAGGAGTAATGTCTAAACATTGAAAAGACTTTGAAATGTCCATGAGGAAAGCGGTAGTGAACATGAAGATTGTTATGGAACCTTCAAGAAACTTGTAAGAAACCAGCTAAGTACTCAAAATATGAAAATGGTAAAGAGCCACTGCTAGCCATGATTCTTTGTGACACCAACAAATTCAACTTTCATATCATCTGAAAGTTGTTTCTGGCCCAAATTCTCTTTGCCTTGCTTTTCATTCAGCGAACAAAGGATCATGTTTGACAATGGGTTATAGTACAGTTCTAAACACATAGACAAAGGTGTAGAGTCAAAATTTTGATCTTTCTCTTTCTCAAATTTCAAAAGGGCCCTAGGCAACAGACGTACCGCCCATACCTTGCACATAACAAAGAATGGGTGCAAAGCCTAATGGCTAGCAGAGGGTCTTTAAGAAACTTTAAGTACAGGCCCAAATTCTGTGTTTCTTATTTCTTTTGAAAAATACAGTTGTGTAGCTTCAAATCAGTTTAGGTGCAAAGTGTCCTCATCTTCATCTTACAATACAGACCTTGTACACAATAACTTTGATAAAAATTCTTGAGCCACATTAAAGACAACAGTAAATCTTTGTAAACAAAAATTCTTAGGCAATGTACTCAAGGCATGTACATTGTATGATGAATTGCTCTGTGTTGGGAGAAGATAATTTCAGAATATAGTTCCAGTATTCACATACACTACATTGATAATAAGATTAGGCTTCATACCGTACATATGAATAGAAACAAAAGATTGGAAAGCTGTCAGATGCACAAGAGCTAAACAGATTTGGCACATAAACAGATTCTTCTTTTAAAATGTGACAAAGGTAAAAGCATAAAGATTTCATCCATAACATATCTTATCAATTTCTCTCCTTCCATGCAGAAAGCACCATACTTTGCATGTCTCAGAGGATGTCGATTGGAAAGGATTGATCAGGTTTCTAGAGACTGGGAGAATGATCATAATGGTGCTGAAAAGATCTGCGAGAAGGGTAAGGTTTAAAATTCTAATGCCCTATTTGTTTAATTCCACCATCCACTTTTTCACAACAATGCATCAGTCACTACCAGTTGGAAAGTTCTGAGCCCCCTGCACACTGCAGTTTGATATTCAAAATGACTTCAAGTCTAAACGTGTTAGCAAAAGTAGGGATCATTGGAAGTTTAGAGTGAGTTGAAACAAAGTGCTTGATCACAAGGCAGCTGCAAAAAGCACAAAAAGTGATCCATCAAATATGTGTGTTGCAGATGCTTCTTCAGAAGATCTTGTTGCTTGAGAATGATACACAAAAAACTGTTAAACAACACTTTGTGATCAAAATTTAATGAAGTGCAGATGTGCTAGTTAGTAGAACTACGCACTGTCTGTTTTGTCTGTTAGGTCCTTATGCAATATTTGAGGGTTCAAAACGTAACAGGATGGCAAAGCCAGCTCAAACATGATCTGTGCCCTGCAAACCAAGTTGTTTCCTGTTGCCAACATTTCATATAGTATTCCAAATGCCCAGACAAAGCCTGCCTCTTCAGTTAAATGCCCAAAAATATTGTTTTCCGTTGAAAACTAACATTTAGGATAAGCAAGTTTTACTTTGGAGGCCTAAGCACTGAAGTACAGAATTATAGAAAGTTTATTTCCAAATTGTGCAATTGAAAAGCTGGACTTCATGCAATCTCCAAATGGAACCAAATTTGCTTGAATAACAAGGAATCTACTGAACCTGAAGGTTCTGAAGCAAAAACAACATAGCATTGCAGTTGTAATGTTGCATCTCCAATTGTCATTGTACAGTAGTTTTGTAAACTTTGTATTCTTGCCACCATGAAACAAACACATTTGCAAACATGTCTCTGTCCAGCTGAAAGGGAGGGTGGTGTACACAAATTTTTTGAAAACCTATGTTTGATGTACTTATTGTTTTGTATGATGAAGGCAATCACTAGAACTCTTACATCCCCCCAAAAAGCAAGATGGTATTGACCTATTGGACCTTAATCAATACCATCCTAAATAAAGCAAAAATTCCTATAATACCACCCCTTTTAGAAAATGGATTATTCATAACAGATTTTACTGAAAAGGCACAGCTTTTTAATGACCATTTCATACTCCAATGCACGACCATTGACACTGGCAGTGAGATTCCACAAGATACCCCAGAAAAATCTACCCTGATTGAGGATTTTTACATCTCAGAGGAAAAGATACTGAAAATCATAAGGTCACTTAATTCTAACAAAGCACATGGCTGGGATGAAATTTCTATAAGAATGATAAAACTAAGCGATGTTTCATTAGTTACTCCTCTTAAAATAATTTTCACGAACTGTTTGAGGCATGGTGTACTTCCTGCAATATGGATGTGTGCAAACATAGTCCCGGTTCACAAGAAAAACGAAAAAATTTAAAGAGTAACTACTGTCCTATTTCCCTCTTACCAATTTTTGGGAAGTTGCTTGAAAAACTTATGTACGATTCCTTATACTCACATCTTGTTTCATGTGATTTACTCAACCCCAATCAGTCAGGTTTTCGTCCTGGTGACTCAACAATCAACCAGTTGATCTCCATAACACATACGATTTTCCAGGCATTTGACTGTAATCCCCCCCTTGACGTTCGCTAAGCTAATGAAGCTGCACAACACATGAACCATGACCTACAACTGGTAAGTCAATGGGCCCATGACTGGAGGATGTCATTCAATCCCGATCCGCAAAAGCAAGCTGTTGAATTGTTATTTTCAAGGAAAAGAAGTGAAACAGATCATCCAGTGATTCTTTTTAACAACATACCAGTAAAAGAAGTAAATGAACATAAACACTTAAGTATTATTTTGGACTCGAAACTTTCTTTCGCACCTCATATCAAAACTGCTATCTCTAAAACTAGAAAGGGCATTGGTTTGCTGAAGTATCTCTCCAAATATTTGCCCAGGCATACCCTAAATGAATTATACAAACTTTATGTTCGGCCCCACCTGGACTACGGGGATATCATCTATCATATTCCAGCTAAAGAGGATGATTTCAGTCAAGACATAATTTTACCAAACTTAATGGAAAAATTAGAATCTGTTCAATATTCTGCTGCTCTTGCTGTAACAGGAACATGGAGGGGAATATCACGAGAAAAACTGTATGCAGAGCTTGGCTGGGAGTCACTAAGTGCTCGTAGGTGGAGTAGACGCCTTACTTTGTTCTATAAGATTATAAACAACCTCACCCCATTGTATACAAAGGAGCCAATCCCACCTCTTCAACAGCCAAATTACTCTCTTCGCAATCAGGATGCTGTTGGGCAGATAAGGGCAAGGACAGAAAAATTTCTATCAAGCTTCTATCCTAACTGCATTTCTGAATGGAATAAACTTGATCCAGAAATCAGACTTGCACCTTCTGTTGCTGTTCTTAAAACAAAGCTTCTATCAAGAATTCGCCCCTGTGCAAAGTCTGTCTTTGGTATCCATGATCCAATAGGCTTGAGTTATCTTCTACAACTAAGGGTTGGTCTTAGTAAACTGAATTTTCATAAATTCAAGCACAACTTTAGCGATACAGTGAACCCAATGTGCCCAAAGAATGATGGCATTGAGGATACGGAGCATTTTTTGTTGCTTTGCCCGTCATTTGACATTCAACGCCAAGATCTTCTCGCTGGAGTTTCGGAATTGTTACGACCATTTGTCCAAATCGACACCCTTCCAAACAATGTTCTTGTTCAATACTTATTGTATGGTAATAAAGAGCTTTCTAATGACATAAACAGAAATATACTTGAACGTACTTTAAATTTCAACCACAAAACAGGTTGGCTTGGATAACTTCAAACTTTCCTTTTACGCCACACAACCACTAGGTACACTTTTCCCCGTTTCTCTTGTAAGTCTGTTTCACATTTGGTGTTAGGCACATGAAGCAAAATATGGGAACTTATCCATGCTAAACCAATGACGGTTCAGCACTTTTACTTATGCTGGCCTGACATCCAACGTGAAACGGATTCGAGTAATTAATCGTATGTTTAGTGTTTTGTAGGTTTCATTTACAATATTTACATGTCTTTATCTTAATGGCCACAGGGTGGTCATTGTCCTTTGCTCCTTGTGGTCCTGTCCCTGTAGTGTTTGTATAGTTTGTATAGTAATTAGGAAGTATAGTAGGATGTAGGTGTAGCATGTATTGTAAAATTTTAGATGAATATATAAAAAAAAGCAAGATGATGCATAACTTTCCTTGTAATATGTCACATAAACACACTTGTCCAGCAATGTACTTTTGATAAAAGATAAGTTCTTCACAAAGAGAAATTAGAAAATGATAATGATTGATGTATTTGTACAGGTTAAAACCTTTGCAATACCAAAAGCACTGTAATATTAACAAGGACCCTGTTTTGAATGAAAGCATTTATATTGTTAAGAGTTAAAGTAATTTCATATTTATTAATTATCTAATTGTGCATCTTATAGTGTAAAGTAAAGGCTTAAAGTCATTTAGAATACTGTAGTTGTTCAAGAAATGTTCTTTTGTGGTGAAAAGGACCTTGAAATGGAAATGACTTTCTTGCAGCCACTTGTCTTGAGGAAGGCAGAGCGTCAATGAATTTCCTCTTGTGTTGTACTGTGCTTATGACTCCACTTTCTCAATATACTGTATGATGCATGGTTTTGGGATGGCTGTTCCCTGCAAGCATTTTAAAACATTGTCATGATATTTAAACATTCTAAATGTTTTTGTAAAAATTGATTCAGATTGCAAGACAGCCTATTCTGGAAACATGATACTAAAGAATGCATGTACAGTTGGATGCAAAGCTGCACACTCAACTTTTCCTACTCAAGAAACAATGCTGAAGGTACATAAATCTTAAGCTTTTTATGAATGGTAGCATTAAAATCATTCTGTAGAACAAGTTAATGAATCGCTGACCACTTTTTGAAGGATTCTTGGAATATATTCAGAGAATATGCAACCACATCAAGTCGACAAAGCAGAAACTGTGCACGCATGCGCAAAAACTCTTAACTTTGAGCCCCCTTCGCTCCCTGCAACAGCTCGCAAAATTAGGCAACACTTGATGTTTTCTTCCTAGGGTCTTGAACTCTTGATTCATCATTTCAAAAAACTTATCCATCCAAACACTTCCTTATCTCAGATTGGTCGATGACGTCATTTTACGCAGTTTCTGCTTTGTCCATCAAGTCATGAAAGAATATTATGGAAATGAAGTTTTTCATTTCATCCAAAATTACATATTAGAAAGATTAATTTGATTGCTTTCTGGCACTATATTTTTTTAGACCCTGTGGTAGTTATTATCAGAGTTGTAAGTTTGTAGTGATCTAGTTTTCTTTTGCAGAAGAGTTTATTTTATAAAGCAATCTTTTCCCACACAGTATTCAAACCAGTTGTAGTACAATGCTGGCCGTTTGCATGTTAATGCAACCAGATTTCCTGATATTAGGATGAATGTTCTAGAGCCATATGAGAACCATGGAATGTACTGCAGGAATGTACTGCAGGAAGCATTTTATTGGCTTAAATGAGAAGACAATCCATGTAGCCTCCATGTGTTCTAACTCACTGTTATTCTATTAAATTATACAGTCAGTTCCAGAATTGTTGAGCCATTGAAAAAAGTTTTTTGCACCCCATCCCCCTGTTGTAATGTTGATTTGAAAGAAACGTGACTTTTCTGTTGGCAAACAATGATTTGCAACTTTTCCAACTGATTTCAACATTGCAAAGGGGGTGACGGGAGATGCAGTGCCAGAAAACCTTATTTTCTAGAGTGGCTCAACAATTTTGCTACTGATTGCAGTCCGTTTTATCATCTCTTTTTTTCCATGTAGCATGAGAGATTAAAGGCAGGCTTCAGTGATGGCCAGCATTACTTTATCCTACAACCTGTGATGGTCATAAGGCGATACTGCTCTGGATTATACAATGTTGTCATAACATACATGGGTCGTGAAAAAACAGTTATTGTGACTGAAGGCAACACAAAGCCTCTCTCGATTGAAGTTGTTGTAAGTATAGTGCAATGAATATAGTATACTACAGGATGTCTCAAAAATTTGTTTGACGTTTGATTAGATATTAAAAAATAATGATAACAGACTCATGGGAAAATAACCTTGTCCCTAAGATAATGAAATAATTTTAGAGACCAGAATCTTGCAAATCAGTTGAAAATTCACTGAGTTGCGAGCTTTCAAAGATCAAAAATATATGATAGGTGAAAACAGGCCCCCAGATTACCTGTAATGCAAAAAACTTTGAAGACTGAGGTAAAAGAAGCTTGTCTGATATCATACCGCTTGTTGATATCAGAGCAAACCAAAAAGAACTTCTAAAGTAATTTAATCCTTGCGATCATTGTCAAAATTTGCTTACAATCGCATGTATCCAAAACCAGTGGTTCAAAACATAATCAATGAGAGACTGACTCTGTTTCCTCAAAGCATCCATATGCTTGAAAGCTAGGTCGTCGAAAACCTGTTCAAATCCCATTTGGTTCACACTGAACATTTGAGAAATAGCAGAAACGACGGTCCATGAGACTTTTACCAAAAATGCCATTTTGAGGCCTCTGGTTTCAGTTTTTGCACAGAGTTGAACTTCGAAGGCTTGTAAATTGATGAATTTTTAGCGGATTTGCAAGATTCTTGTGTGAAAGGGTCACTTGACCAAGTGTCCATCATCAGCATATCATTAGTTCTTAGCATTTAATCAAACGTTGAACAATTTTTTTGAGACACTATGAAAAAATTATTCCATTGGGGTTTTAGCCTGTTAACAGGCCTTTTTTTGATGGAAATTTTGGAAAAGAGGAACGAAAGGAAGGAGAGAGGAAAAACCTCCCCGTTCATTTTTCTTTTTTTTCTTTTTTAGCCTGATCTCAGGCTATGGGGTTTTGGCAAAGTAGTAAACAAATATCTAGCTGGCAAAGATATTTGGCAACAAATATGCGCATGAGGCTTCAACTTAGACTTTGATACAAAATTCTAAGCTGAAGCATGTAGGTTATGAAGATTGGCCAAAAACTTGTGACTCATTAACATCAAATCCAAAGAAGGCCAGTTGAAACCAAAGCTTCTTTTGTTGTTGGAAGTGGATCAGTGCAGATAATATTGCTTCGTTGGTCACAGAAAATTCTTGAACAGTTTCCAAAAATGAGCAGGCAGACGATGTTTTCCTTTTTTATACCGCATTGACAAATTCTGTAAATATTTCTGCATTGCATGTAGATGTAGAAAGAATGAATGAATTGATACTCTTTTCTTGACCAGAGTGGACCAGGGTACTTCCATATTGATTCCACCACTGACTTGTCATTCAAAAGTGATGAGAAAAAAGGTATATATTTTTCCGATTTTTTGATAATTTTATTCATCCTTTGTATCGATTTGTTTCTCAAATCTTATACCAAAATTTTCAAGCCTCCAGCGTAAAGAGGCTGTGCAATGTAAGCCCCTAAAAACCCACGACTTTCTTGTCCAAATCCAGGCAAATAGCAGCTACATATTGGCACCATATATATTTTCTGTGTGTTTCAAGTCTGTTTAGAATCTATATTTTAGTGTGGTCAGATTTTTCATACCATCAACAATTTTATAGATATAACTGGATTCTGAGCTATGAGTGTCAATGCGTTTAGCCTAAAACACATATTACAAAAGGTCCCTACAGGCTGAAGAAATTGTATCTCATATGCCATAGTATGAGAGGAATGTCTTACTAATTTTGTATGTTTAGTGGATCTTTGATCTTTGTTTATGTCTCACTCAATTCTTACCCAGACCATCTCCCCCGGGATACCCCAAGGCATTTGCACATAAAATATTCCTTGCCCTTGGGCATTTGACTGTCACTTTTTACGTGCCCCCTAGGGGTTTGACAATACCGAGAGCTTTTGTTCATAAAGTCACCGGGAATGTGATCTTCAGTGCCTGGCCCCTGGCATTTGCCGAAAAAATTTGCCTGGACCCGTGCATTTGAGCAAGAAATGTTTTTGACCCCTGTGGATGGTCAGGGCAGGAATTGAACAAGACATTACAAAATTCTCAATCTGGGGGGTATAAAGCAGGCATAGAAATAGTATACAGGTATACCCAGACATTTTAAATACATTTTAATTCACGATTTTAGCCACAGTGTTGAAGATGAGGGTATTTTCCCCCTCATACCCTTCTCTGCTATGCCACTGGGCACTAATCTTATACAGCACCGCTAACAGAAATATTTGTAAAATGGTAGTGTTAGAAGTAGAGGTTAAATCGAAAACATACACGTCATCATTGAGTAAAAGCTGCCAACCGTTTTTTAAAGTCTAAAGTACATGTATGTTATTCTCTCTTTTCATCTAAGCACCAAAAGTAGATGTGGTTCACACTAAAGTAAACCTATCATGGCTGGATTGTGTTGCCTCTAAGGCAGGAATACCAAAATGGCTTCTTGGTGGAGCTCTGTTCTTGTCATTGACAGCCATATTTTATCTTTGCTGTTCATCATGTTGTGAAGCAGGAGATGAAAAGGTAAGTCCATCCCTGCTGTATTTGATATGTTGATTTGATTTAGAATTAGCAAATTAAAGGTGGCAGGAGCGAAACTTTTAATTGTTCCCAATGAATAGCACTGTTGATTGATGAAAGATCCCGTTTATATATCTTTTATTTGCGCTGCGAAGCAGGTAGCAAATCTTTAGAATAGGGTCAATGAACGAGCGTTGATATGGCTCGCACAACTGAACATACAGTGAACATGTGATGGTTTCAGCTGATGATCTACGTGGAAAACAGACTCATGCTTTCAACGTTCAGGATTGACGTCAGCGGAAGCCGTCATCCATTGTTGTCCACGAACGGTACAAAATTTTCTGTGCACACAGGAGGAACAAAGAACAACCCCTTTATTGGTTGTTGCTAACAATATTTTGGAAGGTACTTTGTTATTCAAAGAAAGAAATTGTTGGGATGCAGAGAGCAGGCAAGGGGAGATCATGATGATCGATCGTCGAAGGAAAGACAGCTTGCAATGGATCTAGTCATACCATCCCTGCAAAGACAGCTGCAATTTCACAAAGGGCGGGGAAGGGGACGTGTTCTAGCGTGCTGTGCTACAGAACTGGACAAGGAGGATGTTAATTTTATAAGTTTTACAATGTGAAAGCCGGGAAAGGAATGTTGAGAGCTGTTACTTCAGCCAAGTCGAAGGATCATAGGACATCGTCATGTCATTGATTTTATTTTTCATAATCGATAAGGATTTTTGAGTATTTTGATTTTCGTAATACTATATACTTGATTTATTAGTTTTGTCTGTAAACGTTTCCCCAAATTTGAGCCCCAAAAAAGTAACGCAGCATTTCAGGAACCCAAAAAGGTATCTGTAGATATGATTTACTCAAGAAATAAGCTTTGCCCAAATTTCAAACTCACAAAAGTAACCTTACCACCCTTATTCGAGATATACCTGAGTTCCCTCATGGGTGAAAAATCGAAATTAGCTGATGACAGCGCAGATCTTCAGGTAGTAATATCACTTGTTGATATCTCATTTCGTTTTGGAGTTTTCTGGTAGCGATTGATGACGTCGTTTTTTTGCAAACCCAATGGATATTAGACTTATGACGATGAGTCCCTTGTTTCCCTGTGCTCTTTGACTTGATGATGGCGCTTCGGCCCGGGGGGGGGGGGGGGTTACTCCCATGCTTGACTTGACGGGATGTGCCGCTCAACAGGGTGTCCTTTTACGGTAAAAATTATGCGACAGGGTGTCCTTTTCTGATAAAAATTATGCGACAGGGTATTACAATTGATAAGAAAATTATGCGACAGGGTATCATGTGGAAGAAAAGTTTTTAGATTTCTCTTGAAACAATGGATTTTGGCAAAATGTTTATGCGACAGGGTATACTTTTGGGCCATATTTTATGCGACAGGGTACAGGGTGTGGAGAGCTTTGCCACACACCCCCGTCACTTCCCTAGTCAAGTACCCCCCCCCCCCCGGGGTGCTTCGGTCAACAGAGACTCATAATATTACTCTGAAGAACCTGGCCCTATTTAGGCCCAAACGCGAGTCCTACAGTGCCGATCAGATTGCGAGATTTGTGAATTACTATTGTTAAGGTGTAAATGTGACAGAATTTTCAATTCGATTGAAGAATTAAAAGGCTCCCACGGGATTGAGATTCGAAGCTGTGATTCCATCATAATTCCATTAAAATGATTGAAGAAAATAGGGCCAAGTTTTTCACTGTTTATTATGAGTCCCTCTTGAGCAAGGTTTACCGCAGGGATACAAGGTACTCAACTCATCGTCATAAGGGATATAAGGTACTCATCGTCATAAGTTTAATTGGATACTACATAGATATGTAGCTGTATCTTACCTTGGGAAGGCTATAGATGCCAAGAACTTTGCAGCTTGGCCACGCAAATTAAATATGAGCTGTCTGGTGAATTTATATTATGTTTAGAAACGAATGCTAATTGATGCAATTTTTTTATTCGATTTGTCTTCGCTCTTCACTTCTCAAAGAACGTACACAAATTCTAATAAGACTTCGCATCATTCAATAGTGCTATTTACTTGCATCAATAAAGATTTTCATTTAGATTACCTAGTACTGCCTGGTTTTGAAGATTACTTCAAGAAGCTCTGATGTCAACCGTATATTTTTTGCATGTTGCATATTAAGATTTTAAATTGGTCACAGCTATCAGAAAGAACTGCAAACATATATTGTGAACATGAAGGATACTGAAAATTCTCAATATCATAGGCAAGATTTATGATTCTGCTTGGATCATAGTACAGTTTTTCTAACAGCCATTTTATACCTTTTAAGTAGGGAGATTAAGTAATCTCCCTGCTGTTAAGTTACAGCACACTCTTTGCCCGGAAGGGAAAGACTCCTCATGATCTGATAGTATGGGTGCCGTATCTTGATTTATGGGGATCGGAGATGGCCGCATTTGTTATAATTGCAGCTGTCTTGGGCGAGATTCCTTTTGTTGAGCGTTATCGCCTTTGCTGGTGACCTGCAATGTGGAAAAGGCCCAGTATTTATAATAATTCGATCGTTTATGTGTGGCTTTTTACATCTGTACATTAGTTGAAATCCAGTTTCTTGTTTAAAAGGTCATGGGGATAGTCATTGCCTTTTGCTCCCCATAGTATCGTCCTCGTAGTGTCGTAAAACAGTTCATATGTGGTAAGTTTATTATTCAAAATATAAACTGTAAACATTTTGATTGAATGTAAAGAAGCATTTCCAATTTAGTATCCATACTTCACATGATTTTTCCAACAGCGCTACAAGTTTGATGATGTACTTACGATTGAAGCAGATGGTTTCAACAAAATGCCATTGTACACACCAACTGACCAAGCTCTAGAGTTACCACCGAAGTATTCTGAAAAGGGAGGTATCCTATAGATAACAGGTCATGTGTCTACATCTTGAGACGTTTAGAGATGGGCAAAGTGTCTGATAATATAATTCGTATTTTATAGTGGGTAGCTTGCAGCAATAATGGAATACGTTGAAATTTGAGTGAGTTAATACAGAGGTGAATAATAATAGTAATCAGAATTGCTAATAGGGGGAGAAATAGAGAGTTTTCTACAAGATAGCATGTTAAATCCTTTGATTAAAGGAGAAAACTTAATAAGAAATGGATGTCAAGGTACAAGTTTATTGACTCCTCTCCTTGAAAAGAGAAGAAATTCATAGCTTACGCTGAGTGTAACGACGATCATTTCGTCCACTTCAAACTTGTACATTGCAAGAAGATTTCGACAGACCTTTGGATCGGTTAACTCCTCTTCCGTCTTCCCATGAACATCCAAGGGGTGTATGAAGTGTGCAGATAAAGCCTAAGTTGGACCTATACTGGCCATTGTAGAGAAAACCTGTCTTATTTTATTTTCCAAGCTCTTCAACTTTCTCTGATATTCTGATCTTTCCACTGGTGTTAATGAATATCCACTTCATTCACGTCACGTGCTGTCCAAATTTTGTAGCCTATTGTTTAGTCTTTCTTGAGCCAATCCAATAAAATCTGGTTTAGCTAGAACTGGAACTGAGCCAACCAACCAAATCCCAACAGCTTCATTTGCTCAGGGTTATCTCATGACTTTAAGGGGATTTGAAAGAATGGAGCTCGGAAGAATGGAATTCATATTGCCCTTGGTACTTCGATATGCACTTCTGGCCGTGCAATGTAGATTGCATGGGAGCAGAAATCTCTAGCATTTAGTGGTTGGCACTTGGGCGAATATTTTGCTTCGGATAAACTGGATTGCTCACGCTTTTCGTTATCCAACATTGCTCACTCTTTTCGTTATCCAACATAAAGACCTTTGTTGTGCTCAGCATTGGAGGTGACCGCCACTGTCTATATTTAGCCAAAAACAACACCCAAATGGGTGCCACTTAGGTACATGGAAACGCCGGTCAGACCTCTCCTAAGACCAGTTTACACGATCATATTCACGTAAAATTTGCTTTGCATTTTTATGTGATAACAGAATTTGATCCTGAAACGGGCTTCACAAGTTATGTGAAGCGACGAAAATGATCCCCACTACTTTGCCATCACATATTTTTCATTTAAAGGCCTGTCAGATGAAAATTTTTTGATGGCAAAATGAAGGTGACTCATTTTCGTCGCTTCACATAGCTTCAAGCTAATTGTGAAACCCTTTTACACGATCACATTCTGTGATCATTGAAAACATGCGAAGCAAATTTACGTGAATATTATCGTGTAATCGGCCTGTAAGCTGCTGCGGTTGTATATAAGCATTTCTGGTGATCATAAGCCTGTCCAGCTTTGGATCGGTAAAAGGAACAAGGACAGATTTTTAATACAATAGGAACAGTTACTTTAATTGAAACCTCAATTGAAAGCGGCTAGCGACTGTAAACAGAGGGAGTTCTCTTAACCAGTAAATCAAAACAAACACGGCTGGCAAAAATTGCCTCGAAACTAGGAGGCAAATTGTCGCCTTTTGCAAGTGAAAGATAGTTTTTAAAAGAAGTTGTGTGCTGATAACGATTATCCCTCAGATTTTGTTTATTTGATTCAGAAGCCGAGCAAAAGGCATCATAATTCTCGGGTATTCAAAACTTAAATGAAGTAGTTACCACACAGCTCCTTAATCACAAAATCCGTGCGACAGAACTTTAGATTTACCCTTCTTCTTTGGTTCTAAGCGCATAACTTCTCTTAAAAACCACGTGTCGCTTGCACAAGGCGAGAGTTTGCCCTACTGGTTTCAGGGTAACTATTGCGGCCGTGTTTGTTTTGATTTACCGGTTGAGGGAATTTCATTTGTCTGCAGTTGCTAATCGCTTTGAAATGAAGTTTCAATTAAAGCAAATAATGCTATTGTATTGCAGAATCTGTACTTGTTGGTAAAAAGTGGGTGCAAAATTCAATGACCTATTTCTTTCAATTAAATGGCTTGACAGAAACTTGAGCTACTTACCCATAATAGACAGAATCGGCTAAGGTTTGTTTACACCCATTTCAAGTCATTTGATCTATCCCTTGATAAAACATCTTGTGATTCCTCTAACATATGTTGTGCCATGCAAAGTTGTGCCATGAATGCAAAAAATAGAATAATACAAAGACTTCTCAAGAGTTTGGTCACATTACTTTGAATGGGTAAACCAAACCTTTGCCGATCAGGTTTATTCTACCATTGGTTAATCGGGAATCTTGAAGAAATATGTCAAAAATTTTACACCAACTTCTTAACGATTTGGAACCTATACTTTTCTCCTATTTTTTCTGCATTTTGAGTTAGTTTCTTATAGAATGTTCTTAATTAATTTAGTTATTTACGCATCATGCTCACCGTTTTTCACTTACAATTAAATAAATTTTACGTCTTAAAACTTGCCATCTCTTTTTCATTACTCGTTTGTTTTTAATCACCCCAGACAGTGATCTTTGTACAGTGTCTTTTCATCTTTTTGAAGAAGATATAAGTCCCGCCTTTAAGAAACCGCATCATAAGAAACTCAGGCTTGATTTCGCTGAATAAAATATCTCTCTTCAAGAAACTATCCAGGCTCGTTCATGTTCAGTTTCTTTTACAATGGTACATGGTAATATTCTATGGCATATATTTGAATATGTCTCCAATAGGTCTCAGTTCTCTTAGCCTGTGCTCCAGACCACTTGAAAAGTGGTCTGGAACACAGGCTAAGTTCTCTAGGAACGAGAAAGAAAGTTTTCTGCCCAGATTGTTACAATTTCAAGAAACTTTCACTACTGGTTCAAGCTATTAGTTTCTTGTACAATAGTGCATATTTTAAAGACACTTTCTTGATAGCTGTTTGGAATTTAAAAGTGTTTCTTATACCATGGTATACACACCCTGTTTTGAGGAAGTATATCTTAACATATTTGTCAAATGAGTTTCTGTCTTCTGAGAGGCGGGAATTTACTGTAGGTAATCTCGCCTTAACTGTTGGAAGAAAACTCTTCTCAACTTTTTCAACATAGCGAATATAAGGCTCGAGCTCTAGTTCTTATTGGTAGCCAAAGCGTGCAGAACTCATCCAACTTCATGCTGATCAGCCATTGAGATCGTCGCATTCTGACTCATTTAGACAAAATCGGTCGTTTGAGGTGAATCTCCTAGTACCCGCACAAAAACTGAATTAGATGCTAAATTACTTCTGCCGTTTGCAACTCGTTGTTATGAATCAGGTTTGGTGCGCTAATGCTCGAAACCCTTTCTCGAGAATACCTTTTTCCTACTTCCAGTCCGCCCCAGTTTTTTTTTGGCCAAGACGGCGACTTTATGCATCTCCAAGTGTTCCAAAAGTGTGTGCCCTATTTGAACCTCCGTCTTTCTAAATTCATAAATGCCCTTATTTCTTTATTGGAATAAATTGTTTCTGAAGTTATTGAATTTCCCCAGCACTGGAGTTTCTTAATTTGGCGATCTGGGAGTTGAGTTTCTTACATTCAGTTTCTTTGAAAAAACTAAGTGTATGATAGAAGAATCGGAGTGTCTGTATTTGCCTTAAACAAGTAGTGCACCTTGGATTTTCTTTATCTGTACGAGAACCATTTGAAGAGGGATGCATGGAAAAAGATTGAAAATGGGTGTGAATGGAAGAAACTTTGATATACGTTTTCCTTCATCAGAAGAAAGGCGGTTGCATATTGCTGAGGACCTATTTAAACCAAAAAAGCACCCCCAACGAAGGAGAGAGCTTTCTCCATTTACCACTGATCAGTTGGTACCGTAAAAGCTCTATTAAGCCCCCAGGGGGCTTATTTAATTTCGGACCTTCCAAGGGGGGGGGCTTAATAGAGAGGGGGGCTTATTCACAAAATCAAGTGACAAGGATATATTTGGTAGCTTTGCAGTTCTTTTATCCATATTTTGCTGAATCAACATACAATTTTACGATTCAAATTCATAAATTCAACACAGTTTTTATCCCAAACCATATCAAAATTAACATGCAAGGTTATGTCGCTAAGTAAATGGAAATATTTGGTAAATTCTAAGCTTTGTGTGTAAGCTAAGTAAGCTTTGCATAAATGGGGAGGCTTAATAGAGAGAGGGGCTTATTTCAAATTTTGACTTAGAGGGGAGGGGCTTATTAGAGAAGGGAGATCAATAGAGCTTTTACGGTAATTCACATTTGCTTGTTCAAAGTGATCCACTTGCGGAGGACATATTTGAGCTACAAGTATCCCCAACGAAGGAGAGAGCTAGAGAGCTTTCTGTATGGTAATTCATGGTTGTTTGTGGAAGGTGAAACAATTGTTTGGAACTTTCTATTGTTAAGCCACACATGATGAGCAATCAGCTGATGCTTGTAAAGGAACTGCACAGCTTGAATTCAGCTTGTGAAAAACGTCAACAGCCAACAACCGAGAGCAAATGACACTTCTTTTATGCGTCACGAACAAGTCAGAGCTTGTGTGAACGAGAAAGAAGATTGGTTGTAAACATCGGAAAATCCAAAACTTGGTGATCGAATTCGAAATCACGATGAAACTCCTGGCGCTGCTCATTTTGGTGGCTATTTCGTGCATATCTGCTCAAAGACATCATTGGAATGTCGAGATAAATCCATGGCGAGAAAGCCACAGAATTTGTGTGAATAATTGCCTGGCTTTTGTTAGTTACAAGCAGAACATCAATCTTTCACCAGCTGAAAAAGCCAAAGAATTTTGCAAAGAATTTTGGACACCACGTGCTGATATTGGTGACCTTGAGGTAATTTTATCTTTACGTTTTCTATTGTCAAAATAATTCAAGATTTCTTTCAAAATGAAAATCACAAGACTTTGCAAACAAGAGTTGCTGAGGCTTAAATAAAAGCCAAAGTCCTTTCGTTCCCTTTCGTTCGCAGTTACTCTCAGTACCTATTTTAGTGTGGTCTTGTCCACACTTTGTGGTCTTGAAATTTAGAATGAGTGGTCTCAATATCCCTAAAATTTTCCAAATGTATGTTTCCTTTCCTGTAACACAATACTTTCTATTACTTTAAAACTTTTTGCAAATACATACGTAAGACCTGTTCACGCTTGCCTCAGATGCAATCTTTCCCATGGTTGGTCTGTACACTAAAATTTGTTGAATTCCAGACGAGGCAATTATTTATTTGTGACCTTTCCTGGCAGTCCATGTGTATTTCTCTTCAAAAAGCCTTGAAAATGGAAAAAAATTAATGAAAAGTGTTTTTGGAAAGACTATTTGCACAGTTAAGGGGGGTGGGAAAGGTGTTTAGAAGAATGCGGTGTGAACAGTTCTTTCTTGATTAAATCTCTGCCTCCTACTTTCTCCAGATAGTGGTCCTGTGAATTCAGCTTAAAATAGGCACTGGTTACTCTAATATCATAGAAGTGCAGTGAATTTTCTTTAACTTGAGTTTCCAAGATACGGGGTTGTGCCATTCAAATCGTAAAAGTACCGCCCATAAATCCGGAGAATTTCTCATAAGTATGCCCATAAATTCGGAGAAATTTCTGAAATCATACCCATAAATCCGGAAAAATTTCTCAAGAGTATACCCATAAATCTGGAGAATTTTCTTAAAATCATATCCATAAATCTGGAAATACCATGATGGTTCACCAATAAATGTATTATTACAGACAACCATACCCATAAATCCGGAAAATGCAAAAAATTGTTGAAAACCATACCCTTAAATCCGAATACCCTAAATGGAAAAGGTACCCTAAAACAATGGCACAACCCCGTACCTCGGACAAGTTAACTAAGTTACCCCCCCCCCCGGGTTAAGAAACCGCTCACTGGGAGCTGTAGTAAAAGATATTAAGAAACTTTACCAGTAGCAACTTAAACGTTAAGTCGAAGTTAAGAAGCTTTTTGAATCTTTGTTATGAGCAGCGAAGCAGTTTGAAGAAAAAATGCATTGCAATATCAAGTTTTGATAAGACCAAAATTTCTAATTTTTGTTCATGACCTGGTTATTTCTTCTAAATTTTGTGCACAAAAAAAACATTAGAAAAAGTCCAAAACTTATTCAATTTCCAGGTCACTTCAAAAACAGAACACAAGTTCTTTGTTTTGCTCACATCCAGGTCACATGACACTGGCTCGAACACTGTGCAAAGGTCACTTGAAAAGATCTGTTTGACCTATGACGACTCACGTAACAGGAGCACAGCTTACGCCATTAGGGAGTTTACGAAACCACGACGGCAACGGCGACTGCAACGGAAAGTTGCTTTTGTTTCAGAACTTTAGATTCAAAAGATTCCTTGCTTTTCGTTCGAATTTGCTTCCCATGAGAGAATCTGAAGTTGTCCTCTTCAACTTCACAACTTGGAAACCGCATTTCTGGCGTTCTGTACTGCAGATATAGGCCTGCGAAGTAAACTCAGTCGTTTTAAATGTTTGTCTTCAAAGTAAAGAGTATCGTTTTCAGGCATCTCTGAGTTATAGGGGACCTTATTTTGGCCCTCTGGATGATATATTAAAGGTAGCGTACGGAAACAAGACTTGCTTTGCGGAATTTCAGATGACGTTCTGGTTGGCGTTGCCGTCCTGGTTTCGTAAACTCTCTATTGAGCCGTGAGGAACAGTTATGGCATGCTTGATCTCCTTAATCGGGAATGCTGGTTGAAGTTATCATTGTGAAGCAGAAATTATAGGAAAATTTGGTCGTCATTTTAGGCCACGTTTTAAGGTTTCTTGAACCTTGAAGGAGTTTTCTCTTGAAATCCCACACGATTTCAGAATTGAATGGCCGACTACATTCAGGTAAATTCTTAAAGAATTTGAACATGTCTACCATTAAGGTAGCACAATACCATTAAAAATCGAAATTTTGACAAATTTTTTTAAATTTGGAAAAATGTCCTATTTGGTCCTAAAATGTGTGGAGAACACTTATATCAGGTCTATTTCTAGGAAAAAGTTGTGGGAATTGATGAAAATTAACGTTTTATAGCAACAGGTCTATCATGTTGTCCTTAGAAACGCCTTAGCAACGGTTTCTCCCACGTTATGGACATTTTGTGGGTGTTTTTGCCCCTCTCTTTTGCTGAATTTTCACGAAAAATGTTCAAACCAACCTCTGGAGTAAACCATGTTCTTTTGGTCTCTTGTTGGCGCTTTCTGGAACGAGGTTATGGGCATGCTTTCAGATTGCACTCAACAGCACTCAATCGCTTCAAACACGAAGAGTTGTCAAAGTTTCCGCAGCTGCTGGAACTCATGCTTGCTCACGAATCGGTAAGAATACTACCTTATTTACGATTTTATGATATCTAACTGTTTGATTCACGGCTCTAGAATACATCAGTTGTTTCCTTGCCATTTTGCTGTTGTCGCAGTTGGCAATGCCAAAGTGAATATGGTGAGAGTGTGTTTTTGTTGAATCATTTTTTGGGCCTAAATTTCAATGGTCAATTTTCTCTCAACCTAAAGATCATTGACCCTGCTGAGATGAATCGCGTTGGATATAAAAGTGATATATGACTGCTAGCAGTACTCCTCTTGTTTTTCATTATTTTTAGAAGCAGTTTTGTGGAGTTTCAGGTATTGAAATTTTACAAGGAACCTCTTTTCATGATGTTTTTTCCTCGTTGTTGTTGAGTTTGTTAAATGTTTTTTGCAGTTCAATATGGGGAATAAGAAGAATAAAGTACGCAGAGTTATGAAAAGAAAATTTGGTGGAACCAGTTCACAAGACGTGATGCAGAAAAGCTGCTAGAATGTTCCAATGCAAAGAAGTTGAAGCCAGCTGGAAAAGTTGGATAAGAATTTCCTTTTCAACTTCAATATTCTGGAAAGAAGAATTCAACTGCTGGTTCTTTTCCAGAGTACAATTCATCTGTAGTTTTGCACCAAATTCCAAGCAAAAGAATGGGATTCTCTTTGCACCTCTCTTTGGAGCGCAGTGAGTGTATGTAGAATTACCGCTTCTACATTACACCATCAGTCAATTAGAAAGTGAAGAGTCCTGAGTTGAAAACGCAAAGCATTAATTTCTGGTCAGTGATTGCTTTCAGACAAATTGGGAAGGGACATCAGGCTATGAAAACATTTGCTGCTTGCATGAATATGGCACCCCCAATTACCGTAAAAGCGTACAACTCCATTAACAGATTGCTCCAACCAAGCCTGTGGAAAAGGTGTTGTTAGGAGTATGCAGAGAGCTGCAAATGAGATGAAAACAAAGAACAGAGCCACAGCTGATGTTAATGGAACAGCAAATTTCCAGGTGTCAGTTGATGGAACATGGCAAAAGTGTGGCTGTTCTTCTTTGAATGGTGAAGCACTTGCATCATATGCTGTTTTGTGGCAGAAGTGCCTGAAGCAAACTTTGTAGGGAGATTGATCCTAGAATTGGCAACATTCTCTGCAATAACCCAATTAAATGATGGTTTCTTGGCTTACGAGATGTATTCAAGGAACTTGAGTTACAATTAGGACCATTCTTCTTGAAAAGAGCTGAGAATAAAGACAAGGAACGCATCCTCAATTCTTGTAGAAAGTCTTCAGAGGAGGGAAAATAGAGAAGGAAGAAGTTGAGGGCAATCAGAAAAGGATACTTGGATAAGGAAAGGGAAGTTGAAGGAGGAGAGAGCTGTTTATCTGGAGCCCATTGACATTTTTCTAAGTGAGATGCGAAGCAAAACTGTATGACCCTGTTTTCTGAAAGTGGTATTTCTATGAAAATCAAATACTTTGAACAGAAATTTATCAGCAACTACTTGAGATACAGGCCTGCTTTTTTCACAGATGCAAGTCAGGGTATTGAACTGAGGTTTAAGCCTTTTTCCAACATTTTGAAGGAAGAAAATCAAAATTATGATCCATTTTTTACCAAGCGCACCATAAAAAATGGTGGTATTTTGCCAAAATTAAAATATTTTTGAATTTACAAAAGGTATTAGGCTAGGTAAGGCATAATCTCTAGAAGAGCCTATGCTTTAGCAGTTGTGCAAATTTCATTTACTTAGCCCCAGTGGTTTCTGAAAAAAATCTGTTCAAAGATGTGAACTTTTATGCAAGTTATGTTAATTTATGCAAATTATATATGCATAAATTATGCTAATTAGGTGAAATTTTGTATCAATTTTAATTTCCTCTTAGATGATATAAAATAACACTGGTTAAGTCTTAAAACAAAAAACTTTTTCCTAATGGTATAGTGCATCCTTAAAAGATCTTTCTGCCAATAATGTCGTCCACTAGCTCCTGCTATTCAGGAAGCAGTGGGCTTTCAATGGATATTTCTTTTCTCAACCGGTATAAGTATTAGCCCAACCGTTACAGAGTTGGTTCAGGACACAGTTTTTTTTATAAAAATTGTGTGCTTGAGCCGCCTTTCCAATATTACTTGCCCAGATGACACAGCTTTGAAATCATCTGGAGTGTGCCCTTTTTCTGATTTGGACCCCTGCCCGGTAAAATTCCTAACTACAATCATGGACATAAATTATGAGACAAATTCATCTTTTTCGATATTTTCACCTGTTGAGCATCCTTTCCCCCCGTTCCCCCCACAATCAATGTTGAAGACTCCGAGAACCTTCCTTGACGCATCACCAACATTGAATAAGGGGGGAAAGGGGATCTTCAATAGTAAAATCTTAGGTTTTTGATTTGTCTCAAACTATTTTGTCCATGATTGTCTGACTGAAAAATACGAAATACCACCTGAAAAGGAAGCCAAAATTTCCCTGAAAAACTATTGTGATTTAATAAGTATCGCTAGTTTTAAGATCAATTTGGACAAAATTGCTGAATTTTTGTTTTCAAAACGAGGCTGCCTCGTTTCAGAGGTTTAGGCCCCAAAGTTGGCTAGCTAGCTTCGTTTCAAATGACAGAGAAAGCAAGATGTCCTTACTCATTGATGCTCATTGATAAAAGTTTGGGTCGGAGGCAGTACCTCGTAACATATACTGGCAAGCTGATGAAAAAGGTTCCCCTGACAAGATAAAGTTTTGGGCAGATCTTAGAGAGGGAATTCAACGATGGAAAATCGGTTGGAGTTTTACATACCGTATGGAATTTTACATAATGCACATGTTACCACATGTAACCACATGTTACCACACATGATACCACACATGATACCACTTCAGTCTGTGTCAATGTACTGCAAATAGTTGTTTTCCAACATGTTACCACATGTTACCATCATTTATAGAAATATATATATGTCTTTTTTATAAATGATGGTAACATGTGGTAACATGTTGATATCATTAATAAAAGCATAGAAAACTGCAGTAACATGTTGGTATCATGTATAGTAACATGTGGTAACATGTTACCAAAGAAGTTTTGTTACTTAATTTGGAGACATTATTCATTAGACACATGTTGTTGTATGATGCAAGATAAAACATGAACACTGGATTATCACAAAATCCTATGTTATTTCTTCATAGAGACAGTTATACACAAAGAAATCTATTTTGCAGTAACATTTGCTCACCATTAATGCTTTATTCGCATGCCTTTTGCTTTCATCATCATTCCTATTCGTTTATCCATTGTCTCAATTATTTTGTGGGAAAAGTTCTAATTGCCCCTGATACTATAGCCCTCTGATACAATGCAGCTATTTCAGCAGAGTGCCTTTCTGTAACTTTAGTTCTTTTCGCCATTTTGCTTTCTGCCCACTACTGTACTGATCATTGTGTTCCCACGCATGTTATTGTTATCGTTTTTGTTGTTGTTGTTGCTGTTGTTGTTGTTGTCGACACAGACATAAGTGCTTAGTACTATTATTTGTATTGAATATATGGTATGAATAAACCTGCAGTGCGAACAAGACATGAACCTTTTACTGACAGTGTGCTGATATTTGACTAAGTATGAAGATCTTTCAGACAATCATGGACATAAATTATGAGACAAATTCATCTTTTTCGATATTTTCACCTGTTGAGCATCCTTTCCCCCCGTTCCCCCCACAATCAATGTTGAAGACTCCGAGAACCTTCCTTGACGCATCACCAACATTGAATAAGGGGGGAAAGGGGATCTTCAATAGTAAAATCTTAGGTTTTTGATTTGTCTCAAACTATTTTGTCCATGATTGTCTGACTGAAAAATACGAAATACCACCTGAAAAGGAAGCCAAAATTTCCCTGAAAAACTATTGTGATTTAATAAGTATCGCTAGTTTTAAGATCAATTTGGACAAAATTGCTGAATTTTTGTTTTCAAAACGAGGCTGCCTCGTTTCAGAGGTTTAGGCCCCAAAGTTGGCTAGCTAGCTTCGTTTCAAATGACAGAGAAAGCAAGATGTCCTTACTCATTGATGCTCATTGATAAAAGTTTGGGTCGGAGGCAGTACCTCGTAACATATACTGGCAAGCTGATGAAAAAGGTTCCCCTGACAAGATAAAGTTTTGGGCAGATCTTAGAGAGGGAATTCAACGATGGAAAATCGGTTGGAGTTTTACATACCGTATGGAATTTTACATAATGTCCATGATTGTAGTTTCCTAGTTGCGCGTCTGAAGTATGAGGTGAGGTGAGGTGAGGTGTTTTATTGTACAGTTTTTGAACATTATTAGACTTTCCTAATGCTAATCTACCATCATAAATGTATTAGATTTTTCAACATCTTTCTGTGACAGTTTCTAGTGCTGTCACACTTCGTTTACATTCCATAACAGACAACACACATTTTCTCAACAATTTTTGCCAGGATTGCAGATGTTGTGTATCTGCCGTAAAAGCTCTATTAAGCCTCCCTTCTTTATGAAGCTCCCCCCTCTCTAATAAGCCCCTTCCGCTCTGAGTCAAAACTTGAAAAAAGTCTCTCCTCTCTTTTAAGCCCTCCCCCACTTATACAAAATTCTGGAATTTACCAAATTTATTAAGCTACACAGCCTTGCATCTTAATTTTAGTATGGTTTGGGATAAATACTGCGTCAAATTTATGTAGGCCTATTTGAGCCGTGATATTGTATGTTGATTTCGCAAAATATGGGATAAAAGAACTGAAAAGCTATCAAATATATCCTTGTCACTTGATTTTGTGAATAAGCTCCCCTCTCTAATAAGCCCCCCATCTAGAAGGTCTTAAACTAAATAAGCCCTCCGGGGGGGGGCTTAATAGAGCTTTTACGTTATTTCAACGTTAAAATTGCAAGAGTACAATCAGCTTGTCATGTGCTTTGATTGACCCCACTGGCACTTTGTAACTTAGACTGGATTTTATAAACGCTATTGTTGAAAGGTGATTAGACATAGGGGCTTTATGACCCGTGTATCGCAGGGGCAAGGTCCAATCATTCGCTAAAAAAAGGTGAAAATGTTTACCAATATTAATAACGCCCCGAGGGGGCGGGGTAACTCCTATACGGGACATGGGGATGGTATACATGTGCCTGCCCGGGTTATGGGTCATGATTTGTGAATTTTGCCCTGGTTATGGGTCTGCTACTATGGTCTGCTTTACGGAGATTTGCCGCAGTTATGGATAAATGTTTAGCAATTTGTAGTTATTGTTAGATGACAAAATGACAAAAAACTTTTGTGAAAAAGAATTTTGCTCCAAAAATGATACAAAACATAGTCCTTTCATGATACTTGGGGAAAATTTTGCCTGTTTATGGGGTCGTACTTCATAATTTTGCCCTGTTTATGGGGTCGTACTTCATAATTTTGCCCTGGTTATGGGTACTTATTTTCAAAATGTTGCCCGGATTATGGGTCCTAACTCTGAATTCTCAAAGGCATATATATACCCAACCCCCTGTAGGAGGTACCCCCCTCGTGACGCCCTGTTTCCAGCGGTGAAGCCAGCGGGGAATGGGGGTCCAGACCCCCACTTTTCCAAATAATGGTTCTTGAAATTCGTACAAAAATGCAATAAAATTGGTCTCTCAGGTGGGGAAAGTCAATTCAAGTACTTTTGCCATTTAGTTGAAAGATCTAATGAATATTCTTGACAAATATTTACTCGAAATTTTGCAAGAAGGGTTCTGCCTGAGTTTTCCGAGGGTATGGTGATGCAAAATATTTCTGGGGCTACTTTTTGGGTGCTTGTTCCACCGCTGCCTGTTTGCACCAGAAGCACCCCCCCCCCCCCCCCCCCGCCTATTTATCTAAACTCTTTTCCCATTTGACTAACGTTTTTCCTTTCCTTTTTCTAGGCCCCATTAATGCGAAAACTAAACATTAAGGTAAGGTTTTGCAACTGTTCTCTTTGACGCTGTTTTACTCAGGGCTGAGAG
The DNA here is from genome assembly GCA_964020215.1 of Aurelia sp. 3 sensu Dawson et al. (2005). Classification (NCBI taxonomy): domain Eukaryota; kingdom Metazoa; phylum Cnidaria; class Scyphozoa; order Semaeostomeae; family Ulmaridae; genus Aurelia; species Aurelia sp. 3 sensu Dawson et al. (2005). The sequence goes on from OZ026586.1 coordinate 15,103,542, forward strand.
GCTACAGTCACACCATGGGCGATAGGACACCCAGTGTCTAGCAGTTTGAAATTTATATCAGAGGCAAGCCACGATAACTTATTGTTTTTTGTGTGTTTCGAACTTATCATTACTTGGTATAGAACCACCTTTCACTGTAGGTAGCTCTGCACTTAAGGTAGCTCACTACCGAAAACTTTCAAAATTACGAAACAGTGAAAGGTGGTGCTATACCAAGTAAAAGAAGTTCAAAACACAAAAAACAATAAGTTAAGGTGGCTTGCCTCTGATATAAATTTCAAACTGCTAGACATTGTGTGTCCTATCGCTCATTGTCACACTAGGTGCTTTATCCCCTTGTTTTTCTTTCCGAAATAACGGGCTTACAACGCTGTGGTATGTGGCCGCTCTTTCTTTTCACATACAACGCTGTTACAACTTTTCGTTCCTTCGGCAAGGTTCCTCAAAAACCATAGTATCCAAAACAACGAGATAAACAAGGTGCTGACCTAAATTACAGCAGCGTTGTTAAAGCAAAATGAGCCAATCATTTGTTACCAATATAATCACGTGACGATTACATTCGTGCCAAACAATTTACCACAGCACAGGCACCTTTGCAAAGGACAAGACGGGCACAGTGTGATCGAGTCTTTGTATCGTTATAATGCCGTACTTTCTAACGACAAAGATAAGTGAAACAAATCAGATCATAACGGGATCAAATTCTAGTGTGACCGCACTCAATGTGATTTTCACATCTTTTCTGAAGTGACAGCAAGTCCTCCCAAACGCTGATTTCTAGTCAGTGGAATTTTTTCTGAACAAACGGAATTTTACACAATAAAAGGCTTGTCATGCGTAACATTCTATTCAAATTCAAAACAACATTTTCTCTCGTAAAGAAAAGATTTCCAGTCAACTCGGAAAATTCCGCTCTCCACTGAGTGGAAAATTAGGATTAACAGCCAGAATCCTATTTGCTTGTTGGGGAAACGAAATCCGTATGTCTTCAGAATATCTAAAGTTTAGTTCAAATTTTCTCTTTGATTGTTGATAGTTGAGAGTTTAAAGTTGATAGTTTTGATAGTTCATTAAAAGCAGGGGTATTTTCTTATTTCAATACCTCCTTTCAACCCCCTCCAAGTGGATATCGGCTGAGGCTGCATGAGTACTACAGATTTTTTCAACACGTATCATCGCAAGTACGCCACATCCATAATTCTGATCACTACATCGAAATAAAAGGTTATTATCGTGTTGCTATATGGCCTTGTTAACTTGAATGAGCGCGACCAGTGGGAGGTTGAATGCTGAATGGACATGCATGTGGTAGGTGAATGAATGAGGGTGAGACTTTTTTTAACTGAAGCGTGTCGCAGGTTGCATTGTTATGTGTATGGTGGACAGAATGAATACCGAATACCTACATTTTGGAATGTCTTCTTCCGAATATTTTGCGGCGATTTGTTTGCAACGCGTTTCTGTTTCAGCATAGTTATGCATGTCTGACAACTAAATGACTGAAAAAAATCTGTTGCGTAACGAGGTTGAAAGTCTAGCCTTTTATGGGAGAGAGGCTTGATTGGTCAGATATTCATCAAAAGTATTGTAGTTGACCTGTTGTATACCATCAAAGAAACGTACGATGCTGTATTTTTGGAACGCAAAAGGAAAAAAAGACTAAAGATGGAAACAGTGTTTCTAATTCGCTGCCCTCTACCGCACTTACTTGCTTTAGGAAATCATTTTTGGTATTGTTTGAAGTACTCGCGAACAAACATGTCAAAGAAATAGTTTTGGGAGTAATAAAGTTATCTGTTTCCTATACTGTAACTTCTTCGCTCTTCCTTCCCCCTCAATAGAGAGTTTACGAAACCACGACGGCAACTGCAACGCAATGCAATGTTGCTTTTGCTTCAGAACATTACATTCAAAAGAATGATTCCTTGTTTTCCGTTCGAATTTGGTCCCTTGAGAGACTCTGAAGTTGTCCTTTTCAATTTCAAAATTTGGAAACCTTATTTCTGGCGTTCTGAACTGCAGATCTAAAGTATGACCAAAAACTATGTGGAGTTGAAATGTTTTTCGATGCCATTTTGGCTCTATTTGCTTAATAGTAAAAGTTAAGGTCTCGTGCGAAAGAGGAAGACCAGCGTAATATCCTTAAGCAGCATTTTCAAAATTTAAACTTACAGAAGGGGGTTGAAATCAAGCCTCAAAATAGGCAACTCTTGGCCCACGCAGCCATCGAGGTTGAAAAATCCCGGGGGGGGGGGGTAACATAACATGTTGAGGGTACGGGTATGTGCCGCCCATATGGATGGGTTTTGGGTCCAAGATTCTCTAAACAAGGGTCCTTTTTTCGGCAGATTTTCCTTAAACATGGGTGGGTTTTCCAGAAATTGGCAAAACATTGTCAAAAATGGGTAGTTTTCCGCCAAAATTCATCATAAAAGTGGGTATGACAGCAACTGTCGGTAATTAGAAGAGGGTACCTTTCTGAGAACCGGGCGGCAGACCCCCGTCCATCCGCAAGTCATGTACCCCCCCCCCCAGGTGAAAAATATATGGCTAAAAAGCTCTTTTTTAGCTGTATCCAAATCTGTCCTCCGTTTATTTGTTAACCCAATAGGTTTTGTCTACATACGAAGAAATGGCCAAGGGTTAGCAGATTTTGGAAATCTGCTTTTTTGACACTTGATTTCAACCCCCTTCTGTAAGTTTGAATTTCGAAAATGCTGCATAAGGATATTACGCTTCTCTTCCTCTTTCGAAAGAGACCTTACTTTGAATATTAAGCAAATACAGCCGAAATGGCATCGAAAAACGTTTTAACTCTACCGGGTGAGTCAATAAAAACGCCCGGTGTTTCAAAAAATCCTGATCCCTGAATTTCAAAGCAATGATGTTGAAAACTTTCTTGTTTTATCCCCGATATGTCAAATTAGGTTCAGTAATTTACCCGGCTTTAATCGGTCATTCCTTCCCGTCCAGGGGCGGATCTAGCCCAAAATCTGACCGTGGCTGGGAGCGCGAAGCGCGACCAAAGAAGGGGAGGCGAGCGCGAAGCGCTAGCTACGCGGGGGTCCGGGGGCGGAGCCCCCGGAAAATTTTTTTGGTGCCACGCCCTTTACATCGTGGGAAACGCCCTATCTGGCGGTGGTTTATTAAAGAGGTAGAGGGTCACAATATTACGTGAGTGCTGCAAAGGGAAATGCTCAAGAAGGTAACAGAGAGGTGGATGAATCATCAAGAGCTTTAGAGAATCCCTATCGTTCTGGTATGAGTTGACAATTTCACCCCAGATGGCACTACGCGTATTTCATAAGAAATTTGAGTCAAGCCATAGTTTTTTTTTTTTTATCAAGATTAAAAACTACAATATATAGGGTTATATTACACTGTGCCATCCATAGTGAAAAAAGACATAAAGTCACCGGGTCTTCACTATGGATGGCACTTACAAATCCAATTAATTTAAATATACAAAAAACAAGGAACAAAACTACGAAACCAAGATACAATACGCACAAACGACAACAAAACAACTGAGCCAAGGCAGGTAACTGGTCAAAAAAGATTAAGGTTATTCAACTCTTAGCCGTAAAAAACGAGAGAAAAATATTGCAGTGCATGGTTTATCCCAGTAATCCACCTCAGCAATGCGGAACAAAAACAAGAAAAACAAAAAAGAGCACAAACATAAACACAGGGAACTAGGAATAGGGAACTGCTGCTGCTGGCTTGATATTGTTGTATCAATCAAATCGGCCAGAATTTTTTATGAAAGAGATCGTCGCTTCCAATATTACTCTGTTTTCAATAGTACCTAGAGATGGATCTCCAAACAAGAGTCGATGACAAAGAGTATCATCATCCATATTACTGATACTGGCGATATCTAGACCTGGAACATCAGAGAGCTGGTCAAAGAGATCTCCACGAAGTACATCGTATAGGGGGCAATGCAGGAGAAAATGCTTGTTATTTTCATTGTCTTTACCACAGAAACAAACTGGGCTGAGGCAGTCAAAAGCATGTTTGAAGCGATGTTCATTTAGGGCACTAAAATGCACGCGGAGTTTTGTCAACAGTTTGACACCAGAAATGTCACAGATTTTGTATGTTGAGTTTCCTAGTGGTCTTACAATTTCAAGTAATTTATGCTTAAACTGAAACAAAGATTTTGAATTTCTTGTCTCATCGTCGAGTAAATTCCATTCGAATAGCGCGTTATGGAAGTACGTGCTAGCGAAACGAACTGTTCTGCTGACTGGTTGCTCGAAGCTAGAGAGATTTCTCAGGCTATACTGCATTTGCCGCGCTTGGGGAAGCTCACTATACAGGTATTCAGGTGATTTGGAATTAATAAGGGAGAATAAATGACACAATCTACGATACCACCTTCTATCATACAATGTTTCCCAACCTAGCTCATTAAACAGTCTCCGCCTGTTTGTACCTCTCCATGTTCCAGTTACTGCTAGTGCAGCAAGATACTGCGTTTGTTCAAGCTTTTGTGTGAAGGTCAAGCGCATATCAGGGTCATACTTGTGGTAGATTATATCGCCGTAGTCGAGGTGTGGTCTTACGTGTAACTTAAATATCACATCGAGAACCTCTCTCGAAACATACCTAGAAAGATATCTTATCATGCCAATGCCTCTCCTTGCTTTAACAATAGCTTCTCTAACATGACTTTGGAAATCTAATTTAGAATCAAGTATCATACCAAGATGCTTATGCTCAATTTTTGCACTTATATCACTGCTACCAAGCTTAAGGGTTGGATGGACCGGCTTGTTCCGCTTGCAAGAAAACACGACTTCTTCTGTTTTATCTGCATTAAATTTCATTTTCCATTGCCATGCCCAGATACGAAGTTTTTCAAGATCACTGTTTAATGCCTGTGCAGTTTCATTCTCATTTCGAACAACCGAGAAGAGAGAGGTGTCATCGGCAAACAATTTAACTCCACAAGCTACATTTTCAGTTAGGTCATTAATATAGATGAGAAAGAATAAGGGACCAAGAACCGAGCCTTGCGGAACACCTGCGGATACTGTTGCCCATTCCGAGCTCCTCCCGTTTAATACCACGCGCTGCTTGCGATCTTTTAGATAGTTCCTCACAAGGGTTAGAAGATTTCCAGATATGCCTTTACACTCTAGTTTGTAAATCAAACCTTCGTGCCAAACCCTATCGAAAGCCTTTGACAAGTCGAGAAATACTGCCCTAGTTTCCTTGCTTGGATTTTCTTCAAAAGCACAGTAGATGTGATGGGTAATTGCCAATAATTGATTAATAGCAGAATCATTTGGCCGAAATCTTAGCCATAGTACTAAGTGTTTCTTAATTCAACATGAAATTTGGCCATTTTAGTACTTGAAGTTTCTTAATTGGTTTCTTATTCTTTGAATGCATGAATTATCAATGTGGTCTCTAACACTGCTACAGAAATGTTTCTTGACATTTGAAACATCACGTAGGAATTAATAGTGTTCTAATATGTTGAAAACACCAATGGTTAAAGGTTCGACAGCATAATTGCTGCGATAATTGCGACAATGTCCATGCTTTTAATTTTTGAAAGTTTCTTAATACTTCTCAGACATACTACTAGAATTTTCTAAAACTTTGGCCATCTTAGTACAAGTTTATTTTCTTAAAAACGAGTTTCTTGTAAAAAACGTGTACTGTTAATCATCTCAAACTTGCAATTTTTTACTGTTTTTGGCAAGCGGCATTTCACAATTTGGCAAGAGGCATTTACAGGTTTTGGTGGATTTTGGTTGAAAACAAAAAGGATTGTTGCAAAGGGGGTACGAGACTTCTAGGAGTTGGATGCCCCTCGGTTTTTAGCGGCTTCTTTTATAGCAATGTGTGCAGCTTCCTCAATATAATGAAGGTGATTTTCCTTTCGCGAGGGCATATTTGCTCTTGTTATCTCAAGATTCAAAACAGAATCTCGGGAGGTGATTTAATGATTCCTGTCTTTGAAAAATTTACTTGTTTTTCTAACAACACCTTTGGTTGATCCAACACTATGGATGTTTTGTTTTGGGCCCCTGCTGACTGCTTTTGATAAAATAGTTCCTGGACAACAGCTCCGAAATATTTCCTTCCAACTATTATTATTCAGTGAAATCATTGTTAAACTGTGTACCTTGTAACGTGATGATGTTGGTGTCAATATTCTAAAACCATAAAGCTTGCACAAAGTCTCAAGTTCTGATTAAAACCATGAACTAAAATGCAGTTCTCACCGCAATTCGCCCTTGATAATATGTGACAATACTAACCTGCTGAACTAGACCAAACTAGGCCTAGTTCCCGTTGCGTCAATACAAATACAACATCGTCCAACCAGGTATATTCCTGCAGCTCTTTGCATCATCCAAAGTCTGCAGGCATTGTCACTGTAGACATTACAGCTCTCCCTGTCCATTTCTTCTAAGATATTCAGCAACTTTACTTTATGACAAGACACCTTCACTGTGGGCCGCCATTATTGTTGTGCAGGACACAAGAGAGAGAGATCAAAATTCAATCACACTGTGCCGAGTAGCAGAAGAGTGGGACACAGTTTCACAGGATTGGTAGATAGTTGCCTCATCTTAATTTCTATTGGTCTGCTCTGTTTTTCAAAATGAAGAGTGGCTTTCTGTGGCTCCCGCCATTTTTCGTTTGATTTTGCCGCACGATGATTGGTTGAATCCAGGCGACCGTGGCTCAGATCTGCCAAGTGTGGCTCCCGCCAATTTTCAAATCTTTTAAAAGTAACTCAATGATTGGCTGAAAATATTTCGCAGCTGCCGTAGGATTGGTTACAAGTTTGGACTTCGTGAAGCTTGTTCATTGAGTTGAATGAGAGAAATGATCGCTTTTGAGGTTTGAGCCTACTGAGGACAATTGTGGTGGTGATTTGGATGATATCAGATATCTTTCTTTGATAGGTTGTCGGAAAAAGTACGTCTTGAAATTCTGACCGTGGCTTGAGCGACCTTCGCCACCCCCTAGATCCGCCCCTGACTTGCTTTGCGAAATATCAGGTGACGTTCTGGTTGGCATTGCCGTCATGGCTTCATAAACTCTCTAATAAAGTCGAATGAGGATGAACGCTTAGAAGCCAACGGTTCAGACGTACAAGAACCATTTGAATTTTTGATTCCTAGCACTGGTTAGGCTTAGGCCACAGGGAAACTAACGAAGATAACTATGGTAATATCGAGACAGCAACTTTAATTTCCAAGCTACAAACGCGTTGCATGAAAGCCTATTCTCAAAGACCAACTTGGTTGTGAAAATCTTATTCTGTAGAATCATTCATCTTTAAAACTAAAAATTAGAAAAATGTCTGCAAGGGGCTTTCACGGAAATGATAATTTCGCATTCCATTCTGGTCCATGATTTAGTTCCTGTTGAATTAAAATTAATGTCTTGAGGAAGCTTGCGACCAAATAATAGACGTTTTTTACACTGCCTTTAATGGTTCTAAACGTTCCCAATCTTCACTCGCAATTATTTGGTTGCAAGAATCCTTAACTTGTAGCTCTGTTTGTTTTTTTACTAATCTCTTTTTATGTTTATGACCCCAGGGTAGACAAAATGTTTTGCTCCTTGGGGTATCGTCTTCGTAGTAGGGTCGTGTTAGGTGTAGGTATAGTAAGTAATCATGTATTGTAAATTTTTAATGGAATATATATATATATAAAAAAAATTAAAATTCTATCTTTGAAACTGATATTTGTATTGCATTTATATTTCAATGCCAAGTAAATCATCAGTCAGAACAGAATAGGAATATGGAAGTCTCATTCCCATACAAATCCCCTCTAAAGATTAGTGATCGTATGGACTTGCTACAAGTCTCTCTCCATTCTCAACACACATTGTAAGATGCAGAATGTGAGGGCAAGCTTTCTGCTCTATGTCTTGTGATGACAAGAGAGAGACTTGTAGCAAGTCCAGTGATCGTACTACACAAAATTTTCACATCTTAGCATGAGCAACAGGACACGAACTGTGTCGATTGGGCCTAAGCTGGGGGTACTCTCATAGTGATCTGGCCAACGTAGTTAATTCAGTTTGCAATTAGAATGTCATGATGTAATGAATACTTACTTGTGTTCTTCTCTGTCGTATCCTAACCTTGCAATTCCTGCCAAATACAGCAAGGGCCGGAGCTCGATTCCCCTTCCACTGCGAAGCATGGCGACCATTTGCAAAATGTGTTTTCGCGCCTCCGCACTCACCTTTTCAAAACTTTGTTCAAATCTACGCTCCTCCGCATACACCTTTTCAAAAATACGCGCCAACCCAGAAATCGGATGGGTAACCAGTCAGAAGGCTGGTGACAATAAGTTTATTGTCTTTTTATCAGCACACTTTCGCGTGGGGCTCATGAAGCGCGTAGTTTTGAAAAGGTGAGTGCGGAGGCGCGAAAACACATTTTGCAAATCATCGCCATGTTTTGTAGTGGAAGGGGAATCGAGCTCCGGCATTTGCTGTATTTGGCAGGAATTGCAAGGTTAGGATACGATAGAGAAGAACACAAGTAAGTATTCATTACACCATTATATTTCAATTGCAAACTGAAGTAACTACGTCGGCCCAATCACCACGTGAGTACGCCAGCTTAGGCCCAATCGACTTAGTTCGTGTCCTGTAGCTCATGATCTATGTTGGTCTTTGGCTTATAGATTAAGATTTTAGTAATTAGTATTGAATATCTGCCGCACACTTTCTGTTCCACAGCCCTCCAAAAATGTGAACTTTAATTCACTCACTCAAGTTTTTATTGATTGAAAATCTTCTTCCTCCAGTGTATGCAAGTCAAACGAATTGCTGAGCTCGTCCACATTTACGTGAAAGCAGGGATCCCAAAACACCGCATTTGCCGATACAGAAAAATCTGTCCCTCAGCAAATAAATTCATCGGACCAAAGAAGTTCATTGGACCAAGGAAATTTACTGGACCAAGGAAATTAGTCGGCCCACAACAGAAACATGGAAAGAAGGACAATGGAGCAATTTGCACTGCCTGTAAAATCACGATGTATACTGTCAGAACAACGATCAAGTTTTTCAATTTTTCAGAGCAGAAAATCAAGAAATCTGTTGAATTCCTATGCAAAATGTTGTCACCTCTCAAGATTCAATCTAAAATCGTAAGTAGATCTCAAACCAATTTATCACAAGCAATGTATTTTTGAACTTAGTTTCTCCTTATTCCTGATCAACATATTTGAAATAGGATCTGCAGTTGCATACAGCCTCCATTTTCTGTGATTTGTGCTGGTTTATGTACCATTTAAACCTCTTTGGTGACAATATTTTCAAAATTTTCGTTCATAGTCGTAAATACTGCTATCATTTTGTTGTTCTGACACCACCCCCCCCTTCCCTGGCATGGGGAAGGCCGATGCGGAGCTGCCTGCTCACTGAAAATTTGGCTCTGTAGAGTGGGGAAATGCTGAGAAATTCGCTTCTCCCAAAAGCTTTACAGTTTTTAAACTGCCGTGTTTTAAGCGTGGGCAAACCTGAGCTATCGCCTCCCAATCGCAGAAGGATATTGCCCCGATAGGCGGGGACATTGTTCACTTTCACAAGAGAAAAAGGTAAATGACCCCACAGAGGCTCTGCCTCTCTCAGAATTGGGGGTGGAGCAATAAAATGATTGCTGCATAACCAACGCAATTGAAATAGTAGGTTTTGTGCCACTGTTGGAGCAATTGAGGAAATTTCAATCTTTGGCCAAATTTTCTGATGGAGCACGCAGCAGTAAAGGATTGAGCAATTGCATCCACGATTCTTTTTGTCTGAAAGTTATATGAGAGTTTTCAGCCCGTTTTTAAACTTTAAACGGCCTAAAATTTGCATCGATTATCTAGTGGCTTCAGCCAAGACTGAAATCTATATTTTGAGAGGTAGATTATTTCAAGATAGCATGCACGTGCTCTGGTAATTTCTACCCTATCAAAATTGTGATTTGTGATTCTATGGAAATTTCTGCCCGTTCGTTTTAGCTGAAAAGCCTGCCCCCTTTTTCAGCCCGCCTAAAGTTGAGAACGGGCTGCGAACTCTAGTAACTGTTCCCTTTAATTTCTTTTTTCATTTTTTTTCAGTGCAAAGATGTCCTTGATGAGATTGATTCTATCATCCAATGGGTCCTGAAAGGATTAACACCAGGCCAAATTTGTGTCAAGTTGAAGTTTTGCAACAGTTCACTTGCACATCAGATCCCAGCCATGTTGAAACTTGTGAATAGTTACCATCCAAATGAATTTCAGAAGATGCTGGCTCGATATGTCGACAAGGCAGTTGAAATCCAGAAGGGTCTTCCTGTTATTATTGAGAGGTACCAAAAATGGGTATGTAGTATGGCGAATTATTACCTGGCTGAAGTTTCAAAAAACGAGGCAATACAGAATCCCGCCACTTCTATTTGTTAATCGCACATTTCCCGCGGGTTGCCCGTAGCCTTGTATAATACGATACAAGGACGCATTTTTGTCACCACAGCAATTGCTTTAGGCCTGTGAGATTTGGAATAAACTCAAACGACATGACTGTAGCAAAATGTGTTTGATTAAATGATGCGAGTCAAGATTAGAAGCTGTAAGGTAATAAAACCCATACTAACTGGTTTTGTCGTTGTACAGGAAAATATAAAGCCCGAGGTCTTAACTTTGTACAACACAAAACCGTAAGTATGCGCACAATCTTGCATCAAGGAACTTAATGGACACATGTTTTCCCAGGAAGGGGTCACTTGACCAGATTTTGGTTTTGGGACTTAACTTCAAAAACATGCCCGTTCCTTGAAGCCATTTTTTCAAAACATTTTTGTCGGCCTTGGTACAATTTTCTAAAATGTAGACAAACGAACGTTGCTTTTCCATTGAGCCTTTATTCTCACCAGAACAAGGATTCGATGACATCTTTACTGAAAAAAGTTCAAACTGCTTTATCCAGACAAAGCAACATTATCAAGGTTTGTTGCAATCTCGTGAAAGAGTAACAAAAGTGTTCTCTCTCTTGATAGGTCTTGTAGTGTAAACGTATCATACATTTGAATTAGAATAATCATAGGATGCCGTAGGAACACGTGTTGATTAGTTATAGTTGAGCCCCGTTCACACTGCTCCGTTTCTGTTATGATCCGTTTTTGTTGCATAGACGCTACCCGTTCACATTACTCCGTTTTCGTACAAAAACGGAGTGAAAAACATCCGTTTTTGTCCGTTCACATTGATCCTTCTGATAACAAATACGGAGCCAAAGATATCCGTTTTTGTGCGTTCACATTGCTCCTATTTTGTGAACCTCATTGTTGGATATTGGAGCGTTTTCAACGACCTCCGTTTTTTGCGTTCACATTGATTCAGAGCGTTTTCAAAAACCTCCGTTTTTGTGGCGTTTTTGTGCAGATCAATGTGAACACTTTCACAAAAACGGAGATTTTTCTCTCCGTTCTTGTACAAAACCGTGCAGTGTGAACGGGGCCTGAGTTTGGAAGCACGTAGGCCGTCAACCAAGTAACATTCTAATAGAAGAACCCCAAACACAACAAGTCTATTGCAGGAACTTACGAATCCAAGCATGGCAAGGGAAAAATGTATATGTTTAATTCATTGTCATATTTCTTGCAGAGCAACAAGCAGGGGACAAAAGCACACAAGAATGTTCCGGCTGTTCGTAGTGGAGAGATGTGCAAGTTATGTATGACTGTAACCAACTTAATCATATACACAGTAAAATATGCAAATGCAACTATCGAAGCTGTGGAGGAGGCCGTTAAACTTATCTGTGATGCAGAACCTGGACCAATAAAGAAAGTGGTTAGTACAAGGAAGACAGATTTTGAACACAATAGCACTAGTTGCTTTTGACTGACACCTAAATTCAAAGCAATTAGCGATCAACGAAGAAGGACAGATTTTGTAATACAATAGCAGTAGCTGCTTTAATTGAAACCTCAATTCAAAGCTATTAGTGACTACAAACAAAGGAAATTCTCTCAACCGGTAAATAAAAACAAACACAGCCGCAATAGTTGCCCTGAAACCAGTAGGGCAAACTCTCTCCTTGTTCAAGCGAAAGGTGGTTTTAAGAGAAGTTACGTGCTCATAACAAAAGAAGAAGGGTAAATCTAAAGTTCTGTCTTGGCAGATTTTGTTTATCATTTATTGTTATATTGAAACCGAGCAGAAGGCATTATAATTCTCCTTCTTTAGGCTTAAATGAAACAATTACTACACAGCTGCTAAATCGAATAAAAAAATCTGCGGGACAGAAGTTTAGATTTATCCTTCTTCTTTGGTTATCAGCATATAACTTCTCTTAAAATCTTTCTTTCGCTTGCAAAAGGTGAGAGTTTGCCCTGCTGGTTTCAGGGTAACTTTTGCAGCCGTGTTTGTTTTGATTTACCGGTTGAGAGAATTTCCTTTGTCTGCAGTCACTAATCGCTTTGAATTGAATTGTCAGTTAAAACAACTGTTCCTATCATATTACAAAATCTGTCCTTGTACGACCAGAGACAAAGGAAATCCTTTCAATCAGTAATTCAGAATAAATAATGCCGCAAAAATTATTCTGAAGTCTCGGTCCCTAACTCGCTTATTGTGCAATCCAGAAATGGCTTTTAAGAGCAACCATGAGGAATTATCGAAAGCAGCAGGATATTTCTAACATCTTCTTCGAGTATTTTATTTGTTTGGGTCAGAAGCCGATTGGCAAGCTTTTCAGCATTCGTAGGTTTTCGTCTACAGGCCAATTTCCACTCAGTATAATTTTCCGAACAGCGCACGGAGATACACGATGATATGTTTATCATGCGTAAAATTCTATTCAAATTTAAAGCGACATGCTCTGTTGTGAACAAAAGATTTCCAATCAGCTCAGAAAATTCGACCGACTGGAAATCAGTCTTAAAGGGGCTGGACCACATAATGTAAACAAACTTCCATCGAAACGACAATTTTGAAGTATGTTTGATAGGCCATATCGCAGAGATTTCCACTACTTGTCGCAAGATGAAGGTGTTCATGTGAAGATGCACTTTTGAATTTCGTAGAGAAACAAACGAAACACTCGCATGTTGTACGATTGCAGAGATATTGGCGGATTTTTGGAAGTAACTTTATTGTGGATTCACCCCCATCCACCAAAATCTGCATAGAGCACGTTTAGGCAACAACAGGTTTGTTCACGGTTACGTGCCCCAGCCCCTTAAGGCACTCCCTGCTCAGCTAGGTGTTCCCTTGCCCCTTGTTTGATGGAACAATTACCCTATTCACACTGCAAGTCAAACCAGTTTAAATTAAACCAGGCAATCGAATAGAGCCTTCTTATTGGACAATCCAACTAATCCAATGCATTGATTGGTTGAAATATAACCTAGTTTAAGTAAAGCTGGTTTAACCACAGGAAGCCCAGGCAGTTAGTTAGCTGAACAATGATAAGTTTACAATCTTAAGATTGTTAATTGTATACTACCTCTGTGTGTTATTTGTTGCACTTCTCCACCGCTGTACTTCTGCACTGTACTGCATAATTGTTCGAATGCGAGAGTTCGACACAAAATTACTTGCTGGTATCCTTATAGGTAAACAAGGACTGACACTAATCTTCAAGCCAAATTCAATAAACTGTTTTGTCCTCGCTCGTAATCGTGGATCCATGCTCCAAATTCGCAACACAACATATCAAAATGTTTACCAATATAAGAATACCAGCAAGTAATTTTGTGTCGAACTCTCGCATTCGAACAATAGACCTTTTAGCTATTCTACAAAAAGTCTGAATCGAGCGATATTTTTATACATTTTTATGCAGTACAGTGCAGAAGTACAGCGGTGGAGAAGTGCAACAAATAACACACAAAGGTAACATAAATTCCAACAAAATTCTTCAGTAGACATTCAGACTCTTGCCCTAGACTTTCTTTCATTTCCTTTTGCCTTAAAATCTAAAATGTAATTCTCACTTTCAGTGCCTTGGTTTCCTGTCAAAAATTGACAAAATCATTCAATACATTGAGAATGGATTGACTCCTTCGGATATCTGCAAAACCCTTGGATTTTGCACAAAAAGTGACAACAAATGGACACAAATCACAGAATTGAATACTCATGAGACGCCTGGTGACAGCGGATCAAAAGCAATTTGTGGTGTTTGTGATTCACTTGGGAATTTAATCAAAGAAGAAACTGGACACTACCAACAGACGATGAGGAAAATTAGGAGTTACATGGCAGAAATGTGCAAACATACGAAGAATGAACAGCTTCAAGAAAGGGTAATTTAGAGATTTAAGTAAAAGACCAATTTCTATAAAGAGAATCGCAACGATTGTCAGTGATTGCGGCATTTTGAGCATAGACTTCTGACGATGAGTTTCTTGTTGAAGCCTGCGCTCCCTGCGCTCTTTGACTTGATGATGGCGCTTCAGTCAACAGAGTCTCATAATATTACTATGAAAACCTGGCCCTTTTTAGGCCCCGTTCACACGGGAACGCAATCGTTCCGTTCCATATCGTTCCGTTCCGAAAAGTGAAACCCTCAGGGGTTGCGTTCACACGGGAACGCTTGAAATAACATCGTTCCGTTCCAAAAAGTGGAACGATAAAATAGGTGATACGAAAAGTGGAACGATGCGCAATCGTTCCGTTCCGTTCCCGTGTGAACAGGCAATGACGTGCAAGACTGGTCCAAAAAACGGAACGATAAGATTTTTGCCCTAAGCGAATGCGTGGATATAGTTTTTTCTGGAAAAAATGGCAAGGACTAAAGAGAAGACTGTGGAACGGAACCATTGCGTTCCCGTGTGAACAGAAACAAAAACCGATACGCAATCGTTCCGTTCCCGTCTGAACAGTCTCTTTTTGCGTTCAAGAAACTGGAACGAAGATGGAACGGAACGATTGTGTTCCCGTGTGAACGGGGCCTTAGGCCCAAACTTCGCAGTTCCTAAAGTACCAATCAGATTGCGAGATTTGTGAATTACTATTGTTAAGGTGTAAGGGTGACAGAATTTTCAATTCGATTGAAAAAAAATTGAAAACGCTCCAACGGGATTGAGATTTTGAAGCCGTGATTCCATCATAATTCCACTGATGATTGAAGAAAATAGGGCCAAGTTTTCACTGTTTCATTATGAGTTCCTCTTGAGCAATATTTACCGCAGGGATATAAGGGACTCATTGTCATAAGTCTATTTTGAACATGCGTAGTTCACTTTTTCACACCTTCAGGTCGGTCGCTGCGGCTCGCCTTTTGGATTTCAAGCTGCTTGAACTTTTCGGCGATCCCAAACGAACGCTACAAGATTTGATTCAATTTCATAATTCCCATTTCAATTTCCATTGTCTCGCTGGCAACTGAGCGAACGAAAAGATAGGAATCAAATGTTTTAGCCGATTTTTGCTCGTGGCCCATGGCCGGAAACCATCAAAGCCTCATTTTCACGGACCAATCAGACGGCGAATAAGTGAAGAAGACAGAAGAAACGTGTGAAAATTTTTCTAAATTTTACCTACCTTCATAAAACGCAACCAGGACAAAAAGTAGTTGGAAATTTTCCGAATTTTTTTGAAGATATCTGCTCCCCAGATGTTTGGGTATCCAGGTTTGGATGACGGTTAAAATAACACATGGTTTCTAGGAGGTATGGTCTTGTTAAGACCGATGAGACAGTAAGACTTGAACAATAGAAATTCTGGGCGAGAGACAATGGCAGTAACAACAGGGATTGTTATAAGAGCGATCCCAGGACGCCAAATATCTATGTATCCAATTGTTCTTGCTATTGTCCTTCCACCACAGTTTCTTTGCTTCAAGATTCAATGCCTCTTCGAATTCTTTGTAAACTCATACGGTTAGTTCTCACATTTCAAGTCTTATGGCAATGCTCTTGGGAAATTTCTGTATTATGCTACTTTTTGCATTCATGGCACAAGTTTTCATAGTGTGAAATAAGTTATAAAATTGAAAGGAGGTTTTATCAAGAGGTTTAATCGCCTGATTTGAAGTGGCGTAAACAAGCCTCAAAAAGATTCTGCGGGTTTCGTCGATGGGAATCGCTATATCTCCACCAAACCGTGAGGTATTTAAACCGGCATCCAAACCTGGATACCCAAACATCTGGTGGGTAGATATCTTCAAAAAAATTCGGAAAATTTCCAGCAATTTTTTGTCCTGGTTGCGTTCTATGAAGGTAGGTAAAATTTAGAAAAATTTTCACACGTTTCTTCTGTCTTCTTCGCTTATTCGCCAGATGATTGGTCGGTGAAAATGAGGCTTTGAAGGTTTCCGGCCATAGGCCAAAAGCAAAAATCGGCCAAAACATTTGATTCCTATCTTGCGAACGAATGAAGATCGATTTCTTTCTGATTTGGATCAGGCTGCCAGTTAGACTTGCCCTAGACTAATGACGATGAGCCTCTTGTTGCCCTGTGCTCTTTGACTTAATGATGGCGTTTCGGGCAATAGAGACTCATAGTATTACTCTGAAAAACCTGGCCCTGTTCAGGCCCAAACTTCGCAATTCCTAAAGTACCAATCAGATTGCGAGATTTGGCCAAGAACAATGCTGTCAAAATAGATTTTGAACAAAGTTGCTACGGCAGGTGGCTGAAGATTTCTCTGGTTTTTTTGGTCTTAAAAACATGGAAAATGTAGCGTTGAAAGACTTATTTTGCACTCACCAGGTAAAGTGAACTTCCTTCTTCAGATTCATGCCAAGGTTTGTTGATTAAATGTCTGCTTAACGTGGTTTTCGTCGCATTTTCTTTCCGAGGAGTGATAGTTGAACAGAGCTACGGCAGTCGTTCGATCCTGATCGATCAGGGCCGGGTTTTTCACTGTTTCATTATGAGTCCCTCTTGAGCAAGGTTTACCGCAGGGATACAAGGGACTCATCGTCATAAGCCTAGATTTGCCTCAAGTCTCATTCGTTATCTGATACGGGCCTACTCGGTCGCGTGGAGCTAGAGAAGCAAACGGTCGCTTTGCTCGCTTCACATTGCAGCTCACTGCTGACCGAGAAGGCCCGAATAAGATAAGGAACGAGACTCGGGGCTAGTCTAGCTGCTAGTATAAAACGATAGTTGGGTGATAAATGAATGATGATAATTGCATGAGGGGAAAGGGGGCAACGTTATTAATTTCTACATTTCTGGCACTAAATTCCTCGTCAGAAAAGAAAGTCCTCTGTATTTGCTTAAACAATCAGGAAGCACAAATTTTGTTACTTCTTATTTCTGCCAAATTGATCTATCAGCCAGACGCTCTTTCATTTGAAACTGCAACTATCTTGAAAGACCGTAGATTGAAATGTAAAGTCCTCGTGTCTGCTCATATGCAAATAGAGGCAACGTCTATGAAATAGGTTGGTACTCTGACATCTCTTTGAGTTATGGTGTCAAAAGCAAGTGCCTGTGAGAGTGCAGCTTATGAGTAAGCCCTTAAAATCCATGCTTCTCTTGAAAAATTTCTTAAGGATGGAGGATGCCAAATGTTTAGGGGGTTTATCATTGATTTTAAGCTAATGTGATGGCTTCAGCGGGTTTAAGTTCAACGAATAGAGCCTGAAATGCAATATATAGACCTTTTCAAAGAGGTCTGGGACGGCGCGCTACTTTTCTGGAAGATGGCGGATACATGGGAATCTTCTCCGCGATGCTGAACTGGAGTTGCAGTGGGAAAAGTTGTGAACAAAATGTGGAATTTAACTCTAGTTATATGGTTCATGAAAGACCAGGGGGGCTTCAGCATGAAAACAAATACTAGCTTATCACATGAACGCAATGTTTAGCACATTTTACGAGGAGGAGACGTTTATACCTTCGAGTTGTTTCAGCGAATTTGGACCTCGTGATGACCTCAGACTCTGTCAGATAAATTTAGATGAATTTAGATTTCTGTTTGCGAGTTGGGCTTATCCCCCGATAACTGAAGGAATACGAGCAGTCGTATGTATCGAGAACTGTTAAGAAACAAACAATGATTCATGTTTCTTCTTTCCAATGCTAAAGTTACCGACCATGCCTTTCTAAATCAATTCTGCTACGCTAATGAAGAGTTTCTTCGATCTTTTATTTTGTTGACATACGCCTAATAGAGTTTGGAGTGTTTTGGAATAAAGGATTTCTGTATGCACTCGTAAAATAAGGCCACTTACCTGCTCCAGACAGCTTAACTTGCACAAGATTCCCATTTACTTATTATTTGTAAAAACTCTTGCTCCGATTGAAAAGTCAACACAACAAACTGCACAACTGCTCGCAACCAATATGTCACTAAGACTTTGCCTCCAAACAAAACAATGTACTTATTACTTTAGCAAATCTTTGACTTGGAATCTCTTCCACATTTTACAATCAAGAAACGACTACATTTTTTCTGTTTTCGCTCTGAAATCCACAAGTGTTTTGTCGCAAACCAGTTTCTTTTTGTTTCATCCAAGAAGCAGAGAACGAAATGACGAATACAAATTTGATGAGGAATGTTTTCCCGCCAAAGTCTCTCTTTTGCTACGAGGCTGAAAGTGTCTAGGAAAGGAAGGAGATGTTTGCACCTATACGTTTGTACCAAACGTGCCTTCGTATATCCTTAGTTATGGAAATAGATAAGCTCAGTTTATTCATAACTAAAAATCTAACATTGGAAACTAATTATCATACAATCCAAATTCATCGAACTCGAAGAAATAAACTTTTCCTTGTAAAATATCACTTTAATGTGATAACTAACTCTTTAGTTTGATGTTGTAAGATTTTGCTGGCATTTCTGGTCATTTGAGTGCACATTAGCTGGAGTTAATTTCGGTTTTTGTTGCATTACGTCGCCCACTGCAACTGCATTCTAACGTTTGCAATGCGAAGGGGATTCCCCTTCGCAGCTTATCCGCCATCTTCCAGAAAAGTAGCGCGCCGTCCCAGACCTCTTTGAAAAGGTCTATTGATTAGATTGGCTGCAGTACTCTAGCCCCTGTCTCCTGAATCTGACGAATCTTTAGTTCCTTGGCAATTTCGAACTTTTCTCTCCGTAAAGATATCATATATAAGAAGGGAGGGCATTGAGGATTAGTGAAATCAGATAGTACGACAGAACCCTTGACAGAATCCGAAATCTGTTCATATTCTTTCTCTTCTCTTCGAAGCTCTATCCAAAATCCAATGAGATGGCAAAGTCCGAATATCCGTAGCCTGTTAACCAGACCCAATTTCAAAGGAAATAGTGGTCTGTTCAATACCGCCATAAAGCTTGTTCAAGCCTCGTTTGAGAATTGCTCAGAATAATTTGCTGATATTTGTAAAGAAACCATTTATCTACGAAGCTCTTTGAAATTTTTCTGTAAGAGAATACTACAGTCTGAATACAATTTGATTACGCTTTGTTCTGCCTTGCAAAGAAAGTTAATCTTTGACCCGTGGCTCCAATTATGGAATTGATTACTCTGTCTCCCTTGCGGCTGTTTGTAAACCACGAAACCACGAAATCACGAAACGAAATAGCGAAATAGCGAAACGACATACATTTTTTTCGAAGCATGTATTTTTAAGTACGAAATAGTTGTTTATATGAATAAATCGAGGCCTAAGCAAGAAAGACCAACCCCTTGAAACTAACTGCTGTCCTTATTTTCCGTAAAAGTTTTAGAAACCTTTGGGGGCATTCCCCTTTCTGACCTGGACTTTCCACTTTGGCCTTTTGGGAAGAAGTTACATCATACTCCGAGAAATGCTGTTTTGTTATATGCTCTGGTTATTGCGATAATTTAGTTGTATTCAGCAATGCATTTGAGGGAACTCATACTCACATACTCAACAACCACACAACGAGGGTCATAATACAAGGGAATTTTTCATTGCACCATTCCTGTGCCTGTTGATCGGGGGCTTTATATGCAGATATTATTCAGCGCACCATCCGAGGGGCATTTCACCCTAAAATAGCCCTTTTGCTTTCAAATTCAAGAAAAATCTACCAGAAATCTGTAGAAATACTTTTGTTCTGAAAAATTCTCGAACAATTTTTCGAATGAGTGAAACCATGTTTATGTGAAACGCCCCTCTCGTTGCCATGCACCTGAGATTCACAAAATCCAACAAATATACCATCAACCATGATCATAAGCGAATCGAAATACCAAAGATTATTCATTCATCACAAAAGCTAGTGCATAAGGGACCTGTCATAAAGTATCTGCTGCAGGGGGGCGGAGGATATAGGCCGGGGCCACCAAAAATCTGACAAGCTTAATAATGGACCACAGAAACTATTTGCAGATCTTTAATGGGCCATAAAATGTTTTGGCGAGTAACCGTACAAAAGCGTTTTGAAATGTTTAAGATACTGTGAACTTAATGCGAGAGAAAATTCGTAAGTCTTCAAAAAAAAGTAAAATCAGATCAGTTATGCAGTCAGAATCCAATCCAGTCACTGGTTCAGCTTTCCAGTTTCATTCACTGTTTTCAAAGTATAAGCAGATTTTCCCTTTCTGAAGTCTGTTTTGCTGTCTGCCTCTTAATGTACACAACTGAACCATCCTTCTTCAAATCCTTGTATCAGCCCATCAACGCAAAATAGTTGCAAATTCTTCCTTTTTTTGCTGAATGCTGAAAGTGCATTGAGGTTGGTGAAAACAAACTCAAAGTTTGGAGGCTAATTCCTTGAAGGCTGTTCTTTTAAATTTAGCTATTCTTTGCTTCATCAACAAAGCTGAGCAACAATCATAAAGATGAAGAGTGGACATGTTGCCTTGCCACTGCCCAAACCACAATTAGCTTTAAGCCCCTTTAAGTTAGTAGGAACAGTTATGCTATGCACAGTAGGTCGGTATAAAATTGCGTTAGGTCTATGGTACGAGAACAATATTAATATCATAATCAAAGTCTGAAGATGGACTGGAGAGAGAAGATGCTCTTCTCTATCCAGATGCTCTTCTCTCTCCATTTCAAATTTCATCTTGTGGTGGTATGGGCAAATTTCAAAACTTCAAATTAAAATGGGCCACGAAAATTATTCTTCTCTTCTCAAGGGGCCACAGAATTTTTTACTCCTTTTCAAAAGGTGCTTTGACAAATGTTTTGGCCAAAGTGTAATATCCTCCGCCCCCCTGTAGTAGATACTTCATGACAGGTCCCTAAATAGATTGACCGATTTGATGACCTCAGATGACCTATGATAAAGAATTCTATCATGCCGAAATCAATCATTTCGCAATGGAGTTCTGCTCTATGAAACTGAAAGGCCAAATGGGGGAATGCCCATGCCCCCGAAGGTTTCTAAAGTTTCTACGGAAAATAAGGACAGCAGTTGCTTTCACCAGGTCAGTTTTCTTACATAGGCCTCGATTTATTCATGCAAACAAGTACTTTATATTTCAAATATGTATTTTGGTAAAAGTATGTCGTTTCGCTATTTCGCTATTTCGTTTCGTGATTTCGTGGTTTCGTGGTTTACAAACAGCCCTCCCTTGCTGCCTAAATCATTTGGCTGTTTGTTTTCAAGATAATATTTTGAAATGTGAGATAATTATGTGCATACATTTTCCGCAAAACTTGGAAAACAGCCCTGGTGAAAATGAGGCTCTGAACACGATTTGATTCAATATTTAACAGACCACTATTTCCTTTGAAATAGGGTCTGGTTAACAGGCTAGAATATCCGAGGAAAGACATCAAAAATTCTAGATCTGTTTGAAGTTATTGCGACGATCCTACGATACCTAAATATCAATGCCCCTTTCTGAAGCATAACTCGTAATCGATCCGTTTTCTTGCATTCACCTCCTTCATCATGAAGTCTTGTCACTATATTGGGCATTGAATACATGTTTTTTATAAGAAACTAGTACTAAGATGGCCAAAATTTCAAGAAACTCTAGTACTATGCCTGAGAAGTACTAAGAAACCTTAAAAGTAAAAAGCATGGATATTATAGCAAATATATCGTTGAACCTTTATTCTTGAGCAATATTAACTAACCATTATGTTTTCTGCATAACTGAACACTGTTTAGTCCTATATGATGTTTTAAATGTCAAGAAGCATATCTACAAATGTGTTAACGACCACATAGATAATTTATACATTCAAAAAATAAGAAACCAATTAAGAAGCTTTTGGTACTAAAATGGACCAATTTCATGTGAAATTAGAAGTTTTATAGAAGTAATCCATACATTCATTACACATTATTTGATTTCTCTAATTTTCAACTATAATTCTTATTTCACAGTGTGTTTCAGTTGCACCGATGTTCATAATGATCGACAACATCGCAAGCAGGGTATTTGATCCTAAGTTATGCAAGAAACTTATCTGCAACAAGCCCTTCTTAATGGCAGCCAGCCTTCTGCAACGTCAAAAATCAACACCGTGCGATATCTGTCACTATGCAGTAAAAATGCTCGAGATGAGATTCAAATATTTCAATGAACTTGTTCAAAGAACTTTGTCTGAATTGGACCAGATCTGTGGTTATATTGCATACAAAGAGCTGTCTTCTCAGGTGAGATGACTTTTTCAAGTTTCAATCTCAGCAGTGGGTAAGTGGCTTTTGGCCATGGCCTGTTCTCTTCGACAATAGACCTTTTAGCTGCCTTTTGCTATTTCACAGAAATATCTTTTACATTTTTATGTGAAAGGTTATTGAGTGGCGTTAGATCTTTGATAACATTTGTTCACAAAATACGTTCTTTTCAGTGAAATTCACTGACTTCTTGTTTCCCACTTTAGTGTCATAAATATGTCAACCGCACAGAGGCTCTGTTCAATGCCATCGTCAAAAAGCTGAACTCGACAAACATTTGTGCGATTTTGAGGCTTTGCCCAAAAGTTGAAACAAAACATGAAGGACCTTCCTTGTATGAAGAATTTATCAAGATTGCTGGATCAGGGAACTCGCCAACTTGTGGTATTTGCAAAGTTGCTGTAGAGGCAGCTCAAGGAGAAAAAAATGCAGCTATCGTGAGGAGCACATTGAAAAGTTCATGTAAAGGAATTGAAATGGTTGCTGGGAAGAAAGTGGTGAGTCTGTAACGAATTCTTTTGTAGCGGTCTTATAAAAAATGTGTTCTCCTCTGGAAATTCAGGAGAATATCAGAAGTGAGCGAACCGTATCGGGGGGGGGGGGGGGTCAGAAAAATTTAAACACTGTTTGAACAATTGTACAACAAAACCATAAGCTATTGACAAATCAGGATTGCGTTCACACGATATCAGCATATTTTAAAACCGTAAAAATGTGACCGATAAGCCTCCCGGTCACACGAAAACGGCACGTTTTTGCCGGCAGATTTTAAACCCGGTAAATTTTGAAAACGGAACTCTTTCGGGGGTTCATTTTGGGAGCAAAATTGTATGAAAATTTCAAAATGACGAAAACAGAACATTTGTCGACGACGCTTTTGGAACGAGACTGATCGATTCTTAGCGTGTAGTTACATTTCCTTGGCATCAAAGTCTTGCAACGAGTTTTTCACCGACAAATTTCCTACATTAAAATCGAAAACTTTCGGACGATCAAACTTTCGAACATAATTTTGCCCGAAAACTTAACTGTCCGAAATCTGGTAATATCCGAAAGTTTTTCGTCCGAAGATTTTTTGCCGAACTTTTCCACCCGAAAGTTTTCGATTTTAATGTTTCGTTTTCAAATTGTTCCGGCGTCGTGTGAACGTAGTCCAACATGCCTTTGTCTTCTGAACCCCACAGACGAGGTTCGATGGAGTGGCGATCGAGCTATCACCGTTGTTTGCATTCAAAAATTCTCCAAAATTTATCAAAAGATCTTCGATTCAGATTCTTTTCAGAATAGCTAAAAGGTCTATTCTAAGCAGAAATGCTTCTCCTGCTTAGCGTTATGCAGTTCAATTTTCTAAGCAGTTCTTCATCTTTCCTATTGCAAGTAGTTACACTCTTTATTTTATGAGAATACAACAGATTTTGTGCAGCCACAATAATCTCAACATTTTTTTGTTTTGAGCCTCACTAGATTCTTAAAGTATTCTTATTCTTTTAAAATCTGATTTCGTTTCAGGGGAACATAGTTAAAACCTGAAATGAAAACTACCCTTTTGACAAAACGAGATATGTCACTCATGTAAATCTCTTTATGAACATCGCAAAACAGGCAACTGCGAGCTGATGTTCTTTAAAACTGGATGATTCTGGGCCTGAATATTCTTATAAATTATATTATTTTGAGAAAAAGAATGCAACGAATTGGTTGTCCAGGTTTTTAATGTTGAAACGCTCTGGCAATAGGCAATCAAGTCGACAATCCAGTTCACAAAAATTTGTTGACGATTTTAGGATTTCGCTAACTAAAATTTCAGGAGAACCAGAAGGAAGATACGACAGAGGAAAATCGAAAATGACCTGATCAACCGTGACCCTTTCTCGCAAAATTTTCTGCGAAAATGTTCACTTTTAGTTCAGTGTCATTAAGCAACATAATTAATCTTATTTCAGTGCGAGAAACTCGTAAACCACGTTGATTTCATCATTGGAAAGAAGGGAGAAAAGAAATCACCTGAGATGGTTTGCAAGAAATTACTGCTGTGTGAGAAAGCGGTTCCCGTTATGGAGTTATTTGGTGGACTTGTGGATGGCCTAAAAGACATTTTTGGTTAACTTTTGGCTTTCAACTGCAGCATTTTTCTATGTTTGTGTTTATATTACCTTGATGTCTTGGTAGTTTCACGAAGAGCTTTGTTAATTGATTGTATTTGCATTAGTTTATGATGTAAAGATGTTGATAATTGTGCAACATTTGATTCTGGCTAGGCGACTCTGGCTGTTATCAAAGCTTGGAAAGGAGTAAGTGTCAATCAAGAATCTAAGATTTTGAATTCACTTTTCTGTTACTTGATTTTTTGTACTTTCTGCTGCAAGTGTTTCATGAAACCATTGCTCCATCATATTTCTTTTAGAGTGTTGTTACCACTGTTATGTATAGTAAAAGCATTTTCAGTTTCTGATAAATGCTGTCGTCATCCTTCCTGGCAAACACTGCCAAAAAAATATAAGACACTCCAAATATTTAAGGCCACCAAGACGAAAAGATAAATAAGAATTTTTACGTGCGCATAAAACCGTTCTTTCTTTCGATAGCTGAAAATCTGCTGCCCTTGCCGTTACGGGAACATGGAGGGGAACATCACGAGAGAAGCTGTACGCTGAGCTTGGTTGGGAGTTACTGAGCTCCCGAAGACGGAGTAGACGCCTTACGCTGTTTTACAAAATGATGAATAACCTGATGCCTAAATATACAATGGATCCGATCCCACAACTTCAGCAATCACAGTACTCACTTCGCAATCAGGATGTCATTGGGCGAATAAGGGCAAGGACAGAAAAATTCAAATCTAGCTTTTATCCAAATTGCCTGTCTAAATGGAATGAACTATGTCCGGAAATTAGAACTGCGCCATCAATTGCCATCTTCAAGAAAAAGTTGCTCTCGAAAACTCGCCACCCTGCTAAGTCTGTCTTTGGAATTCATGACCCAATAGGCTTATCCTATCTCATTCAACTTAGAGTGGGCCTTAGCAAATTAAACCTTCACAAATTTAAGCACAATGTTCGGGATACCATAAATCCAATGTGCCCTTCTAACGATGGTATTGAGAGTACGGAGCACTTTTTGTTCCTTTGCCCTTCGTTTGAGGTTCAACGTCGAAACCTTCTCGCTGGAGTTTTCGCATTACTACGACCATTTGGATATATTGATCTTTCAAATGAAGTTTTGACGCAACTTTTATTATTTGGTGATAAAGGCCTCCCAAACGACGTCAACAGAAATATACTCAAGTTGACTCTACTATACATTCACACAACCGGTCGACTAAATTAAGCCAAATGTAACTAAGCCACCACACCATGTTCATTTTTGTAACGTTCCCCTATCATAGAGTCTCGTTTCTCTGTTTCATTGTTCGTAATAGTTTCTCGTAATTGTATATTTAGTTGTAGTTTTAGATTAATATTCTTCATGTGAATGGCCCTGGGGTAGTCATGATCTTTTGCTCCCCATGGTATCGTTATGTAGTATTGCATAGTAGATCGTTCGTAGTCGTAGGTAAGTCGTAAATTGTAAATTTTTATATTGAATTTATATATAAAAAGAAAGAAAAAAAAATCTGCTGCGACCTTACGCTAGACCGAGACAGCGCACTAGGTAAGACAGCAACTATCCTTCCCGAACCTGAACTAATGTCCACACGATTCCGAGGTCAATACATCATGGTTTACCTAATACACTACAACATCCTTTCTCTAAATTTGCCGTAATGACTCTTTCTTTCACTCACATACTCTTTCACTTGCGTATGTAATGGCCTATGACTGGCGTGACTCACAATGTGAATTCGTCTCGTAGAGTGCTTCACGTTGTTTTTGTTTGAATTCTGTGTAAAGGGAATATTCATTGTGTGGTTAACGGCTGTCCATGAACTGCACTCAGTAGGGGTACCGATACTTAAAAGGAATCGACATATTTAAACGCTAGCCCTGGCCAAGTTAAAAAGATGGTCTATCGTATTCAACCCTCGAAGGAAAGTCACAGATTGAAGCGTGGGGTTGTCTAATCGCATTGTAAATTTAAATATTTTGCCAGTGCTCCATTGTGTAACTACTGCCTGGACGGTGAATGGCGTGACTACAAAGCGAATTCGTCTCCTCACCCACAGAGCTTCACGTTGCTTTGATCTGAATGGTTCCTAAATGGAATATTCACTTTGTGGTAACGCCAACCTGCGGACTCCATGGGTAGCAGTAACTCGACCATATTTCCTGACAATGCTTGGCCTAGAATACTTCCAACTAATGAAGGTGTTGTGACGCTGCGGTGCAATCCTTTCCTAATCCTTTGACATTGCAGCCAGAACAGTCAGGCGGAGTGGGTCCGACTTCCGGTACAGCCCTACCACTTGAGCGTTATGACACGAGGTCGTGGACTCGATCAGGTCTACTCTATTACCCTATTTTGCTTGGTGCTGAAAAACGCAACTTCACCTTCATTTCACCTCTCACCACACAACATGCAGATCATTCTTTTAGTCCAGCACTTATTTATAACGGAACTAACGGAGGCAGTTTAGCAGATCATGAGGGTGAAGGACAATATAGTAGAGTAAGCAAGTGGCGCAGTGGTGTAATCCTCTGACATTGCAGCCAGAATAGTCAGGCGGAGTGGGTTCGAGTCCCGGTAGGGCCCCACCACTTGAGCGTCATGACAAGGGGTCGCGGACTCGATTAGGTCTGCTCTATTTCTGCGATCCCAGCGCTTGGCGCTGAAAAACGCAACTTCACCTTCACCTTCACCAGTGGCAATAAAGGCTGAAAGACCACTAGCCATTGTGGAAAATTATTTTCAAATTTCATGCCTTTCAACTAAGCCACATAACAAATATCTTTATGGAGAGTTTGCAATGGTAAATTCGCTTCTCAAGGAAGAGAACAAAGGAAACACTCCAGGGGTAGCGCCACGGGGGTTAGGTGGCTATAGCTCCGTCGAATGAAGAAATCAGGGTTATTTTCACGTCTTTAACTATGGTTTTCTTGAAGATTGTGTCATCTTCCTCTATTGACTTAAGATTTGCGATGATTTACATCTTATCAAATCTTTCAAAAATAATTTAAATGCCAAAATTTTGAAAAAAATCAAGATATCAGAAATTTCTACGGCAGATGGTTTCAAGCCGTTTCATTCAACGGAAAGTGTAACAAAATTTCCTGTGCTATCCTGAACTCAACGAAAAGGGAACTAAGACTGCGTTCACACGATGCCGGCACAATTTGAGAACGGTGAAAAATGTGACGGCTGCAAAATTTGAGCCAGCGTTCACACGATGCCAGAACAATTTGAAAACGGCAGGAAATTAGATGGCAAAGACTCGTTGCAAGGCTTTGATGCCAAAGAAGTGTGCCTACATCCTAAGAATCTATCAGTATCGTTCCAAAAGCGGCTAAAAATGTTCTGTTTTCGTCATTTTCAAGTGTTTACACAATGCAGTTTCCCAAATGTGCCGATTAGAGTTCCGTTTTCAAAATGTGCCAGCAAAAAATGTGCCGTTTTCGTGTGAACAGGAGGCCTATCCGTCGAATTTTGCACCGTTTTCAAAATGTGCCGGCATCGTGCGAACGCAGTCTAAGATGTCTTTTTTCGTACGTCATTTTGCCAAATCTATTCTGAAAATCTACAATTTGATGGAAAGCAGAAATCTGCAGCCCTTCTGGTCTAGGATTTAGAAGTTTGATGACGTCACAGAGAGACCAGAGGATGGTTGTTTTTAGCGAATGCTTTGAGTCATCAAAAGCATCGTGTTATGTGATAATTTATTCATTTAAATTTGGTTGATTAAAATCAGCTCACCCTTTGAAAACCAACGTTGATTGAAGTCAAAGTTATAGAAACGCACAACTTTTGTTTTCAGTATTCACAGTAAGATCGTATTGCAGTTGAATTTAATTTCCTTTGCACGAAAAGTCCCGTGACAATTCGTTTTCAAAGGGAAGGAACTCCTGTGGCAAGCGATAATCACAATTTCCTGATAAACTAGGATTGCCACTGATAAACCTGGATTATCTGCTGATGAACTTGGTTTATCCAAATGAATTGCAATTATGATGCCATCATGATAAACTCAGTTTTTGTCGCGTAAACCAAGATGATGACTGCAGACTAACCTAGTTTATCAAGCTGCAATTCAAATTTCATGTGATGATCAGAGTGTGCCCAAGCTGACAGATAAACTCAGTTTATCTGATCATAAACTTAGAGTATCCAACTAACTCCATTGAAAGTGTTGTGGCGCAGTGGTGTAATCCGCTAACTTTGCAGCCAGAACAGTCAGGAGGAGTGGGTTCGAAACCCGGAAGGGCCTGACCACTTGAGCGTTATAACACGAGATCGCGGACTCGACTAGCGCTTGGCTACTTCTGCGATCCTAGCGCTTGGCGCTGAAAACCGTATCTTCACCTTCACCTTCACCGTTACTTTGAATTCCAATCTTTTCTCGTGTTTTTGTCGTGATAATGATGAAGGTTGCTTGGATAAACTGAGCATATCTTTTAGCTTGAGCATAACTCTGATTATCACGTGATAAAAGGAATTACAGTTTGATAATCTAAGTTTATCTGTGATCATCATGGTTTATGCGACATAAACTGAATTCATTGCCATTGAAAAGTGATAAACCAAGGCGATCAGCCAATGATCGCAATTCATCCAGATAAACCTTGTTCCTCAGTCGATAAACCAAGTTTATCAGTGATAATCCTTGTTGATCAATTGTGATTCTCGCGTGCCATAAAATTCAATTGCAAAGCATATATGTATGCTCCGCCCAACGGACAATCGAATGGAATGGTAGAAAATAGCAGAAGCATTATTCCAATAGTCATTTACATGTGAAACTCTCCCCGAGGGGTACTTGACCTAAATTTGTACGGGGACGTGCCCACGGAAAAAAATTTTTTCACCCTGCTGCAGAATTTTTGCCTTCAAATGATACCCTGTCCTAGAAAAAGTTGGTGAAAAGTATACTCAAAGACACAAAAACTTGACTAAATAATAACCCGTTGTAACAAAATTTCCTCCTTTGGCATGTTTTGACAACCTGCTCCAGAAATTTGCCTTCTTTTGATACCCTGTTCTAGAAAAAATAGGCGAAAACGATACCCTGAAAAACGGCACATCCCCGTCGGACAAATATACTAAGTACCCCCCCCCCTGGGGAAACTCTATTTCCAAAAACCTTCAAATCAAATCTACATGGCACGCTTCTTATGCTTTGACTGTAATAACCGTAAATCAATGATCAAGGGTGTGAAAACACTTAAAAAATAATCCAATAGGAAAGTCAAAGCACCCCGTGCAAGCAGATGTTCATTAGGCCAGTCGCATGTCACATGACCTATGAGTCAACCCTCAAGTTCCTAATTAGACATAAGATTATATTTACTTGAAGATGAATAAAGCAAATAACAAATAAACTTCAATTCGATGAATATTTATTACAAATTTCTATTTAAAGGATTCAGTTCTCTTACATTCTGTAGATAATAGTCAGTGCCAACACTTACATTTTGAAAATTTTTCTCAGAAATTTGTCATGTCATACATGGTGGTACAGAGGTCGGCGGTACAAAACAACTAAAGCCAGAATATTACAGTTGATGAGAATTTCGTTCATTAGAAGTTCTGGAAATGGGATCTAATTTTATTAAAACTTCTGACAATATTCAGTTTTGGAATAAACCATCACAGTTTACCGTAAAAGCTTTATTAAGCCCCCCTCTCTATTAAGCCCCCCCCCCACTCATGCAAAGTTCTAGGATTTACCAAATATTTCCATTTGCTTAGCGACACAACCTTGCATGTTATTTTTGATATGGTTTGGGACAAAAACTGTGTTGAATTTATGTATTTGAGTTGTAAAATTGTATGTTGATTGTGCAAAATATGGGACAAAAGAACTGAGAAGCTCCCAAATATATCCTTGTCACTTGATTTTGTTAATAATCTCCCCCTCTCTAATAAGCCTCCTCTGGAAGGTCTGAAATTAAATAAGCCCCTGGGGGCAGAGCTTTTACGGCAATTCATTTTTTTGCAGTCAAAATCTCTTCTTTTGGGATTGGATCTCCCTTAAATCTTGGGATTAAGTCACAACGGAAAATCTTTGTGGTGCACATCCCCTATGATCTGATAATGGAGTGTCCCCTTCTTCAGTTACTGTGCCAAGATTTAACTCAAGTAGAGCCCCTTCCAGGGCACCTTGTGCTAGGATCCAAATTAAGTAAAGCCACCTCCTAGTGGATCTTGCTAGGATTCTACTAAAGGAAAGATCCCTCCCAAGGCACCGTGCTAGGGTCCAACAACAAGAATCAGAAAGCAGGTGCTCGACAGGCCAATCGCATGTCATATGACCCATGCGCCAATCCTCAGATTCCTAATTAGACTTTAGAATTTATTTACATGAAGATCAAGAAACAAGCAACAAACAAACTTCAATCATCAATCATTTGAACATAATTACAAAATTCTTTCACCGAAGATTCAGCTATATCACACTCTATGCTCTATAGTCAGGGCCATCATTCTAATTTTGAAGATATTTCTCAAATGTTTGTCATGTCACATATAGCTAGTGGAACAGAGGCTGGCAGTACAAAACAACTCAGGCCAGAATATTACAGTTAATGGGATATTCTTTCATCAAATATCTTGGGAATGGGATATCTGTTCTTTAATAAACATATGACAATTATCAGGTTCTGAATGAACAACCGTGCACTCTTAGGCCACCGTGCTCAATGGTGGCACCATGGGGGACTGGGGAACATGTCCCTAGATTCCAAAAGTCGGCAAAAATTGTCATACACCCCTCAGTAACGACCCCGTCGGACCTTGTAAATACAGCGGGGAAATCATGAAAAGATACATTTTCAGCGGGGATTGGGAAATAATATTTTGAGCTATTATCTATGATGGAACTTGCATGATATTGACGGGGAAGCAAAAATTTCAGCTGGGAAACAACAAAAACAAGGCGGGGAAAGTCTTTAAACTCAAAACGTAGCGGGGAAACGAGTTTTCTTGGCGGGTCATTCTTCAACCTTGGCGGGGCAATGCTTCAGCGGAGTCGTTACTGGGGGGTGTTGTCAAAGAGATATTATAAAAAATTGGCTGGTTATTCCTTCAGGTTACATTACATTACATTACTTCAGAATCCCCCGTACGTTTTCGATTTATTTAGTGCTGGTGCCACCACTGAACATGCTAGCAACTAACAAACCAATTTAAAGTAGAGTCCCCCCAAGTCACCGTCCTAGGATCCAGTTTAAGTAGAAAAATTAGAAAGCAGATGCCCACAGGCCAATCGTATGTCACATGACCTATGAGCCAACTTTTAGGTTCCTAATCAGACTTCAGTTTTAGTTGCTTGAGGATCAAGGAGCAAACAACAGCCGAACTTCAATTAGATGAATGTGATTTCGATAATTTCCTTTCATCAAGGATTCAGCTATTCTACACTGTAAGAATAATTAGCCATTCGTTATTAATCACAATTTAGATCTTTTGTTGACTAATCAGGTGCTGCTTAAATAGACAATTTAAACACCAGTGTTCTATTCAAGAGTGAGCTCGATTTGAAGGAAGGACGGATCTGTCTTACATCTTTGATCGACCGTACGAATAGTCGGCTAAAAACACATCTTCAAACAAGACACAGCAAGCTATATTCTATTTCGTGCTCTGAACACTGTAAAGAGAGAACGTGGTACTGGAATATTGGTGTAGGTATGTCGATGACTCCATGGTGAATGGCAAAGACAAAAAGGTGAGTTGTTATCTTTCCTTTTCCTATTTCATCTTCATCAGGGAATTGCCGGCTAGATAGTAGTGGCACATAATTAGAAGAGATACAGTGAAGTAGATTTCATTTCTTGCCATAAACATTAGAGAGAGAGAAGATATTCTCCTGTATATTGCTGCTTGTATCTAGATGACTTCTTAGTGAATGGCAAAGGCAATAAGATGTGTGGTTATCTTTCTTTCTTTCCCTTCTCTGACAAGACAAAAACAGTTGAATGTACCAATATTTCCCTAAAGCTTCTTTATGGCAAATTAGGGGAGACAGGCAAGTTTTAAGCACAGCAAAATTTCATGATTTCTTGCAAGGTGACATCACTCTCATAAGACCAAAACATGAAGCTAAATTTTGTACCTTGCTGTGGATATTATGTAGCAGAGCATAGTTGTATGCATACATTTATTACAATTACTTTGTTGTGCAAAGTTCCTTTATTGGGAATGGCAGGAAATTTCTTCCTTTTCAAGTTTGAATTAAGACATCTGTCGAAACTGTTCTTGTCAGTTTCCTCTATGGCTTGCTTTGGCAATTAAAAGCGTATGTTTGTTGATGAAAGGTTGGGGTGAGTTATGACAAGGGGCCCCCATAGTACCCCTGGATAACGGATTCACGAGTTGATTTTTCGTTTTTTGCGCCATCACGGACTATAAAACAGCATTTTCACGATCACGTTGCAGAAATTTTAAGAATGCTCCAGAAATACATTTCTATGTAAATACATAGCTGGCAAAAACTCACCAGAGAGCGTAAGGTGGTTATATCATGGGTTTTAAAGTTTCGGTGGTGGGGCTGCGAGTGAAATGAGAAAAATAGGAGTCCGGGGGCCTGCCCCGGGAAAATTTTTGAGGTGAAATGTCAAGGCACAATCACTTGCGTCCACAGCCTATTTCATGAAAAAACGAGCAAATTTTGGCAAATCACGCTGCACGGCGGAGTCTTCGATCACGAATTCACGTGTCGAAAAAATCAAAATCACGAAATCCCTACCCTTGCATATAGACGAAAGAGAGGAGACATGATAATGGTTTTTAAAATTATGAAAGGTATCGTCGACTTGAACTATAGAACTTTCTTCAAGTTAAGTACAAACAATACAAGAGGACATGAGCTCAAGCTGTTTAAGCAAAGAAGTCGCCTGAACGTAAGACGAAACTTCTTTTCACAAAGAATCGTAAAATCGTGGAATGAGTTACCCGAAGAGATTGTCAACTGTACTACAGTTTTGCATTTTTAAAAAGTTTATGATAGTTTCCACTTTGAATGCAAATACAACCTTTAGGGTTTTATAGGCTGCAAGCCTTGTATTGCCTTATTCAATATATTATTATTATTATTATTATTACTATTATTATTATTATTATTATTATTATTATTATTATTATTATAAATCACGCGCTTAAGTTATCCAAATGATGCTTCACGTGCAAATATGGGGGGGGGGGGGCTCTGACAAGTGGAAGCAAAGCCAGATTCCTCAAAATAAAAAGTACTAGGCGAACGAAGAACAAGGGTTCACAAATTTAAAGACCATATAACCAACCCGGAAGTTTTATGTAAAACGGAAAGAGAAATTATAATGCTTGGCTATTACTAGCCAGATAGAAGGGAAAAAAGTGAAAGGCAGACGAAGATGTAATAAGTGGCTTTGATGTGGTTAAGAGCAAACCAAGATGGCTGGAAAATTTGACAGGTAGGACAAATAAAGAAGAACAAGACATTTTACATAATAAAAGTTTATTACTGTTAATGAACCAAAAAATCATTTGATATCAAAAGAATAATTTGATGGAATGTTTTAGTCATTGTCAGCAGTCATACGGAATGTAGTATTATTGCCACGGTACCATTCTCCCATTTTGGGCCACTTTTTTGCCAATTTTCAGATTTAAAACGGTTAATACAATACATGTGTTCAGTCAGGGCTCTCTTTGCTACTGTATGCTCACCAAGCACATCTAATAAAAATTAATTTGAGGTCCTTTGATCGGGGGTACGTCCTCCATAACAGTATCTCTTGGCAAAAATTAGTTTGTACATAATCATTTATGTATATTAACTATCTCCCTACCAACTGTAAATAAAGAGATTACTATTATCATTATTATATTGTTATTATCATTATTATTATCATTTAAATCAAAATGTCTTAGACTGTGCGATGTATGCCATGGATAGTGAGGGCGATGGTTCTTATGGGCATCTTGATTGGAATTGGTTCCTACAGATAACAGTTCGTAGCTTTGTTACATCGATTTTACGGTTTTCCGCCACGGTGTCGCTTTTCACGTGCAAACCGCCAAGGGATATATTGACAGTTATAGGTGAATTTACAGGTTGCACAATAGGGTACTTTCATCCTGCCATCACGGACCTGTTTCTAGCATATCCCGTACCCCGCCGCTGTATTATTTCAAATCCCGATCCCGCTCCCCTTGCTTTCTGTATCCCGCTAACCAGGAATCGTATATCTCACATCCCGCACGTCCAAAAAGGCCGATCCTGCCATCCCGCTCAGCCTATTGTGCACTCTCAATTTAGAATGCGTTCACACGATGATGGTACAGTTTAAAAACGGTAAAAATATGACGGATAGGCCTCCCATTCACACAGAAACGGCACTTTTTCTGCCGGCAGATTTTGAAAATGATTGATTTTGAAAATGGAACTCTAACCGGCACATTTTGAGAACGGCATCGTGTGAACACTCAAAAATGATGATTTTGCATCATGATGGAATATTTTGCAGCGCTTTCAAAATGAGGCTGAACGGTTCTTAAGGTGTAGGTACATTTCTTTGGCATCAAATTCTGGAAGAGATTGCACCGATTTAGTTACCGTTGAATTTTCTATCGTTTTCAAAATGTGCCGGCATCGCGGCATCGTGTGCAAGCAGTCTTAGGGGCCGTTTTCCGGTTCTTCTGAAATATTTTGACAGTTTTACGTTTTGTTTGACTTGCTACAAGTCTCTCTCGCGCCAAAAAGGGAGAAGGAATAAAAGCGATTTTCCGCGAGAGAGACTTGTAGCAAGTCCACGTTTTGTTGCTACCCTCCTTCGACCCCGACCATCTGATAGATCCTATGACTAGCAATAACATTAGCTAGTGAATGCAGTGTTTTTGGAAATAGAAACAAACTGAACCAACAGATGAAGTAGGACCAGAAATAACAATACTGTTCTGGTCTTACTCAGAAAATTCGTTATCAAATGCTTATATTTGTGGTCAACAGCAAAGTTGGGAGCCAAATCCTTCATGTACGTATCCTCTGAAGTCCCGCATTCATTACCCTGGGTACCAGACTCTAGTCTCAGGGTACGCATTTATGAATTGAAAATACAGTGGAACCTCCATATAACGGACACCTATAGGACCAATTTTTTCGTCCGTTGTAGAGAGGCGTCCGCTGTATGGAGGTGTCACCTTTTGCCACGGTGTATTTTAGGACGAAAATATTTGTCCGTTGTTCGGAGGTGTCCGTTGTATAGAGGTGTCCGTTAATGGAGGTTACACTGTAGTAACAGTTGCGTGGCAAATTGACTGTTATACTGCCATTGTACTAAGTCAATTGACCTTTCAAATAATGAAGTTTTTCTAAGATGTTATATCATACTTTCGATACTGCGCATGCGCAGCTATCTATGGTCATCGCTAGACTTATGGCAATGAGTCTCTTGTTTCCCTGTGCTCTTTGACTTGATGATGGGTGTATGGGTGTGCGCGAAATCCCACCGGTCAGGATCAGGGAGCGCCGGTCAGGATCATGTAGCTGCGAGGCTCCTTCGCATGACACATATCCTTGCGGTCAAACCAATACGTTGCAATCGCAGATGACCAAGGCTGAAGCTGCGACGGTTGTGGTTCTTTTTGAAATATAGCTGAATTCGCCCCTGCAAACATCATAGCAAGGCAACTGCTTGGGAGTTTGCATGTTCTATCATTTTTGCAGAGCGGAAGTGATTTGGTTCCTCATTCTCCTCGAGAAAGGTTGACAAACTTCAGAATATTTGTAATTGGCGACCTGATTATTTATGTACACACAGATATGACTTTAAATTGGACGTGTAATTGACACACGATTTGGAGAAATAAAGAATTCATTTTGAAGACGTTGTGTTTGTTTATATTCATTGATGATGGCGCTTCAGTCAACAGAGACTCATGATATTACCCTGAAAAACCTGGCCCTATTTAGACCCAAACTTCCCGATTCCTACAGTACCAATCAGATTGTGAGATTTGTGAATTACTATTGTTAAGGTGTAAATGTAATAGAATTTTTGGAGTCTGCGCGCAGGCTACCACGGGATTGAGATCCGACGCCGTGATTCCATTATAATTCCCCCGGGGGGGTACATGATTTGTGGATGGACGGGGGTCTGCCGCCCAGTTTTCAGAAAGGTACCCTCTTCTAATTACCGAAACTTGCGGTCATACCCACTTTTATGATGAATTTTGGCGGAAAACCACCCAATTTTTGCTATTTTTCGCCAATTTCTGGATGACCTACCCTTGTTTATGGAAAATCTGCCGAAAAAGGGACCCTTGTTTAGAGAATTTGGGGCCCAAAAACCCACCTATATGGGCGGCACATACCCGTACCCTTAACATGTTATGTACCCCCCCCCGGGATAATTCCATTGATGATTGAAGAAAATAGGGCCAGATTTTTCAATGTTTCATTATGAGTCCCTCTTGAGCAAGATTTACCCAGAGTAAACTTTGGTTTACCGCAGGGATACAAGGGAAGGGACTCATAGTCATCAGTCTAGGTAATGGCATACCCCAATACGGCACTATCATGATAGCAGTTCCCTGACTTTGAGCATGTCCTTGAATCAAAACTTCGCACTAAAATATTTCAAAGAGAATATCTATGCGGCTTCGCCGCAACAATATAGTTTCTATGCCAACGAGTTACGGAATCAATATCACAATAAACACACCAAACGATATCGGCAAATATCTCAAAATATCCGAATAGATCATTACATATGAAGATACCGATAAGATTGTTGTCAGCTACTATCGTATCTTACCCATCAGGCACAGGCTATGTGCCTAGGATAACAGTAACGTGATCTGTTGCCTAAATTATCAAAAGATGAATGGAACCTCTGCCAAAATATTTGGAATGGGGACGTATCTTGATCAAGACTTATCAAATTCACTTGAATCACTTATCAAAATGACTTTATAACATATCGTCATCGGCATGGTCTATTAACCAGACCGTGGTCTGCTAGGACCTAGGACCCTTGGACCATAGGACCAGGACCCATATTAACCAGACCATTAACGAATCCCAGCTCAATATAATATTTTCAGTTCTGAAATTCAGCTGAATCATAGAACCGCAACAAGCAAAACGATATACAATAGAAAAACTTGGCAAGGTCACAAAGGCCAGAACAGGGCAGATGATTTTGTTGGAATACACCATGAATACACGACAAGAAATTTCTTCACGCTATAAGTGCGCTTTGCAAAATGAACAAAGTGGTCAAGATTTTTGCTAATGCATTTCATTTCAAAAGTACCAAGAGCAAGCTCAATTGTAATACTTTCCACTGACTGCTGGAATTCTGTGTTGCGAATAGAGAAAGCTTAATTGAAGTCCCCAATATTGAAAACCTCAGGGGTGGTGCCGGGGATCTTTTGGAGCTTGGGCTAGATGCTTCCAAGGGAGGGCGCTATAGCCCCATTGGCCCTTCCCTGCCGACATCAATGGATTAACTTCGTGATCTCATCGGAAAGGAACAGACATGGATAAATAGGAGGGGTGAAAAATGCCAAAATACCAAATATTTTCTACTCAATGCCAGCACATGTGGCAAGCTAACCAAATATTACGTTGGGAACCAGAGCTTCGAAAATGTGCGAGACAAATAGTAGGGAAAAAATTGGAAGAAATCAAAATGTCAGATAATCAACAAATACAAGGAATCACATCGTAAGTCTACCAAATACATTACGTCATGCTATTTTCAACGAGCCAAAGAAATAGAAAATTGCAATTCCTTTTTTCACTTCATTCATTGGTACCAAGAGTATGACATCCCATGTCATGTGCTTTCCGTGACCATTCCCATATACCCCTGAAGCACTATGGAGCCCCCTCTCTATTAAGCCCCCTTTCTAATAAGCCCCTCCCCTCTGAGCCGAGATTTTATATAAGCCCTCCTCCCTATTAATCTATTAAGCCCCCTTCATATAACAAATTCCAGAAACTACCAACGACTTCCACATATTTTGCTAGACAAGCTTGCATGCTAGTTTTGATAGTGTTTGAGATGGAGAATGTGTCAAATTTATGTGTTTGACTCGTAAAATTGTGTGTTGAATCCGCAAAGTAAGGGGTAAAAGGACTGAAAAGCTATCATATCCTAATCCTTGTCATTTGATTTTGTGAATAAGTCCCCTCTCTAATAACCCCCCCCCCGCCCACCTCTGAAGTTTCTGAAATCAAAGAAGCCTCCCAGGGGCTTAATAGAGCTTTTACGGTAGCGATAAATAGGAATTCCTACAAGGTCTGGTCAGTATGAGTCTTGGTCCTATGGTCCCAGGGTCCAAGGTCCTAGCAGACCAGGGTCTGGTT
The DNA here is from genome assembly GCA_964020215.1 of Aurelia sp. 3 sensu Dawson et al. (2005). Taxonomy (NCBI): domain Eukaryota; kingdom Metazoa; phylum Cnidaria; class Scyphozoa; order Semaeostomeae; family Ulmaridae; genus Aurelia; species Aurelia sp. 3 sensu Dawson et al. (2005). The sequence continues at coordinate 15,142,510 of OZ026586.1, forward strand.
AATAGACCATGCCATCGTCATCTGCAGGTGAAGGTAATCATTTCGCTCCAAGTTCTGGGATAACAAAAGAATCAAGGTCGCTAATCGACAGGCTGCTTTATTATCATTATCATTATCCATAAAAAAGTTACTTGAAGCCACAAAGATGGCCATGATGAGGAAGTTTTTACCAAGATGCATTGTATTCTTCATTGAATTCCTACAGCATTGTCAACGATTGGTAATTGGAGCCAAATGCATCTTTGTAAAATGTTCCCCACCACCATCTTTAACTCAATCATCCATTCCAAATCACGCCCATCAATATAATTCACCTTCTGCAGGTTGTTCCCTGTAGGACACAGCCAATAAGAGCCAATCAACAACACTTTCTTTCAAAATTGTTCACATAAAATTTGATAGGTCGTTTTAGCTGAAGCCTCACAACACTACCATAATGTGCAATAATCAACCAAGCTGACAAAACAAATTGCCTAAATTTGAAAAATCATTTTTAGTATTTGCAAAGTAATGTGGGGCACTTGGTTGTTACTATTACTAGTTTTACAGTGCACACGATCTACCGGGTGAGTCGAAGAAAAAAACGCCCGGCGTTTGAAAGGCTACTGCTCCCTGAATATATTTAAGCAATAATATTTTGCAATATTTTGATTAAATAGCTAGTATGTTCAATTATTTTTAGAAATTTTCCTGGCGGAAATCTGTCACTTCGTTCTGATTCTGTAGGCAATTTTCTAAACTGAATCCCTCTGAGAAACCATAAAAAACGTACTAAAATTACAAACAAAAGTCCCTAATAAGTTTACTTCACAGCGATGACTTTTAGCACGCTTTAGCTCGTGCTTTCGTTTTGGCGGGTTGAAAAATCTTCCCCTAGTGTGAATAACGTATCCAGGGGGATTCCATTCTCCCATGAGGACAAAATACATGAGCACATCCAAGAGTAATAAATGCTAGGGAGGAGAACAAAGAGAATATTGCTTGCTGTTTTCGCTCGTTTTTGCAGGTTTTCGAAAGGGGCTTTTTGCAGAAAATCTCCTGTTTCGACGGGAAGGAATGACCGACTAAAGCCGGAAAAATTACTGAACCTAAACATGACACATTGGGGATAAAACAAGACAGTTTTCAATATCATTAGTTTGATATTGAGGGATCAGGATTTTTTCAAACGCCGGGCGTTTTCATTGACTCAACCGGTATACAGTCTGAGTTCCAAATGCTCATTTCGGTTGCACCATTCCCGACAGTACCTTCCTCATAATTGATTCACTACTGTCCATTAGCACTATCTTCTGTATCTCTTTCTTTCTCTCTCTTTCTGATTTTTTCTGTCTCGGTTTCTATTTCTATCACTCTTTGAACATTCTTCCACAGCTTTTCAACTCCATTTCAACTAATGGAATAACTTCAACTTTGTACCCAACCCGATTTTCCCTTGTTTCAAAGGCTAGCTGCGGATATTTATCCAATGTCTCCTTTACTTTTGCTTCAATGTTATTCTCCTAATACACATATCATCAAAATACATATATTACATATATATTACATTACATAGAACGGCGAATAAAATATTTACAATCATCAAAAGTATAAAAGAAGATTTCTAAAGATATTTGTTATGAAAAGCCCAAAGTCGGAATAAAAATGCGGCATACCAACAGCCCGCTATAAAGGTGCTCTGGTACCGGTGACTGCAGAGCCAGAGTTAGGACTGTACCACTCTATACCATAAACTCTCTATGCAGCCACCTTTTTATCAAGCCTCCTCTCTAATAAGTCCTTCCCTTTTAAGCCAAATTTTGAATAGGCCCTCTCTCTTTTAATTCCTCTCCGACGAAGTATGGAAAGTTAAATAGAGCTTTCACAGGAAGTCTCGTATCGCTGTGAAAGCTCTGTTAAATTTAGACTACGCTCACACGATGCTTACATTTTGAAAACGATAGGAATTTTGACATTGACAGACTCAGTGCAGTCTCCCCAAAAATTTGATACCAAAAGAAAGGTACCTGCACCTTAAGAATCGATCAGCTTTGTTTTGAAAATGTAAAGAAATGGTCCTTCATCGATTTTGAGTGTTCACACGATGCCGTTTTCAGAATATACCGGTTAGAGTTCCGTTCTCAAAATGTACTGTTTTCAAAAAAAATTTGCCGGCAAAAATGTACCGTTTTCGTGTGAACGGGAGGCCTATCCGTCACATTTTTCACCGTTTTCAAAATGTGCCGGCATCGAGTGAACGAAGTCTTAGTGTTTCAACTGTACTTTCGAATATCTTCTTTGAGTTTTTAAATTTCCAGAGACACAAAAAGAAATCTACATCAATCGTTGAGCTTGAATCTTTTTGTGAAAGCGGCTAATTCCATTTACTCTAAATCCGGGGGGGGGGTACATATCATGTTGAGGGTACGGGTATGTGCCGCCCATATGGGTTGGTTTTTGGGCCAAAATTCTCTAAAAAAGGGTCCCTTTTCGGCAGATTTTTCATAGACATGGGTGGGTTATCCAGAATCGGCGAAAATAGCCAAAATTGGGTCGTTTTCCGCGAAAATTCATCATAAAAGTGGGTATGACAGCAAGTTTCAGTAATTAGAAGAGGGTACCTGTCTGAAAACCGGGCGACAGACCCCCGTCCATCCGCAAGTCATATCCCCCCGGGGGCTCTAAATAGAACCTTTTGCAAAAGTTTTGCCTTCCCGTTGCTTCAGTGTACGAAAGAAAGTAATTGCTCTAAGCATCAGTGGACCCAATGCTTTTGTCCATCATTTATCATTGTACAAAATAACTTGTTAATTCCAGATTCCACTCTTACGCTTTGCCGTTCCAGACTCTTCGGCTTCTCAGAGGTGGAGCATTTTGTTTGCTACGGAGTAGCGCAGCAGCGGAGTAGTTATATGTGCGGAGGAGCAATAAATTTGGCGCCAAAATCAGATAGTGGAATAAGATGGAACAAGAGCAGCAAAGGAGAGGAGTAGAGGCCTTCACAGTTGATCACGATAGCAGAGAAGTTTTTCTCTGATTTGCTGAAACTTGGGTCTCTGAAGTATCAGATCGTAAAGATGTATAGATGTAGCACTCGATGGATGATTCTGAAGCTGCCAAGTTGCCGTGTTTTCAGGCAGAGACCAATGTTTTGCAGTCAAAGAAACAGTAAATGCAGGCTACCACCAGGCTAGGCAGGCGATGGGCCTAAACCTTTTGGTCTTGGAGTGTGTTAGTAAGAATATCACTTGATGAAGCTGGCCAAAATCATTTGTACTTGTTTAGAGAATGAATGCTCAATAATTGAACAACATCAAAATGCAAAGCAAGCTCATGAAGATAATCGTGCAGACTGCTTGGATGAAGACAAAAATTTACCTGCCAGAAGAGGGCAGAGGCGGGAGATGGATGGATGGATATTGGATAACACGTGTAAGATAGAAGGCATGCAGTTTGTGTATAACTGAACTGGGTTTAGATCATTGATATAGTTTGGATATGGAAAATGATCTTGAAGTTATCTGAAGCCTGCAAGAAAATGTCACAAAGATCGTTGTGTTTCTTTTATTCCTGCATGATTCCAGACTGCAAAGTTTGCAGAATTCATGGAGGATCTCTATCTCCTAACTGGGTGCACCAAAATAAACTATTCACTTTTGACAGGCCACGATAAATTGTATACTAGGCCAATTTTAAAAGTTTATACTCAATTACCGGGTGTCCCAAAAAAAGGTAACAGATTTGATCAGGGCTAGCGCTAAGAATTTAACTCCAATCAATCGGAAATAACCTTTAAAGTAATCCTCGATAGTTTACTTGAAGATAGACACCTTGTTTGTTGATATTGGAGCATTGAGAGTAAACATTTTTATCATGAAAGTCCAGATTTGCCTTTACCTCCAAACCAGAGCTTTTAGGCTTTGGTCTAAACTACAAACGCGCTGTTGTGGGGAATCTTCTCAAGGATAGGCACAATGTAGAAAGTCCGAGGAAGGACCTTTGCTTTGTGCATGCACATTTGAGTACAAATGCAAAAACTGAAAAAGTCACTAAGGGATATCTTTTACTCAGCCAAAATGAAAATTATTTACAAAAAGAAAACTCAAGCATGAGGGAGCGCCTTCAAGGATCTTACCCTCGTGGGATATCCTTTGGGTATAAGCGACAAATTCTTGTTTCATAATAATTTCAATGATCAAAAAATGCATTTATTCGAACAAGGAAGATTTTTCCACACTCAAGGGAATCATTTCCCTGCAGGGTAACTTTTATTTGGCAGCGGTAATTCACAGCTCACATAGAATGAACAGAGATATCCCTTTGAGAAAAAATTCTTGAGTTTGATTGTCAAGTTCGATTTGGATTTCTATCAAGAACTTTTCCGAAGCACGAGGCTTCTTGTGTGTACCTGGCTAGTCCTATCCTGGCTATGATTCAGGAGATTCCACAACAAGCACGTTGACAGCTTAGGCCAAAACCCAACAGCTCTGGTTTGGAGATAGAGGCAAATCTAGACTTTCAAGACTAAAATTTCTACTCTCAATGCTCCAAGATCAACAAACAAGGTATCTATCATAGAAATAAAAGGACTATGGTATCTATCTTCAATTTAACTATCGAGGATTAGTTTAAACGTTATTTCCAACTGATTCGAGCCAAATTCTTAGCGCTAGTCCTGATCAAATCCGTTACCTTTTTTCTGGGACACCCGGTAGATACTAGTATTCTTTGTATATTTTTAGCCTTCTGGTTATGGAGCTGCAAGCCAGTTTCTTAAAATTTTCAATTACAAAAACACTGAAAATGACCCAAAAAACATTGATCAAATTTTCTAAAGATTCAATATGAATGGACAAAGAAAACATGTTTTCTGTGTGATTTGGGGATTTAGAAAATGAGTTTCCAGTAGGGTTGGTTTGCTGACCCTTGGTAATGTACCCTTTGAGGGCCCTTCAAACAACTGATTCACTGAAAAATTGTCTTGCTTCTGGTGGAGCAAGCCCATCCTAAATTCCTTAAGTCTGACCCTACTTTTGATCGATGTTTTCTGTTGTAGATCAATCATGATGTTGGAAGCAAAGAACAGTAGACTCTGAAGCAACCAAGTGTAATTTCAAAGACAAACTGAAGACAAGGCAAAATGTCAGTGAAATCACTTGACCTTTTGTTGATGATAAATTTAATCAACTTCCTTCCAATTCAGGTAAGCATACAAGATTAGAATGCTATTGTGTGTTCCAAAACAAGTAAATCTACAATGAAATACAAATTTCTTTAAAAATATTAATAATGATAATTATAGTCTTTATTTTGCAGGAGATGACTTGGTCGGCTTGCCAGAAGCTGCCATCAGTACAGCTTCCCATTAAGATTAAAAGTTAAGAAAAACTAAAAGATATCAAATTACAAGATAAGTTTTAAAACATCCATATGATACATATTTCAAAGTTAAAATTCACTGTCAAGTTGATTGCATTGTCCCTTGAAATTCATTATAGACTGTTCTTGTTTCAACGTGTCAGATAGTTTCTTATACAATTTTGATCCCTGAAACAGGAATGACTTTTGATCAGCTTCTGTGCAAACTTTTAGAATTAGCAGATTGCTGTTTTCCCACAGGTTTCCTTATAATGCAGAATTTTTTGAAATAATCTTTGTACAGTCAAGGTGCCAGTCCATTTTGGCATTTAAACACCTCAACTAGGCATCTCTTATCACTGGTGGATTTAGGGGGCAGATGGGGGCAACTGCCCCCTCTTCACGATGAAAATTCAGCTCTGGCGCCCCCTTTTTGGCATGAAAAGCGCCCCTTATCTTGACCCAAATGCACTTCTTTTTCAGTGATTCGTTCTGAATGCATGGAAACTAAGGCGTTATTCAGTAGAAAAACCCAATAATTTTCTCGAATAACGTCCCAAAAATTTTTGGGTGCCTTCAGCGCGCTCGCTTTCTGTTGTGTTTTTGGCAGCCCCTCTCCAAGTTGGCCCCCCCTTCAATTTTGGTCTGGATCCGCACCTGTCTCTTATTTCTCCCATGATTCTCAGTTGGTTGTTTCACTCTTTGGCTCTTCTTAAAGGGACTTTCTAAGGAATGTCCCTTCGAAAAATTGTTTGAAACAGCCCAAACTCACTATCAAAGTTTCTAATATTTCTACCTTCCAGCAATGACTTGAACACGTTTTAGCCTGTGTTGTCCCATTAGGAGAATGAAGATGCCATTCCCACTAATGTGAAAAATTTTGTCAAGAGGATTGCATCCTTGCAAGAGGATAATATATGTTCAAGTCATTGTTATGAGGCAGCAAAATTTGATTAATTTACATTAGGCAGATTTTGATATCTTGTTAAAATATAGGTATGATGAAGGAAGAGGTCCATCAACATAAGAAAGCAGGCATGAGCTTGATCTTTTATACATTTTTTATTTCTATGTTCTGTTGACTAATTTCCCCTACTAGGGCATCTTCAGGGCAACTCGAGAGTAACTTCAGCAGAGCAACATAGTTATATAAATATATCTGCTTTCAAAAGAGATATCTTCAAATATTATGATGTTGATACTTAGGTAGCAGTATTTTGTCAAACGTCGTGCGTTTGTTTGCTGATCCGGTAGTGTAAAAAGAGCTATGGCTTCAGCTTTCCGGATTTTGTCTGTTGAAGAAGTCGTTTCTTATAATCATGAGCCTATGGTTCATGGGAGAGAGGGTGGCAGCCTCCCTAACCTTGGAAAAATACACAAAAATTGCCCTTTTCGGGCAAGAATCTTCTGTCAGTCGGGCCACTTTTTGTCTCCTTATTTTGTTTTTAATGTAAATTCAAGGAAAAATTTACAATTACGAAGTACCTAAGACACTACGAACGAGCTATACCATGCAATGCTGCAAGAAAGACACCAAGGAGAGCAACAGATCATGACTACGCCCAGCCGTATACACGAATAAAATTAAACTAAAATATACAATTACGACATGCTACATATAGATAGTTTTGATTGATGTATACTTGAGCCGGTTTCGCACTGGATGTCAGGCTAGGGAAGGCTTGGTGAACAAGGGGAGCCTTAGCCGATAGAACAACAACGGTAACTAAGGTCACTGTCAGTCCTCCCCACCTAGAGCCCCATCGCTCAAGACTCAACCAACGTGTGGGGCTTTCCAAGGTTTCTTACCACGATATTAAATGAGGTCTTTCCGAAATAATATTTTGTAAGTAATAGGTTTTTTTTTGATCGGGCAGTCAGTGCCCCTAGACTTTGGTTCCCCGATACGCTGATGCTTATAAAGCAACTAATGATGGATGATTTAGCAAAGTACAGCAGGAGGTGAACAGGTTGACTTTTCTAAATGTGATGTTTTCTAAATGTCTGAGGAGGCTATGTGTTGGGTCTGCACTGTTTGTTGAAGAGCGGAGCAGAAAAGTATTCAAATATAAGCTGCGACGTGAATCCCCTGAATCGAATATGTTACATAGTTAAAATCACGCCTCTATCTTCATGACAACAAACAAGAAACTCGCTGCGTTGGCGGAATGCTATCAGCGGTAGAGGTTGTGATTTTAATTTAAATTTGGATACATGCAATTCATATTTATCTTGCCCTTTCACGACAATATTTACGGTTGTAGACCACAAATTTAAACTTATTCACGGTACTGATATTGTACAATGGAACGCTGTCTGTATTTTGCTCTGCTTTGAAGTGTTTGAATTTGATCAAAATTGTGTTTACCATGGTGTGAACTGCCTGAATCACAAATACAAATCTTTTCAGGGTACTCATTAAGTACAATACATGCGTTGTAAACCGAACTTGATTGAGCATATTTACGACTCGGTTTGTGTGTTAAGATACATTTTAACTTGAGGAAATCGCAATTCAGTATTTGCTCTAAATGTTAGCGAATTTTTGGTGATATAACTGACGCTTGATCAAGGACCGAAGCTGTTGATTAGAACCTACACAGATCAAAACTTTCACTCACTATTTCTAACCAGGGACAAAGGCAGCAAATCCTAGCTCAACAGCACAACCATAAATCTAGAGCACCATTGCCCTGAACCGCCCATCCAACACATTATGCAAGCTTTAGGCCTGTTTTCAACTTATAGAAAGAGTCACGTCTTGGACTGATAAATAGAAATAAAGTGCCAAAATGGATTGCTGACTCATCATGCTTGCCTTGCATACGTATTAGCCTGTTCCCCGTAGTTTTTTTCCGACGCACTTTAAATGCTACATTAAGGGCCTGTTCATATGGAGGCTAGCCAGTAGGCGAGACAGTTTCCATCTTGTGTTCATATGGAGAATTTCTAGCCCGCTTAGTGAGACAGAAATTTGACACGTGTCAAAAATGAGACACGTGCCCATTGTTTAGAAACGCAGCGCATGAGCAATAGCGACATTTTCGTCTCGGTAGCCCGGATGGAGTGTTCATATGGGGAAATTTTCATCCCGCCTACCGAGATCTCGCCACTACACCAGTGGGATCTCGCTCAGCGGGCCAGCCCGCCTAGTCATATGAATAGAGATCTCGGCAAAGAGCTCCAGCCAGGAAAGCGGGCTGGCTCGCCTCCATATGAACAGGCCCTAAGTGTTCGCTCTTTTCTCCATCTACTTTGTCTGGCAGTGTCTTGGTTTTGAATCATTTACATCGTAAAATGCCGCCGAAGGTCAAATAACTTGTTTCCAGCTTTTTTTCCAGCCTCGTTGAATGAAATATTCGAAAAGTCCTTCAACACTTCAAGTTGTCGATTTTAAAGCAGCAAGTTTTAGATTCGCCATGGTGAAAAGAGCAACTCATCTCTATCTTTTGGAGCAGAAGCCTTAGAGGGCCTTGCAGAGCCACCAATGCTACCTTTTTGAGCAGTTCAGAGCCAATCAAACAAAAATTCAGAGTTTAGCAAGTCTTCCGTTTCCAGAATTGGTCCTATAAAACACACCCAAAATAGTTCAAGTGCCTGGACTTCGAAACAGACTTTTGTTTGAGTGGTATAGGAGATAGTCAGCAAAATAACTGGCCAAAAATAATCAATCTAATGATGCTTCCGTAATTCTTACTAGGCCTATCGCATATCGGTCGCTCATATTTTGAGATTGATTTTCCCATCGTCGATTGTGGCACCGTGCTATTTTTTGTTCGCTTAGAGCGCCTACACGAAGCTGCTCACAAATTTGGCCGGCTCAGTTCGCAGGAAAGCCTCTTCCCTAGGTAACGGGGTGAGTAGCCGAGTGGCTTAAACATTTTCGTCAGGCAACTGAAGTTAAGCACGGTCGAGTGAGGTCAAACTCCGGATGGGTTACCTCGGAGGCCTGACCTCACAGCTCACCTCGTCGTTCTTCGGAAGGGACGTTAAACTAAGGGTCCCATGCCTGGCTGCGGCATGCACAATGGGCTTAAATTGATTTTCAGTAGGTAGAAATCCTGACAAGTCCACTCATAACAAATTGAAAAGCAAAACAAAAAAGCGAGTGAAGGTTGGCTAAGCGTCCAAATTTTCGGACGGTTAGGCAAGTCTCGGCCAAGGATTCACGCCGGTCTCGTGTATACGAAGCCTTACAGTTAATTGATGGTGGTAAAAAGCTAACTCAAGAGCTCCATATGCAAGTCTAAAATTAGCCTATTGTATTTGATAATTTCGACATGTGCATGACCAGTTATCGCTCACCAAAGCGAGACTGCTGCTTGCCAAACCGAGACCGCTCAAACAGGTTGTAGCGGGGTATATCAGTTTGGCGGAGGAGCGAAACTACGGCTTGTAATCAGTCTGATTTCATAATTACTAACTTGCACATCTTATTTTCTTCTTTCAGATTCATTGCTTGAACTGTGACCAAGCACAGTATGATTCTGTTTCAGGTATGAAGCTAACCTTTCGTTGCTTTATAATCACGTGTTCATTGTACCTTCCAACCTTGATACAACGGCCATTAAAAAAAAAAAATGAAAATACTCCTTCCCAAATCGGTCGACTGTTGAGATTGCGAGAAGACCGTTTGGGGCCTGGGTATGAGGCTGTGTACCTTCCCTTTATCCTATGCAATTCATCGTTTGGTTTCATTTTCAATGAAAACTAAATCGCACAACTGCACCCTTGTTTGTATAAACTGAATCACATGTAACCTGGTTGCGTTTTTTGGAAGGACAATACTGCGTACAACTGCTCGGCCTATTTTTTTGTCATTTGTTAGTCGCTACGGATCAATTTTTCAAATTTCCTGTAGATCACAAATTTGATGTTCGTTTTTGAAGTCTGTGTCATTTTGTTGTGACGTCCCTCAAGCCTAAAATATACCTCAAGTATAGCTTTATGAAACTTCTCTTGGATACTTATTACCCAAGCAGACTTATTACCCAAGCGGATTTTTGATATATTGTAGGGAAAGAATTTCTGCATCGATGGGTGGAAGGTGTAGTTTCATGTGAAACAATTTCTTTCTGGGATATTTCATTTGTTGATGAGAATTATCATTTCAAAGGATTCTCATAAGGTCCTTTGTGTCGTCAAAGGAAAATGACGCAGAATTTCAAATATTACTTCAAAAATTCTAAATCTCCATGAATATTTAATCCGAAATGCCAAAATATGGCAAAATAGACAGAGCAGTTGTACATGATATTTTCATGCCAAAACACCTTACTGTGTTATCCGTGATTCAGTTGATTTGAACAACGATGTACAGGGTGTTCCAAATTATTGTGCCTCGTTGGGTTGGCTGCTGTGGAGGAGCCGTAGATTCAATAATATCGGTTTTTACACAGTTGCATAGATCAGGCTTCAACTTAGAGTTTGAGACCTTGTATGAATTAATCTGACATGTGGCTGCTGATTTATGGTAGAGAATAGGAAAAATTAATGGTTGCTTCAAAAACAACTCTTCTGTTGTTCTCCAGCAATGTCAAAATAAAGTAAGTTTCCAAAGAAATGGTTCTGGCGTCATATTAAAATTTTTGCTAAATTTTTTCAAATGTTAGCTGTGTTCTCTATTCATAAGAGAGCAGGTCCTACCTTTAAAAGTGCGATGAAAGCTTTAATATGGTGCCTCAAAAAACATGGTACCTCAAAACATACATGGACACGTAATGCTCTATAACTTTTCGAAAACAACTTCGGACCTGAAACTGATGGTTATTTTGTATTCACAATGCTCATATCTTTAGAAACGTTGCCAACAATAGCCTTGTTTTCATTTTTTGTTGAAACCAAGGCGTAGTATTGCTGATTCCTGATGGGAGTTAAAACTACAAATTTTCCCTGAAGAGCTCCTAAAATCGTGCGAACTTGAACCGAAGTTAGCAAATTCACTTACTGCAGTTTGCTCGTGTCTTCATTTCGCCACGGCTGGAATCTATCGATCTTACAAATTTAGCAAGATCGATACTGTAAAGCAAACTTAGTTTTGGAGAAAATTATTGTTAAAATCACTCATCTTTATCCCAGAAATGATATGAAAGGTAAGGGGATCTCATGGTGACAAGAGCACCTTTTGAAGTCAACCATCACTTCCTGTCGACGTTTTGCTTGTTAAAAAAGTTATACTTTTGCTTCTGTTTTATTATCGATGCATTTTTTTTATCGTTCTCATAGATTGTTCAACGCATCCTTTGAGAATCGGATATTACGCAAGCCCAGAATGTACCAACCTGCACACCCTAACAGATTCCGATGGCCTACCAAACGCTCAATACGCCCGACTCAACCATCCTGCAAGTTACCAATCCGGATCTGGAATCAAATATTACGAATACGTGGCGGGAGGTTATTTGACAATAAAGTTGTCAAAGCAAGCACAGATCTTTGGCATTGCTATTCAAGGAAGTCCTGATAATTTGCGTTATTTTCTGCGAAGTTTTGAATTGTCATATAAAGTTACTGTGAATAATTTAGATTTGAATACGGCAGCTGTTACAACTACGAGTTATTACAAGGAAAATGGCATCATCAAGGTTTGTTGTAGACTTACGCTACGCCCCCCAATGTTTTCACTCCATTCCAGTTTTTAAAGTTCGATCACTTCAGCGGAGATACGTTCTTGCCCAGGGGCATAAAATGTTGTTTCATTCAAACATTGGAGTATTGGAGCAATAACAATTCACTTCAGTCACAACATATGTTGTTGTTGTTGTTGCTATAACTGGGACTTTGTCTTGAGTCTTGGTTTGTTGTTTGATGTTCAAAGTGCCTATTGCATTTTGCTTCCCCCCATTTGTTAATTGTCCTCTAAATTCATTGTTTTCCTTCCAAATATAATAACTCAACGGCCTATCATCATAGTCTGTTCGAAACCTACGGTCATATGACTACCCTGCTATAGTTCCTTGACCCCCTGGTTGCCTGAGGAGATGGTCAGGACAGAAATTGAAAGAGACATTTTGGCAGTAGAGCGGTAGCCTGTAAGCAGACTTTATCTTACCTCTGTGAGGGAATGCCAACACAGGTTGGCTCGCCTTTACAGCTGAAATATAACGTCTGCAAATACATGCAAGCTATTAAGCCCTTGCAACGGTCATTCCTAGGCTAATTAAGAAAACCAAATTTTACATTTAGATCATGACTTGTTTGCTTCTTTTTTAGAGATTTGAAGGTGAAATGAAGAGTGTTACGAAATTCGTCTTTGCAAACCCTTTCTTTTCGGATGAAATTCGAGTCCATCCAATACTGGTATCAGGCAACAGGGCATTTCGAGTGGAATTATATGGATGCTATTTAGGTAACTGAATTAAATTTTCGAAAATATTTTGATTTTTTAAAGGATTAAGAAAAAAATTGCCTTCGTTAATTTGAAGAATTCTGGTAGTTTTGAAGAAGCTAATGCTTGAATTAAAAACCATTCTTGTTTTGTATCTTTTTTTAAGTTTTAGACAAAATCTACTTCAGAATGCTGAGAAAGGCCTCTTTGTTGTGATTTGGATGCAACGCAGTGCCTTTTACATATAGGTCCACATTGTATATTGTAGTAAATTCAGAGGATTAAGTTATTTTACTGAGGCGGTTGCGACGTAGCAAAGTACCCGTAGGCAACTACCTATAGGAAACTCGACTCTCAGATCACCAAAATATTAAGAAATTCCAGCACTGCAAAAATATAAGTTAAGAAACTATTCATTTTTGACATCAGAGATCCGTAGCATGTTTTACTGCATTGTCACTTGCTTTCTGCATCACATCACACCGGGTGAGGCAGAAAAAGCTCCCACTTAAAAAAATTCATAGCACCATAGGTACTGGACAGATTTGAATGATTTAAATTTCAGTTAAAAGCCAAAAGATTGAAGTATTTTTGTGATTTTTGTCGCTGTTTTAGCAGCACTAGAAGTATCGGTAAATCTAACTTACTGAAAATTTCTTGTTTGCCAAATGACTGAAAAAGGCCCTAAAACATCGATCAAATTGTAAGGATTCCCCTTACACGGAACAATACGCAATGGGCGTTTCATCTTTCTCAAGAGCTATAAGACTTCAATTATCAAACAAATACTAAAAATCGTCAACCCTATTGCAATAATAGGAAAGTAGACATCTCTTAACCATGAACACTTGCTTTTTCTATATTGATCTGTGCAAGGAGACCTTTATGATTTGATCAGTGTTTTAAGTTATTTTTCAGTCATTCTGCGACCATGAACATTTTTGTAAAGTTGAATTTACTTTCTAGTGCTCGTGAGACAGCGAGAAAAATAAAAAAAATACTTTGATCTTTTGGCTTTTAAGTAGAATTTGAACCACTCAAATCTGTGATGTACTCTTGGTGCTATGAATTTTCAAAACTGGGGACTTTTACTTGCTTCCGATATAACTCGGAAGGTACCTGCTAAAAGTATAAACATTGGAAAGGCTGCAAATGACTTTGTTGTGTAGTGGTCATGCGGGCATAGGTAGTGAAAATGAAGATTGTTATAGTACTTTAAGAAACCCGTAAGAAACTTTGAGTACTCAAAGTCGGATAATTTTAAGAAACTTTTAGTACGGGCCCAAATTCTCATTTTCTTATGAAAAATTGCGTGTATATGGAAGGATGAGTGTGATTTGTGGTCATTTACCATGACTTGGGAAGAAATAACGACCCATGAACTTAATGGTTGGAAAAAATATCGAATTTAGTCAGCTACCCTTCACTTATGTGTCACATCACTTATTTTCACACCAGAGTTTTTACAGTGCTGCTCAAATTATTTCAGGTCGAGTCACGGCACCATTATCTGTTGGCGTGAATCAAACAACAACATTTACATCTGCAATTGGACAGAATAGTAGTAGCTCAGGAAGCCAGTAAGTTCCTTCATTTTATCAACTTTACCTAAATAAGCCTCGTTATAGAAAGTCGATGATGCTAGAAATTAAGGAATGTTCGATGAAGGTGAATTTGAGGGAAGGAAACATATAGTTTTTTCAATTTTTCAGTCAGTATTCAGTCTAAGAGAGGCCACCACGAAAAGGTAAGAAGGTATTAAGATGCAGGAAATCGAAGCGAAACAATTTCTCCCAACTTTTGTCCCCACTTCTTCCCGTCCTCCGAGAGCGTCCAGAATGGGTAAAATAGGATCTTAGATTTGCCTAAGATGGCGTTCTGGGAATGGGATATTTTGTGCTAGGACCTAGCCTGATGTCTGGTCTGTGAATCAGGCTAGCTAGGACCTTGTATTTTATGAACTGGAAATGCTAATACCATGTTTATCTGCAAAAAGTCTGCTTGCGTTTCCCACGAAATAAAGCTGGGAATTGGGATTGAGAACATTCCTTAGAGACCCTTTTTGAAATCCATCCTTCTCCTAACATGTCTTCATTGTGTGTTCATTATCTGCTAGGTACTACTTGAAAGTAACTGAGCCAGATGGTAGAAAATCTCTTCAGTCAATAAATGGCTCTTTAAACTACACTTTCACCTCAAGAGGCAAGACCAGTGTTGAGCTTGGCATTGCTTATACCAGCGGATGGTTGATAGCTGATAAATTAGACGTGACGGTCCAAGGCTCGATTGTTGGTTTGCAAATGACAGTGGATGGTAGTTTAAATGATCCTTATGCTAAAGTTGAGAACAATGAAATCGAATTTCGATTGTTTGTTACTGATCAGGTGTACCAAATGAAAAAGTAAGTATTCTGTGTCCGGTTGTTGTACCGGCTTTGGCAGCGGTTTTTGTACCGGTTGACCCATAAAAGAATTTACGAGCTAGAACTCTCGCTCGAAAATTTTTTGTATCACCGGGACCAATGCCAAATAAATGAAAATTACACTTCGTTTAATGAATTTATTTTGGCAATCTTGGCACGTGTTTGGTAGATGAACCTTAGTACTCTCGAGTACCGAATAATCGTCCCCCCACTATTAATTTTTTAAAAATTTTCCAACCCCCCATTTTTATTCCAACCCCCTTTTATTAACTTTTGGAAAATGAAATGATAGTAAACATAATTTCTGAATAAACGCAAGAAAACGTCCCATGAAGTGCATTCAACAGAACCAAAGTTCATAAGTAAATGTATCACTAATATCATTGTTCACATGAATATATAAAAGATGCGTGTTTACCTAAGAAACGACTATTTGCAATTTCTCCAAACACCCCC
Organism: Aurelia sp. 3 sensu Dawson et al. (2005); assembly: GCA_964020215.1. Classification (NCBI taxonomy): domain Eukaryota; kingdom Metazoa; phylum Cnidaria; class Scyphozoa; order Semaeostomeae; family Ulmaridae; genus Aurelia; species Aurelia sp. 3 sensu Dawson et al. (2005). The sequence goes on from OZ026586.1 coordinate 15,158,052, forward strand.
TCCCCCGATTGTTCCAGCCCCCCGATTATTGTTATATCGAACCATTTCCAACCCCCCCAATTATTCTCCTTTATTCGGTTCTCGAGAGTATCAAGAATGGGCCTTTTTTGAGAAATACATTGACTAGTGTATCACACTTCAATACACGAGCCGCTGTCATTACTTTACGGGGGAATGTTGCAGAATTTGATCGAGTATACCTGTAATCTTCAGATGTCAGTAGAAAGAAAGTCTTAATTTTTGAATAGAATATCGATTTCGATCACGGAGAAAGACCATTTCATGAACTGACAATTCTGCAAGTTGACAATTAATATTTTTATTTGCTTTATTTTGGAAGCACCAGATCGGTCTAATTTGAGACAAATCTTAATTATCCAATTCGTCACCTTTGAAATCAAAAGTAACTTTATAAAGTCACCTCAAAGGAATCGTCAAGGGTTGGTATAATTGATGCTAGAAAAAAACTTACCATCTGCTGCAGCGAATTATGAACTTGTTCCACATATTGACGTTTGTAACAGTAGTAAATTATTTAAAAATTCTGCGAATTCATGCCAAACATCGTTGCGATTTCGTCGCCGTTTTTCATCAAATTTCACTATCCCCTGGTTGCTTATTTTTTCAATACGCGATTTTTCAGAGAAAAGTCGCTAAATGGTGGGAAAAAGTACGATACACCACAGTACAATCTTATATTTTATGATAAGCCATACCAACCCCAGACTTGTCCTCTACATGCCTTAAATACTTTTATTTTCACCAGTGTTCATTTTGCATTCGGTGACTCGACATCTTGTGGATACAATTACTGCAGAAAGAAATACACTCGTGGTTTATATACTGCAATTGGTACAGCTTCTAATGATTTATTTCAAGCAAATCAACAGAGAACCATTATTGCTTGTCCAAACACACCGGTTACAGTTACCTATACACCTGGTATATTCAATGGTGGAATCGGTATTGAATACCTAGGTGAGAGACACATTTGTAATATTTGAAGATCTTCACAATGAATAACAGTGCAGTTTAGCGGGCGGCGCGGCATTCGAACGTTGTGTTCGGCGCTCCCTGGTTGTGTTGTTGTATATCATATGTCATATGGTAAGGGTTAAGGTTAGTTTTAGAGTTTCAGAGTAAAATTTTTAGAATAATTTAAGGTTATTTAACGTTAGTTTAGGGTAAGTTTTGGCTTAATTGATGTAAGTTAGGGTTAAGGCTAGTGTTTAGTTCAATTTCTCCAGAAGGAATATGACTGTGCGCCGCCTGCTAAACTGCACTCGTCAAAATTCTTAAGTTAGGGTGTGTTCGATTGGTAGTTTCAAACCTACCAAATTCCGACAGCAGTAGAATAGAGGATTGCGCTAAAGATGGCTGCGAGGAATTTTGTACCGAGATGCATTGCGTTCACATTACAGATCCTTAACGATTCTATAGGAATTCGATTAAAGAGCGCAGTGCATCTCGGTAAAGAATTCCTCGCCGCCATCTTTAGCGCAATCATCAATTCGCAGGGACGGCAATATATTTCGAATCAAGTGACAAAGTTTTGAAACCGATAGGTTTTTTTTTTAATTTATTCATTTATAACGATATCCCATCAGTGTTACATATCCCAAACTAAATAATCTAAGTAAATAGTCAAATACAATCATATTTACAGAAAAGAAGAATGTCTAATCTGCAAGGCACTGATCTTCCAGGGAGTCGTTCTTGAGGGGGGGGGGGCTATCGCGAATTGTCGTTGTTCAGTAAATACCCTTTCAGCTTTTTCTTGAATAGGAATAACGATGACAGTTCTCTGATTTCAAGTGGAATGTCATTCCATATTTTGATTCCGGAATATCAGAAGCCCTTCTTTCTGTGTTCGAGATTTACTTTTGGGATATGAAGATCTCTATTATTTCTTGTGTTATAACTTGAGAGATTGCATCTTTGTTCATATATATCCCAAAGGTTTCCGTTTCAGCACCTGCCGGTGTTTGGTAATGAAAACGACAACCACTCCAGCGTATGCGAAATCCTCTGCCATTTGGAGCAGTAAATTCGGATGGCATTTCAAACCCACCAGACTTACTGTTTTCTGAGAATTTTGGAGTCAATCAGAAACAAATCCAGAGACTTCAAATTCTATCATGTTTGGGTTGATACCAGTGTTGCACACCCCTAATGTTTATTGAATGTTGCTTTTATTGAGCTCACTGCGTTAGGTTGGTTGGCACAAAAGTTTTTTATTATTTTTTGATATAACAACGACTACAATGCAATAATAGCGGAAAAAGACACAAGGTTATCTAGTCCCCACTATGAATGGCTCTTACCATGGGAGTTGAGGCACAATTTGGGTGTTTATCGTGTCCACAATACCTGACCTAAATGATATTTAATCAATAAATGTATTTCGTTACCTTGTTTGTCTTCAATTCACTGTTTATCTTCTCGTTCTTGTCTGGGAGCTCATCAGCATACTATCAGATACAGAGGGCCTCAACTTTGGTTTTCCCTCCCTCAAGATATAAGGAATACTGAATCTCTCTCATTGTTTAAATCAAAGATAAAAAAGTGGCACGGTGAAGAATGCTCTTGCAGACTATGTCGACCTTTTATTCCAAACGTCGGATTTTTATGAATTTTTATGATTGGGCTTTTTATTATCTACATTTTATGTCATTTCTTGCATCAAACCATTTTATCTGCTATTTTTATATCAAACCATTTTATCATACTTTTTTATGAATTGTATATTTTTAAGTAGTTGGCCTTAATAGCAAGGCTGCAAAATGATTTTTATGCGTGCGCAGATATCGATCGAAACCGAGACAATAGTGAAATTTGAATCATTACAAACGCTCCTTGTCTCAGCTGGAGGAGTGACTACTCGAAAAACCTTCACAGCAACAACAACGAGCAGAGGTAAAGGGCTCATGTACATAGCTCAACTTTACCGAACAAACCAAAACGAAAACAAGACAGCTTCACTTAGACCTTCATAGTTTGTCTCACTTATTTAACCGCTAACCAACCTATTGAGGAAATCAAATTCATTCTGCGCAGTTTTAATCGTGCAAAGACTGGAGTTTCTGTTTTCAACTAACTCGTGGCGGATGGCCTAAACTTCCCGCCGTGCGCATTGTCTGCGAGAATGACAGCGGGGTCACCAGTAGCTGAATCTGACAAGAGCAAGTAATATTTTCTGGATGCAGTCATGGTACCCCGAAGTTATTGGATAGATTTTCAAAATGAGTTTCTCGTAATGACCAACTTCCCATCAATAGCATACCCATGGGTAAACAAAAGTAAGAACAGATTAATATTATTTCCTCAGAGGGTGACATGATATTTCGGTAAGTTAGAGCGAAAAAGGAAAATTCTTAAGGAAACCTCAGATTCGAAATTAACATCTCAAAAATACGACACATACATGCATCCAAGGAGAAATCACCCCCATCACTACCCGACCCCTTGGAAGATCAAGTTACATAGGCGGCCATACTGACCCCCTGGAATTTAAAAAACATAAAGGACTCTATGCTAACATGAAAAAAGTCACGGGGGTATAATTTTGACCTCGCTTTGAGCTGTTGTCGTTGCTCTCTATTGTTTGCAGCAGCCAGATTGTAAACAAACAAAAATGGTGGGCTCTGAAATCGACACAAAACCAACAAGTAGATATCTAATTTTTACGATATCATCCCCTATTTTCCCGGCAGTAACGACACGATTTTCTTATAGCCAAATAAAATCCCGATCGATGCAAAAAGTCTCCTGAAAAGGCTGCGGCTAGATTTTTAGCAAATTACATAGAAATTCGGTCAATTTTTCTTCACAAATTTTACACCAAAATCTAATAAACTTGCAATTTCTTCGCTAGTGAGGCTCAGAAGGGTCGAATAGGCTTCCAATTCACCAAAATAAACAACAAAGGATCCTCCTCTTCAAAAATGATTTGATTGCTCGTTTATGTCAAGGATTTTGAGCACGAGGAGGGCTTACTTCGGCAGACCAAAATACTTAGGCCGGTAGCCTTGTGAAGACCAATGCTCCTTCGATCAAAAATGTGGATGCCATCCCCTATTTTCCCAAATAACTCACCTGGTTCAGAATGTTGCTTGGATCTTAATTGGAGACAATTTTCAGCGATTAAGATGAAAAGGCTGCGGCTAGATTTGGAGATATTTACCAAACAATAAATCGTTCAATTTGCTCGATTTTCTGGCCATCACTGTGATATTTATTCCAATGTTTTGATGCCTTTCTTGATGTTTTATAACATTGAGCTTTCGTCCATGTAATTTTGAACTTATGACCTGTGCAAGTTGCCATGTCCCGATGACAAAAGGCTGATTCCCTAGGGTCAGGAATCTTCTACACTCCATTGTTCGCTTTTCTTGGGTGTTTCCCAGATTTACAGATTCGAACTAAATGCGGTGGCGCATAGTGCTATTGGTCAGCGCCAAAAAACATTTCGCAGACTTGAAAAGACTTGCTGGCCTTAATTAGCAATTTTAGTGTTTTTACTATGCTTAGCTACGTACTAGCCAACTTTAAAGAAATTGATTATTATATATATCAACGGTTCTGCATGGCCTAAATGTTTTGAACTGCACTTGGGAACTAGTTCTCATAGGTCACGGCTTTCAAATCGCAGTGCAGTTCAAAACATTTAGGCTATGCAGAACCGTTGATAGTATGCTGATGAGCTCCCAGACAAGAACGAGAAGATAAACAGTGAATTGAAGACAAGCAAGGTAACGAAAAACATTTATTGATTAAATATCTTTCAGGCCAGGTATTGTGGCCACAATAAACACCCAAATTGTGCCCACAACTCCCATGCTCTTACAATGAATTTTAACAAAAATCTTCTTTAACAAAAACACAAGAACAACACAACACCACATCACATAAATAGACACTACACTACATTAAAGTAGCAGATAACCATTAAGGGGAAATCTTTTATCTGAAGGAATAGCTTTTTCAACAATCTTTGAGATTTTAATGGTTATCTGCTACCTTAAAGTACAACAAAAGACCCTGCAGAGCAAAGCCGCCCCCGGCCGCGGGGCCGCCGCTGCTTGCAGAAGCAGCATTTTCATTTTGCATTTTAACATATACACGTAAGATTCATTCAGTTTTAACAAAAATATAACAAAATTAAACGACAATATGAATCTAATTTAGCTACTAACTCTAGATACTGCTCTTCCATGAATCCGTGTGTTTGAGTTTTTTTCTTTTTCAGCTCAAAAAATGAGTTTTCAGTCTTTTTGAATGCGAATACTGACCTGGCATCTTTGATGGATTGTGGAATACTGTTCCATGCTCGTGTCCCGGTATAAAAGAAGCTCTTATTTACGCATTCTAAGTTGCTCCACGGCCAAAAGAAGGCAGCGGTGAAACTCGAAGAAACCACCTCTCTCTGTCATTTTCTTTTTAAGTTCGATTTTATCCCTAATTTTCTTTCCTAATAGGATCATCAATAGTACACAATTTCACCGTACGATTCTATGCACTTGGCAGCACCACATACGAAGCGAGGGTCGATAGTAATAAGATACAACAGGAAACTTTCATGAGTAATGGTTGGACTACAAAGCAGATATCTCTACCCACTGGCCTCCTTGCTCCATCGCAACCTAGCCTTGTGTTCAATTATACAGATGGCTGCAAGACAAGAAGTTACGCAGCGACCATATATCTTGATGTTAGAATATCAGGGATTTCTCTTCGGGTATTTATTACTTTCAGTACATATGATTTTGAGGGATTTATAATATTGAAATGCGCTTATAAGTGATATGTTTTCTTGTAATATGGTAAACGATAAGATACAAAATACTGCAAAGACTAGTAATATATGATAAAAGGACATGTGACAAATTTTTCCTGAGACGTGACTCAAGATTCATTAAAAATTTTTTCTCGGATTTTATCCTTTCATCTTATCCTCATTGTCGCTCACCTTATACGCAAACATCCGATTGATCTGTTTTTTTTCCACATGTTATGTTTTGCTTTAAATCTTCAATTTTAGATTGAATTATACCTTTCCATTGAGGTATTTTGATGTTATCAGCACCTCATGTGCATATACTCGATATGCAACTTTTTTAGTTGCTGACATTCATATAGGCAAGAATGCAAGAGCAAAATTATGGCAAAATTCAATGTTCATTTTCAAACCTGATATTTGGGAATGTTTTGTACATTTTAAATCTGCTGCTTTGATATCGACAGTCCGAGTTATTGTTAGTCTACAACAGCAGCAACTTTATTCAACCTTTGCAATGAGTTGAATAGTCATTGATCAATTTTACTTCTCCAATGCTTGAACAAACCAAGATCCTGCTCTCATCCGCAGTGGCGTACAGCTGATTATGCCTTACACTTGCCTGAGTAATCCAGATGAAAAATCAAATTCGAATTTAATTGCTTAGAGTTAGAATATTAACGATTTACTAGATTAAACCACTGGATTCATGCCTCAAATTTGGTGAAGTCAAAGTGCCTGTTGCAAAATTTTCGTAAAATCAATCGTAGTTCTCAATTGTAAGCTATCCTCTCTCTTTTCTTCTTAGCTCAATCAAACATTCAAGGAGCAGTTAATCAGCCCGGTTTCATATTACTTCAAAAACAAACCGGTTCTTATTTACGTGGATGTTGCAAAGGGAACAACGATTCAATGCACATTGACAATCAGTGATATAACCTCTCAGGCTTATTCAACAACAGCTGAAGCAAATGGGAAATCATTCTATAAAGATCACACTTTCACATCTGCAGGAGATACCCTCCCTACAATTTCTAGTTCTTGTTCGAATCGTTTGAATTTGCCTGCAGTGAATCTAGCAGCAACTACTGTTGACTTCAGAGAAATCCCAGAACCAATGACGAACTTTTCTTTAAGCCTTAGTAAGCAGATCGTTGCAACTGGAGAATCATTCATCCTGTACATTATTTTTCTTACAGGTATGCATTTTGATCATGTCATACAACAAGATGAATATTTGATCATAACAAGCGCATAATGAAAATTTTTATGATCGTAGACCATGTTCACACAATTCGGAAACGGTGAAAAATTCAACGGGAGAGAATGCTAGCTAGTGTACACACGATACCGGAACAATTTGAAAACGGTAGGAAATTTGACAGTAACAAACTCGTTACAATCTCCCAAGAATTTGGAAAATTATTTAGTTCGATCAAGGGTTCGCACAATGTCTTTTTCAAAATGTGCATGTTGCAGTTCCGTTTTCAAAATATCTTGTTATCAAAATCTGCTAGCAAAGATATGCCGTTTTCGTGTGCAGGGCCGCGGAGAGAATTTATGGGCCCCGGGTCAGAATGCAGCATGGGCCCTTTGTCAAATGAGTTCTGAGTACCCGTGCGCCAGAGGCGCACCCACCTAGGGGGTTCCGGGGGCATGCTCCCCCGGAAAAATTTTTGAAAGTAAGGTTGCTAGAATTGCTCTGGTCATTATTTCCGCTTCTAGATACAATAGTAAAATCATGTAACAAGCTAGTCATGTTTGGGGCTCCTACCTAGCACTTGTCAACCAAAAAGTCAGTGAAGTCAAATTTTCCTTTATTTCCAGTGCGTTATAAGAATGTTGGAAAAATCAATAAAATTTGTTTGTCTTTCATCTTTTAACAAGAATCTGAATCGTTCAAATCCCTTTAACATTCTTGGTCTTATGTATGTTCGGGAATTTTTTCTAGCTCATCTGGTAAAGTTCAATGGTTTACAAGATGTATTTAACTTTTACTGCTTATAAGAAAACGTTGTAACTATTGTTTTCAGTCTCTTCTTGATTTTTGAAGCATCATGATTGAAGCATTATGATGAAGAAATTATTGATCGATGGGCCCCCTATTAACACTGGCCGTGGTCTAGAGACCCTCATTTGAGCCTTATTTCGAAAAAACTCAGTTATCATTCATGGGCCTCTTATGGCTATGGGCCCCTGGTTTCTGACCCCCCCCCTAACCCCCCTCTCCTCGGTCCTATTCGTGTGAACGGGAGACCCCTCCATCACCTCTTTCATTAGTTTCAAATTTTGTTTGTATCGTGTGAGCGTAGTCTTAATGAGATAATTCTTGTTTTCAAACAGGAACTGGGATGAATTGCACTGTAAATTCAACCACTGCTGGGATATTGCAGTCTTACACATATAGCGTATTGACAAGTGATCAGATCTCATACAGCAACTCAAGGAAAGCATATCGTCGAACACTCAATACGAACACATACTCAACGGGCCATCAGATTCAAGTTGCTTGCCGTACCGTCATCAAAGAAGTCATCGACATAATATCAATTGTAGTTGAGATTGCAATAAGTGGCTTAACACTGACCATGCCTAACTTTGCTTGTCATGGAACAACAATCAATGTTCAAAGTCTAGTGTCTCAAGGAAAGCCAGTGACAAAAGAAGTTCGTGTTAATTTGGTCAAGAAGCTAGACTATCCTTCGTCGATCACGAAAGATAATACGTTTTCTGTGGATGATACATTATATGGAAACCCAGGTTGGAAAGGCATTCAGGTGGATGTTTGGAATAATGTCACAGGCAAGCAAAGAGTAGAGAAGACAATCAGAATAGCAAGTACGATTTCAAAAGTTACTCTTCAGATTGGTTTCACATTGTCATCTTCACAAGCCCTACCCGACAGACCGTATCTTGTTGTACCGACAAACGAAGTCATAACATTCAATGCTACTGTTACACCACAAAATATTGGCTACATATACAGATGGACAATCGGCCCGACAAGTGGATCTTCCCCAACGACTGCTCAGACAACAGTTCCAACTTTTTTGCGCACGTTCACGTCAGTCGGATCGTGGTCATTTGGACTTGTCGTTGATGGATGTAATAATGTCTCGCTAGAACGCAATCTAACTGTCATTGCAACGATTGCAGATTTCTCCCTGACGACGAATCCTACGCCTGAGGTTGTCGTCAACTTTACCACGACAATTCTTATAACGTACGCCCAACATGCTGAATGTTTGACGCTAGATTTTGGAGATGGTACATCTGTTCTGAAGAACTGCAAAAACAACACGGCACCTCATGAGCTGAACTGTTTTACTTCAGGTTCTTCATGTAACGTTGCTCATGTTTATCGAAATCCTGGTACTTTTACAGTTAAGGTGACGGCCAGCAATGGTCTTTTTCAAAGAGTTAAGGACGTTCTCGTTACTGCAAAGACATGTTCTAACCCAATCGTTGCATTGAAAGGTAAGTTCCATAAAGGAGGAATGTTTAGACTTGAATTTGTATAGAAATTTTTGATAAATGTTGCAAAGATTCCTTTACTCAACGTGAAGGGAATCTTTGCAACATTGATAACAAATGGTTGGTTAGTTGCTGTTGTGCAATCTGTAACAAATAGATCTTTTAGCCTGGATCGAGCAATCTTTTTGCCCACGAAGTGGAACCTTCTAGCCTTGCGTGACCGCGTTGTAGTTGTTGCTCCTGCATTCCTCAGGATCACATAAAAGAAATACGTCCACAAGTTATCACGTGATTAATTGACGATCCTCTTTGTGCTTTGTGTCGTACTGTCAACGGTAATTGGCAAATATGTTTTGACGTATAGTTTAAACAATTTTGAATTCCTTGTATGACAGGCAGGATAGATGAGATCTGGAAGAAGTTTGTCTGCGGAAATGGAATCAATGAAACAAAACCCGTTTCTAAGCACAACTCCTTATATCAGGAGAACTTAGGCCTGACTTTATTGCCGCATGTATTACTTGCCTTCTCTGTTTACTGTCTTTTTACACATTGAAAATGGCAAATGCATCTACACATCAGACCTATTTGTTTCAAGTCAAGATCTTCTCGTTATAGATATTTATACGAGAGGTCCAATGACAAATTTTGTCCACAACTTCTCCTATTGCAACTCCAGGGCAGCATCGTGGAGAGGATTCCCTTGTATCCGCCATCTTCCAGAAAAGTAGCGGGCCTTCCAAGACCTCTTTGAAAAGGTCTATTAGAGAGTCTACAATAACATTTTGCTACGATTTGATTGGTTGAATAGTTTCGATTGAGCAATGTAATAGATTCCGGAACAACTAACTGTGTCACGGTAAACAGTTGGAATTTAGTCAGATTTGTACAAAATGCAAAGAACTGTTGCTCAGTCTAGACTTTTTTTTAAAATATCTAAAAGGTATGTTTCTCTTTGATGCTTCAAATAGACTCCATCAAGCGGTTAGGCTTTTTTTAGTATTTGGTGGTTATTTACAAAAACATTTCACTAGCCTGGAGAAGTGAATGGAAACAAGATCAAAAGACGAATCATAAGGATGATCGATGATCTTCCTTTTATCAATTTTTTTTTGTTTGTTAATCAATTTGTTTTGAGTGGGCTTTGTCAGGATTTCTAGCTACTGAAAGCCAATTTAGGCCCACTGTGCATGGCGCATCCAGGCATAGGACCCCTTGTTTAACGTCCCTGCCGAAGGACGACAAGGAGAGTTGGGAGGTCATGCCTCCGAGGTCACCCATCCGGAGATTTACCTCACTCGACCTTGCTTAACTTCAGTTAACTGACGAAAACTGTTTAACGGCACACTGTCGTGGCGCTGATTGGGTGAATAAGACAATAAAAAAGAATAGAATTTGGCAACCTTCAGTAATTTCGCTGTACACAGAAATTCATGAAGGCGATAACGATCTGACAGCCTTTTTTCTCGAAACAAAGTATGACCCAAGGGCATAAAAGCTTGGTAATTGTTCAGAGGCCTTGTCTTTTGTTGGTGATTTCAACACCACGATTAGCCAATCAAAGCCACGACAGTGTGTCTTTAAGCCACTCGGCCACTCACCCCGTAATTCTCACTATCTGCTAAGTCTGTTGAATATTCAGCATTTGACTGCTCTAATAAATGTCTATGTATACTATTTGTTACAGGAGATGGCTTTGATATGACCGATGTTTTAAACAATGTCACTGAAACAATGAACATCACAAAAGTTTTGCGTTCAAAATCACTTTCCTACAACATCACATCCATCTCTATAAACTGTGAGTTTACTGGCACATATTCATTGACCTGGCGAGTTTATTTCGCGAAGATTGGGACACCACCTGGCCTAATGTGGAATGATCCGTCACTACTCATCTCGAACTCAGCCTTCACAATGACCCAACAGAGCCACAGCCTTACAATACCATGTTGCATTCTGGACTATGGAGCACTTGCTGTCAGTGTGGAAGTAGGAATGACAGGGAATGCTCTTGCAATTGGTTTTAAAACCCTCAAAGCATTTCAATCACTTGTTTATCATACTGATTTGGTAGCAAAATTGGAAACAACAAAATTCAGAGTCTATGGTTTTAATACTATGGTGAGTGTTACATTTGTTAAATCAGTGAAGCTCTTCTTCTAGATTTTGAAGGGAAAGTGTCACAAATCTTCAAGGGACGGGATCGTCATATCACAGTGCTCTGTGAAATTTCAATGGCCAATGCATTGTAATCTTGGGTTACTGTTTGCTAATTAAGGAACAGCTTTTCACTCAAAAATCTCTGAACCGTGCAAAATTTTGCTTACCTTTCATCGTAATGACATAAACGAAACTTCCTAGTTTACACTGATAGCTCTAACCAGTTCAAAAATAACTGCACCTAGTTCATACTGATAATTCACAAAATTTGAAATGTTTTCAACTTTTTGCTGGACTTCATCGCCTTGACAGTTCAAGGATTTGCAACAATTGCATAACCTTCATACTTCGGACTGATTTAGCCTTTCTTCAATATATTAACTTTTTCATGTTCAGGAGCAACATTCGGAGTTGTTCGAGTTCACCAGTCGTTACAAACACTTTCCTGGTTCCCCCAGTTGAAACAGTGTGAACCCATGATGTAACAGAATAAACCTAGATGGATTTATCAAAACATATGTTTAATCAAAATTATCGCTTTTATCATCATCCTCTCAGAGGGGCAAATTACTCCCCAAATCTTAATCATTATCGTTAAAAATCTCTAAAATCTCAAGAATCTTCAAAAACCAAGGGATCGTTGAAAAATCTTAGAAAATTGCAAAAATCTCTAAAATTCTTCGACAAAACCTCAACAGTCTTTGAAATATCTGAAAGATTTTCAAAATGCCAAAATACCATCGGTCGGAGTTGCGGTTTCCACCTTTACCCCATTCACGCTTGCAAGTTGAAGCGAATGACCTGAGATATATAGCACTCGTCTATGAACAGGACAAAGAAACACCCAATCCCTCCACTCTTTTCCTTAGCTTTGCTTTCTTTCGTCACTCGTTAGATTATCAAATACAACAGGCTATTGATAAACCTATCAGATCTCATCTTTTAACTCAGGTTATTCACTCTAAACCAGAGCTTAAACTTTATTAGGTTATCAAATATTGCATTCTAATTGGTCTATCCAGTGAATCGAATTTATTTGATTGGTTGAAATCAAGTTTGGTTTAGATAAAACTGGTTTAACTGTTTCAAATATTACCCCATTCACACTAACATAGTTAAACCAGCTTTGTCTACACCAGGCTACATTTCAACCAATCAACTGCATTCGATTTATTGAATTCACCAATTTGAAGGTGTCATTTGACAACCTGGTTTAGTTTAGGCTATCTTAACTTGCTGTGTGAATGGGGTAATACCAGAATTTATTATCTTTATATTCATTGTCTTTTTGTAGATAAATGTGAATGGTAGCCAATCATATGACCCTGATAGATTTGCAGCAAATCTGAAATTCAGTTGGTATTGCAGAGATACAAACTTAGAGTCACGTGATATTTCAACGATTTCTAATATTCCTTCAGTGAACCACACGGATATGGGCCTAGTACAGGTATGGTTATGATGATGATTGCTGGTTTAGTGTGATCTTTGTTGTTTGAAGTTTATAAGCGAATGAGCAGTACAGGAGATAAATGAACAGATTTTTATATAAGTAAATATGAATACTCATTAACGCGAGCTATTTCTTTTCAGCCTGTCAGCGGATGTTTTGGCCAACCTGTGGCAAAGCTTGATACTTGCAATTACACAAGTGCACTGGAGTTTAATTCAAAGCTTTTACAAGAGAACCACACGTATGTTTCTTACAAAATTAACTCTTTGTATATGTGTGTCTATTAAAATTCCTTCCGGAAGATGTAATAGATTAGATCATCATTCTACGTGTCTTCTGCTGACTGCAGAATGCGCATCTGAACATGCAACTGCGTTTGGTATCTCCTTCCATCCATTCCGGTCTCTTGGCTTTGTGTGTAAGTTGTCCCACAATAAGCTCGTCCAGGTTTTGACGTTGTATCGCCATCTGCTGGATGGTCGACCTCTCCTTCTTGTACCTGGTAGGAGCCCTTCTAAGCAGATATTGGAGAGGCCTTCGATGCTCCTATAATGTGCCCGAAAAATCTATATAAATGTTCTTAATTTCATGCGCTCCATCACCAGAAATACTCCAAGTCTATTCCGTGGTAATCAGCACTAAGGAATATAATTACCTCTGCGGGGCGTCTTCGTAATTTACCCCCCCCCCCCGCATGGGTAATTATTTCCTTTAGTGCTGATATACCTCGGAATAGACTTGAAGCAAGTATACTCCAACACCGACTTGAAGTTAGAAGTAATATGAAGATCTTGTGATTCTTTTGCGATCAGCTAATTCTGTGTCGTGGCATCAGACGAATGACGTTGTTTTGAAAAGCTTGGATTAACGAGATACAAGATGTAAATTTTTTACTTAATTAATATTAGCCCATAACAGCGAGTACTTTTGATCTTACATTTATTTTTATCTGACTGCATTTATCACCGTTATTTTCGATACAAGTAATCTTTCAAGTATTCCAGGGGGCCTTTCATCAAACCTGATCCTAATTTTTGTGAATATAATCCTTGGTAATATTTTTGCTGAAGATATTCATGCAATGCATAGGCCTCATTTTTTACAATCTCGTCCCCAGAGTGAGTTCGTTGCTTTACCTCTACTCTGGGATACAAGAGGCCGTTCGGCAATCTGATTGGCTGTTCGCCATTTTGCGCCGTAACTCCGTTTTGCGGTGGGTAAACGGCCGCGGCATGTCCAAATTCAACGTACAACCATATTCTTTACCTATTCCGACCATAATTTGCAACTCATTTCCGAAATTCGAAGAATAACGAGCCATTTCATTTTTGAAGCTGCGGTGAAAGTTTCCCGAGTTTGTAACTTAGGCCCATTTTCCTTCCAAACAAACCGAGCTTACTTTCACATTAAACACACTTGCCGACACCATATTATTGTTTAAATATCTGCAAAAAGATTCGAATAAGGTCCCCAAAGTGTTTGTTTTCAATTTCTCCATTCATCTTGTGCATAATTAGCGCCAGAGCAACGGCCATTTTCCGTCGATTGGCGTTGCCTAGCCAACGGTGAAATCCAAAATGGCTTCCACATTTGCCCATTTTTTGGGCAAATGTGATCGAAGTGTACCAGGGTGTTCATTCGGCTTCGTGATCAGCGTATGACGTAAGAACACCCTGGGAACGAGGTCGCATTTTTTAGCTTTCTTTTTGTGTCATCACTTGACGTTGGAACTTCCATATTCCTTATTCAGAATTGAGATCACACTTGTCGTTGAAAACACAACATCTCTTGGCTTGCGAAGAACCAGCACAGCAAAGACACTCTTGGTTTTGACGAAAGAAACACCATATTTTGAAATAAGGTATGTAGCATCAATAACGAAAGTTTGTTTGTAAATTTGGCAAGAGGTAGGAAACAGCGGTGAAAAAACAGCTACAAAAGCAACTAGAACAGAAGCTATTCAGTGTAAATGAGAGATGGAAAGCTCGTGAAGCGCTAGATTTCACTTGGAATTTTGAAGAGTTCGAGCTGAAAGACTGCACTGCTGTAGCACGACATATTTACTGTCACCAACTTACTTTGTAACAACAAAGCCTGTTTTACTAATGTAAAGTGAAAGTACATACACGCTTTCTTATATACTGTTGATGTCGACAAAGGACACAAGTGCATTTCATGACCTCTTTTAAAATACTGGCTGGGCTGGGCGCTCTTGGTCCTCTCTTCAGGTCTGTTGTTTTGCCTTTTCAAACAATGGGCCTATTTTCCCATTTAATAAAGGAAAGGATTGATTGCCCCTTCCCGCGAGTCCTGGTCCCTTAAAAGAGCTTCTGGTGCATCTGGTACCCATTGGAATGACATATTCATTGTTTTGCACACAATGGAAAGGATCAAATGTATTTTTTAAAAAGTTGCAATTAAAGCTGCCCAAGCTTCCTCATCGCCTTGCCTATGTGGCAGCAAAAGGAACCCGTTCATGCCATGCAGGCTTAGTTATTTGCGATTCATTCTCGCTTGAAACCTGGCATATGTCGAGTAAAACGTGACATAGAACGAAGTGATAGAAAAGAAACTGAGACTCTAATCATCCTTCCAGCTATCAAAGTATAACGATCTTTAATATGTCTTCCTTTCAGTTGTATAGAGAACTGTGCTCACAAGATGAACGCATTCTCAAGACTTACTCTCTCAGTTCAATGTTATGGAGATGCGTGTTTGCAAGGGCCACAATACAAATGGAAGCTATTTCAGATCAATTCTACACAGAGTGTTCCTGTTGATTTAGCTTCACTGTTGCATTCATTTGATACAGAGAAGGATCTACGTATGAAACCTAATGTTCTTCAACAAGGGATGAATTACACATTGGTACTCAAAGGAACAGGGCAAGGAGGGGCTTCTTATGAGCGGACATATTCGTTTTTAACGAACAGCCAACCACGTAGCGGTAAGAAAATCTTTCATTCACCCTCTGACAGGGCAACTGAAGTCCGTCTCAAAGTAGATGTCCTGTGAAAATGTTCGCAAATTAAATCAGTTGACATTCTTTGCGTAATTAGTTTAGCGTTATTTTTACAAGTCTCGTGTGACATGTAGTTTAAGACGGATTTTGATACAGAATGATTATTTACACGAGAAACAATATTGTAACAGCAGGGATAGCTCATTTTTAGGGCAACTGAAAGGCTAAATGATTCATGAGGTGATTATGATCAAGAGTGATTATGTTGCATGGCCTAGTCTCTCTTAATCATTAATTTCTCGGATTTGTCTCAGCGTGGATTCGTCTTAATCGATAACTTGAATTTGCCTTTGGAATGAAATATAAATGACGAAAATGATTATCGTCACAATTCTTGTTCTTCATTGTTTACTATATTTAACCTTCCTTTGAGTACTAAACTTATCGTTTGACGATGACAAATCTGCTAATTTTAAGCCAAATTTGCATCAGACGAAAAACACCAATCTTAAAGAGATCTTCAAATCAACTGATCGGCGTTCAGATAAAGGACGTCACTCAAAAGTAAAAGTGTATTCTATTTTCAGGCGGAATCACTCTTGCGAACAATAGAAATCTTTTCGAGAGGAATTTTCTGTCTGATGGAAAGTAGGTTTTATTTTGAGATTGCTCTGCTTGTATCAGGCAAATATTTGTCAGTCCTTTTCTCTAAAACAGGAACTTGCAACATCAACCCAACTTCAGGAGTTGCTCATTTACAGCAAATACATGCCATGTGTTCAGGGTGGACTGACGAAGACGTACCTTTATCTTATGAATTGGCCATTCCATCAAATGCCTCAGCCTCACTTCTATGCAGTTCATCCTCGGGATCATGCAGCACTTATTTTCCAGCTGGCGATCAAGATAATGCTAAAATTGAAATAAGAATCAGAGTGTTGGATTCATTGAAAATGTACACAGAATTGAAATATACTATTCAGGTGGGTGAATTAAAAATTTCTTATTTGATTTTGTAGGTATTAGGGATTGTAAAATCATCAAAGTCATAGGACAGGCGTCGAATCTTTGTTGCAAAACTTTTTGAAAATTATCGTTTAAAAATGCTCACGCCTTATTCTTTCGCCTGACTTGCTCGAATGGAGCTTTAAATGTTTTTGTAATCCCAGAGGGAGCCTTTTTAATATCATCATTGCTTTTAGAACTACAGTGACTTTAAAATCTCTGCTGTTTTTTAAGTTATTACGTCATCAAACAGCTAAATCTTAAACCGTAAAAGCCAAAGAATTTTTCTTGCTACCTCCTTGTCGACCTACCTTTAAAAAGTGTGTATTCATATACTGGCCATATTAATTTTTCACAATCGTTTCAAAATTTCTGATGAATTTAATGTTAGCCAAAGCTCTAAATACTCCTGTCCTCCATCCTTTCATAAACATAAAAACATTGTAATGCCAGATATGACTTTGATGCTCTTTCTGGAATTATTGTAAATTACGCAAAGCTCCATCAAAACAATTCAGTTGAAAGAATACCGGGTGAGTCAAAAAAAAAGTTTATGTGTTTGGAGGGCTGTGGAATAAAAAGTATGTGACCGATATTCAAAACTGTAATGCTAATCTATTAGTGAAAGGTCAACTTAGATGAGAAAATTTTGTTTGGTAGTATCCCTCATCTTACAGACCCAGAAATTAGGAAAATGCTGGTGAAATGCATGTTTCTATTTGGAATCGGAATTCAGCATCTCAAACTGGCAACATAAACTTCAATGCCACATAAATGATGGACCAGATTCTCGATTCCCGATTCCCATACAAACCCCTTACAAGCATTTTGATTGTTGTTGGGTCTTAAAGATGTTTGATTTTACCAAACAAAATTTTCTCATCTAAGTTAGCTTTTGAGTGATAGATTAACACTTTTGTATTGAATATCGGTCACATACTTTTCATTCCACAGCCCTCCAAACGCCTAAACTTTTTTTGACTCAACCAGTACACCACTTCAGTTAACAGCCTTATTTGGAAAGTATTCCAAATTCTGTCATATGGAATTTTAGAGGGCAAATTCGGATTGAGTACCCAAGTTTCAGTGGAACGATGAGTTTTCATGTTGCTAGCTGTCGCAGTGTTAATTCTATGGCGATGTAAAGTTTGAAAATCTACACGGGATTTACCATGAAAAATGACTCGGATATAAAGTTTCACCCCGAACGAGTTTTCACGGTCAAAGCCCCTATAAATCATTAAACTTAACGTTGTCATGAAATTAACATTACAAGTGCAAGCGGTTTAAAAACATGCAGCTAGACTAAAGTTTGGTAGTCAAATCCGAATTAGGGCTCGAAATTTTCATATTGAAGATAGGAAGAAATTTTCACCAATTTCCAAAACTTGGCTGCTTAAGTGAAGAGGTGTACGTGGCAATAACATTTCACACATTTGATTAAAAATTTATGCAAAGATTCATGCTTAGCTTCATTTCATCAACATTCTACGGATCATATCGGAAGACTCCTTCACACATTGTTAGATTGAAACAAGATTGAATCAAGACCAGTTGTTCGTGATGTATAGAGCGAAACAACTTTATATGGAGAGGATGGACGACAAAAGGTACTAAGATTTAACACACTGAGGTCTTTTGAAATCTTGTCCTCATCAGAGCCGAAATCACGCTCTGATGAGGACACGAGTCCGAAAGGCCTCATTTACTTAAATCTTAGTATTTTTTCTCGTCCGACCTCTCTATCTAACGTTTCTACTTCTAAATTTTACCAAGTTTTCTATAAGAAACAAAATAGAGAATTTCAAAAATTTAGAATACAAAATATAAGAGATTTTTGAAAAATATGAGGAAGATTTATAGAGAGAAGATTTCATCGAAATATCCGGAACTTTTCAATATATTTTGGAATTCTGCTTCGATTAAAATGATTAGCAAAATCATCAGTTTTTGACAAGAGAAAATATGTCTGATCTTCTAGTTTTTTCCTCCAAACCTTATACTATAATCAATTTGCTGATTTTATGTTGATGATATTTTTCAGAGTAACACAACAAGTTGTGACAGTGAGATCTTTAGTCGTGTTTCAGGTTAGTATAGACATTGTTCTATCGTCATTGTAAGAAATAGCATTTAAAAAGTGTCTGAAAACATTACAGAGCATTTAGATATCAGATAACTCTCAGTAAATGGGACACAAGTGAAAGACATGAGTGGAGTTATGTCCAATGAAGATTCTTCAGAAAGTTCAGATGGTCATGACTTAGACTGATGACGATGAGCCTCTTGTTGCCTTGTGCTCTTTGACATGATGATGGCACTTCGGGCAATAGAGACTCATAGTATTACTATGAAAACTTGACCCTATTTAGGCCCAAACTGAGCAATTTCTTCAGTACCAATCATATAGCGAGATTTGTGAATTACTATTGTTAAGGTGTAAATGTGATAGAATTTTTGATTCGATTGAAGAATAGACCTTTTAGCTATTCTAGAAAGAATCTGACTCGAACGATATTTCGCTACATTCTGTATAATCTTCGAATGTGGACAATAGTGATAGAAGCTCTAACGTCACTCGCTCGAAGCTTGCGTATAAAACTGTACAAAAATAACGCTCGATCCAGGCTCTTTCGTTGAATAGCTAAAAGGTCTATTGAAAACACTCTCACGGGATGGAGATTCGAAGCCGTGTTTCTTTCTTAATTCCATTAATGATTGAAGAAAATAGGGCCAAGTTTTTCACTGTTTCATTATGAGTCCCTCATGAGCAAGGTTTACCGCAGGGATACAAGGGACTCATCGTCATCAGTCTAGTCATGACTAGAACTGTAACGTGTTTGTTTTGTTGAACTTTCGTGTCACAAATCCGCTGCTAAATCTCGACCTTTTTGACCTGCAGATATTGTCTTCATGAAATATCAATATTCTGATGTATATTCTGTGTTACGTTCATCAAAAGTTTAAGTTCTGTCCCACAAAGTTTTGACCTCCTAAGGCAAGCTCGTTACGGTTTGTATTAGATTCCAAAGATTTTGAATCTACATCTGAATTACTGGGTGAGTCAATAAAATTGCCAACGCTTGAAAAATACTGTTCTCTGACTATCAAAGCAATTATATTGAAAACTGTCTTATCTTATTTCCCATATGTCTAATTAAGTTCAGTAATTTACCTAGCTATAATCGGCCATTCTGTCCCGTCGTAGTGGGAGATTTCTGCTTAAATGCCGTTGCAAAAACAGCAAAATGAGTGAAAGCAATGAACAAATGATTTTGTTCCCCTTCCTAGCAATAATGACACTTGCATATGTTCATGTATTTTGTCTTCTTGAGAGAATGGAATCCTTTTGAGTATGTTATTCATATTAGGGGAAGACATTTTCATACCCCAAGAGGATAGCACATGCTAAAGCGTGCTCAAGTCATCTCTGTTAGGTAAAAATATGATACTTGCTCCTGATCTTAGTTAGTTTTTAACGTTTCTCGAAGGCAATTGTTTTCTACATAAAGTCCTTTGTAAAATCTGAACGGAGTGGCCGATTAAAGCCAAGAAAAATCCTAAAAATAATTGAACATGCTAGCTATTCAGTCACATATTGCGAAATATCATTGCTTGTATACTTAGGGAGCAGTAGCCTGTCAAAGTTCGGGCCTGTTTTAGACTCACCCGGTATAAACCTATCAGAAAATGAAGGTTTGTTGTTTCTCCTTATCATCTTTAGACTAACAAATGAAAACAACTAATAGATTTTCTTTCAGATTGCTCAAAAAATCCCCTGCGGATTGGTTATGATCATAAATGTGGTGGACTCCATGCACTCTCTGATTCAAACGGGAAACCTAACGCTGATTATGCTCGCTTAAATCACCCAGCAACTTATAATGCAGGACCGAGCGGGACCGTATATTATGAGTATTCCTCTGGGGAATATTTGACAATGAAGTTGTCACAAATGGCATATATTCATGGAATATCAATACAGG
The DNA here is from genome assembly GCA_964020215.1 of Aurelia sp. 3 sensu Dawson et al. (2005). Lineage (NCBI taxonomy): Eukaryota > Metazoa > Cnidaria > Scyphozoa > Semaeostomeae > Ulmaridae > Aurelia > Aurelia sp. 3 sensu Dawson et al. (2005). The sequence continues at coordinate 15,178,871 of OZ026586.1, forward strand.
GTAGCCCAAATAACACGAGATATTATTTGAAAAGCTTTGACCTGTGGTTCAAGACAGTTGTGAAAAATTTGGATATCTCGAAAGCTTCTTCAGTTGTGGAGGATTATTATGCAGAAGGAGGCCTCAAACCCATCGTAAAGGTATGTGTCACTTTGCTGCTTTCACAGCCCCACCACTTGCGCGTCATAACAAGGGATCGCGGAGATGCAGACCACTTGGTCAGAAAGTAAGCAGTCTTAAAAACATCAGCATAATTTCATTTTCTTGAGCTAGGCCATCATTTTCATAAAATTATGCTGTCGCTCCAAAACGTAGCGGGCGGATGGTGCAATCCGCCGAACGAGGCAACTGGAGAGGAGAGTTTCAAACAAATGAAATCAAATGTATACTTTAATAACATTAAATATATTGTCATTCGTACAACCCAACACTAGCGCTTGGTGAAAATCGCAACTTGACAATCACCTTCTCCAACGAAGTTTCATAATGGTGTCCAAGAGGGTTTCAATAAACTGCTTAGAAGAATAGCTACAAGTATGATCTTGAAGCTGCGTGAAACAATTCTTTAAATGATGAATAACATTTCCGAACATTAAATCACGGGTCATTAAACACAATGTAGTTCATACAATGATTGTGTACAGTGATTACTGTGTTCTTCTGCCCTTCCCTGGAAACGCCCTTGCTGCGCTGCTTTCCTTGCGACAAGGGCGGTCCAAGGCCAGGCCCGAAAGCCACTGCAGATAAACAGAGTCTTATGAATTCAATCGCTTAGTTGTACAAACAACATTGATTGAGTTTTATAACCGATGTTTAAATTAGAAAATTCGAATGAATTTTGTTTGGCAGCTGAAATTTGTTTTCTTTTGAAGAACCCTTGCAGAAATTGGATGGACTATCTTAGAGCATTTTCAGAGTCAACTTTCTAGCAAAACTGGTGCTAACTTAGAGCTGTATGGCAGATTTAAGTGGCCGTAATTTAAAAACTTTAAGTTTGCCTTTTAAAATTATCAGATAGTTAATGATTGCACATTTTGGCAAACAGCGAAACTGTCAATTTATCCTCGATAATGTTTAACTGTCGTTTTGCAATTTGCAGACATTTGTTGCAGACATGGCCAACACAACAAAGTTCACATTTGCCAATCCATTTTACTCAGATGAAATCAGGATTTATGGAAGAACCTATCATGGCGAAAAAGTGTTCAGAGTTGAATTGTTTGGTTGTTATCTGGGTTAGTGACCAGTTTTTTATGTCACTGTATGCTGACAGTAGACTGATTGCGATAGCAATTAAATTCAATATATAAGTAGGTAGAAAAGCTTCGTGAGTGTGAGTGGAAAGTAGGACGCATTGTAATAAGTGTACCGGGTGACCCAAAAAAAGTTCACGAGCTAGATCGCAAATACTTTCTTGAAGGGAAATGTTATGAAGACAAACAAGGTATCAGCATGTCACAACAAGATCTATGAAAAACTTTGACAAAGATGCATTCCTTGCTGATGTTGCTGACATTTGTTGGGAGCAGGGACTTAACGAAACAGATGATGTCAATGTACTTGTCACCCAGTGGTCAACTCTTTTCTCTTTGATCATTGACAAGCATGCTCCCACCAAGACTTTGCGTGTTTCTGAGAGGTACTGCCCATGGGTGAATGACGACCTAAAGAAGCTAATACGAGGCAGGGATAAACTGAAAAAAGCTGCTCTTAAAAGCAAATCTCAGCTTCTTATGAGCTCCTATAGGCACATAAGAAACAAAATTAACAAACAAAATTCTGAGTTGAAGAGGCAGTATTTTTCGGAAAGACTTGTTCAAGCTAAAGGCAACATGAAGGAATCATGGAAAATAATAAAACAGGTAATAAACAAAAGATCTAAGTCAACAAACATAGATCTTTTGAAAGACTCTGGAAGAGAAATTGTAGATATGCAGGAAATTTCCAATACCATGAACTCTTATTTCTGCTCAGTAGGTAAGGATCTAGCAAGCAAGATTGAAGATGCCCCCAACCCCATGCTCACTGGTGAATATAATCTTAACCCTGATAATAGGCGCTTTAATTTCAGGCCAATCGTAGTTCAGGACATTAGAGATGCAATGGGCAAGATAAAAACATCTAAGAGCCTTGGAAGTGACAACATATCTAGCTACTTCTTAAAGTTAGCTACTCCTTACATTGAAAACTCCTTAGTTTTCATGTTTAACACCTCTCTTGAAACTAGTCAGTTTCCTGATTCTTGGAAAAATGCCCGGATTACACCAATTTTCAAGGATGGGGATAGGGCTGAAAAGTCTAATTACCGCCCAATTTCAGTTCTTCCCGTCATTTCAAGGCTCTTTGAAAAACTAGTGTTTAACCAACTTCACCAATATCTGGTTAGGTATAACCTTATTCATCCTGGTCAATCTGGATTCTTAAAACTCCATTCTACACTGACCTGTTTACTGAAAAACACTGACGATTGGTATAGTGGGTTGGACACTGGACAGATGGTGGGTACAGTATTCATTGACCTTAAAAAAGCGTTTGACACTGTAGATCATGACCTTCTCTGCAAAAAGTTAGAGCACTATGGTGTTCGACAAAGGGAGCTTTCTTGGTTTCAATCTTATCTTTCCCACAGAAAACAGTACTGCAGAGTAGGTGGAGTCGATTCTGAAACCGGGGAAGTGGAGGTAGGGGTACCCCAAGGGTCATGTCTTGGACCACTTCTCTTCTTGATCTACATCAATGATCTCCCAAGTGCTGTCCAGAGTTCAACTGTGTCCATGTATGCTGATGACACTAGCCTTTGCTTAAAGTCAAAAGATATTTCTCAGCTGAACGAGGCTATTAATGTCGATCTTGAGCACTTAGACTCATGGTTGAAGGGCAACAAACTTTCGCTAAATGTTGCTAAAACACAATCTATGTTAATCGCGACCAAACCAAAGCACCGAACGCTCAACAATGCAGCAGAAAAACTGAATCTAGAAATTCGTGGCAGAGAACTGGACGTTGTCAAGAAGACCAAATACCTTGGTGTTCAAGTTGACAACAGTCTAGATTGGAAAGAGCATATTAAAGCTGTATCTAGCAAAGTATCCAGAGCCATTGGATTTCTAAAACACGCAAGGAATATTCTCCCAATGGCTTCTTTGAAAACTTTGTACTCAGGTATTGTGGAGCCCCATTTTCGATACTGCTGTTCTGTATGGGGTTGTTGTGGCACCACTGATATCAATCAGCTCCAAAAGCTTCAAAATAGAGCTGCTAGAATTGTAACGAATAGCAGCTTTGATTCCCCGAGTGGACCACTGATTAGGAGCCTTGGTTGGAAGACCATTCGTGAGCTTGTCAATGAAGAGTCCAGATCAGTGGTCTACAAGTCTCTCAATGGGCTTGCTCCACAGTACATGCGCAATCTTTTCACTAGAAACTCTACTAGTAACTCTCGTAGCCTTCGAAATACGGCAACGGACTTGAGGCTGCCAAAGAAAACATCTGCAAATGGGCAGAAGTGTTTTTCTTTTCGCGGAGCTAAACTTTGGAATAGCCTCCCAGCTGAGACCAAACAGGCATCCTCTATATATATTTTTAAAGATAGCTTATGATGGACTGGCGGTTTTGTTTTTTAGGTACTTTTCTTTCATTTTTTATAGATAGGATTTTTTTTTTCTATTAGATGTATTCATTGTAAGTAGTTTTTAGCGGTTTTTAACTTGTTTAATTTTTGTAGGTTTTTTATATGGAGGGCCCCTTGTAAATCAACCAGTTGGTTGAAGGGTCTCCCTCCCTAATAAAATGAAATATGAAAATATATATAAATAATAAAATATAATATATATGTAGCTGAAAGGCTCCGCTATCTTTTGAGACGTTGCTTGGTCAGTTTAAGATATGCGTACTGGCCAAGAAACGGTTTCAAAAATGCGGAAATTCATTGATTTCTGGGACCATTCTCTCGCTTTCCAGACCATTTTTTGAAAAGTGTGATAAAAGCTCGATTCTAAATTTGCTTTGGAGCATGAAATTTGAATGAGGAACAGAGGTCAATCATTTTACAAACAAAAAATTTCCCCAGACAACTTCTAATCCATCGCTATGTCGAGTTTTCACAAAATGTTGACTGGAATATGATGTCGATTATTTCACTCAAAGTGCGGAATCCTGGATTCGAAATTTTCATTGAATCTAGTTTTTCGGATGGTAGCCATTGCTTAAAATGACCATGAAGCATCTCAAAAGATAGCTAAGCCTTTCAACTAAACTGCGATAGAAAGCATTTGACAATAGCTTTTGATCTCAGGGAGCTAGGTATGATGTAGCTCGTGAAGTTTTTTTTGGGTCACCCGGTATGTTGGCAAGTTGGCAGTGATGTTAGTCTCGATAGTAGACTGGGCACGATAAATCATGCACTGCACCGATTTCGAAGATGTATGGTTTAATCTTAAATTAAGAACCAGATTAGATCCTAGGGTTTTTTGTAGGTTTTTTAGTTTCTGTTAGGGGCTATAATCCAGTTTCTTGAAATTTTCGTTCTCAAAAACACTGAAAACGATGAAGGAACGTCGATTAAAAATTTTAAAGCAAATGAATGGACAAAGAGAACAATTTTTGTGGTGATTTGGAGATTTAGAAATTGATTTTTGACAATCTGCTGCATCAGCATTCGTTCAATAAGTCTGTTGAACAAAATTTCAAAAATTTAACCTGATTCAAGCAAGCTGAGATGGTGGTGAGCCAAACAGGCCGTGAATGTAAAAGCATCAATGAATTGTAATGATGATAATTTGACGTCTCAGTTGGTACAAGATGTGAACATTGGACTGAGTATCGGACGCATTTGCTAAATATTTTTCACGCTGGTCACAAATTAGCCTTACTACATAAGGACCCTTAAGTTACGCTCATCTCCTTGAGTTGAATTGTTGTTGTTGTTATCGCTCCACTGAGGGCCTTATTCGCATAGGGCTATAAAACGGCAAAAAATTTCAATCGGCGACGAGATTCTCTCACCCCGTCGTCTACCGATCAGCATGTGACTGAGAGCAAGGCGGTTTTTGCTTTTGTAGCAAGAATGATCCTTTACCGATGTACTGATACCTAATTTGATGGTATAGCAGTTCTAGAAAACTGACTTTTGAAGCATTTTAGACTCGGTAGTCGTAAGAAAAAAGTAGCAGATGATTTAGGCCCTATAGCTAAATTCTCAAAAAGAATCCGAATCGAACGATAGCTTGATACAGTTCAAATGTACGCAATAGTGATGGAAGCTGCAACGCCTGCGGAGCTTTACCATTTCTACAAGCGTAGGGAATTGAGTCGTAGTCGTAGTTGAAACTACTACATGTAATCGAATCACCAAAATGACCTCAAAGAGGAGAAAGTAAGAAAAGAGACCAAAACTTTCTTCTTGCTTTTTCCCTTATGGATCTATCTGATGATTAGCTGTAACCAGTGGGAGATAAAAAAGATTTTTCGGAATGGGTCCGTAATCCAACGCCATTTTCAAATTAGACTCTAGAATCATCCAGAGAATCATGATTGATGATTTATGATTCGCATGAATAATCCTCTATACCTTATAACTTTTATCACCAAAGAATGTTTCAAGAATCGTGAATTGTAAAAATTAACCTCTTTTCTTAAAACCTCAGGGAGAGTAACTGTACCAAAATCTGTTGGCTTAAATGTTGCAACTACAATATCTTACAGTGGATCACAGAATATGAATTCAAGTGGAAATCAGTAAGTAACATTCCTTTTAGTAAAGTCTTTCTCTATCTTTTTAACGACCCGATATTTTTTCCGAAAATATTTATTTAAAAGATACTAAAAAGGTCCCTGCCCATTCGCGGACACCTTATATCTTGCATCTTTTTCCTACATTTGTATACAGGCACTTTCTTTTCGTGTCTCATTGTTTTGTAATTTTCTAAGGTATTTCTACAAAATCAACGAACCCAATGGCACTTCGTACTTGGTCAATGCAACAAACTCCTTCAATCACGCATTTGTGTCTCCTGGTAAAGGAAGCGTGGAATTAGGTTTGAAATACACGAGTGGTTGGTTGTCAGTTGATCATGCTGAATTGACGGTTCAAGGCCCGATCATTGGGCTGAAGATGTTAATGGATGGGTATTCGCATACGCCTTACAAGAGGATTTCGTATAAAGATGTTGTATTTAGTTTGGAAACAGCAACACAACCGTATCAAATAAAAAGGTAAGAATCTTTATATTAGTTATGATTATTATCAGTTCTGTAATGCAGTAAGTAGTGGTTGGAAATACCGGGTGACCGCAAAAAAACTTCAGAAGCCACCGGGTGAGCCAGAAAAAAGTTCCCACTTTTGACAATTCATAGCATCAAGACTTTTTCACGGATTTGAATGATTCAAATTGAAAACATTTTTATGGCTGTCGTGGAGAATCTATAACTTGGATCGTTCCATCTTTCATGCGTCTGCATAGGTTATGCTTCACTTTAGCATTTAAGGCCTTTCTTGAGTCAGTCTGAGAAGTAGCTGCTGATTCATTTCGCAGTGAAGTCAGAATAATTAGTTGCTACAAAACAGTTGTTACTTTGTTCTCTACAAAGTCAAAATAAAGCAAAAGTTGAGCGACACGGATTTAGCATTGTGTTTGAAGTTTTCAAGATTTGGAATAAAAAATTTTGACTTCTTATTTTCTATTTTGTGTCATCCAATAAACTTTGGGACTAAATGCGCATAGTGTATGCAATTTCACGTCATTTCTAACTGAATCAAAGCTTATCTATTCTTTTCTACAGGATCCTCTTTGACTTTGGTGACTCAACGACATGCAACTACGACGACTGTCACAAAACATTCCCCCATGGATTATTCAACATCACAGGAACAGCTTTCAATGATTTTCATCAGCAAACCGTCAAGGCACAAATCATCTCTTGTCCTTTGTCTACAATTAATGTTTCGTATACTCCATCGATTCACAAGGGAGGAGTCGGAATTACCTATCTCGGTAAGTTTTGTTTGTTTTGCCATTAAAGAACCTTTGTCACCCAGAGTCCTTTGTGGGTACGCTGCAAAACTATGAAAACGGAACATTTTTCAAAGCTTTTTGAAGCAAGTTTGCTTGAGATACATTTCGTGTCAGTAAAATCAGCATTGGAGATTGCAAAGAGGATGGTACTGTTAAATTTTCTTTCATTTTCAAATCCTACCGGTATCAAGTGACAACCAGCTAAAACCTTATCACTGTCACATTTTTGCCGTTTTCAAAGTGTGCTAGCCTTTGCGCAACATCAACTCCTCTTCGAAGGAAACGAAGGAGGTAGGGCTGCACACAGGCCATTTTGTGGCTGCATCATGTGAACGTTCTATTGCAAGGTAATAGCGTGTTTTAGCAGCAAGACGCGGACGTCTTTGAAAACGCAGATGCTTGTAAGCTTTTTGGAGTATCCAAACCTTCCAGTCGTCTCCTTCTTAGAAAGCTGCTCATAGACAGGCAAATCCTTAAGATTGGTTTGCATCCTCGCATTTCCATCATTTATGAATATGCTCACACTGTATTTAGCTTCCCTTCTCGGCGTTCTTTTCCTGAGGGACGGTCTTCAAAAGTACTCTTTTCAGGTTGTCAGTTTCAGAAAAGAGCGTATGCAAAGTCTCTCGAGACTTGCAAAAATTTTGAAGTTAATTTTGCTTTGTAATCTATTTCCTCTAACAAAAGAATTATGCTGGCGTCTTCTTGAATAACATCTTCTTGCTAAAACAGCCTAATGTATCAGTTTTTCTTCAACAGGCCCAGCTGTGAATCACAGTCTCTCCATTCGCTATTTTGCATTATGGACGACATCATTTGCAGCTTCAATTGATGCTGTCACTTTCCAACATGGAAACACAAATGCAACAGGATGGACGCAACAATTGATTAGTCTGCCGGCTGGTTTAGCGGCTGCGACTACACATGTCCTCATTTTCAATTATACTGATTCATGTGAAACGAGAAGTGAGACAGCGTGGTTATTTGTTGATGAAAAAATCGATGGGCTATCGCTGAAGGTAAGTGAAAGGCCTTTAGCTATATTCTTAAATAGTATTAAAATCGAACAATTTTTCTCTACATTTGAAGAAGTTTTGAATGTGGACAATGGTGATAGAAGCTCTAATGCTAGGCTTATGCCTTTCATCCCTTGTTTCCCTTTGCTGATATCACTTGGTCAACAGGGACTCATATTATTACCATGAAAAAAATGGGCCTACCTTAGGCCTGCTTAGAGTGATTCCATATTCACCAATCAAATTGCTAGAATTTAGATTTCAACCAATCAGGAGGCACTATTCAGAAAGTCTTTGTTGTTGCATTCAAAACCCATTGATGAAGCCTGGAGTTCTCGCAGCTTTCGATGGATCTATTTTGCTTCTACAGAAGAAGATTACTGCCTGAAAGGTATCCATTTTACGATTTGTAGCTCAAGACAACATCATTCTTAGTACTAAAAGTTTGCTTTTCAAAGTTCGAGCTCTTTAAACCAGACTTTGAAGCGATTTCGTTGAGTACGAAAACTTCCACTTGTTTAGGCAATTTTTAAAAAGTGGGCCCACCTTTTAAGCGTAATATTATGAGTCCCTATTTACCAAGTGATATCAGCAAATCAAAGAGCGCAGGGAAGCAAGGGACGAAAAGGCATAAGTCTACTCTAACGCCACTCAGTCAAATCTCTCGTACAAAAATGTATGAGAATATGGTTCCAACCAGACTCTTTTTTAGACCCGATTTGAACTCCTCCGGTTCATAGTTCGTTTTTTGATGTATTGCCAAATTGTGATCAAGTTGACAACACGGCATAAATCATGACCGATAGGACACCCAGTCAGCTTTATGATTAAGGTGAATCTGCACTTCTTAAGGTGGTTCGCTACTGAAAATTTCAAAATTACGAAACAGTGAAAGGTGGCTGTATCCAATTAAAAATAAATTCAAAACAACAAGTTAAGGTGGCTCGCTACTGATATAAATTACGAACTGCTACGCATTGAGTGTCCTATTTCCCATGCATTAACTTGCGGCCCATCAGGAATCAAAATGGTTTATATATTCTGTAAAAAGATCTTTTAGCTTTTCTGAGAAAGAATCTGAATCGGGCGATATTTTGAGACATTTTGTGGAATTTTCGAATATGCATAATAGTAAAAGAAGCTCTAACGCCACTCAATCGAACCTTGATTCTGAACCAAGATTGCTTGATCCAGACTCGTCTGTAGAACAGCTAAAAAAAGGTCTATGGATGTGTGGAAAACCATGGCATTGTAGATAATATAACTGTCATGTCTGTAACTGGCCAACCGTGGATTTAATCAACACAATTCTCTTATTCCAACCACAAGTAAAGAGGCAAACAGTTTTGAAGAAACTTAGGTAGTATTTGAAGTTTTGTGAAGTCTGCCGAAAATGATAGCAAGAATAGCAAAACGTGTGTCTTTTTAAGAAGCCAATAGTAGCCTAATGATGATCAAGTTAGACTGCGTTCACACGATGCGGGAACATTTTGAAATCGGTGAAAAATGTGACGGCTGCAAAATTTGAGCTAGCGATCACACGATGCAAGAACAATCTGAAAACGGTAGGAACTTAGACGGCAAAAACTCGTTGCAATACTTTGATGCCAAAGAAGCTTACCTACACCCTAAGAGTCGATCAGTCTCGTTCCAAAAGTGTCTAAAAACGTTCTGTTTTCATAATTTTCAGGTGTTTGCACGATGCCGTTTCCGAAATGTGTCCGTTAGAGTTCCGTTTTCAAAATCTGCCGGCATATATGTGCCGTTTTCGTGTGAACGGAAGGCCTATCCGTCACATTTTTCGCCGTTTTCAAAATGTGCCGGCATCGTGTGAATGCAGTCTTAGCCATAAAATACCCTGGATGCCAAAGTCTTGCAGTTATTAAGGTTCTGATACACAGGGTAGTCACAAAAGGGCTAACATAACTCTAAGATGTAGCCGACAGAAGAAGATGACAATTTGTCTTGTCTTTGTCAATTTTCCTACTCCGGATGCCTGTTTGCTGTGGAAAATCTCTTGTTTGTCAATTTCCATAACTTTTTCATGTCTTTTCAGATCAATCAAACATTTAAGGAGAATCTGATCGAGCAAGTTCCATATTTCTTCAAAAATCATTCAATCATCTTCCATTACAAAATTCAAAATGGTACCAGTGTCCAATGTTATGTTTCTATAAACGAAACGTCAACAAACAGTTCAATTAATGTATCACCGTCAAACGTCGTTTCAACTTTGGTGTCTGTCACCAACAAGACATTTTATGTTTCCCACGTTTTCACTTCAACTGGAGACTCATTTGTAAACATTAGCCTGAAATGTTGGAACCGACTAAACCTACCAGACGTGTTGTTGTTCACGACAAATATCGAAGTCCAGAAAACCCCAGAGATCATGACCAATTTCACTTTGGATGTAAACAAGAGAATTTTGAATTCAAGTGAACCGTTTTATTTGTTCTTGATATTTCAAACTGGTGATCGGATGAACTGTAATGTGACTTCAAATTCAACTGGTCTAACTCAGTCCTATACGTATAAACAACTTGCGAGCAATGAGCAGATTTATACTGGCTCGAGAAAGGCCTACAGGCTACAAGTGAACGCTGACAGCTTATTGCCAACATTACTACTTCATGTTAAATGTCGCAATGTTTTCAACGAAGTCAATAGTAATATTACTGTAGATGTATTACCAATACCTATACTTGGCCTCAAAATGAGTGTGAAAGACTTTAATTGTCATGGTCCTCCGTTGATTATCCTCCGCAATGTCACTCAGGGATCTCCTATATATGACTCAGTGTATATAAACTCAGTGAAAATATTCGAGCGTGTAAATTATCGTATGAACGAGACGTTGGCTCTGGAACCAAGCGCTTATGGAGCACCTGGATGGAAGAACATCACTTTACGTTCGTGGAATCGATACGGGGCTGTATCATCAAGAACGAGGCAAATACGCATGGCAGTGACAATTATCGACCTCAATGTCAACATCTCTTTCGATCTCTCCTCCTCACAAGCCTTGTCAACGCGTCCTAACCTTACCTTACCGGTCACAGAGAAAGTAAATTTCACGGCTATGGTCTCACCAAATGCGAGTGGATATATCTATAACTGGACTATAAATGGATTCACTGTATCGACAGATGTCAATGATTGGCAATACACGTTTCCTGTGATTGGGACATACAGATTTCAGCTCACTGTAGATGGATGTAACGATTTTATTTATGACAGAAATCTGACTGTCATTTCTCCAATTGATGATTTTAATATTAGTGTGGATCCATTCCCAGAGTCTGTGGTAAGCCAGCCTATCTTTCATTTTTCTTCAAGTGGTGAAAATTAGTGCTGGTTTTAAACTGACTGAGCTTTACGTAACTCAAAACAGCTTGTAATAATTAGCCATCTGCCAGAACTTCACAGCTGTATGGAGCTTCATTCCACAGCCGAGGTCCCATCCCGCTGAATGACCTGTTTGGTGAATGATTCTCTCTTTATTTTGGATATGTCTAAATTCTTGTATATAGCGTACCGTTGAAGGGGGGGGGGGGGGAGAAAACAGGCATCGATTTAGTCTTTTCATGGATCAGGTTAGTTTTATGTACCGGTGAGCCAGAAAAAAGTTCCCACTTTTGAAAATTCATAGCACCAAGAGTACTTCATAGATTTGCATGATTTGAATTCTAGTTAAAAGCCAAAATATTGAAGTATTTTTGTGATTTATCTTTCTGTAATACCAGCACTAGAAGTATCGGTAAATTCAACTTTATAAAACACTAATGGTTTTGCAGAATGACTGAAAAGGGCCTGAAACATTGATTAAATTGTAAGGACTATTTTTACACAGAACAATATTCAATTGGCGTTTCACCTCTCTCAAGAATTATGAGACATCAATCTTCAAACAAATACCGAGGATCTTCAGTACCCGGCAGTGAGTGTGCAGTGGATATCTGCCACCCATGAGAAATGGCATTTTCTTTATTGTGCGTGAAGAGTCCATGATGATTTGATCAATGTTTTGGGCCCTTTTCAGTCATTTGCAACCATGAAATTTTTGTAAAGTTGAATTTACCTATAATTCCAGTGCTCGCAAGAAAGCGAGAGAAATCACACAACAGTACCTCAATCTCTTGGCTTTTAACTAGAATTAAAAAATTCAAATATGTAAAGTTCTCTCGATGCTATGAACTTTCAAAAGTGGGAACTTTATTCTGGCTCACCCGGTATATATTATCTGATCTCAATGGTTTTACGCTCTTACTTGGACCTCGTTTACGTTGAACCGGTGCACTTTTGTTGAAGAAACAACTTTTGTTCCGCTACCAAGTTGCTACGGCTCAAGGGCGGTTACACTGCTCTAGAACAAGATTTTTCTATAGATATGAGGAACAAAAGTGTTATTGATTAGCAACAAGAGAATAAACGAGAGGTTAATCCGTTACAATTTTGTTACTGATCCAGAGTTGTACCTGTGCGATGTAAACAAAGTCTTAGTTTCAGCATGTCTTTAAAGATTGATGAGCTCTATTGATTTTCATTGCCTTAACTACCAGAGGAAAACTCTTAAGTGCAGTTCTTTCTAAGAGGGAATGGGAACGAATGAAGTTATTTCAGACATCTTGTGCTGCTTTCATGTTCTTTAATGCAGCTAACAACCTTTTTATTCTGCTCATTTCACATTTTATTGGTATCGCTTAAAGTATTCCTTTTCGTCAGTACAACTTGTGGATCGCTTAAATATTTAATCTTTTCAACAGGTAAACACATCAATAACTGTCACAATTACGAATGCCCGTCATAGTGATTGCCTTGAAGTTGACTTTGGAGATGGATCATCAAAGATGGCGCATTGCAAATCAAGAATGGTAGCCAGTCCTTTGGATTGCTTCACATCAGGCTCCATTTGCAGAGTACAACATATCTATAAGGAACGGGGGACGTATAAAGTTCTAGTTGTAGCTAAAAATGGGTTGTTTGCAAGGATCAAAGAGATGACTGTGACTGCTAAAACATGTTATGATCCTATTGTAATGATAAATGGTAAGCTAGAGTTTTTCATATTTTCCTTTTATGATTTATGATTGCACGAGGGAGACCACATCGTGTATTACGGAGGCCTAGCTTCACTGCAACAATTTACGCTGCTACTGAACTGAAGAACTGTTGCCGTTGCTAAACTGAAGAAAAATGAAATCGTTTTTGTTATATACTGCACAACATACACAACCCATGCTGTTACATCATTCCAGCACAACAACAGCCACAGAGCAGTAGCATGTTGTCATAGCGGCAGGATGATTCAATGATTTTAGAGCAAAAGAAACGACACAGAGATAAAAGAATCAACCATTTACGGCATGAATGTCACTTTTCTTCATTTCAAAGAACATTTACTGCTGTCAAAATGTTGCGGTTAGGAAATAGCAGCAGTGAAGCCGGGATTTGGCCACCTGCGATGCAAATAACAACAACAACAGCAGGCCAAAGTAACAGGGACTCATGTAATGAGTCTGCTTGTATACAACAGAGCTTTTTACCAAACAAGATTTTGAAAAGAAGACTCTGTCTGAAAATAATAGAAAATCAAATTTGATTGAAATTGTTCAGACTTCGAACATTGACAATTTACCAAATGAACTGCTCACTCCAACCCACAACGTAACAGTAGCAGCTGGTGAGGTAGAAAGTCTGTTATATCACACACATTTCCTCATTACCCTTGCTAAACTGATCCGGAACAATCTTTTAGGCAATTTGATGGCAGATTCCGTGAAGAAATGCTCAAAGGTGCCTTAATAGGCAGCAAAAATACCGAATATATTTGTTATTTGACCTCAGAGGCCTTTCAGAATCCCTTCAGGTGGTATGAGTCGATGCTTTATGAAATAAAGAAGAAACAGTGATAGAAAGAACATACTTATCTTGTGAATTTCTTCCCCCTAGGAAATGGAACAGAAGCCCCAAGTGGTTTTCAAGGCCTATCACAGAACCTCAAACTCCCTGAAATCCATCGCTCCTCTTCTCTATTTTATAATATCACAAATGTTGCAATCAATTGCGAATTTAGCAGCACTTACGATATTTCATGGACGTTTTACTCACTTGGTTTAAACTCGTCAGTCAACCAGACAAATCTTGCAACTGAAGGTGCAGCATACATTGTTTCTAACAAGACATTCAGCTTTACACGAATGGCTCACACCCTTACAGTACCATGTTGTTTAATCAAGTATGGACAGTTCGTGGTGCATGCAGAGGTTTCAATGACAGGGCATCATCTGATTGATGGGTTTAAAACAATGAAATTGTTGAAAGGGTTTGTTAAAGATACTGATCTGATTGCGGAGTTGAATGAGAAGAATCACAAAGTTTATGCTTATAACACAACGGTAAGAGTTTGCTCACACCTATAATGTACACGTGTACAGTTTTGATCCGTTGCAAAATTGTTATGGCTCAAGTGCGTTTACATTATTCCAATAAAAAATGTTCGATATACTCGTATATCACGAGAAAAGTGTTACGGATTAGAAGTGGTGGTGTGGCCAAGTGGTTGAGGCGCTGTTTTTCGAATACTGTGGGGACTACTCACGTGGATTCGAATCCTGTCGCTGGGCACTACAAACCACAAGCCAGCAGGCAACTCAACTGTCCTTCCTTCCGAGGTTGGTAATTAAGTACTCAGAGCCAACTCCGAGGGCACATATTTATGACCCACATTTATCTAATATCACACGCCTGTTATTACATTTCTTTTCTTTTTAAATAGATTTATTGTATTTTAATATCTAATAGTTTTGTTTTGACTTGCTTGCTTGCTTGCTTGTTTGTTTGCTTGTTTGCTTGCGTTTTTACTTGTAACAGCTTAAACAGTACACTGACTAGTAGTACCTATACATTGTAAGCAGAGTCTTTGTTTTGCAGTACTCCATTGGGAATGAAAATGAAGTTCGCTAATTTACCACAGTTGTCAACTAAGGGGAGAGGTAAAGAAGAAGATTGGCACAAATATTTTTGGGAAAAGTAATGGATTGTTGTAAAAAATCATTTACCCATGCATCTAACCGTCCATTTCTTACAAATTTACAATGTTTGATCTCTCAAAAGAAAGGGTTAATCGATTCACACTTTTTGAACTTTCTGGAAATGTATTTCATTTGATATGCAAATAGATGGGCAAAGTACTGATTTTTGTCTGTATCTTTTTTGCTGTTTTTTGTTGCTGATGTTCGTAATGCAGCGAAAGCCACGAACAGTTCAGAAAATTGCGGACGATTTTCGTTATCTGCCTTAAAAACCCTTGGTATTTCGCTCAGCTGGATCGTAGAAGATTTGAATGGAGTTCATTTGACGGCTGATTTTTGCCTCTGTTGCATTTTGCTCACTACCATCTTGATCACTGCTTCCATCACAGCTTTGTTTCGGTTTACTGTACCTAACTGAAATGGATTTCCATGCAACATGAAAATTAGGGTTTGTATGTGAAGCTTTCAAGCAATTTCTCTCCAAGAAGTTAGCAATGCAACTTTATCTAAAATTTTGATTTTCTTTTTGCAGGTGACTTTAAATGGTAGCTTGTCACGTGATCCTGATCAATATTCATCGTATTTATCTTATACGTGGTATTGTAGAGATACTGTGCTGGAAACACGACCTATTGCAAGTATGACAAATCTGCCTAGGATTGGCACGAGCTATTTTAATCCTCGCCAGGTAACTATCTTTTTAAATTTGATGTACTGCTGAATAACTGCAGGAGTTTTTGCATCTTGGCCTTCACTGGCCACAGAAATATGTCCAGTTTTGGTATTTTTCATACGAGGAGGGCCAGCTCTCCATGAAAACTAGCCCCCCCTCCCTGAGAGAGCTGGATTTTACTGTGCAATTACATGGAGAGCCAGCCATTCTAGGAGGGCTAGACACGATGGCATCCACTACTCAAACTGTATTGTTCTACATTAATTTTGTTGTTTGCCGCCAGCCCCCCCCCCCCCTAAGAGGGCGGCTTGCCCGCTTGATCAAGCAGTTATGGGACATTTCCAGCCTTTCTAAGGCGAGATCGCGGCCACTCAATAGAGATATATAGCTTAAGAGGCCTTACCCTCCTCTCATATAAACGAAAAAGAATTTCATTGAGGATTAGACCACGAGGTGAGATCTCAGGCCAGCCCACGTCCATATATACAGCACTTTAAACATCACTGTTGAAAGTGGAAAGTACAAACTCTGGTCATTTTCAAAGAAATGTTTTTCAAAAACTACTTGAGGACGAATATGTACCATTTGAGAAGAAATGTAATTTTGGCAAACTAATTTTTTCTATTGATATATATCATTACAATAACAATGTTACTTTCTACCATACAAATTCTAATTATTGTACTACACTACAGGGACGATACCATGGGGAGCGAAAAGATAATGACTATCCCATGGCCAATAAGAAGATACGCAACATTAAACTAAAAAACAACGACACTACGATTTAAGAACTAATGGATAATGTGCCAATTTCTGTTTGACATTAGATGTCTGGTCAGGGTTTCGAAGAAATAAAATGTAGTCACGAGCACAAGTCGTTCGTGATGATGAAATTTGCTAAGACTGCCTGACATCTGATGTGAAACAGAATTGCAATGAAAAAGAAAATTTACTTTAAAGGACTTGGTAGTAACCTATTTTAATGACAAATTATTTTAATGGTAACCTGCTTATAATTATAGACATGCAGTTTATTGTCAACTTATATGATGTTTCCCTTTGCAGACGAACATCAACAGTGGTATAGCGAATATTTCAGCTGGAAATTTTGGAATCCACTCAAGCATCGTTGCAACACCAAGTTCCTCTTTGGCATTACCTGCAGCCTCTTTTTCTCCAAATCAGTTATTGATCAATCAGAATAGCTCTTCGAATAATCAAAGTAGTTCTGCCTATGCTCAGAATGCTCAAAACAGCAAGGTAATGAATTACTCCTCTCTAATCACAGGGAAACCAGGAAATAATTATTGCTACTCTCGAGTACCGAATAATCGTCCCCCCCCCCCGCTTATTAATTTTTGAAAAATTTTCCAACCCCCCGCTCTTATTCCAACCCCCCTTTTATTAATTTTTGGAAAAATGAAATGATAGTAAACATAATTTCTGAATAAACGGAAGAAAAAGTCTCAAGAAGTGTATTTAACAGAACCAGAGCTCAAAGTAAATGTATCAGTAACATCACTGTTCACATAAATGTATAAAAGATTCGTGTTTACCCAAGAAAACGACTATTTTCTATTTTTCCAACCATCCCCCCCGATTATTCCAACCCCCCGATTATTGTTATATCGAACCATTTCCAACCCCCCCGATTATTCTCACCCCCCCCCCCCGTTTATTCGGTACTCGACGAGAGTAGATATAGAAATTGTCTGTCTTTGTTCTCTGCGCGTGCGCAAATAAAAATATAGTGACATGAATCAGTCATTTGCTGTCATTGTGAAAAGATTGTCCTAGCATTTGTTGGGGAGATGAAGTGCTGGCACTATTGTATTGACACATTGCGTTTCGGCTTTGTTGTGAGCGAATCAACGTCGAAGCTCATGCTGTCATGCGTAACTTTGCTATTACTTTTTCTCTTGCTATCAACGGTCAGGTTGATTTGCATATTACGTCTTTCGGCTGGATCGTCACTTTGCATGCTATCTGGAGCCCTTTCGGGGAATCCTTGAGGCTCACAACTCAGCCTGTTCATATCCCCTACAAATAAGCATATAAGGTGGCTAAAGCCACCTGCAGTCAATTTCTAGCCAGTCACGTATCGATATTTCCTGTTGACTTCGATATAAATTATCCAAATATAGTACGGCACGTATCACGACCTACTATCTTTGCACGGCCATTTTCATCAAATGCTTATATATGCTTTCATTCCTTTAAACTTCTTGATGCGAAACCTTCCAAAAATATAAGAACGGAAGAGTCGATGTCTGGAAAACGTCGAAGACAGTTATTCTTCTGAATTTATCAAACGAGGTTTGATCATGAAATGAACTAAGAACATCTAATTAGTATTATCAGGTTATTTTCTGAAGCTGGAGTTTGATGATATGGAAATATTTGATCTTCTTCCTGTCTAAACAATAATGATAACAAATTTGATTGAGTCCAATGATGAATTTATTTGGTAAATCTTTCCAAAATATGATTGGTCCTATCCATCAACAGCTAACTTAAACTTCAATACTTTACATTTCAATACCAATACTCTGAATGTTGAGATATGCATATTTTTAAAGTTTACATTTGTTACTAATCACACACCATAGCATTAGCAGGAAAGACTAATTTTGCAGCAAACAGGTTGTGATGAATCGCCCAAATGTTATCTAGACTGATTGCATATTCGTAATTATCACTATTGATAGACTGATGGACGCTCAAACTGCGACTCATGGACTTTCACAGTGAAAATTGGGACGAAGTTTGCTATCTAGATTTCATGTCTGAACATAGAAACCACAGCAACAGCTCAGTGCTTCAGGCATTGGCGGAGTGGCCTAAGTTGCCGGCTCGAACCTCCGATCCTAAAACACTTCAAAATTCAAGTTTTCAGTGATCCTAACATAAAGGAACGCCCCAAGTTCCATGTGGATGTTTCCTCGATCCAACAATCAACAAACCTTTCACTGTGAACCAGGAGTTCCTTGTTTTTGAGGCCAATTAGCTTCCATGAACTTCACCGCAGCAATGAGAATTTCCAACTGTCGAAGGTTGCTTGCCTCACCTCTGAGGCTACTCCGCAGCCTCGATCCAGAAGCACATCTAAACCTGTTCATTTCCTTCTCAGATTTTTATATGAAAGTCCGTAAGTACCAGTTTGAGCAAAAATAGAAAAATGTTGTTGTTGCTGTTATTGTTGCGACAACTAGGACTATATCGTGATTCTAAATGCTACCCGCTGATAACTATCCTGACCTGGAGCAAGCAACTGCATGCAGTTGCAAAATTGTGTAAAATTTCATCACAATGTTTTCATGTTTATTCAAGCTTTGTTTTCAATAATTTTTTACTCTTATACTTTCATTGTAGGACCCCGTTGGCTGTTTTGGGAAGCCTGCTGGTATCCTAGATATTTCCAATACTACTAAAGAAATATCATTCAATTCAATGAATCTACATGGAAATCACACGTAAGATCCTTTATCCGTCCTTTAACAGTAATTCAAAGATCGTCCATTGCAACAAGAGCTTGTGTCTTAAGTCTCCGACTAGATTTATGACGATGAGTCCCTTGTATCCCAGCAGCAAACCTTGCTCAACAGAGATTCATAATGAAACAGTGAAAAAGCTGACCCTATTTTCTGCAATCTTCAATGGAATCATGATGGAATCACGGCTTCGAATCTCAACCCCGTGGCAATGTTTTCAATTCTTTGAATACAAAATTCTATAATATTTGCCGTAACCATGGTAATTCACAAATCTGGCGATCTGATTGGTACTCTAGTAATCGCAGAGTTTTGGCCAAAATAGGGTCAGGTTTTTCAGAGTAATATCACGAGTCTCTGTTGACCGAAGCACCATCATCAAGTCAAAGAGCACAGGGAAACAAGAGTCTCCAGGTCAAGTCTAGTCTCCGACATTTGCCAGTGATTCTGAAATTGATTTTCGTCTTTGTATTCGTGTTCTGCGTTGAAATAACAAAGTTTGCATCTTCTAGATACGCGTTTTCTTAACGGCTTATAATATGAGCACGTTAAAAGCATTTTAGAACCAGCGCAGTTCAACTTAGATATCTTGGTTCAAATACCCCAAATTTAACCGTGTCTGCACCCCAGTAATATCAAATCCATGGCAAAATGAATGGAAGAAATTGACATCCGAAACTGATTTACGTTAATCATGCAGCGTTTGTGCCAATATACTGAGCTGAGAATCATTTGCTAAAACAGATATTAAACTTAGGCCTGTGTGCAAGTTTTTTAACCCCAACTTTGAGATATTTTCTTTATTTCCTTGCTTGCTTTTAAATATGAAAATATTTTCCTTTGTTATAACAGGATTGAATTTACGCTCGTTGTTGAAGCAAAGAACCCGTTTGGCATTCGCAAAAGCAACACAAGTCGCACATTACTCGTGGCCTTGGCTTTAACACCTTTCTTTGAATTAAGGTTTGTTTGATCTGCATTTGCTCTGTGTATGCAATGATTATATCTTATGTTTATGCTTCTGCAGTAGTGTCTGATTGAAAAAAATGATGATTTTATGCTATGGGCCATCAAAGGAATTTGAGGCTCTCGAGAAAGTTCACGAAAGGCCCATACGCAAGCTATAAGCAAGATGCTGAAACAGAAACTGATTTCTGCGATGCCGTGTTTTTAGTTTTTCCAAGATTTGCTGTAGACTCAAAAGGTCAATGTGGTGAAGGATAGATGCTTAAAAATTACTTTTATTGCTGTACAGTATTACTAAATGTCCTTTTTTGGGAAACTGTGACTTTGTTTTCCCAATTGCTAATTGTTCATCCACAGTCACATTTAAAAGTCGTCTATAGTCACAATTAAATGAACATAAACATTGGAAATAGGGGACGAAACTGGTGGAAAATTTCGACATCCACTTTTGCAATAGATTTCTTGAAGGGAATAGACGTAACCATATCGAGTGGCCTTTATAAATAGGCTACGGAGAACCCCTTTGTACCCCTTGTTTCTTTAACTACGGAATGAAAAGGCACGTGTTAAGGTTGTAAAATACAACAAGATATGACTTGCACGTATCCCAGACCAGCCTTTAACCATGCCCATTCCCTTTAACTAAGTAAGTCTTCCTCAAAGTGCCCCCCTAGTCTGGATAGGGCTAACCATGTCCATTCCCTTTAACTAAGTCTTCCTCTACTGTACATACATCTTTACAATCTAAGGACAAAACCTTTTTCATAGGTGTATTGACAACTGTGCAAGCAAAATCGACCCTACCCATAAATTCTCATTACTGCTAATATGCAAAGGAGGAGCGTGTGGCACAACTGCAACATTCAAATGGACATTTATTCAACATAATGGCACAAGAAGCAAGCAAGTGTTGCTCCATGATTTCCTGTATCCTGTTCCTGTTGAAAAGGCCTTGTATATGAAACCAAATGTCTTAAGCATTGGTTTGAATTATACTTTGATTGTACGAGCAACTGCCCCTGATCGATCTTTCTTCGAGCAAGAATACTCAACAGCAGTCAATTCTCCTCCGACAAAAGGTACTTATAATTTTCATTTTTGCTGTCATCACATGAAACCCTTATCGTTTATGTTCACTTAAAACGTTGGTGAACAATTTGAACTTTGGGGCGTCACCCGCCAATTCAAAAGACAAGCCTTCCCCTGTCAAGTTTTGAATATCGCCCTTTCCCCGTCACTTTGATATTTTGTTTCAACCATGCCGGTTGAAATGGCAGTACCTGGAATATTGGATGGATTGGAATTAATCGAACTTCGCGTGATAGCAGAAAGACCGAAGTATTGTTGTTATGTCTCGCATTTTTATGAACAAAGCAAAAATTGCTAAATTTCTGCTTTGCGAAAATTCGTTTGTTACAAAATGGCTGAAACGGGCTTTGAACACTAGATCCAATCTCGTCCCCAGAGTGAGTTCGTTGCTCTACCTCTACTCTGGGATGCAAGAGGCCGTTCGGCAATCTGATTGGCTGTTCGCCATTTTGGGCTGCAACTCCGATTTGCGCTTGGTAAACGACCTCGGCATGTCAAAATTCGACGTAAAACTACATTCTTTACCTATACCGACCATCATTTGCAACTTATTTCCGAAATTCGAAGAATAACGAGCCATTTTATTTTTGAAGCTGCGGTGAAAGTTTCCCGAATTTGCAACTTAGGCCCATTTTCGCTCTAAACAAACCGAGCTTATTTTCACATTAGACAAACTTGCCGACCCCAGATTATTGTTTAAATACCTGCATAATGGTTCAAATAAGGTCTTCAAAGTGTTTGTTTTCAATTTCTCCTTCCATCTTCTGCAGAATTAGCGCCAGAGCAACGGCCATTTTCCGTCGCTTGGCGTTGCCTAGCCAACGGTGAAATCCATAATGGCTTCCAAATGCACCCAGATTCTGGGCGCATTTCATCGAAGTGTACCAGGGTGTTCATTCGGCTTCGTGATCAGCGTATGACGTAAGAACACTCTGGGAACGAGGTTGCACTCGATCAAACTGGAAGGAATCTCTCACACATAGAACGAGCTAACGAGCTGCAAGTTCATATGATCTCTCGCATGAGTTATATAATCTCCCTCAAGTTGTCTGAAATGAATTTTCAAACAAGCACTTAACATCTTCCATTCCATGGCAATAAGTGTGCAGACGACAATTGATGCCCGTGAAATCTGTACTGTTGTTTTGTTCGGTGTTGTTCGGGATACTGCGAATTCCCCCTTTTGTAAATCACAAAGGAAATGACGTTAACTCTGATTGGCTCGCTGATCAATGGGACGAGCGAAGCGTTTTGGGGCATGCGCAATTTCACAAAGGAAGGATGAAGGGCGATGACCCTGAGATCGATACTGCGCAGACTCCAAAGCGCTTCGATCGACGTCTGGCTCTTCTGGGGAAAACCCGAAAGACTTTCACTGATAGTATCCCGAACAAGGTGGGAGAAGTTTCTCTACGTCTTGATCGAGTATTTTACGCTCTTTTTCAGGGATTTTGGGAGGGACTAATTTTGTAAAGCATAACAGGCCTAGATTATCGTTGATAGCTAGAAATCTTTCTGGCCTTCTTTGAATGAAATAATGAATGAATTACTTTCGGGTGACTGATAGAAAGGGGCCTTAATGAACGGGGGTAGGGGTGGAAATCTTTTAAAGAAATTGATAAACCGAGGAGTCTTAATAAACGAGAGGGGGGGTCAGAAATTCGTGAACTGTTCTTCTAAAAGAAAACATTCCAATTAGTTTACGAGTACACTGCAATGACTTGTTATCTTTCGAACAAAATTTCGTATCAAATCATTCTGAGCCATGGACACTGTTTTGCCAAAATTGATAAACGGTCTTAATAAGGGCCGGGGGATTCTTGAAAATCAATAAGCACCCCCTTGTATTAGGCACCCTAAAGTAGTGAATGAATGAATGAATGAATGAATTCTTGTTTATTTCCGTGAAGGAACATGTACATTAAATCCGACACAAGGCCTAGCAATATACACAACATTCAATATCAACTGCACTGGATGGGAAGATACCGAACAACCTTTGACATATGAAGTTGCTCATATAACTGACATCCTTACAACTGTTGTATGCAGACAACTAAACGGATTATGTACAACAAGTTTTCCTGTTTCTACCAATGTGAACTCTACTTTGCTTGTTCGAGTACGAATTTCTGATGCATTGGGAATGTTTACCGAGCTTTATCTCACAGTGAAGGTTTGTAAGTTCTCTCTCTTGCTTGATAATGCTTCTAAATTCTAAAACCAAGTAATATTGTAAGTGCCATTCGTAGTGGAAATTTGATGACCTGACTGTTGCCGCTATGATCTGTACATTTGAATTGTATTTTATTTTCTTAGTTCTTTAGTTCTTAGAATTTACAGAAAAATGCTTCTAAGTTTGTGCCTGGAGAGCAGAGGTACAGTTATTTTAGCCAAATCATGCATCAACTGGAAAGTTTTATCTTTGTCTTTGATATTTATACTTCTCCTACATGGAACTTTCATTTCATTTCATTTAATTCATTTAGGGAGAGCTGCTTTTCAAGAACGGTTTATTTTCAAGGGGCCCTCCAAGAAAACAGATTTTAAAGGGTTTGTGCAAGGCTAAAAGCCTGCATTTGCACAGAGCAGAAAAATCTAAAAATAGCCCATTGAAATCGATGGCCCACACGTGTTGGGAATAATTGATAGCTAAAGAAACAGTGCTGTGTTTGCGCATTTTCTTTGTTCTATTTATAGAGAAGCCTATTTACCATTGCCCACTGCCTTTAATTACAGTATACAATAAACGAAACATACATTAAATAAACGATAAAACTAAAAACCTATTTACAATGATCATTCAATATTTACTATAAAAATTAATTTAGAAAGAAAGTTCAAACCTTAATAAAACTTCTAAAACTATTACTCTCTTGACGAAATGAATCGCAGTTTTCTTCACAGAGGTCTAGTTCCAAAAATACAGTTAAAGGCCAGAAACTATCAGTTGAATTGCTACAACTTTTCTGCCCCAAAAACAATGACAAAGTCGCGGCGATTCAATGTACCATTTGGCAAGTTAATTCAGTGAATTCCTTGAGGCACATCCCCCACAAGAGACAACACTATTTCTGCTTCAGTAAACTTAATTTATGTTTTAAAGGTATAACAGGTGAATGTAAGAGTGCAACACTCTTTTTAGAATTAGGCCTAGCTTAAACATCGTATTTTTGCCGTCTCAAAATTAATTGATGCTGATGGTGCTAAAAATTTTCAAATGTCAGTTAAACTCAACAAGAAAACGACAGGCTTTCATCAGCTCTGTCGTGCTAAACTGCAGAAACACGACTTGATGTAAACATCGTATTTCTCCACAACAATCTTCTTTTGCATGCGTGTTGTACAATGTTTCATTTATATATAAACAAATAAGTATTACTATTTACGCTACGAACAGAGCTTTGTTTAATACGACGTTTCGGCTTGAGAGACTTGATAATAGGTATCAAGAGACTTAATATTAGGTTTAGGCCCGAAACGTCGTTCTTGATAATGAGTTTGAGCCCGAAACGTCGTATTAAACAAAGCTCTGTACGTAGCGCGATTAGTAATTTTTCTTTTGTTTATATTTCGAATTCTGCCGTGATTAATTACCCATTTCTAGTCTATAGTCTGCGGTATGTACGTGTGATCAGCCACTGCACTTCGCATTTTGAAAAATGGCAATTTTAACCAAAAATGATATTTAAATCAGATCTTTTAACATGGCAGATTCTCCCGTTTTTAAGACTGTTCGATTCGACACGGCAAAAATACGATGTGTAAACCAGGCCTTAGTCATTTCATGGATCACAGTTATCTGGAATATTCTGAAATCTTAGATGAGATTTCTGTGTGAGCTAAGTGCTCCAAACAAAGCAAATGTTTTCTCTACAAATTTTTCCCCTTTTGCTGTTGCTTATACTTGGATTCTGATGTTTTTTTACCAGATTCAAACTCCAGTTTTGACGACAGCAAAGATGGACGATTTCCTTGCTACAATCAGAAACTCAACGGGAGGCCAAAAAATCGCTCAATTTATTGGATCTGTTACGTCAGTTCTTAATCACAAAGCACAGGAAAATAAAAGTACCGAAGTTCTTCAGAAAAGTATCCAGGTAATATGCTGATAAATAATGTTTTGGAAAGACCTAGAAAGTTTGTTGTTGGAAGCCCCAAATCGAAGGAACAAGGGAAAGTTTACTGCAGCAGTAAACATAAAGATTTGTTAAGCGACTATTTACCTTTAAGTATAAACTTAGACTTACAACGTGATTCCTGGTATACGTTCATTATTTTTAATCTGGTATTTCATTTTCCTCATATAAGCAAAAACCATCCAATTCAATCAGCGATGCTGAGACTTATGCAATGAGTCTAATGTAACCTACCGGCTAAGTCAAAAAAGTTAACTCGTTTGGCAAGCTGTGGAGTAAAAGGTAAATTGCCAGTATTAAAGGCTGAAATTTTGATCTGTTATTCAAAAGCTAACCTAGATGTGGAAATTTTGTTTGGTAAAATTACTCATGTTTTATACCCAGGAATTAGGAAAGTTTTTGGTTTGGGATTTATGTAGGAACAAGAATTCCACATTCGATTCTGGTGCACGATCCACTTGATAGATTTACTTAGAACATGATAATTCTTCGTTTTCCTTTCAGGTGCGAGATGCTGCCATGGCATTGTTGTCTCAGATGGTAAATACCAGTTCAGATGACATCATCGCCCCTTTGATCGCGATGCTAGCAGAAGTACCAGGAGAATTTTCACAGGGGTCAGGAAAAGTTGCAACTGATGGTATTGTCGAAATGACGAGTAATTTAGTGAAGGGCAACGATGGTGTGATTTTCAGAGATTTGGTTGAACGGGGCAAAAGTCTCCTTGCCGCAATAGGAATGGTCATGAAATCAACGTCAGTCAATTTGAATCCTAACTTTAAAGCCAAGAATGAATCAAATTCAACAGAAAATCCATTGCAATGGCAAACATCTGATGTGAGTAAATGCTAGATTTCTCTCTATCCTTCTTTGGTCAAAGTTTGCTATTAGAAACTTCTAAGTTTTCATGTACCTCTGATCAGCAAGTACAATTTTTGGAAGCAAAGGATGCATTTCTTATTTCAGGCAATGCATTTGGCAGCTTCAAGATAGATTTCACACCCGCAAGGGTATACTTTTTCAAAGTTTCTAGTCTAGCCAAGGGTATACTTTTTGCCCAATTTTAGTCCATTTAGTCGGGGCAAGTGTATGCTTTTTGGCAATTTTAGTCGAGTTTTGTCTGGGCAAGGGCATGCTTTTGGCATTTTCTATCTAAGAAATGTCAAACTTCGGTAATTCCTGCAAAGAAACCCAAATTTTTTCAAATTTTGGTTCAGAGAATGCGAAAATTTGGCAAGTTTTGTCTAGAAAATGCAAACTCATTGCACTTTTGATGTAGAAATTACTCTAGCCAAGGGTATCATTTTCACAAAAATTGGTCTAGCCAACAGTACCATTTTGAGACTGTGGGCGGCACACCCCTACCCGAAATTTAGCCGAGAACCCTCCCGTGGAAAAAATATACACCCACGGATTTTACATTTTTACGCGCACTTTTTTAAAGATTTGAAAGATTTGAGCCCTATGCTCGATTTGAATGGCGTATTTTCAGATTTTGTTGCTCTTTGCAAATGCCAGACGCACAAACGCTTTAATACCAAAATATTTTCTTTTCAGGGTAGGACGTTAATTCTAAATAATTCAAATTATATGAACTCACTTGTGGATACTGTTCTATCTCGGATGTCAGCGGTTGAGACTCCTGTTCAAATCTTGACTGCTAATCTTGGAATAAATGTGGAAAAGAAGATGGGATATTTGATGAATGAAACGATGGATAGAACGATAATGGGCGGAAAAATGATTTTGCCTCCTTTACAAGATTTGAATGTTGATCAAAGTCTTATCATCAACTCAATTGTAAGTTTGCTAAATTGGATTAATTCTTCACAAGCGCTATGTCTTGCCTGCCTTTAACTGTTACAGTGAAAGCGAAAGACGCGTACCACCCATGTTGTCAATATTCAAAATAGAATCGTATCTTCATTGGATTTTGTTTTTTCTGTATGAAGACACCATTGAACATTCTTATTCATTGTGGTTTCCAAAGGAAAGAAGTCCTATTGTAATTCTTCACACGCTCAGCCCAACGGAAACAGTGTTCTAACCGAACAGAAGCTCATAACAGAGCAATAGTCGAGTAGTCATCCAATCATGAAAATCTATTTTCAAATGATCTTCGAATTTACATGGCAAGCTTCTTCCGCTTTGACTGTAAGGTTAATTTTCATTTTATTTGTGTTCATTTATACCATGAGCGACAGGACACACAGATTGGGTGATCGGGCATAAGCTAATCTCGCAGTCATTTGACGGACGTAATTAATTCAGTTCGCAGTCAATATCATTGGCAGTTCGGACACTATTGTTGTGCTGTCTGAACTAACAATGAAACAATAACGATTCAATACTCACCCAAGCCAAGCAAGAATGTTTGTATTCCGTTACAACATCGTGTTTTGGTCTGTTTTGGTTAGGCCCGAGCTTCAAATTCTGAATCCAAACTGAATTGCAACAACATTGCGCCTCCCAAACTTACCCTAACGAAATGCCCTCACAGCGACGAGCTGCACGAACTTATTTTGTTTGTTTGGAGAAATGTAACGTAATGGAATGTCTTTCCTTCTGTAATTTCATTCGCACCTGGAATTAACATCTTAATGAAATTAACATTGTAACTTTTCCATTTCAGATGAAAATGACAACCTTCAACTCATTCTTCTGGCAATATTCAAGCAAACTTATCAATTCTTCATTGATGGAATTTAAACTAAAATCAGACGCATCAACTTTGAAAGTTGCAAACACAAAAACACCCATTTTGTTATCCATTCCTCGAACATTAAAAAATCCACTCCCTTACCAGCACTGGAAATTTCCTGAGAAAATAAACCAAGAGAAACGAAACTATCATTCTTTGAAAGTTGAACACGATAATAGTTTGCATATTGAATTTAAACCTATGAATTATTGCATAGATTATCATATTTATATCAAATATGGCTCAAGACCATCACGTGACAATTATGACAGAAACTGGACATTGCCTGATTTGAGTACTTGTAGTACCACAGGGCTACAAGATGTCATAAGAAGAAATATTTGTTCGATTTATCAAGAAATTGTTGATCCTTCTTTGCGGTATCAATTCAATGGTTCAGACACAAATGTAAATTGTACACTTAGACGAATGTTGGACAAGAGGATCAAAGAAGTCGTGGAACCTTGCACTTCTGACCCCTACAGAATTCATATGCTGGATAGTAAAACCAAAAATGGAACATACGTTTTCGGTGAGTTGAATTTCACAAAACATTTCCTGGATTGATTTTGTTTCTCTTGTGAATGCCTTGATAGTTTTGCCGTCAACCTTCGCCAAAGATGGGTATTTTTTTCAACTGCACACAACCAGAAGTATTTTGCCATATCTGTTATTTAAATGAAAATATAAAAAACCAGTACCCCGGAACTTCGGAACACCAAAACCGATCTACGTGTCCCGTTTCTAGAACAACATGGAATGACCTAGACGCAAAATCAAAATAAGCAAAAAGTTTCAGATAATTTGAATCCTTGCTCGAAAACTCTAGAACATAAAGGAACCCTCTTTATTAATGGCAATCGTTCCAGTATTTTAACTACTTTTACTTTGTTACTCTATTTTGTATATTTGCATTGTAAATTTTTAGGGTTTATCGTTTTTTTTGTTCATGGCAGTTTGGAAAGCAATCTATGTATATATGATTGATAACTTTACCCTGTGTAAATAAATAAAATGAAATGAAATGAAATGAAATGAAGCGACAATATGATGGAACAAAAACTGGCTTTGATGTATATAGCACATCGTGTCGAGAGTATAGTACTTATCAAGCGAAGAGGTAAATTATGCTAGAAGTACCAGGTGATGTGATGCTAGAAGTACCAGGTGAGTCTAAAACAGGCAACACGTTTGGCGTTGTGTGGATTAGAAAGTACAATATTCAAAACTGAAATGTTAATCTATCTGTCAATGGCTAACTTAGATGTGGAATTTCCGTTGGCAAAATCACTCACTCAACTTTTAGAATCAGAAATGAGGAGAATGTTGATAAGGAACGAAAATTCCACATTCGATTCTGGTCCATAATGTACTTGCTACAGAAGACGCTTTTTTCACATTCGTATCATTCAAATTCTAAACCCACTGATTATTTTTCCAGGAATATTTGAGAAGAATGGTTCTGTGTCAGTTAATACATCTACAAGTGAATTAGTGAATGCCTCGATGTCCTGTCGAGTTGCTGACCCGATCAATGTGACGACATATTTCATTCGAAGCTACACCTCAAAATGTCGATTCTGGGACACTGAGAAGGAGAGCTGGGAATCCAATGGATGTCAGGTGATGACTTTTTAAGAGTGAAAGACCTCTTGCTGAAAAGCTTTTGCTGAGAAAAATGTTTAATAGACTCATTCAGTTATACCATAAAAACCTGCGTATAAACTACAGGTTAAGAACCTCCGACGGAACGCGTTTTTTGGTAATTCTAACGTTGCTCGTTATTGCAGTTACTAACTTATTTATTTCCTTTCAGGGTTTCACAATAATTCATGGTTTCTATTGCAGGATTAAACAGTTTTCTCTCTATTTATAGGTTAATTTGGTTTTAATTCATTTACAGGAATTAACAGTTTCTTTCCTTGTGGGTTTATTACGATGAGTTCGCTATTTAAGGCTACTTCAGATTTTAGAATTGCGATGCAGTAAAAATCTACACAGAAGACACTGTGGATTAAGAGCCTCCAGGCTGATTTATTGCCAATTAAGCTCCTAATATAGAAGAACCACATCAGCTTGTCAAATGAAGCAGGTTCTTATACAAAAGAAAAGATTGAAAGATTGATATACAAAAGTTCTATTAAGTCCCTCCTCTCTAAGCCCCTCTACTCTGAGCCAAATCATAAATAAGCCCCCATCTCTATTCAGCCCCCATCTCTATTCAGCCCCCTACTTACATTACATTCCAGAAATCACCAAAGATTCTAAATTTCTTTAGCGAAACAAGTTTGCCTGTTCACTTTGATTATGCTTTGTGATAAAACTGTGCCGAATTTATGCATTTGACTTGTGAACTTGTATGCTGAAACGCAAAGTATGGGGTAAAAGAACTGAAGAGCTATCATATATATTCTCTTGTCATCTGACTTTGTGGATAAGTCTCTAATAAGCCTCCGTCTCTATTAAGCCCCCTTTGGAGAGTCCGAAATTAAATAAGTTTGCCGTGGGCTTAATAGAACTTTCACGGTATATTTACTATTTACTAAATCGGTAAAAGACACAGATAAGTAAATCATTATCAGCCAATGTCACAATTGTAAAAATCCATTTTCTCATCTAACCATTACCTGCAATAGCAATAATTTAAAAATGATTTAAGAGCCTACTGAGACTGTTTTCATGTAATGCATCCTATATAAACGAATCATCACAGCTGGTTAAGAAAATCACTGGTATTTTATGCGGGTTTTTATTGTAAGTAATGGATCACAGGACTCTATATTTCTTGCATTGCAGGTTGAAAGTCAAACAAATTCATCCTTGATCGAATGCAAGTGCAACCATTTGACATCATTCGCTGCTGATTTCTTCATTGCTCCAAACCCCATTGATATTGACAAAGTTATTGCAGGCTTCAAAAACATCCATAACAACGTCTCAGTAGTCGTTCTACTCTCACTACTGCTTGGCCTTTTTATACTACTTGTTGTTCGTCTCAGGAAAGTCGATAAGAGAGATGCTGATAAGGTAAACGCACTCTTATCTCTGATTTTTATATTTTGTTTATACATTCAATCTAAAAGCTTACAATAACGGATTATGTAAGACACTACGAACCAGCTACCATGTAAGACTACAACAATGATACCTAGGCAAGCAAAGATCATGACTACCCCCTGGTCTTAACATGAAGAACATACACCTGAAATACACATACGGGGGGGTCAGTCCAGGAAGTTTTCAGGCAACCCAAAAATATCACTTCAGGTTCATTGCAACCCAAAAATTTTAGCTCATTTTATGGTTAGAAACCTGTACATGAACATAGAATATCCCGAAACAATGCAAATAGAAGTCAAGATTGCCTCTAGTGAGCCTAGAAGTATCAGTTCGCATTTCGCACCATCCGCAATAGTTAAACAATGTTTGATACCAAAAAATATCATGAACATAATTTCAGTTTTATTTGGACTCAAAGATATCACTTTTGGCAATATTCTAATCCAAGAATATCGGACTTACCTCCCCTTATGTGCATGTGCTGAGTGCCCCCCTGGGCAAATATTTAATTACAAAATGCTGCATATAGACGATGTTTATGAATAAATACTAAAGCCGGTTTCAAATTGGATGTCAGCCTGGGAAAGGTGTGATGAAAAATCGGAACCCCAGCCGAAAGAGCAGCAATGACAACAACCATCCCCGCCACTGCTGCACTCCCGCTGCCTATTGCTCAATATACTGTTTACAGGTCCCAAGTTTCATTCCACCATACTACTGATTTTTAGTTTTATCGTTTATCCAAGCCTTGTTTACTTTAGATCGTTGCAGTTGCTGGGATCGATTTGGGTCTTTTTCAGCCAGCAAGTTAGTAATAGACCTTTTGTCTATTCTACGGAAAAATACGAATGATATCGATTTTCAAATATCTGCAACGGTGATAGAAGCTCTAATGCAGCTCCGTCGAACCTTTTGTAGAAAAATATATAAAATACATCGCTTGATCCAAACTCTTTTGTTGAATAGCAAACAGTTTATTGTAACCAATGGGTCAACTGCTGCCCTTTTTGTAAAAGAGCTTTTATTACCCAGGATCCTTTGCAGGCATGCCGTATTGTCAGATTGTTTCAAAATAAGATTTTGCCTGAAAGGTATTCAAATCAAATTTGATTTTCAGGTACTCTAAAATTGCAGCACGCCTGCAAGAACCCTGGGTGATAACGGCTCCTTTAAAAATTGAAGGAACCTCACAGCTGTGTCATACGATCACTGATGAAATGAGTTCTTATATGTAGTATTTGTTCCAGGTTGGTGTAGTTGCTATTGACAACTATCCAAGTCGTCCACACCAGTATCTTGTAATAACGGTGACAGGAGCAAGAATAAATGCTGGTACCACTGCTAATGTGTTTGTTTCTTTGAACAATAACGAAGAGGGAGGAGACCCAAGATTGCTGATAGATTTGGAAAAAGAAGCGTTTCAGAGAGATCAAATTAATGCGTTCCGGATTGCGTATGAAGAGCCCATTGGGGACATCACTGATATACGAATATGGCATGATAATAAAGGTATTCTATCATAATTTACAGGGTAGCTAAAAAAGTTGTTCGATGTTTGATTAAATATAACAAATAACAATATAATGAAGGGACAATAAGATTCCTGATTCTGAATATTCACGGAGCTACGAGCTGTTGAAGCGAAAGCTGAAACCAGAGGCCTCTAATGACATTTATGCTTATTTCACAGCAAACAAAATGAAATTTTAAAGCAATTTTGAGAACCTTACATTCCAAGCACATGGATGCTTTGAGTAATTCTGTTGAGCAAAGTTTAAAAATGATTCAATCTCTCGTCAATGGGTGTTTTTTGGATACATGTATTTTGAGTAAATTTTGACGATGGTTTCATTAAATTTCATGTATTTTCAAAGTTCTTTTTGGTCTAATTGAATATCAGCAAGAGGTATGACATTGGATAACATTCTTTTGCCTCAATCTTGGAGCTTTTTTGCATCACAAGTCATCTAGAGGTCTCTGATTTCATCTGTCGCATATTTTTTACTTTTGAAAGCTCACAATTCACTGAATTCTCAACGAATTTGCAAGATGCTGGTCTCTAAAACGGTTCCCATGAGCCTGTTCAAGTTGTCGTTATTTTTCAGTATTCAATCAAACGTCGACAACGTCGTCAATCAATATGTTTTGGGACACCCTGTAGACAATTTTTGCTTTATTCCAAGGTGTTCCAAGATGATATGTTGCGGTTTGCCGAAGTGTACCGTACGGTTGGAAATTATGGACTATATCAATGAGCAACCACAAGTTTTGTACCAAAAGGGCCAACTTCCAAAAGACATTTGATTCACTAAAATCTAACGTACTGTTCTAGAGCTATGAGTTTTTTTTTGCAAAGGAATAATTTGAAGACGCTGCAATGAGGACTGGTAACTGTGAATGCGTTTTGCCCGGGGTTTTGCCTTGGTTTGAATAATGGTAAGAAATGTTAAAATGATATTGAAAACATATAACAATAAAAATTCTTTACTCTGTTTGTAGGTGAAAGTCCTGGTTGGTACTTAAGTCGTGTTTACGTCGAAGATCTTCAAACGAACAAGACATACACATTTATTTGTGAACAATGGCTCGCAGTGGAGCTAGAAGATGGCCTTATTAACAGATCAATTGCGCTCTCAAATCAAGACGACCAGAAAATGTTCTCCCATTTGTTCACGACGAAGACAGCTCAAGATTTTAGTGACCAGCATTTATGGTTCTCTGTATTTCTTAAAAGACCACACGATAGCTTTACACGCGTGCAGCGCGTTGCGAGTTGTATGGCATTGTTATTTTTAACGATGCTTGCAAGTGCAATGTTTTTTCAAGTTGGTAACGACTCCAAGTATCTGTGGAGGATTGGTTCACTTGTTATCGATTACAAAGGAATAGTTATCGGCATACAATCAGCATTTGTTGTTATTCCAGTCAGTGCAGCCATTGTTGGCATTTTTCGTAACTCTGAAAGTTTTGAGAACTACAAAAATCGACGAAAAATGCGAAATGCGGATGGCACAACCCCAAAGCGAAAGAAGACGCTGCCATGTGGATTTCTTGTTGTTGCTTGGTTTTTGACAATCTCTGCCGTTTTAGCATCGAGTGTTGTTGTCCTGTTCTACAGCATGCAATGGGGAAACGACAAATCAACGCAATTTGTATTCTCTGTTTTCACCGGCTTCTTCCAATCAGCTTTTGTCATACAGCCGATCAAATTGGTTGCTGTTGCTGTTCTCATAGCAGCATTATTCAAGAAAGGCCAAGAAGAGGAGGATGTCCTTGAGATGTACAAATTCTCATCCAATCAACAGACAGTGGATTTATCAAGTAGTGAGATCAAACTTCCAAAATTTCAATCAAGGTATTTTCTTGCAGTTTATTTGCTCATTATCAAGATTCATTTAAAAAATCCAGACATTTGGCCTTTTTGCTCGCTATCCAGCAAACCTATAATAAACTAGGCATCAGGCGAAAATCTTGAAGAGAGAAATCTGAGATTCAGAGCATACTGCTCAAATCTTTAAGAAGGTAGCTGTGAAATCCTATCACATGTTTCCTTGAACTGACTGGTGTGAAAGGAAGTTGGATACCTTGTCGTGACTATGCCATGGACATTTTATTGATATCTTGATTTTTTTCGAGATGGCAGTAGCATTTTCTTTATTTTTGAAAAATTGTTAGAAATTTTGAACAAATTAAAATCATCTTTAATCCTAAATCATTAGAAGTAAAGTGATACAATCTTCAAGAAAACAATAATTTTTGAAGGCCTAAAGTTGATGGCAAGCAGAAGTCTGTAGCTCTTCTGGTGCAGGATTTAGAAATTTGATGACGTCACATCCTAAACTTTGATAAGTGCCACCATTTTGAAACTAATCAAGATATCAAAAGATTTCCACGACAGGTTTACAGCAAAATGGTCCAAGCTCCTTTGTCAATTCACCCACATTTGGAAGATATGAGTAGTCTGTTGAAATTCAGAAGTTTGAGTTTTGATCTATGTAAATGGAGGAGATGAAATTGTCCATTTGCATCCTCTTGGGAGGACGAAATTGCTTGTAGTAATGGTGTCACGCTCTCAAGAATGACACATTCATCCCCGCAAAAGAATAACATGTGCCATTTCATAACATGTCCTATTTATCCTCGCAAAGGAATAACATGTGCCAAAGCATGTAGAAGTTATTTTTGTCTTCAGTTTTAGTCAAACAGATAATTAATGTTTTACCGTTGATGGCAAATATCTCAACCACCGTTTAAGTCTCCTGGATTTGTCAAAGTATTAGGGATTTTAAGCAGCCAGGACGGCAACGCCAACCAGAAAGTCGTCTTATATGTAGACTTGCCTCAAGTCTATTTCGTCATCTGTAGTAAGTCTGCCTGTCTTACATGATACAAACCGAGTATAGTTTCCCACGTTACCTTCACATGTGCATAAAACAAGCCAAGACAAAATCTCCGTCTTCATCTAAATACTTTGAAAAGTTCTTTTTCCTTGATAATTAACATTTAATAGAGCCAGTTTCACATTGGAGATCCAGATCTGAAGAAGAGCACGTTAGAAAAGTTGTGCTATTGCAAAGGACAACTTCACAGACTGTCAAGGGAGGCAAATTTGCACGGAAAACAAAGAGTCTTTTCAAGCTGAAGTTCGGAAACAAAGGGCACATTTGCGTTGCTGTTGCAGTTGACGTCCTGTTTGCTTAAGGTCCCTATTGATGATAACATGGAATGTCGATGAAATGAAATTAACAATGATTGGCGTCGCTTGCCTCATCTTCTGTTTTCAGGTCTTTTGAAGGGATTTCTTGAGAAAATCCCTCATAACTTCAGAACGGAGTGGCCCATTTCAGCCAGGTAAATTTTAGATCACATTTGAACATGTCCATTATGGAATGATATACTCGACACGATCATTGCCTTGACATCCAGGGAGCAGTGATCTTTCAAACGACGATTGTTTTGTACTCACCCGGTGGACCATATAACGACCAATATTTGCTTATTTGCGTAATGTTTCTGTGAGCCTGTGACTCTAATCTCTGCAAAATTTTAGAATTAAATTTGTGAACTGTTATTACTTAATTTTTTCAATTGAATAGATCGAAGAAAATTTTAGTCGTTCGCTATAATTCAACGTAGAGGTTTTTTATATTGTCATTCTTTTCAGGTTGCTGCATTTTCAAATTTTCTGCTAGCTTTTAAGTTATGACATCATCAAATTGCTAAATCGTAAACCATAAAAGTCACAGACTACCATCTTGTTGCCATCTTGTAGGTCTTTAAAAAGTGAGTGTTTCTTGTAACCGTCATCTCGACTGTCCTAGATCAGTTTACATTTTATGGTGCATTTAATCGTTGTCAAAGCTTCCGATACAATCTCTCCTTCTCTTGTACATCCTTTCATAAAGCTTAAAAACGCTATAACTTATGCAATATCGCTGTAACGCTGTTTATAAATGATATAGAAGATGTTCTCTCTGGAATCATGGTGAACCACCTAAAGTATCCTTCGATCTATTTAGCTGAAATCATTGGGCAATAACATTTTCCAAATCTAATTTCAAAGTTTTGCAGAGACCTGAGTCCTATCCTTATTCTGTGAGAACATTTCCCATACAGACAATAAACATAATCAATTTTTCTCTCTCTTTTCCTACAGCCCATTGACAGAAGATCAACTGAAATATGCAAGAAAAAGAAGATTGATGGAGATTCGCTTGAGATTATTCTTGCAAGAATTTATTTCATACCTCATATTCTTGATGTTCCTTGTTTTCGTTGTTCGTGGTTACAGGGATAACAAAGAATATAATTTCAGCAAGGCATTACAAGATGACATCGTACACAGCCATTTTGAAAATGTAAGAAGCCACAGTTACTATTTTCTGTTTCATTGTTAATTCGTCTTTAAACTTGCCTTGATAATGGGAGGGGTTACTTCCAACTGTTCTCATAAGTTTAGATAGTGATGCCATTTTGGTATCCTTTCTTACGGAGTGATTTATGACGATGAGTCCTTTGTATCCCTGCGGTAAACCTTGCACAACAGGACCTGATAATAAAACAGTGAAAAAGCTGACCCTATTTTCTGCAATATCAATAGCATTACGATGGAATCACGGCTTCAAATCTCGAATCCTGTGGGAAGGTTATCAGTTGTTCATTCGAATCGAAAATTCTATCACATTTGCTGTTACCACAGTAATTGACAAATCTTGCAATCTAATTGGTACTCTAGGAAGCTCAGAGTTCGGGCCTAAATAGGGTCAGATTTTTAAGAGTAATGTCATGAGTCTCTGTTGACCGAAGTGCTATCATCAAGTCAAAGAGCAAATGGAAACAAGGAACTCCAGGTCATAAGTCTATTCACAGAGCAGATTATAAGTTGACAATCGCTTTAAATTGGTTTAACAAGATGGGTGTAAAATTCTATCACCCATTTCTTTGAAGTGAATGGCTCATGAATATTTTGGAATTTAAAGGGCATTTTATTCTTGAACTCGTTGAAGGATGTGACGTCTTCAAATTTCAAAATTTTAAACCAGAAAAGTGAAAGACTTATTCATGCTTGATATCATGTTGTAGACATTCATGAACTAAGTTTGGCTTGCAAATCATTCCGTGATTCCTAAAAAAGTTGAGAAATTACGATGGGTTTCGAGCTTCTTTCAAGAATTTTCCTTGAATTATTGAAGAAGCAGAAACACTCTGATTGGAAAGATATTGAAGATTTTCGAAAATCCAACGGTAGAATTATAAAGCAAATTAGCTAAACTTTCTCTGGAGCCATTTATTTCAAAGAAATAAATCATAGAGTTTTTACACGGACCTATTCATACCAAATTAAAGGAAAAATCAGGGGTTCGTATGATTGATCATAGAATAAAAGATAATACTGTTATAAATGGTGTATCATATTTTTTCTCACTATTTTTTCGCCCTCTCCTTGGGAAATTACGTATTCAATTGAGCAATCTGAGCGAAATGATGTCATATCGCGCAAACAAAAACCAGTCTGTCCCATTGTTTTCTCGTCTCTTAATCGTTGCTAGACTCTTTATCGTGTGCACTTGCAAGTAAATGACGACTTTGAGACCAAATATGGCCTAAATTATCGGAAAATTTTGGAACTGACAGCCGTTGAAGAGCTCAAAATGTGAGACAAAGTAAGAATTCTCATCAGTAGATGGTAAGTTTCCTTCGTAGCATCGGGTTCTTTAAGCAGCAAGACGCGGGCGTCTTTGAAAACACAGCTACTTTTTTATGTTTTTAGAGCATTCTAATTTTCCAGCTTATTCCCTCCTTGAAAACTGCTCACAGACAGACAAATTCCCTAAGGACACTTTGCGTTCTTGCATTTCCATCATTTTTGAATATGCTCATACTGCATTTTGTTTCCCTTCTCGACGTCCCACTGTGATCCAGAGCATCGAATTTAACCAAATTTTGAAGTTTTAGATTCCTGCTTGACATTGTCCTTG
Organism: Aurelia sp. 3 sensu Dawson et al. (2005); assembly: GCA_964020215.1. Taxonomy (NCBI): domain Eukaryota; kingdom Metazoa; phylum Cnidaria; class Scyphozoa; order Semaeostomeae; family Ulmaridae; genus Aurelia; species Aurelia sp. 3 sensu Dawson et al. (2005). The sequence goes on from OZ026586.1 coordinate 15,217,534, forward strand.
AGATATGCACCATAACCTAGGGGTTCATGATTCATGTGCTGCAAAAATTTTCAAGATCAATCAACGGAAGGCGAAGATATTGATTTTTGAAGTTGGGCCTAAATCAGGTCTTTGTTTACATGACCGGAAGAGGCATGGCACTGTTTTGACAGCAAATTACAATTCTTTGTATCTACGCTCAGACTTCACCAATCTCTTTCATTTTAGTCTTATTCTGACCCTCGAAATGTGTGCTTTGAGACAATTTAATGCATGCCAAAATATTTTGCCTTTTTAGGACCGTTTTTAGATCATTTCATAATGGTACTTTTCTAAAAAAATCTTGTCTTCGAAAATCAATCGTAAGATTTAAAGTTAAAGACAAAAAAAGTATGTTTCGCTATGCTCCTGAAAATAATTTCAACAATTAGAAGCGCCTTTCTAACAAGTTTCTACCAAAGGGCTGGTGCCAATTCGAACCCAAAAATCTTTTACGACTATTTTCATTTCACAAGTCTTCAATTTGACTGCTAAGATTTTTGCATATGATAACCACTAAACTTTAACAGACATCCAGTGAAAGGACCAAAGGTGGCCATGCCTTACCTCGCAAGGCTTTATTTGTTAAAATTCTTGCAAAATTCAAAAATGGTGAATTCTGTTAGGGACAAACGGCTGCAAAATACCATTTTGGCCTTTAAGACCCCGTTTACACTGTGCCGGATAAATTTTATCCGCATCAAAATTCGTTCAGATAGGTGTCGCGTTTACACTAGACCTAAGCTATCCGCACGAATTTGAGAGCGGCTAAGCTATCTGGTACAGTGTAAACGGTTTTATCGGGATAAATTTTATCCAAATTCACTGTGAGGTTAATTTTGATCCTCAACGAGGCTTCTTCAATAGGGGGCAGTCAAACTCATGAGTGACGGAAGTAGCGCCAATCCCGTTCCTAGTCAAGAATGACTGCATTCGCGAATCAAATCATACTTTTACCAATCTGCTGACCGTTCTTCGTCAATGCAAATCACATTAGCTTCCTAATTAGTAGGTTTCCCTCCTCTTTTCCAACTCAGCTACTTGCCAGTTTTAACAACAAATGTACCGAGCTAATGTACGTTTACAATTTTCTTTGAAGTCGAGCGAGAAGCAGTTGATGTCGATTCTTTGATGATTGTACTTGTCGTTGGAGTTTACATTGTTTGGTGCATGATTTTGGTCACGAGACTGCAGCTATCTGGCACAGTGTAAACGGGAGCACAAAGTGGATAAAATTTATGCGGCACAGTGTAAACGCAAATCAATCCGAACAAATTTTATGCGGATAAAATTTATCCGGCACAGTGTAAACGGGGTCTAAAATGTTTGAATCGAGGCTTTAACAGGCTTAAATGACAAATAAATGGCATACCTTTAGCTCTGCATCGGTTTCAAACAATTGGAAAGCTTTCCGTGTGAATTTATCAAATTTTTCTCCACGAAATGTGCAAAAATGCTAAAATCATGTACAAAACTTACAAAATTAAGATCGTTGTCAAAATTTTTTGAAGGCGAATTGGCACCAGCCCTTTGGCAGAAACTTGTTAGAAAGGTGTATCTAATTGCAGAAAATATTTTGAAGAGCATAGCGAAACATACTTTTTTTGTCTTAGCTTTTAATTTTACAATTGACTTTTGAAGACAAAAATTTTTTTGAAAAGTACCATTGTGAAATGGTCTAAAAATGGTCATTAAAAGGCAAAATATTTTAGCATGCTTTACATTGACTCAAAGCACACATTTAGAGGATGAGAATGAGACTAAAATGAAAGAGATCGGTGAAGTTTGAGCCTAGATACAAGGAATTGCAATTTGCTGTCAAGACAGTGCCATGCCTCTTTTGGTCATGTAAACAAAGATCCGATTTAGGCCCAACTTCAAAAGTCAATGTCTTCGCCTTCAGTTGATTAATCTCGAAAATTTTTGCAGCACATGAACCCCCAGGTTATGGTGCATGTCACAAGTCTAAAATTATATTAGGATTAGGAACTTTATTTTTTGGCTTAAATTTGATAAAAAGGGCCTAATGGATCACAGTGCGTCCTATCCTTGCAGTGTGGCCTTCAAAAGTATAGTTTTTTAGGTTGTCAGTTTCAGAATAGAACGTACACTAAGTCTCTCGAGACTCGCAAAAGTTTTGAAGTTGATTTCACTTTGTAATTTACATCCTCGAACAAAAGAATTATGATTGGCGTCTTCTTAACTCGCGTCTTCTTGCTAAAACAGCTCATTAATCCTACCAACCCAGATTTGTCCTTTTAAGATTCATGCTCAGTAGACTATATTCAATCATTCTTTATTCTACAGTTGCAAGATGTGCCAGGATTGTGGACATGGGTACAAAATCACTTCATCCCTGCAATCTATTCACAACAATGGTACAATGAAGATAATTTCACAAATTTCAAGATGACACGAAATCAAGAGGCATATCGAATTGGTTTGGCAAGGATAAGACAAGTTCGCGTAAAACATGGTAAGTATGGAGAAAAATCCTACTATTGTCGTCACTTTGTCTTATAAAAGCTGAGTCAAAAAAGTTTCAGAATGTTGAAATGAAATAACAGAATGTAGCCTCAAATATCATACGCCAATTGTCCACAAGGTTGTGATATTTTATACTTGAAAAGCAGAAATTTATTTCACTAAAATCTGACAGACTGTTGCATAGTTATGGGTGACTTTGACCTCCAAAAAAGCCATTTCTGAAAATGCATGAAAGCAACTACGACGGTCGATTAAAGTTTGTCAACAAAATTATGTCTTGAAAGGATTGTTGCCTGTTTGAACTTGTCGGAGATCTTGGTTTTGTAAAAACCAGGATTCTACAAAAGGCATCTTTTGCCTCCATACTTCAGGCGTAAACAAATTATTTTCTTTGATTTTTACAGTTTCATCTTTCCTTTGAAGTCATAAAAACATCAGGGATTGGCTGATTGTATAGTTGTGGGCTGCTTTTAGACCTTACGATGATTTTAATTTTGTCAAATCATCTATGAACTCTGTCATTGTAAATGAAAAGAAAAACTCTGCCATTTTGAAAATAATCAAGATTTCAAAAATTTGCCATGGCAGGGTAGAGCTGAAGCAAAGCTTAGAGTAAAAACCATTTTCAATTCATTGAGTCAAAGAACGTGATAGCTTTATAAGATTTGAACTCCACGTTTTGCGAGTTCTGTATTACAAAGTTAGGGTTAGGGTTTCTCTCGAGTACCGAATAAACGGGGGAGTCTGAGAATAATCGGGGGGTTGGAAATGGTTCGATATAACAATAATCGGGGGAGGTTGGAGCAATCAGGGGGGGTGTTTGTGGAGAAATTGAAACACGTATCTTTCACGTATTTCACGTATCTATATTTATGTGAACAGTGATGCTACTGATAAATTTACTTATAAATTCTGGTTCTATTGAATGCACGTCTTTGAGATTTTTTCTTGCGTTTATTCAGAAATTATTTTTACTATCATTTTATTTTTCCAAAAATTAATAAAAGGGGGCTGAAATAAAAGCGGGGGAGGGGTTGGAAAATTTTCAAAATTAATAAGCGGGGTGGGTGCGACTATTCGGTACTCGAGAGTAAGGGAGGTAGGAAGGCAGCGATCGTCAGCGTCTTTAATCAGATACGACATAACAACTGAGTTGAATTATATTATATGGAGACTTTATGAATTATTTCAAAGATCTCTTATCACGCTATCATTTAATCATTCATCACAAAATTTTCTAGGAACATGCTTGATACCAGATAAGGTGAAAGACATCGTACATCACTGCAATGAAGTTTACAGTTTCAAAAATAATGAAGAGCAGGATTTTGCAGTTGGATGGAAAAACGTGACGAATTCTCCTCGATGGAAGAGATCTTTGCATGAAAAGAGTGTTGGTGGGTTACAAAATGAGAGGCATAATGCAGAGAAGCGATCTGACTTTGACCTTGGAGTCAAGAGCAATAAAAAGATCGTCAGAAAACAGACTTTGAGTACGTTGGAGTATGAAAGAGAACTGGACCTTGAAGAGGAAAAATATCAGATACTAGAGGGCCATGGATTGCTACAAGAGGAGAGCGATGAAGAAACAGAATTTCTTGGTGATGAAATGATCTTTGGTCGGGGAATGACGAAGCAAATAAAACTGGGCAACAAAATAAGCGAAGCAAAGTTTGAAGGGTTTGAGCCAGATAGCTCTTATGGTGCTCGAATTGATTCTCATTTCAATGAAAATAGGCAATTTGAAAGTGGATTCAATGAGCAAGCACAGCGAAAAGTTGGTAATTTTAGAAAAAATCCAGTCAAACGAACCGAATTTGCTAAAGATGCTGGCGAGGGATATGAACTTGATAACACTCCGCTTCGGTTCGCAGCGAATTCTGAGGACGGTGTTGATTATACTGGGGAAAACAAAGAAGAATTGGAAATTTTAAAAAGAGATCGACGCGGTCTGAAATTCAAGATACAACGAAAAACTATCAAATCGACCTCTGCAATATCGCATACCAATGAAATTAATATCGACTCTGAGTATTTATTGCCTGATGGTCGTGTTAGGCCTAATAAAGACCATTGGAAATATAACGACATGAGTTCACTTCGAGGTTTCCCTTATTACGGTAAATTTGCTACATATAGCGGAGGTGGATATGTAGCCTCGCTTGCAACTGATATTGACTTCGCAAGGGCTGTTGCTACTGCGTTGGAACAAGATGCATGGATTGATACATTAACGAGAGCGGTCTTCTTTGAGTTCTCTGTTTACAATGCGAACTTGAACTTCTTTGCAACTGGATTCATTGTTGTCGAATTATTACCAACAGGGGCTGTAATGCCGAGTGCTAGCATACGTGTATTTAAGCTATACCGCTACGTAGGAGCATTTGGAAGACTGGTTATGGCGAGTGAAATAATTCTGGTTATATGTTTGTTTTTCTTTATTTACAAGGAATGCAGACATATGTATCGAGTTGGATGTGTTTATTTCAAATCACTTTGGAGTTGGGTTGAGATCACAATCGCTATCGCATTATTTGCTGCCATAATTTTGAGAGGATTCAGTTGGTTTGAAGCTGATAAAAACCTGACACAATTAAGAAAAGATCCAGAGAAGTTTATTAGTTTTCATTACGCCGTGGTTGCTGATGAAGCTCTATTGATTGCCGTCACTGTAATCTGCTTTGCATCGACGATTAAAGTTATGAGAATCATCGCCATTTTTCCAACAATTGTCGTTTTGAACGAAACTCTAGGACGTTGCTTCAAACCGTTGTTAAACTACGCTTTCCCATTTATGGTACTTTTCTGTGGATTTGGGACGATTGCTAACTTAATTTTTGTAGAAACAAAACTCTTCTATTCGTTCCTAAAAACCTTAGAGACGCAACTACTCATGCTCATCGGTGGTTCTGTGTACAGTACGCTCCATGAGGCCGAACCTACGCTTGGTCCACTTTTCTTTCTCTCGTTTGCTGCTTTTGAAACTGTCGTCATGATGAACATATTCATCAGTATACTTGATCAGAGCATATCCGAATCCTCGGACCACTGGAAAGAAGAAGCAAGGAGCAATGACTTTGTTGAGTTCATCGAAGAACGCGCGGCAAGTATGTTACAAGCGTTCACTTCAACGCTGACAAGCGTAGGGAAGAATTTGGAGAACCGCTCTCGTAAACGAAAGCGAAAAACTGAAACTGCTGAGTGTACTAATGAGGTGAAATTTTTCAGTAGCATTGGATCCTTTGGAAGCGTTAAAACAGAAATGAGAGGGAATGAACTGATAATGTTGGAAAATTCTACGTTGGTAATGAAGAGATTTGAGACTAAAATCATTGAGAATTTTCAGACTGAAGTAGATGACTATAAATGGATGCTGAAACTTATGGTAGTTTTAAATAAATTTTCAAGTACTGACAAAAAATCGAATGGAGATGGGTAAAGAGAAGCAGAACGTTCCAGAAGATTGTCCCATTTCAACAGATCCCAGTTATGCAAGATTCGTATGATACCGGGTGACTAAAAAAATGCCCCCTGTTCGAAAAGTTAGTGCAGCGAACTTGCTTGCGCGATATCATCAAAATTAACTTTTTGATAGCTAAAAGATACTTTTCATATTTTACCCAAATTTTCCAGATGGTAGCTAGTGCCGTAGTAAATTTAGGAAATTCAAACATTGGATTGTTTCCAGAAAATGGCCATGATCAAATGCATTCCAAATAAAGAAACGTAACCTGGCAATGTTGCACTGTTTTCGACAATCCTTTTTTGAGAGCTATGAATAGGACATTAAATTCAGTTTTGTGTTTCAGATTCAGTTCTTCATTTTACTAAAATTGTGCTGATTGTCAAAAGGATTGCGATTAGATTTCAAGCGATCTGGAAGATTTGATCATGCATTTTAGGCCATTTTCCGGCTGTTCTGAAAGACTTTTTTTAAGTCTTTTAAATTTACCAAGAGCCTACCGCTTCAAAAATTACCACAAAAATGCAAAAATACTTCAATCTTCTAACTGTTAGACAAATCCATTCCCATAATTATCGTGCAACCACTTTTGAACAAGGGGGGGCATCTTTTGTCACCTTGTACACCAAACATCAAATGAATTGTGAAGTTTTGAAGTTCAGCATTATGTCGAAAAGGAAATTTCGTACGATTTTCAAAGTATACGAAACTTTTTTCAGAACTGTTTTGTTCGAAAGTTTTCCGTTGCCTTCTGTACAATAAATGTCTGCATGTAAGAGCCTACAGAAATGAGAACCAATGTACTGTTTTTCCTAAATTATACACCATGCTTGATTAAGAATCTGTTTCAGTTTGATAACTGTGATACTTTCTTGTATGTGTTCTTGTTACAAGGATAAAAGATAGATTTTTTGTTGTTCCTTACTAAATTGATTTTTTCCCTATTGAATTAAAGGGAGTACAAAGACCAGCTGCCTTTGCCATCGTTTGTTTTTATTTTTGTGAATTTAGTACAGTCAGTTATTCTGGAAGCTATGCAGAGCAAACCTCGCGCAAAGCATGCCGGTCTTTGTACTCCCTTTAAGATCAGGACCTTCTCCCTCCTATTTGATAACCGGTTAAAAATCTCTTGTCCTTCCATCCGCAAATTTATAACTTACTCACCAAAAGTGTCTTAGTGTGTTTATGAAATATGCTTTTTAACTGCCCCCTTATCTGTCTGTGCATGTTGCTGTTTTATCACAGGGGAACAATATTCCCTTCAATCTCGTCCCCAGAGTGAGTTCATTGCTCTCTCTCTCTCTCTGCTCTGGGATTGCTATCCTTTCGGCAATCTGATTGGCTGTTCGCCATTTTGCGCGGTAACTCCGTTTGGGCGGGGTAAACGGCCGTGGGATCTCAAAATTCGAAGAATAACCATATTCTTTACCCGCTTCGACCATCATTTGCAATTTATTTCCAAAAATTCGAAGAGTAACGAACCATTTCATTTTGGAAGATGCGATGATGAAAGTTTCTCTAATTTTCAACCAGGCCAATTTTCGCCCCAAACAAACCCTGCTTATTCTCGAATACCTTTAAAAAGGTTGAAATAAGGTCCTCAAAGTGTTTGTTTTTAGCATCTCGATTAATCTATTGCAGAAATAGCGCTAGAGTTTAGAGCAACGTGCATTTTCCGTCGATTGGCGTTGCCTAGCAAACTGCAAATCCATAATGGATGCAAATCTGCCCATTTTTCTGTCATTTCTTCCTACGTCCCTGGTGTAAACACCTCTCTCACCCAGTATTCCTCTACCAACCCGATATTATCAGCAAATGCATCATCACATATCACATGAATTGTCATATTCCCCTCATCCGCACTTGTAGGACTAACCCCCGTTTGTTTTTATGATCAGTTCTTGCGTAACCTGTGGTTTTTCTCAGACAATACTTGAACCAGGTACTGCAGTTCTCCTTGACTTCACGTTTTGTAGCAATCTTGGTTGTTGGGTAAAGTTTACGTGGCCTTTTTTTCATTAGTTATTATTCTATAGCTGAATTAATTGCTAAAAGCATCAGCTAAACAAATGAAGGTAACAAGATGAACAAAATCAACATATCAGTTGACAAACTTTGCAAATAGATATCCGTCGTGCTTCTGAGAAGACATTGAGGGAATGGAGGGAATCACCTTTCCCGGGCAGTTTCAATCGACCGAACGCAGATGCAGAGCGCAGCTGGCTGTTGGGTCGAATTGTTCTGCATCTAAAAAACGATATTTTTGTGGATTTGCTACATGTTTTCTCTCTCGGGCATTAGTTTCCTCATCCCATCATTTCATTCTTCCCGGACACCAAATACACTGCTGACACCTGACAGAGTCCAACTTCCCAAGGCATCGATTTAGGTACTGTCCTTGATAAGATTTCATCGGGGTTTCTTCCATGTTACATGATTGTCTCGGATTGTTTTTCGCAAAAATTTTGTAATTAAAAGATGAAACTGTGAATCGATACAATCTACTGCGTGTTTTATGGATCAAACTTTGAGCAAACTTTAATTTATGTAATCTGCGAAGTTTCTCTGTCAAGAGGCCCAAATCACTTCTCTTTTCGTTTGTGACGTGTCTCCTTTTGTTGACTTTTGCATTGCATGATTTCATACAACTTCGAATTTTCACAAAAGCGACTCCTGCAGGCGCGGATTTAGTGGGGGGCCGGGGGGCCATGGCCCCCCCAAACGATAAGTGTTCTCGTAAAAATTGTTGCAGTTTATAGATAAACGGATAAGTTTCAAACCTTTATTTCCCAAAATAACCATGGCACAGCTGCACGATAACTCTGCTAACGACAAGACAGTCTAACTAACTCACGAAGTAACTTGCTATTGATCAAAAAGTATGAAAAAGATATGAATTTGAATTTTAATAATGATGAACAAAATTTCATTGTGTGAGATAGAGATTAAAAACCTTTTGTTTCTTTCACTTTATCGAAGTATCGGAGTGATTTAGGACATTCCAGTGAACTAAGCTGTTGCAGTGAAGTTTTTTCATGATAAATTTTGCCCTGATAATGGTGATAAAGACTCATTTGTTGTAATAGTTATACGCTTTTAGAAAGTAACTTATTAAATGATGAGAAGTTTGATAACTGGTGACTCGAATTTGGGAACTTAGTATTGGAAATTCCGCAGGATTTTCTCGTAACTTTGAAATGCCTTTGACTTGTGGATTTTTTAAAAATATACGTCATTTCTTAATTCTTATGGCAATTTTGCATTTCCACGGTTGTGGAGCTTATTTTTGCGCTAGGCACTCTCTAATTGGTGCTCATGATGAACATTTCATGGTCCCTTCCTTTCCCAAATGACAGCTCGTTGCCTTTAGCACAAAAATGCCAGTGGTATTTCCGGAGGAATGAAGTTCAAATGATCAGCTAAATGATCTATGATGAAGCAAAAGGGCGTTTCCCACGTTTTCCGAGAGTCTGAAGGGCGTGGCCACGTCAAATTTTCTTGGGGGCTACGCCCCCAGACCCCCATGTTCCTTCCATGTGGCCCTCCCCAAACTCCAAGGCTGGATCCGCCCCTGGACTCCTGTGTTTTGGTAGTTTGGGCCCGTACTGAAAGTCTCTCAACATCATCAATTTTTCGGTTCTTAGAATTTCTTACTAGTTTCTTGACTGTTCCAAAGCAATCTTCATGTTTAGCACCTGCACCACATTTCAAAGCATTTAAAAAGTTTTTTTAAAATTTAGTTGTTTTGATAATTTTTGTCCATAATTTTTGTGTTGTTTTGCATTGCTGCCATGCCTCATGTGGAGGTAGTGCACTAGGAATAAGTAAAAACAACGTTTATTGAAGACCTTTCAAATGCTTGCACGTTAATCAAGTACCTTCAAGATGATATTGCACAAGAAAAACGTGAAATGATTTTAAAAAGCAATGGTTTCTGAACCTACTTTTTCCCATTACTGGGTTTCTTAATTCTTTGGTGATTTGAAGGGTTGAGCAGTTTCTTATAAAAATTCGTGTAGTCCGATGCAAAAACATTGAAATTAGGTTCAACGTGTTGGTAAAGACGTCATATGATTTTTAAAAAACATTTTTGGCGGCAAAATAATGGTCATTCTTTCTGTTTTTCATGAGTTTACTTTCAATTTGCACTTGGAACATTACTGCTGACTATTCCCCCTGTTTTATACTATTGTAAGGCATCGCCCTTCAAGGACGACAAAGCTAGGATTCTGCTTGTGGTCGGATCATTCGTACTTGGTTTGTGATGTGATGGCGCGATGGCTTCGGCTGCGGATGCTCCTTGCAAATCACGGGAGGTAAAAGAAATAATTAACACATAAAGTACAAGAACTTGCAATGGCACGGAAAGAAAAAGAAGTTGAGGATGAAGTCCTGCAGATGATTGAAACACACAGTGTTTCAAAAGATGATTATTTAATATTCGACATCGAGAAACTGTCTAACGCTTGGGGAAAGAACCACCATGGAAGGTTCTCTAACTTAGGACAGGGAAAATTTTCTACTTTCCTTGTCGATGTCTGCGGTGCTGAGCGTCTTGATGGACCCTTTTACCGTATCAAGAAGTGGAAGGAAGAACGCAGACCTCGTCGCAGGAAAAAGCCAAAGGCATCATCACAAAATGATAATGCCGCTGCACAAGAAGAGAGCAAGGGAGATGAAGCTGGGAATTTGGCGCCATGCCTACCAACTGGGGCAGATTTAGAAGTTTCGAGCAGTGCCGAGGCATGTGCTGCTTCTTTTCCTGAGGCAGGAGCAAGTAAAGAGCAAGGTAAACCTTTCTTCTCTCTTATTTATTGTTTCATCTTGATTTCAATCGAAGTTCAACATTTGTTTCAAATTGCTTGTATTACAAGTGGCTGAATATTTCGACAGAAAAAAGTTCGCGCCGCGATGACTTCGGTTTCCAACATAGTCTTCAATAGACTATGTTTCCAATAATTGGCGACAAAACAAGTAGCAGGACGCGACAGTCGTCGCGCTAGAAATGTTGACAAAAGTTTGTAGCAAGAATGTAGGATTGTTTCCATCCAACTATAGTCTTGGAAGAAACTCACCAGAAACTCAACTCTCAGATCGCCAAAGAATTAAGAAATACTGGGAAAAAGAAACTATTTATTTCCACAAAGGAAATCCCTAGCCTGCGTGCAGTCTTTCTTTTGTGTAAATTGAAAGAACGAGAAAATAAAAAGACTGCGCATTAGTAAACAATTTTTCGTATTTTGATGAATTAATCCATTGTAACATGAGCCAATTAGAGCCTGGTTAGGAATTTTCCGAACCACAACACAATCAGCTTACGTAGTTTCTTTGTTTCGTTGATAGACCAGATTACGTTCCTTGATTTCATTTTGCTGAGTCATCCATACGATAAATCTCTTGGTGATGCGCAGTCTTTCAACATTAGCTTCTTCGTACGTACTAAAACGAGGAACGAGCCAAAACCACCCACAACAACCCACAACCACCCAAAACCAGCAAAAACCAGCCAAAACCACCCACAACCACCCCAGCCAAACCATCGCAACCAGTCTAAACCACCCACAACGGCCCAAAACCAGCTAAAAACCATCCACAACCAGCCTAAACCACCCACAACCACCCAAAACCACCTGCAACGACCCACAAAGACCCACAACCACATCATAATGACCCAAAACCATCCGAATACTAAATATATCCGAAAGGGGGGTATCAGGGATTTTTCCTGAAAATAAATTACTTTGCAAATAGTCGATGGGATTGTATTCATTTCGTCTGACACTGTTCACAACTAATTTGTGGACTCGCACCAATTCTCTCTCGTGGAAAATCCAGAGAGGGTAGAATGTTAAAACGCCTTTTTCTTTCTCCCAGTTTTTCCAGTTTTTTCTGTGAGGGGCTTGTAGCAACTCTAACAATTCTGCAGATCAGACTTAAGATAATAGAAGAATAATACAGCGCACTGCGTACGTTCTATTTGCAGCGTACTATTTCATTAGAGACAATTCGTAAGAAACTAAACTCACAGATTACCGAAAAATTAAGAAACTGTAAGATAGCGCTAGCGAAATGTTTTTTACTGCGTCTGAAGCTTTTTTTACACCACTTCGACTTGTTGTTACGGCTTATGATAATTTGCGAAGTTTTTAAAAACTTTGCAAAAACTTTGCAAAAACTTTGCAAAGTTTTTTCGATCCATCTAATATGGAGCTAAAAACTGTTAAATGCATGGTGAAACGGTAGAATCTAAGAAAATTGGGTGAAATAAGAAACTTTCAGAAAAACTTCGCAAATTATCAATTGGCCCCCCTAATTGATAATTTGCGAAGTTTTTTTCAAACAGCCCAGAATTGGTCAACAACCAGGCTAGGGCATTGTGTGTCTGTAAAACATTATACAGTGCGTTCAATCGTCATCAAATCCACCCTTTCAAACAACTTTTGCCGATGTTTACGACAAGATTTGCAATCACCACACGTTTTAGGCCTAAAATATGAAATTGTTCAGAACAACGGGCAAAAGCGTGAAAACTACTTTATTTGCCGCTAAATCAGCTTGCCTTGATACTGTCTTGATGATTAAACACAACAAAATCAAGTATCAGGCAAATTTAATAGCATTTTAAAAAAACTTCGCAAATTATCAATTGGCCCCCCTAATTGATAATTTGCGAAGTTTTTTCTAAACAGCCCTGAATTGGTCAGCAACCAAGGTGGAGCATTGTGGATATGTAGAACATTGTACAGTGCGTTGAATCGTCATCAAATGCACCCCTTCAAACAACTTTTGCCGATGTTTACGAGGAGACTTGCAATCACCACATGCTTTAGGCCTAAAATATGAAATTGCTCAGAACAACGGGCAAACGCGTGAAAACTACTTTATTTGCCGCAAAATCAGCTTGCCTTGATACTGTCTTGATGATTAAACACAACAAAATCAAGTATCAGGCAAATTTAATAGCATTTTAAAAAAACTTCGCAAATTATCAATTGGCCCCCCTAATTGATAATTTGCGAAGTTTTTTTCAAATAGCCCAGAATTGGTCAACAACCAGGGTAGGGCATTGTGTGTCTGTAAAACATTATACAGTGCGTTCAATCGTCATCAAATCCACCCTTTCAAACAACTTTTGCCGATGTTTACGACAAGATTTGCAATCACCACACATTTTAGGCCTAAAATATGAAATTGTTCAGAACAACGGGCAAACGCGTGAAAACTACTTTATTTGCCGCTAAATCAGCTTGCCTTGATACTGTCTTGATGATTAAACACAACAAAATCAAGTATCAGGCAAATTTAATAGCATTTTAAAAAAACTTCGCAAATTATCAATTGGCCCCCCTAATTGATAATTTGCGAAGTTTTTTCTAAACAGCCCTGAATTGGTCAGCAACCAAGGTGGAGCATTGTGGATATGTAGAACATTGTACAGTGCGTTGAATCGTCATCAAATGCACCCCTTCAAACAACTTTTGCCGATGTTTACGAGGAGACTTGCAATCACCACATGCTTTAGGCCTAAAATATGAAATTGCTCAGAACAACGGGCAAACGCGTGAAAACTACTTTATTTGCCGCTAAATCAGCTTGCCTTGATACTGTCTTGATGCTTAAACACAACAAAATCAAGTATCAGGCAAATTTAATAGCATTTTAAAAAAACTTCGCAAATTATCAATTGGCCCCCCTAATTGATAATTTGCGAAGTTTATTTCAAACAGCCCAGAATTGGTCAACAACCAGGGTAGGGCATTGTGTGTCTGTAAAACATTATACAGTGCGTTCAATCCTCATCAAATCCACCCTTTCAAACAACTTTTGCCGATGTTTACGACAAGATTTGCAATCACCACACGTTTTAGGCCTAAAATATGAAATTGTTCAGAAAAACGGGCAAACGCGTGAAAACTACTTTATTTGCCGCTAAATCAGCTTGCCTTGATACTGTCTTGATGATTAAACACAACAAAATCAAGTATCAGGCAAATTTAATAGCATTTTAAAAAAACTTCGCAAATTATCAATTGGCCCCCCTAATTGATAATTTGCGAAGTTTTTTTTAAGGTGCTATTAAATTTGCCTAATACTTGATTTTGTTGTGTTTAATCATCAAGACAGTATCAAGGCAAGCTGATTTAGCGGCAAATAAAGTAGTTTTCACGCGTTTGCCCGTTTTTCTGAACAATTTCATATTTTAGGCCTAAAACGTGTGGTGATTGCAAATCTTGTCGTAAACATCGGCAAAAGTTGTTTGAAAGGGTGGATTTGATGACGATTCAACGCACTGTACAATGTTTTACAGACACACAATGCCCTACCCTGGTTGTTGACCAATTCTGGGCTGTTTGAAAAAAACTTCGCAAATTATCAATTAGGGGGGCCAATTGATAATTTGCGAAGTTTTTTTAAAATGCTATTAAATTTGCCTGTTACTTGATTTTGTTGTGTTTAATCATCAAGACAGTATCAAGGCAAGCTGATTTAGCGGCAAATAAAGTAGTTTTCATGCGTTTGCCCGTTGTTCTGAACAATTTCATATTTTAGGCCTAAAACGTGTGGTGATTGCAAGTCTCCTCGTAAACATCGGCAAAAGTTGTTTGAAAGGGTGGATTTGATGACGATTGAACGCACTGTATAATGTTTTACAGACACACAATGCCCTACCTTGGTTGTTGACCAATTCTGGGCTGTTTGAAAAAAACTTCGCAAATTATCAATTAGGGGGGCCAATTGATAATTTGCGAAGTGTTTTTAAAATGCTATTAAATTTGCCTGATACTTGATTTTGTTGTGTTTAATCATCAAGACAGTATCAAGGCAAGCTGATTTAGCGGTAAATAAAGTAGTTTTCACGCGTTTGCCCGTTGTTCTGAGCAATTTTATATTTTAGGCCTAAAGCATGTGGTGATTGCAAGTCTCCTCGTAAACATCGGCAAAAGTTGTTTGAAGGGGTGCATTTGATGACGATTCAACGCACTGTACAATGTTCTACATATCCACAATGCTCCACCTTGGTTGCTGACCAATTCAGGGCTGTTTAGAAAAAACTTCGCAAATTATCAATTAGGGGGGCCAATTGATAATTTGCGAAGTTTTTTTAAAATGCTATTAAATTTGCCTGATACTTGATTTTGTTGTGTTTAATCATCAAGACAGTATCAAGGCAAGCTGATTTAGCGGCAAATAAAGTAGTTTTCACGCGTTTGCCCGTTGTTCTGAGCAATTTCATATTTTAGGCCTAAAGCATGTGGTGAATTGCAAGTCTCCTCGTAAACATCGGCAAAAGTTGTTTGAAGGGGTGCATTTAATGACGATTCAACGCACTGTACAATGTTCTACATATCCACAATGCTCCACCTTGGTTGTTGACCAATTCAGGGCTGTTTAGAAAAAACTTCGCAAATTATCAATTAGGGGGGCCAATTGATAATTTGCGAAGTTTTTCTGAAAGTTTCTTATTTCACCCAATTTTCTTAGATTCTGCCGTTTCACCGTGTATTTGTTAGGCCCATATAACGATCTTTGAGTAACGAATCCGAACGAGAAGTTAGAAGATTCATGGAAGAGGCACTGGCTTCTAGAGACACTGTCTTCAATAGCATTCTGCATTAAATCTTTCGATCAAGGTCATAATAAAACAACCAAAACATGTTTCACAATCGAAGATAAAACTTTATCCCTTCGACATTCTCTCACATCATCGCTTGACAGGTCACACACGCACACTCGACTAGTTCCTAAATACTTCCGCTTACGTGAGAATAATAAAAGAGTTTTGTCATGAGGCCCATGACACACAGTGTCCCAATATTTTTAGTTAAGTAAACAAAACGACAACAACAATGCAGCTCCTCACACTCTCCCCCCGTAAAATGAGAGTTCAATAGAACTCGAAACAATAAGTTCTTGCAAAGTTCTTTTTCTGTTCAAACTTCAAAAAGTTATCTTGATATTCTTCTAAGTTGTCCGAATGTTCTTTAAATGCGATGAATAGTCCACAACAATCATTTTCCATTGTCTTCCAAGTAACGAATTGGTGGTACCGAGTCCAATCGAACTTTTGTGACGAAAGACTTTTGAATGAATGTTCTCTCTCTCAACGTCGTCAGTTCTGTGCACGATCCATATAACGACGAACGACTTGTACAATGGTTTGTACGATCAAGAACACAAGTCACGTGTTCAGTTAATTTATTAGAGCCTAGTATACTCTAAACGAGATGAGTTGCAACGTGCTGGATGATTGTTTCCTGTAAATGTAACGATAACGATATTATGTGTCCACAGGCATAACAATGAAAACGTGAAACGATCGATAAGTCTAAATAGTTCTGAAATTCGGATTAAATGGTCTCTCTCGAGTCTTTAAAAGTCAAGTGTTAACGAATCTTATGCCACGCCGGTATTTGGTGATAAGCGAAAGGCGTGTTGTAATAAAATAAAGGCTGTCCACATCGTGCTTGAATCATCCTGTTCGATATCGGATACGATATTGGATGTCCGAGACTTGGATATTGTAAATACGCTGGCGGTTGACGCAATCGACGTGGTCGAACGTGTTCATCTGGTGTTGACGCTGCAAATGGTGATGTAAGCGATTCTTGCAAGACTGGCGAGTCTGCTGGTAAACTAGACGCTGGCGACAATCTTCTCTGTTCTGAATGAATAGCACTATCATTTCTTCTATTGCTTCGAGCATCGTGTCCTAAATTCTGTTCGGTGTCTCTTACGATATCACCGTTTTGTAACGATTCTACGTGTTCCATGGAATCCTCTGATAGTCTGTCATTTATGACTTCAGCATCGTCACTAATATTTCCGCGAACTGGGTGTGGTGTCGGAGGTCTTACTGGCTTCCAATTAGATGTATTAGGTCTTATGCATGCAAAAATTTCATCTTCGCTATCTGAATCATCTAATTGTTGAGGTTTGACCTGATTTGCTCTTCTTGTGGTTTCTTTCTTTCTTCGTTGTTGTTTTTGGTCACTTTGTTTGGGATCTTCCAATGGTAGTTCATCACATGGCAGCAACAGATTTCGATGAAGCGTTCGTATTTTTGATGATGGGTCACGCTCCAGAACTATTTGGTAGACTGGACTATCGCCAACACGCTTTAAGACTCTGTGAACGTTCGGCTCCCAGAAGGATCTTAATTTTCCAGGTCCTCCCCGCTGGCTTAAATTCCGGACCAGGACTCTGTCTCCGGGCTCCAATACAGATGAGCGTACACGTTTATCATAAAGATTCTTGCTCTGGGCGTTAGAATTGTTGGATCTCTTTGATGCAATTTCGTATGCCTCAGTCATTGCTTTCTTCCATTTGCGAACATAATCAGGATATGAGCGTGCATCTGCTGTGACTGGAGTTGGCTTGGTGTTAAATACAAGATCAATTGGTAACCTGGGTTGACGACCGAAGAGTAAATAAAAAGGTGAGAATCCTGTTGCTGAGTGGCGTGTGCAGTTATATGCATGGATAACTTTGTTCAATGAGTCCTTCCATCGAGACTTTTTAATTTCAGGTAACGCACGTAACATAGAGAGAAGTGTCTGGTTAAATCTCTCAACCTGACCATTCCCTTGCGGATGGTAGGGTGTGGTCCTTGAATGTTTGATTCCGCATAACTTCTCGAGATGAGTCATAAGTTCATTTTCAAATTCACCACCTTGGTCGTGATGGATGCGTAAAGGGTAACCAAAGCGAAGAATGAAGTCTCCATACAACTTATCTGCTACTGTAGATGCAGCTTTATTCTTGGTAGCGTATGCCTGTGCATATCTGGTGAAGTGATCCATAATCACTAATATGTACTCGAAACCTCCCACGCTGTGCTCTAGGTGTAAAAAGTCAATTGACACTAACTCAAATGGCTGCGTGGTCTCAATGTTCATTAATGGTGCTTTCGATGGTATGTGTGGTCTCCGTTGTTTTAAACATTGGCACAACTTAGTCACATAGAACTCTATGTCAAATCTCATGTTCGGCCAATAAAAACGTTGCGTTGCTAACTGGAAGACTCTTTCTGAACCGAGATGTCCCATTTCATCGTGTAGTTCTTGCAAAACAAGTCGCTGATGCTTACGTGGAAGTACGATCTGATCATAGTCATTTGTTTTACGTCGCAATATACCATTTGAATCTAAATGTAATTTGTCCCACTCACGAATTAATGTTTTCAACTTTCGATCATTAAAATGTCTGTCTCTGCCTGGTTTATTACCAGTTTCTTTGAAGCGAATAAGTTGCGATATTAATGAGTCTTGTCTTTGTGCTTGGTACAAATCGATATCATCAAGACGAAGTTCACTAGCTGGATTTAATAATTCGTTCTCTTGCATGGTAAAGTTTCTTTCATCAGACGATAAAGCTGACACCCATACGGTTTCTCCTACTGATTGGCTTGATATGGCAGCAACCGTAGTTTGAAAGTCATCATTGCTTGTTTCACTGGTGCATGCTGACATGTAACTATTGATATCAAGGGGCGTGCGTGACAATGTATCTGCATCAATGTTGTACTTCCCTGGTCGGTATTTGACTGAAAAGTTGAAGTTTGCTAATTCTGCGACCCAGCGATGTCCAGTTGCATTCAGTTTGGCAGATTTCATAACATAAGTCAGTGGGTTATTGTCAGAATATGCCGTGAATGAAGGGGCGTAATACAGCAAGTCCCTAAATTCTTCACAGACTGCCCACTTGAGAGCCAGAAATTCCAACTTGCCCGAATGTAAGTGATATCGTTTCTCTGATGGTGATAGAGTTCTGGATGCATATGATATGACACGCATAGTTCCGTTCTGTCGTTGGTATAACACGGCTCCAAGTCCTGCTTGACTCGCATCAGTGTGTAAAACATACGGTGCATTAAAATCTGGATACGCCAAAATGGGTGGGCTTTTCAAACAATTAATCAACTTCAACAATATGTCTTGATGTACTTGTGTCCATTTGATTGGCTGATTCGATGATACCTGTTTGTTGTTAGTGTTCTTTTGAGTACTGCCTATATTCATATTTCTTTGAGTTGTTACATTTCTGTCGGCTGGTTGTTTTTGCAGAAGATCAAATAATGGTGCTGCAACTTGAGAAAAGTTTGGAATGTATTTTCTGTAATAGTTGAGCATTCCGACTATTCTACGAATATCACCAACGGTTCTTGGTTCATTCTCTGTTAGGGCATCAATTGCTTTTGTGTTTGAGGGGTCAATCCTGTAACCGTCCTTGCAGACAATATGTCCAAGGTATTTAGCACTGTTTTTAAACAACTCACATTTTCTTGGTTTGAGTTTGATGCCATTCACACGTAAACGTTGTAAAACTGTTCGAATATGATTTAGGTGAGACTCAAAATCTTGACTGAAAACCAATACGTCATCAAGATACGGAATACAGATATTATCTCTCAAACCATCCAAGCATTGTTCCATGAATCGCTGGAACGCCCCTGGGGCATTGGAGAGGCCAAAAGGTATCCTAACCCATTCATAGAGGCCCCAGGGGGTGATGAAAGCAGTCAAGTGGCGGTGAGTCTCTTGGACAAAACCTTGGTGATACGCTTTGCCTTGATCTAAGAGTGAGAACCAGGAATTTCCACCCAAGCTCTGTAGTGTGTCTTTTACACGAGGGAGGGGATGTCTGTCAGGAATAGTTTTTGCATTCAATTGACGGTAGTCGACGCACAATCTGAGAGTCCCATCCTTTTTCCTTACACATACTACAGGGCTAGAATAATTTGATGTTGATTTTTTTATGAATCCCTTATTCAAAAGGTCCTCTATATGCTGTTTGACCTCAGGATAGAGTGGTTTTGGGATAGACCTATATGTCTTTTGCACCGGTTTTGGATCAGATAGGTTGATGGGTAGCTTCAGTCCTTCAGCACAACCTATATCTTCATCATTGTTTGAAAAGGAATCAGATTCTTCTATCAATAATTTTGATGCAAGTTTTTGTTGGTCTGCACTCAATGAACTCAAGTCAAACTGGCTTAAATATGAATCACTATCACTGTTAATTGCACATGATGTACTGTTCACATTGATTTGAGAAACAGAAGGCGAGTTTCCTTCCCCTGGGTTGCTAGGTCCATTCTGTGTTCCATCTTTTCGTCTTACATCAAAAGGGGTAATAGATTTTAGTAATTCAATTCTTCCTAGAACTGTTCGACTTTTCAACATGATAGGGTGATCCGTTGAATTGTAAACATCTAAATTCACTCGAAATGATTTTCCTCTTGGTATCACAAATAATTTTTCAGTTACTTCCAAACCGGGAGGCCACTGCTGATTTTCATCTGGCGCAAATAAAACAAATGTCTTTAGATTCGAAGTTTCTCCATTTCCCCGGCAAATAATTCGAGTAAATTGATTAGGTGGCAATGAAATGTTCTGTTTTGGCGATTTCAAAATGCTCAGATCTGCGTTTGTTTCCTCTAAAATGATGTTTAGCAATGTATGAATTGAACCTACGTCAATCTTTTGAAATGAGTTTTCAATCGCAGTTACTAGTTCATTATCTTCGTTATTTTCAGAGTCAAAAGAATCTTCATTACGCTTGGCTAACTTTACAATTTCTTCGATAACGTTGTAGCCTATTAACGGGTTATCAATATCCGCATCCGTGACAAGAAAGGGTACTTTTAGTGATAAGTTTTCCCCATTCAGCAGCTGGAAATCTAATTCAACAAATCCCTTGTAAGGTACGGTTGTGTTATTTACGGCACGAAGTTCAAGATCCACTCCTTTGTCTAGCAATTCACTTAAATCACGAGTTTTCAGCTGAGGGAAATGTTTAGCCAAAAATCGTTCAGATAAGATTGAAATCTGCGAACCAGTATCCCACAATGCAGTTGAGTCAATATCATTTAACAAGCATTTTACCATACATTTGCTTCCTACCAATCGTGTGATTTTCATTTGAGACTTCTGAGTCAAATGGCTAACAAAAATATCGTCATGGAAACTTTGAGCTTGCTGTTTATTTGAAAGATGGTGCAAGGCTTCACACAGAGGTTTGTGTTCTAACCAATGTTTCTTTTGACAATTAAGGCTACAGTAGTGAACAACTTTACACTGGTTGCATAGAAACAGTTCTGAATTATCATGTTCAGTTTTTGCACAGAAATTGCAATGTTTTTCTTGGGACTCCTCCACAGCTACACTCCGTCCCTCAAATGCAGCCTTCCCCGGTTTCCCTGTTTCTGTTTACGTTTCCTGCAACCACGGGCAAAGTGCTCATTTGATCCGCATATAAAACAGTGATCGCATCGATCAGATGAATTCTTTGTAATGCAATCTTCACACGCTGACGGGGGTCGCACTGACTTTCTTGGTGCGCTTTTGTTTTCCTGCTTTGCATTTATCGCTTCTTTTATCATGGCTACGTCAGCTTTTACGGCCTCAAGGGATTCAAGTAAATTGCTTTGTTTTGCGCTCTTTACCTCCTTTGGTTTCTGAGGGGGCAATTCGGAAGCTTCCAATGCAGTAGCAACAGAGACCTGGCTTGATTTAGTGACACGCTTTCTTGTTCCCAACTTTGTTGAACGCTCGCTTTCAGTGGTTGTTGCTGTATTGATTTCGCGAATCAAAAGTTCATCTGCGACATTTGACATCTGCAGAAATGGACGAATTCGATTGCGAATCGCGTCATCAGCAAGCCCTGTTTCTACTGCATTTAAAAACACGCTCTGAACTAGTGACTGATCGTAGCGTATCTTGGAACCACTTTCTTGGCTTGCAAGTAAAATATGCTGTCGCAGCTTAAGAGCGCGCATCAAGAAAGTCAATGGGGACTCACTTGCTTCTTGGACTATGTTAGTGAGTTCCTGGTAAGCCTCACTAGCTGATTTTTCACAATAGTGACTGCGGAGGATTTTACGCAACTCTGTTAAGCCCAAGTTTTTGATACTTTCTAAATAAGATCGAATATGTAGGCTTGGAGAAACAGCATTAATTATGGCATCTACAATTTCTCTTTCAGAGTAACCCTTGTCGATGGCACTTTCGATTTGTTTATTTAAACTCGTGTACGAAATGCGATTTTTTTCATTAGAGATGGTGCCCTGAATTTTTAGATCTTTAAACCTAAACAGCTGGTTTGTTGTCACAACCTCATTTGACGGTTGCGCAAACTTAATTTCTGGTTTAGATTGCAATCTGGATTGTGAAGGAGACTTTTTACCTGTGGTTTGACTAAGAACTTCAAACCTTTCCTTTGCTGCTTGCAACTTTTTCTCCTGTAGGCTTAATAACTCCACAAATTCCGCTTGCATTTCTTCATACTCTCTTTTAGCTTCTGAAAAATTCTCCTCTTCGTCTGCGCCATCTTCATCCGGATCTTCACTGACACTTTCTTCCAACGGTGGGGGTTTCCCCGTAACAAATGCCAGTACGTCTCTCAGGTACTGAATAATTTCTTGATTATCTGCTTCTCTTCCTTCGAGAACTGCCAAGGCCTTCTCAACTTCTTGTCGAATTTTTCTGATTATGAAAATCCTTGATTTGCCTTCGATTCCTTCAATTTTCAAATATGTTGCGACGTCACCCAGTTTTCCTTCTGAAATTTCGTACAGCTTGGTCTCTAACGACAACTGCAGCTCCTCTGCCATTCTGAGCTCTACTGTCGATACTAACGTACACTGTCTTCAATTTCCAGAGTTATCTGCGTGAATTTCGAACAACAAAATCCAGGAGCAACGGTGTATTTTCATAAACTACCCTCTGCTACCAAAATGTTAGGCCCATATAACGATCTTTGAGTAACGAATCCGAACGAGAAGTTAGAAGATTCATGGAAGAGGCACTGGCTTCTAGAGACACTGTCTTCAATAGCATTCTGCATTAAATCTTTCGATCAAGGTCATAATAAAACAACCAAAACATGTTTCACAATCGAAGATAAAACTTTATCCCTTCGACATTCTCTCACATCATCGCTTGACAGGTCACACACGCACACTCGACTAGTTCCTAAATACTTCCGCTTACGTGAGAATAATAAAAGAGTTTTGTCATGAGGCCCATGACACACAGTGTCCCAATATTTTTAGTTAAGTAAACAAAACGACAACAACAATGCAGCTCCTCACATATTTAACAGTTTTTAGTTCTATATTAGATGGATCGAAAAAACTTTGCAAAGTTTTTGCAAAGTTTTTGCAAAGTTTTTGCAAAGTTTTTAAAAACTTCGCAAATTATCATAAGCCGTTGTTACGCCACGCAAGTATGAATGGAGGAATGCACAACGAACAGCGCAATTAGTATCACTAAACTGGCTCTAATGATTCACGGAGACGCTGGAGATCCCTATGGATAAGGACAACATGAATTATAGAAACCTGTCAATCTCCTATGAATAAACTGTTGATTTTAAGAAACTATCATGTTATTACGTAAGAATCTCTACATATTTATCCGTTAGTGGACAGTCCTGTTCTAATTAGCAGGAAAATTGTTCTTTTGAAAAATTAGGTGCATTGATGCAATACTACTAACTCAGAAAGCAATGGAGCATTCAATTTGAAGCTATTTTTACGTGGGAAAAAACCCTATTTCCATACGTTTCTCAACCCAAGAGCTGTTGATTGAATTTTATTGCTTCTTAGCTCCCAAATAACTGTTCTGATGCTAAATTCTAAGACTTTGGATGCTTTTGGGTCTTATACTAAATTTTAACAATTTTGATGGTTTTGGGTCTGAAGTTTGGGAAATTTTGGCTGGTTGTGGGTGGTTGTGGGTGGTTGTGGCTGGTTGTGGGTGGTTGTGGCTGGTTTTGGGTGGTTTTGGCTGGTTGTGGGTCGTTGTGGGTGGTTTTGGCTCGTTCCTCGTTTTAGTATGTACGTAGCTTCTTTCATTTTTACAAAAGAAAGACTGCACGCAGGCTAGGAAATCCCCAGCATATTTTAATCTATTTTCAATTCTTTCCCGTACTGTTGTAGATCCCTAAAGAAACTCGTGAGAAACTCTGAGTACTGAAAATCTGATAGTTTTAAGAAAGTTTCAGCACTGGCCCAAATTCTTAGTTTCAAAATTTGTCGTTTCGCACTACATCTGTCGGTGCAACTTTAGTGAGAGGCGCTAAAGCTAAAGTCATATCCGCAAGCAGATATCGCACAAATAAGCTCTACAATTGTAGCCTTAACCCAAGGGCATTCTGACGATATGCAAGTGGCCTAACCCTAAGCATGTCATCATCCTAAAATCCCTTAACCCTATTTTGGTTGGGGGGCACCCCTAGTAGATTTTTTTAAATAACTCTGCCAGGAAGAACTTTATAGCCATGAAACTTCTTGACTTTTCGCAACTACTTATTGTACAACTTCTCAAAAAGTTTCATTGAAATATTTTGACAAATGAGGGGGCGGGAGACATATTTCTGGGACTGACCCAGGAAAAATCGCAAATTCTCAAATCTCAGTTATCGCGGAAAAAGGAGCAGAAGTGGAATATTTTGCAAATTTCTTTTGTAATGTAGTGTTATTTGATGCATTCTATCACTAGCCTGTGTTCCAGACCACTTGAAAAGTGAGTGGTCTGTGTAACTGAGCGCAAATTCGTGTACAGAAATTTTCCCAGAATCTGAGGAAAAATTAGTATATGTAATGAATAATTTGCATAATGATCATTTGTTTTGTTATGGGATAGAAAAGCCTGTCTCTTGCGAATAGCTACAGGAAACTCATATCACAATACAAAGAATAGGATATTTCAATAATAATAATAATAATAATAACAACCTACTTCTCCATTTCGGAGCAGTTACCAGTTAAACGTAACGGTAACACAGGCGTTTGTTTGTTTGTTTTTTTTTAGTTGGGAGAAAGTATGTGTTTTCTTTTTTCCTATTTATGACAAAAATGTCTTCACTTTTTCAAAGATCTTCCCGAGTTTTGCTGGGTCAGTTTTCAGTAAATTTTTTGAGTTCAAAGGTTTTTCTTTAAAATTTTGGCAATGAAATAAATGTTCAAATGTTTTCTTCTTGAGCTCCACACCTTCTGCACAGGGTATCTTCATGTTTTCCTTTATAGTTAGCTTTTAAGTCAGTCATGTTTAGTTTTAACAATAATAGGTTTGCTGCGTCTTTATGAGTAATGTATTCTTTTTTTCCAAAGCAGTTATCTTTTATTAATCTTAATTTCGTTTTGTTGCATTCTTTCATATCTCTTTGTATCAATGAAGTTATTCTATTTATTATCATATTTTTCCATTCTTTGCTTGTCAGCTTCCCTATTTGTTTTTCTGAGATATTTATGTTTAGTTCTTTTAAATCATTTTTTATTTCTGAGTTCCAGCAGTTATTTAAATTTAGACGTTTCTGTTCTTTGTAAACCTTTTTTGTTAGTCGACTGTCTTTCATTTTTATCATCTTTCTAAGGTATACAAGTCTTTTCATTTTTATCCTATATGTAATTGGCATAAGACCACATTCATATGTTATACCTTGATATGGTGTTGTACTTGGTATGGAATTAGTTTTTGTTACTGCATCTTTTTGCATTTTCTCTAATGTTTTTAATTGTTGCTTTGATATATTTGTCCATGTTTCACATCCATATAATATTTTGGGGATTAGTATAGTTTCAATAAGCTTCAGAGTGATCTCCATTTTTTGTTTTTTGAAAGCTGGCTGATCAACAAGAAATTTAATTTCATTAGTGATAGCCATTGCTGCTTTCTTTTTGTTTGATATATTATAACCTAATGTTCCTGTGCTATTTTTCATGTCTCCAAGATATTTGTAACTTTCTACTTCTTTAACTATGGAGTTATTTAATTTCAGTTCACTTGATTGATTATATCTTTTGAGCTTATTGAATTTCATTGTCAAACATTCACTTTTATCCATGTTAAAATTAAGTAAGTTTTGTTTCTGATATGTTTCAAGAATATTTAACATTTCTTGCATTTTGTTAGTTGAAATTGAAGCAATCATGATATCATCTTGATATAGTAATGGTGGAATCAAGATGTTTCCATACCTTATTCCTAAGTTTTCGTCATATATTGGCTTTACTCCTTTATCAATGTGGTTGGCACATATCGGTGCAGCTAAAATTGTACCCTGTTTTAGATTTTCTCCTATTCCTATATGTTTTGTTGTTCCATTTGGGGAATCAATTCTTATGGAGCTTTCTTTGTTAAGTTCATATATACTTTTTAAGCATTTTCCTTTTACTCCACTTCTGTATAGGTCTATCAAACATGATTTTAAATGTAGTTTATCAAACGCTTTTTCCAAATCAAGAAACATGAATTTAATATTACATTTTATATATTTGTGATAATCAATGATAGCCTGAACAACGAATAAGTGGTCAAGTGTTGATCTATCTTTTCTTCCACCAGCAGCTGCTTCAGAAAAACTATTATCTATGTTAGTACTCTGTCTATTTAAAATCATTTTTTCAAATATCTTACTGATACTAGATGTGAGAAATATTCCACGCCAATTCTTTAGTAGTCTTCTGTTTCCTTTCTTTTTGTAAAGTGTTTTAACAATTATTTTCTTCCATTTTTTTGGAATTATCCCATTCTCAAATGAAATGTTAAATATTTTTAGCATGAAATCTAAACCCTTTTTTCCTATATTCATATATATCTCATTAGAGATGTTATCATCTCCAGGTGCTTTCTTTGTTTTTAGTTGCCGAATTGCCTCTAGTAGCTCCCATTTTTTGAAAGGCTTGTCAGTGGAAAACCAAGTGTTTTCATGTTTTTTCATAATGCCTAAAAATAATTTGTTCTTAAGTTTTATGTGCCTTCTATATTGTTTTCCTGGTTCCCTGTTTGTTAATAGTTTTTTGAAGTATTCCTCATGTTCTTTTAGAATTTCACCAACATCGGTCAGTTCTTCCCCTTGGTCATTTATTAATGAGGTTGGGTATTCATGTTTCTTGCCAAGTATGTTTGCTCTAATATTGTAGAATTCTGTGCTGTTCACTTTCACTCTTTTAACTTGATCAATATTCTTTTCCAAATTTATCTTTTTTAAATCATTTTTTATTCTCAGAATTCTTTTATTAATTAATTTAATCCTAATTTTGTTAATTTGTATCTTTATCAAGTCACCTTTGTTTATGTAGTTTGTGAGTTTCCTTTTTAAGTGTCTCTTTCTTTCTCTTAATTCTTTTTCATTTTTTGTCACAGCTTGCTTTGCTCCTTTCCTTTTATGGTATTTTCTAAAGCATTCCTTACTTACATTATTAACCTCTTCTTCCCATTTTTCATAAATGCTATCTATATCACTGTTATTTTTGCCAACATTTACTTGACAGTCTTCTGTTCTTCTCTTAAATTCTACAAGGGATTTCTTTGTTAGGATCCATTTACTTGATTTAGGATTTGTTGTGAAAGGATTATTTGCTTTAAGATTTAAATTTATGATTATTGCATTGTGATCTGATTCTTTAACCCTATCTTTAGAGTATTTTTGCATGACAAAATTTCTATCTTCATCTATATGCATTTGTTCCACCTTATGGTAGCATTTTTGATTGGTTAGGACATAGTCTAAAACTGACTTTCTTTCATCATTTTCACTGTCAGTTGTTACAATCCTTGTCCATAACAATGCCTGCTAATCCTATTGATTTTTACGTCTGCAGTGAGCTATAACGACCGGCTCGTATTGTTTCAAACACATAGATTCATAAAGAAATTGCCTTTAATTATTTCGCAATTCAATTCATCGTCTGAACACAGATTTGCGCTCAGTTGCACAGACCATTTACTTTTTCAAGTGGTCTGGAACACAGGCTATCTATCACAAGTATCCTGTTTGGATGGAAAATGTGCTCCAAATTTAATTTTATCGCGATTTTCCTGATTTTGGCCAATTTTACCGCTTTTCTTGACCACACAAAGGAAAATGCTGATGTGAGCAAAGATGGTGGCTATTTTTAGGTTAATATTTATATTTACAGAAAGTACGTGCCTAATGCTTTTAGCACAGCAAATTTGGTCGCTCTAACCATTACCAGTCAAGAGTTAGGTAGGGGGGGGGGGCTTTTTTGCCCCCCCAACCAAAATAGTACTATCAAATAGCCCAACCACTATAGAGTTAATTCAACGTGTGTTGTGATACCCGAATTAACTAAGTTTAGGATGTGATATGACGATGATGTGCTTACTTTTTGAGAGTTGTACGACAATTGTTTATCATGATAAATGTTTCCTCTGGATCATTTAGCCTTCTAGTCATCCCTTCAACCAATGGTGAGTGTATTTTGAGCCACTTTATTGCAGGTACAGTGGAACCTCCATATAACGGACACCTATAGGACCAATTTTTTCGTCCGTTGTAGAGAGGTATCCGCTGTATGGAGGTGTCACCTTTTGCCATAGTGTATTTTGGGACGAAAATATTTGTCCGTTGTTCGGAGGTGTCCGTTGTATAGAGGTGTCCATTAATGGAGGTTCCACTGTACATGCCCTCGCTTGGCAGCGGCTCAGTTTAGGCCCCTAACCCTCAACCATATTAGGAACCATTATTATGAAACTTACAAGTTTCTTATGAAAAAACTTGTATATCTTTAAAATGTTGCTTGATTACACGTTTTTTTGTAAGAAACTGGTTTATAAGAAATTAGTACTAAGATGGCCAAAATTTTAAGAAACTCTAGTACTATGACTGAGAAGTACTAAGAAACTTTTCAAAGTTAAAAGCATGAATTTTATAGCAAATAGATCGTTGAACCTTTATTATTGGGCAATATTATCTACCATTTGTGTTTTCAACAAAGCAGAACACTGCTTATTCTTATATGGTGTTTTGAATATCAAGAAACATATCTGTAGCAGTGTTAGCGACCACATTGACAATTCATGCATTCAAAATATAAGAAACCAATTAAGAAACTTTTAGTATTAAAATGGACAAAATTTCTTGTTAAATTAAGAAACTTTTAGTACTATGGCCTGATCCTAGTTTCTTATAAAAAAACGTGTAGCTCAGCAAAGACCATATCATTTATTATCTTAGAGTCTTATGATTGCTAAATTCCATAAAGTACTGTGGATAGATAGTGATATTTATGATCATTTTTTGTATGATAACTGGGCTCTCTTTTTGGCATCTTCATCTTTCAGTTAATACTAGGAATACAAACCCGCGCTGCGCGCGGGTTTGCAATTCCTAGCTCCTGCGGAGGGCTTGGCGCCTTCGGCGCCTGGCCGCCTGTGGCGGCTATCACCGATCAAGTGGCGCGCTTCGCGCGCCACTTCCTCAGTGCCGAGCAGCCTAAAATGAATGCATTGAAATTATCCATCCAACAGATGTGACAGAGACTGACAGAAACGATTTTTGATTGTCAAGCGTCTTGAAGATTTGAAGATTGACGTGCACAGAAATTCTTCCGGAATTGTACATATTGGTCACTTCAGTATTTATCCATGCAAACAAATCATTGCATTGTTAAACTTCTTCCCAGTGAAGGTCAACTTTTATTTGCCCTTCCACTACGGCTAGTCTATGTTTAACTTAATTTACTAAAGGTTATGCTAATTTGTGTCCATACAAATTTAACTTTGGGTTAGATTTCAGATGTTACCCCTCCCCCCTCCGGGTAGATACCTTGCACTGACTATTGAGAAATGGAACCCACATTATTGTACCGGCTGAGTCAGAAAAAAACGTGGAGCGGTTGGCGGACGGTGGCGTCACATTGAGCCATCGTGAACTAAATTTTTCCGTGCAGCTAAGAATCTAACTTAGATCATAAACCACTTCTCATTGACATCCGTCATTTGATGAATTTGCTGAAAGATATTTTGTTAGTAAGACCCTGTATGGGAGTCTTGCAAACTGGAGAAATCTTTGACTAAGCTCCTATGGCCGTTTAGCATTGCCACAGTTGCAGGTACACGTTGTATTGTTAAGGGAAACTGAAAAAGCTAAGCCTGGTTCGCAGGTCGCTTAGGTCGCTTAGATTGCCATAAGAAACAATAGAAAACTTTACTTATTCACTGTCCGTTCACGGGGGGGGGGGGGGTTCTTCCATAGTAAAGGTACCTGGAGATGTGCCGCCCGCAAGGGTATTGTTAGATTTATGATATTAGAGTGGTCGCCCTGTGGCAAATTCAATTGTCGCAGTAGTATTCGTTCGAAAAACCTTCATGAGACACTCGCATTCGCAGCTCAGATTCACATTCGCATTCGCATTCGCCGTTAATTGAACTGGACTGGACATTTTAATTATACGCATCATCATTTGAAATGAAACATGTTATTATTCGTTGATAAAGAGAGAGTGACATTTAAACCTTAATTCGAGTTCTTTTCTTACGCCCTTAATCCTAAACACGAACCAGGACCACGCGTTCAGATTTGGAACTTATCGCCGTCAAAAAATAAACACAATATACAACAGGTATACTTTTTCAAGCTTTCTAGTCTAGCCAAGGGTATACGTTTTGCCAATTTTAGTCCACTTAGTCTAGGCAAGGGTATGCTTTTTGGCAATTTTAGTCGATTTTGGTCTGGGCAAGGTATGCTTTTTGGCAATTTTAGTCGATTTTGGTCTGGGCAAGGTATGCTTTTTGGCAATTTCGGTCAAAGAAATGTCAAACTTCGGTAATTCCTGTGAAGAAACCCAAATTTTTTCAAATTTTTGGTCCAGAGAATGCAAAAATTTGGCAAGCTTTGTCTAGAAAATGCCATTCATGGCACCATTGATGTAGAAATTAGTCTAGCCAAGGGTATCTTTTTCACAAAAATTGGTCTAGCCAACGGTGCCATTTTGAAACTGTGGGCGGCACACCCCTACCCGAAATTTAGCCAAGAACCCTCCCCCCGTGTGTCCGTTATCCGACTGTTCTCATTTATGCTATTCTTCGATTTCCTGGTCAATCCTTTACTGTTGTTAGAACCCACAAAATAGAAACTACTACTTTTAAGACACCTCACACTAATTCTTTTGAGAAATGGTACCCTCATATTCATATAAGAAACAAAGGAAATTTGTACAATATTTAATGGGGAAACGAACAGGTTCCTTTGAAAGAAGTGGTTTTCTGCGATACTCTTAATGTTACTTTTCTTATTCACTTTCCGGTATTCCACTGTTCTCTTTTATACGATTCTTCGATTTCCTGGTCAATCCTTTACTGTTGTTAGAACCCACAAAATAGAAACTACTACTTTTAAGACACCTCACACTAATTCTTTTGAGAAATGGTACCCTCATATTCATATAAGAAACAAAGGAAATTTGTACAATATTTAATGGGGAAACGAACAGGTTCCTTTGAAAGAAGTGGTTTTCTGCGATACTCTTGATGTTACTTTTCTTATTCACTTTCCGGTATTCCACTGTTCTCTTTTATACGATTCTTCGATTTCCTGGTCAATCCTTTTGTTAGAACCCACAAAATGGAAACTACTACTTTTAAGACACCGCATGCTAATTCTTTTGAGAAATGGTACCCTCATAAGAAACAAAGGAAATCTGTACAATATTTAATGGGAAAGCGAACAGGTTCCTTTGAAAGAATTGGTTTTCTGCGTTACTTTTAACAAGGGTGTTAGGACACGAATGTTTTGATTTATTATTTGTTTACCTTGTTTTGACCCCTGTGTCTTGTTTTGTTGTCTTGTTTTCTGTTTTGTTTCGTTTTCAACTGAGCGTGCTTAGGCCAAACCGCTCTCCAAGTTGTTCGAATATAGCTCCCTTGTATTTCTGTGTCTTAGTGCGCCTTCACACAATATAGGTTTTAAAACCGAAAAGCCACCTATCTTGTGCGAAGGCGCACTAAGACACAGAAATACAAGGGAGCTGTATTCGAACAACTTGGAGAGCGGTTGGGCCTAACCACGCTCAGTTGAAAACGAAACAAAACAGGAAACAAGACAACAAAACAAGACACAGGGATCAAAACAAGGTAAACAAATAATCAATCAAAACATTCGTGTCCTAACACCCTTGCTTTTAATGCTAATTTTGTTATTTGCTGGCCATTATTCCATCGTTCTCTTTTTTACGATTCTTCGATTTCCTGGTCAATCCTTTGTTGTTGTTAGAGCCCACAAAATAAAAACTACTACTTTTAAGACACCTCACCCTAATTCTGTTGAGAATTGGTACCCTCACATATTCATATAAATATAAGACACTTGCCTCAAATGGGAAACTTGTATTTAAGAAATTTGATTCATATAGGAAACTTGTACACTATTTCTTAATGGGAAAGTGAACGGTTTGCTTTGAAAGACGTGGTTTGAATTTCGCGGGTTCTTAGTGTGTTCCACATGAAACTCGGATTACTTATAAGCAACACTGAACAAAAGTAAGGCAAACAGCTATGGTTGCATACAAGATATTGATTTAGGGTATCGACTTTCAGTCACGAAATGCGGAGAAGCTGAATGCACTCCGTCGTGTAATTTCTAACGATAGCAACATGGTAAAGGCCCAGTAAAAGCTGTTTGGTTTATATTTTCGAACTGGGATTTCAGCAGCACTCAGAGTAATAATGCAGGTAAATTCTTCTTTGTTATCTATGGATTTCAAGTAAACTTAAATCATTAAAAACGGTGAAAGTAAACAGTTATGAGGATAGTTTCCTTCGCTGAAAGAGTTGGCAAGCATGCTTTGGGTCAGTCTAGTTTTTCCACCAATGGATGGAAATCCGTTCTGTTTTCACAAGCCTGTTGATAGTTCATCTTGCTACAATAACGTTCTCTTGTTCAAAACAATCTATGTTCTCAAGGACTCGAAGAACGAAGTTTTTTGCAAAAAGTTCACTGTTAAGACTCGTAGCGGACGATGCGGTTTCCACAGGGCGAAGGATTTTGTCCACAGGGCTAGCTCTGCAGATATCCAAGTGAAACCGCAAGAAGGCTTTTTCGCTCCTGGCCTCGCTGCCTGGCATTTTTGGGCGAAAAGAAGCAGACTTGTGGAACTTAGGTATTTTCGCGGATTTTTTGACGCGTAAATGCAGGGGCTACCCGGACGGGAAGAAGGAGATCTCAGTGACGTATGGATTAGCGTTTTTCGTTTGATCTCACCGCTCACCGCTTAGTTATAGTAGACTAGGAATCCAAACCCGCGCTGCGCGCGGGTTTGCAATTCCTAGCTCCTGCGGAGGGCTTGGCGCCTTCGGCGCCTGGCCGCCTGCGGCGGCTACCACTGAGCAAGTGGCGCGCTTCGCGCGCCACTTCCTCAGTGCCGAGCAGCCTATAATGAAGGCATTGAACTATCCTTCCAACTGATGTGATTGAGACCAAAAGTCATAGTGACCAAAACGATTTTTAATTGTAAAGCGCCTTGCAGACAGACGGCCCAGAATTTTTTCCGGAATGGTACATACTGGTGACTTAAGTATTTACCCACGCAAAAAAATCATTGCATTCTTAAACTTCTTCCCAATGAAGGTTCTTTTATTTCCCCTTCTACTATGGCTAGTCTAATTAGCTATGTTGAACTTAATTTTCTAAAGGTATGCTAATTTGTGTCCATTCAAATTGAACTTTTGGTTCGATTTCAGATGTTACCCCCCCCCCACCCCTCCCTCTGGGTAGATACCTAGCACTGATTAATGGGAAATGGTACCCTCATATTTATATAAGAGGTGATAGGAAACTTGTACAATATTTCATGGGAAAGTGAGCAGGTGGCTTTGTGAGAAGTAGTATCCTGCGATACTCCTAATGTTACTTTACTTATTTACTGTCCGGTATTCCACTGTTCTCTTTTATACGATTCTTCGATTTCCTGGTCAATCCTTTACTGCTCAGGGGTGGTCATGTCCCTATGGGGACAGTGGTTCTAGGTCTGTCCCTAAAGTTGGCTTTTTTCTCTGATTCAGGGCCAGCTCTGTCCCCAAAAGTTGGTTTTTATTGCTTTTAGAGAAGTTGGTTTTTCCCCTCACTATGTTTGGACGATTTGTCACTGGGCAAGGTTTGTCCCAAAAACCAGCTTGCATGAGGATTTGTTAGCACTGTTTTTTCTACTCGATTGCAAGACAAAGCTGAAATTCTTTGGTTTATTGGTTCATTTCTTCAGATCCACGGAATTGGGTGCCATATTTCATATTTCATATTCATATTTAATTCTTGTAAGGAGGGTTGCCCTTCAACAAGTTGGTTTTCAAGGGGCCCTCCGATAAAAACATTAGTTACAATATAATACAAAAGGAAAAAGCTATGGATCTAATTAAACTATAAAACCTTATTTACAATATCTAAAACTTATATACAATGATGTTAAAAACTTTACAGTAAAAGTGAAAGGAAAAAGTGTCTGTTTCTAAATAGTTTTTTTGAAACTATGCAGAGAGGTTGCCTGCTTTGACTCGGCTGACAGGCTATTCCATAGTTTAGCACCTCTATAAGAGAAACATTTCTGGCCATTGTTTGACCTTTTCATCGGTAACCTCAAGTCGGTCCCAGTGTTACGAAGACTATATGATGAGCAATGCGAATTTCGGGTGAACAAGTCACACAGATACTGTGGAGCCAGCTCATTCAGGGACTTGAAGACCATTGTCTTAGACTCACTGGAAATCAGTTGGTCAACGGTCTGCCATCCCAGCTCTTCGATAAGAGGTCTGCTTGGGGCATCAAAGCTGCTATTCGTTATTATCCTAGCAGCACGCTTTTGAAGTTTTTGTAGCTGATTAATTTCACTTGAACCAGCGCAGCCCCAGACAGAACAGCAGTATCGAAAGTGAGGCTCCACAATACCTGTATAGAGAGTTTGCAAAGTTTCTTTCGGAAGAAAAGACTTCGCATGTTTTAGAAATCCAACTGCCCTGGAGACCTTGGCAGACACTGTCTTGATCTGTTCTTTCCAATCCAAAGAACAGTCAGTTTGCAAACCGAGGTATTTAGTTTTTTTGACTACATCCAGCTCACTATCACGTATTTTCAATTTCAAGTTCCTATTTTGACCCTTGAGACTACTATGTTTCTGCTTGGAGGAGATAAGCATAGAATGAGTTTTTGCTACATTCAGGGAAAGCTCGTTGCCTTGTAGCCAAGTGTCCAGTTTTGTAAGATCACTGTTAATAGCCTCATTCAGCCGAGTCATATCGTGAGACTGGTAGCACAAACTGGTATCATCGGCATTCATGGACACGTTGGAATCCAGGACTGCTTGTGGGAGATCATTGATGTAGACAAGGAAGAGAAGAGGGCCAAGACATGAACCTTGTGGCACACCAATTTCCATGTCCCCGATTTCAGAATCAACCCCATTAACCCTACAAAATTGTTTCCGATTCGTTAGATAGGATTTGAACCAAGAGAGTTCACGATGATGTACACCGTAAAGCTCAAGCTTTTTGCAGAGAATGCTATGATCAACAGTATCGAATGCCTTTTTAAGGTCAATGAACACCAGACCCACAAGCTTTCCAAGATCCATTCCATTGTACCAGTCGTTTTGAGCAAGCAAGTTACTGTTGAATGAAGACGCAAAAAGCCGGACTGGCCGCATGAAAAGTGGCCGTTATCATTCATATACTGGTACAGCTGATTTGTTACTAATTTTTCAAAGAGCCTTGAGATAACAGGCAAGACTGACATTGGTCGATAGTTGGACTTATCAGCCCTGTCTCCATCTTTGAAGATCGGAGTAACTCTAGCAACTTTCCATGAGTCGGGGAAACGACTTGTTTCAATGGATGTATTGAACAAGAAAGCAAGCGAGTTTTCAATTAAAGGCAGCGCAAGCTTCAGAAAGTAGCTAGAGATGTTGTCAGTCCCAAAGCTCTTTGCTGTCTTGACAGTTGCAAATGCATCCCTGATTTCCTGCACTTCAATAGTCCTGAAATGAAATGTTGCCTTATGTTTGTTAATTTCATAGTCACCTGCAAGAAGGGGATTTGGGGCTGGATCTATTTTTTCAGCAAGATCCTTCCCTACTGAGCAGAAGAAACTGTTGGAATTGTTTCGAACTCAGGGCCGAAGCCAATGGGAGGGCTGGGGGGCGGAGCGCCCCCCCAGCAGACCATTTGTCGGAAAATTTTGCTCTCATGTCGGAATTTTTGTGTTCTAAATAACTGGTTTTGGAGGATTTTGAGGAGAAATAATGGAGAAAAACATGAATTTTTTAGTGTAAAAACATAAATTCCAACAGAAATTATTGAATTTATGGCATATTTTTTATTGATATTAACTAATTGAGTTGATTTCAACGTTGAATTGCGAAATATGGCCAAATTTTAGTTACCGCGGAGTTAGATCGGTACAACTGTTGTTGTTGCTGTTGTTGTTGATGGTTTTTTCGTCGGAAAATTTTGGTTTTTCGCCCCCCTACGCAGGCATAGCTGGTATCGGCCCTGTAGAAACTACTACTTTTAAGACACCTCATACTAATTCTTTTGAGAAATGGTACCCTCATAAGAAACAAAGGAAATCTGTACAATATTTAATGGGAAAGCAAACTGGTTCCTTTGAAAGAATTGGTTTTCTGCGTTACTTTTAATGCTAATTTTGTTATTTACTGGCCGTTATTCCACCGTTCTCTTTTTTACGATTCTTCGATTTCCTGGTCAATCCTTTGTTGCTGTTAGGGCCCACAAAATAAAAACTACTACTTTCGAGACACCACACCCAAATTCTGTTGAGAAACTCACATAATCATATAAATATAAGAAACTTGACTCAAATGGGAAACTTGTTTGAAAAAATCGATTCATATAGGAAACTTGTACAATATTTATTAATGGTCAAGTGGACAGTTTGCTTTGAAAGACGTGGTTTGAATTTCGCGGGTTGTTAGTGTGTTCCACATGAAACTCGGATTACTTATGAGCAACACTGAACAAAAGTAAGGCAAACAGCTATGGTTACATACGAGATTATGATTTAGGGTATCGACTTTCAGTCACGAAATCGGGAGAAGCTGAATTCACTCCGTCGTGTAATTTCTAACCATAGCAACATAGTAAAGGCCCAGTAAAAGCTGTTTGGTTTATATTTTCGAACTGGGATTTCAGCAGCACTCAGAGTAATAATACAGGTAAATTCTTCGTTGTTATCTATAGATTTCAAGTAAAGTTAAATCTTTAAAAATGGTGAAAGTAAACAGTTATGAGGATAGTTTCCTTCGCTTAAAGAGTTGGCAAGCATGCTTTGGGTCAGTATAGTTTTTCGACCAATGGACGGAAATCCGTTCTGTTTTCACAAGCCTGTTGATAGTTGATCTTGCTACAATAAAGTTCTCTTGTTCAAAACAATCTATGTTCTCAAGGACTCGAAGAACGAAGTTTTTTGCAAAAAGTTCACTGTTAAGACTCGTAGCGGACGATGCGGTTTCCACAGGGCGAGGGATTTTGTCCACAGGGCTAGCTCTGCAGATATCCAAGTGAAACCGCAAGAAGGCTTTTCGCACCTGGCCTCGCTGCCTGGCGTTTTTGGGCGAAAAGAAGCAGACTTGTGGAACTTAGGTATTTTCGCGGATTTTTTGATCCGTAAATGCAGGGGCTACCCGGACGGGAAGAAGGAGATCTCAGTGACGTATGGATTAGCGTTTTTCGTTTGATCTCACCGCTCACCGCTTAGTTATATTAGACTAGGAATACAAACCCGCGCTGCGCGCGGGTTTGCAATTCCTAGCTCCTGCGGAGGCTTGGCGCCTTCGGCGCCTGGCCACCTGTGGCGGCTATCACCGATCAAGTGGCGCGCTTCGCGCGCCACTTCCTCAGTGCCGAGCAGCCTAAAATGAATGCATTGAAATTATCCATCCAACAGATGTGACAGAGACTGACAGAAACGATTTTTGATTGTCAAGGGTCTTGAAGATTTGAAGATTGACGTGCACAGAAATTCTTCCGGAATTGTACATATTGGTCACTTCAGTATTTATCCATGAAAGAAATCATTGCATTGTTAAACTTCTTCCCAGTGAAGGTTAGCTTTTATTTGCCCTTCCACTACGGCTAGTCTATGTTTAACTTAATTTACTAAAGGTTATGCTAATTTGTATCCATACAAATGTAACTTTCGGTTAGATTTCAGATGTTACCCCCCCCCCTCTGGGTAGATACCTTGCACTGATTATTGAGAAATGGAACCCACATTTTTGTACGGGCTGAGTCAGAAAAAAACGTGGAGCGTTTGGCGGACGGTGGCGTCACATTGAGCCATCGTGAACTAAATTTTTCCGTGCAGCTAAGAATCTAACTTAGATCATAAACCACTTCTCATTGACATCCGTCATTTGATTATTATTATTATTATTATTAACACTTTATTTACAATGTTGGCATAAAAAAGGTATCAAATAGCTACACATGCATAAAAAATATTTACAAGTATAGCTAATAAAAGCCAACTAATTCAAATAGTAAAAACAGAATGGATGAAAATATCAAACCTAAAACCTATATAAAACCTAAAAGTGGTATAAAATTTCGGCAGAGCCTACATTGGCATTGGCACTCATTTCCTTTCCAAGCTTTGATTTTGGTCTTAAATTCAATCAAGTTAGTTGAGTGTCTAATTGAAACTGGAAGTGTACACCATAACTGTGGACCCCTATATCGAACAGTTTCTGAGCCATACATTACTGATCTCACTCTTGGTAAGTTAAAATCGCGATCATTTCTGAGGCTATACTGGTTGGTTTGTGGACAAAATATTTCTTTCATAAAAGGAGGATTTAAGCCATTGAATTTGCTGATGAATTTGCTGAAAGATATTTTGTTAGTAAGACCCTGTATGGGAGTCTTGCAAACTGGAGAAATCTTTGACTAAGCTCCTACAGCCGTTTAGCATTGCCACAGTTGCAGGTACACGTTGTATTGTTAAGGGAAACTGAAAAAGCTAAGCCTGGTTCGCAGGTCGCTTAGGTCGCTAAGATTGCCATAAGAAACAATAGAAAACTTTACTTATTCACTGTCCGTTCTTGGGGGGGGGGTTTCTTCCATAGTAAAGGTACCTGGGGATGTGCCGCCCGCAAGGGTATTGTTAGATTTATGATATTAGGGTGGTCGCCCTGTGGCAAATTCAATTGTCGCAGTAGTATTCGTTCGAAGAACCTTCATGAGACACTCGCATTCGCAGCTCAGATTCACATTTGCATTCGCATTTTCCGTTAATTGAACTGGACTGGACATTATAATTATACGCATCATCATTGGAAATTAAACATGTTATTATTCGTTGATAAAGAGAGAGTGACATTTAAACCTTAATTCGAGTTCTTTTCTTACGCCCTTAATCCTAAACACGAACCAGGACTACGCGTTCAGATTTGGAACTTATCGCCGTCAAAAAATAAACACAATATACAACAGGTATACTTTTTCAAGCTTTCTAGTCTAGCCAAGGGTATACGTTTTGCCAATTTTAGTCCACTTAGTCTAGGCAAGCATACAAGTCAAATCTTTCAATAGGGCACAGGGAAACCCATAAATCCTCCAATTTCACGCTTATCAGCCAATGGTGTTGCCGTATTCTCGTCACATGACCGAAAATAAGCTCTTTGAGACGAATTTTCGAGTACCCTTACGAAAATCAAAATGGACATTCGAGTAATAAAGATACAGAGCTGCTTTTGCCACGAGTCGATTCTACAGGCCCTACTCCATATTTTACACTTTGCATTTCAAGAAAATCTCATCAGGGATCAGCACTACATTGAATTTCATGCAACCGAAAATAGGCCTATATTCAAATATCATTTGGGAACGCAACAAATAAGATATAGCTTCCAAAATTTCACACCTTACGTGAAATATAGCAAGGAATAAGCTGAAGATGTTTCTTTGCTTCAGTTTCCCAAATCCTTGACGAGTCTCAGCTATTTGCGACGAAGAAAGCTATTGGGCCTACCTTCATCCACTGCATAATGCCATTATTCTGTTTCAAATCGGCTTCTTTGCTGTAGCAAGGTAGCAGAGCTATTCACCAACAACATAACACCAATTTCCACTATTCTCCGCTGAAAAATTGCCATCAACTTTGGTAAAACGCGATGAACTTTCAACAGCTCTTCGCCACACTATCTATTCCAAGTTTTGAAACAGTGTGTTCACGTGGAAAAATTTCTGTTATTATGAAAGCGCTCATGATGTCATGGTCAAGAGGTAGGTCTCGTATCATCATATCTCTACAAAGACTTGGCCTTTGTTTTAGTATGAAAAAGTGGAAGGGATTGAGGCCGGGCTTTCAAAATTATCTGTATTTCTTAAAAAAAAGGAAAATGGTAGATGCATATTTCAGAATAGTTTGAATGAATATGAGGGTTTTTTTCATGGAAGTTAAAGGGTATTGGAGCTTGCGAAGATACCTAGGCCCCCTGTCATTTGAATAATTCGAATTCATTTGAAATATGCATTCACTATTTTCCTTTTTTTAGAAAATAAAGGTAATTTTGAAAGCCCGGCCTCAATCCCTTGCACTTTTTCATACTAAAACAAAGGCCAAGTCTTTGTAGAGAGAGGGTGATACGAGACTTATCTCTTGACCATGACATCAAGAGCGCTTTCACAATAACAGAAATTTTTCCACGTGAGCACACTGTTTCAAAACTTGGAATAGATAGTGTGGCGAAGAGCTGTTGAAAGTTCATCGCGTTTTACCAAAGTTGATGGCAATTTTTCAGCGGAGAATAGTGGAAATTGGTGTTATGTTGTTGGTGAATAGCTCTGCTACCTTGCTACAGCAAAGAAGCCGATTTGAAACAGAATAATGGCATTATGCAGTGGATGAAGGTAGGCCCAATAGCTTTCTTCGTCGCAAATAGCTGAGACTCGTCAAGGATTTGGGAAACTGAAGCAAAGAAACATCTTCAGCTTATTCCTTGCTATATTTCACGTAAGGTGTGAAATTTTGGAAGCTGTATCTTATTTGTTGCGTTCCCAAATGATATTTGAATATAGGCCTATTTTTGGTTGCATGAAATTCAATGTAGTGCTGATCCCTGATGAGATTTTCTTGAAATGCAAAATGTAAAATATGGAGTAAGGCCTGTAGAATCGACTCGTGGCAAAAGCAGCTCTGTATCTTTATTACTCGAATGTCCATTTTGATTTTCGTAAGGGTACTCGAAAATTCGTCTCAAAGAGCTTATTTTCGGTCATGTGACGAGAATACGGCAACACCATTGGCTGATAAGCGTGAAATTGGAAGATTTATGGGTTTCCCTGTGCCCTATTGAAAGATTTGACTTGTATGCTGTCTAGGCAAGGGTATGCTTTTTGGCAATTTTAGTCGATTTTGGTCTGGGCAAGGTATGCTTTTTGGCAATTTCGGTCGACTTTGGTCTGGGCAAGGTATGCTTTTTGGCAATTTTAGTCGATTTTGGTCTGGGCAAGGTATGCTTTTTGGCAATTTCGGTCAAAGAAATGTCAAACTTCGGTAATTCCTGTGAAGAAACCCAAATTTTTTCAAATTTTTGGTCCAGAGAATGCAAAAATTTGGCAAGTTTTGTCTAGGAAATGCCATTCATGGCACCATTGATGTAGAAATTAGTCTAGCCAAGGGTATCGTTTTCACAAAAATTGGTCTAGCCAACGGTGCCATTTTGAAACTGTGGGCGGCACACCCCTACCCGAAATTTAGCCAAGAACCCTCCCCCCGTGTGTCCGTTATCCAACCCACATTTTATGCTATTCTTCGATTTCCTGGTCAATCCTTTACTGTTGTTAGAACCCACAAAATAGAAACTACTACTTTTAAGACACCTCACACTAATTCTTTTGAGAAATGGTACCCTCATATTCATATAAGAAACAAAGGAAATTTGTACAATATTTAATGGGGAAACGAACAGGTTCCTTTGAAAGAAGTGGTTTTCTGCGATACTCTTAATGTTACTTTTCTTATTTACTTTCCGGTATTCCACTGTTCTCTTTCATACGATTCTTCGATTTCCTGGTCAATCCTTTTGTTAGAACTCACAAAATAGAAACTACTACTTTTAAGACACCTCATACTAATTCTTTTGAGAAATGGTACCCTCATAAGAAACAAAGGAAATCTGTACAATATTTACTGGGAAAGCGAACAGGTTCCTTTGAAAGAATTGGTTTTCTACGTTACTTTTAACAAGGGTGTTAGGACACGAATGTTTTGATTTATTATTTGTTTACATTGTTTTGATCCCTGTGTCTTGTTTTGTTGTCTTGTTTTCTGTTTTGTTTCGTTTTCAACTGAGCGTGCTTAGGCCAAACCGCTCTCCAAGTTGTTCGAATACAGCTCCCTTGTATTTCTGTGTCTTAGTGCGCCTTCGCACAAGATAGGTGGCTTTTCGGTTTTAAAACCTATCTTGTGTGAAGGCGCACTAAGACACAGAAATACAAGGAAGCTGTATTCGAACAACTTGGAGAGCGGTTGGGCCTAACCACGCTCAGTTGAAAACGAAACAAAACAGGAAACAAGACAACAAAACAAGACACAGGGATCA
The DNA here is from genome assembly GCA_964020215.1 of Aurelia sp. 3 sensu Dawson et al. (2005). Taxonomy (NCBI): domain Eukaryota; kingdom Metazoa; phylum Cnidaria; class Scyphozoa; order Semaeostomeae; family Ulmaridae; genus Aurelia; species Aurelia sp. 3 sensu Dawson et al. (2005). The sequence goes on from OZ026586.1 coordinate 15,259,857, forward strand.
AAACAAGGTAAACAAATAATCAATCAAAACATTCGTGTCCTAACACCCTTGCTTTTAATGCTAATTTTGTTATTTGCTGGCCGTTATTCCACCGTTCTCTTTTTTTACGATTCTTCGATTTCCGGGTCCATCCTTTGTTGTTGTTAGAGCCCACAATAAGAAACTACTACTTTTAAGACACCTCACCCTAATTCTGTTGAGAATTGGTACCCTCACACATTCATATAAATATAAGACACTTGCCTCAAATGGGAAACTTGTATTTAAGAAACTTGATTCATATAGGAAACTTGTACACTATTTCTTAATGGGAAAGTGAACAGTTTGCTTTGAAAGACGTGGTTTGAATTTCGCGGGTTCTTAGTGTGTTCCACATGAAACTCGGATTACTTATAAACAGCACTGAACAAAAGTAAGGCAAACAGCTATGGTTGCATACAAGATTTTGATTTAGGGTATCGACTTTCAGTCACGAAATGCGGAGAAGCTGAATGCACTCCGTCGTGTAATTTTTAACGATAGCAACATGGTAAAGGCCCAGTAAAAGCTGTTTGGTTTATATTTTCGAACTGGGATTTCAGCAGCACTCAGAGTAATAATACAGGTAAATTCTTCTTTGTTATCTATAGATTTCAAGTAAACTTAAATCTCTAAAAACGGTGAAAGTAAACAGTTATGAGGATAGTTTCCTTCGCTGAAAGAGTTGGCAAGCATGCTTTGGGTCAGTCTAGTTTTTCGACCACTGGACAAAAATCCGTTCTGTTTTCACAAGCCTGTTGATAGTTGATCTTGCTACAATAACGTTCTCTTGTTCAAAACAATCTATTTTCTCAAGGACTCGAAGAACGAAGTTTTCTGCAAAAAGTTCACTGTTAAGACTCGCAGCGGACGATGCGGTTTCCACAGGGCGAGGGATTTTGTCCACAGGGCTAGCTCTGCAGATATCCAAGTGAAACCGCAAGAAGGCTTTTTCGCTCCTGGCCTCGCTGCCTGGCGTTTTTGAGCAAAAAGAAGCAGACTTGTGGAACTTAGGTATTTTCGCGGATTTTTTGACGCGTAAATGCAGGGGCTACCCGGACGGGAAGAAGGAGATCTCAGTGACGTATGGATTAGCGTTTTTCGTTTGATCTCACCGCTCACCGCTTAGTTATAGTAGATTAGCCTTCCGTTTGCAGTTTCTGGGTAGTTTTCAGTTGCAGATAAAATAATGTCACAATTCTTTGTGAAAAATCAAAGAAACAAAATTTACATTTTGCTAATAACTTTTAATTTGACACAAAATCAAATGTGAAATCAGTCGAAAAAATAGTTGAGAAATATTTTATGCAATCAGATATGCAATCAGATATAGAATCGGGCGATAAGTTTACAGGTGAGAAACCAAAACGTGACTCAAAATGACTCTTCCAGACCATCAGTTCTGCAAGTACCATGTTTTATTTGAAAATCTGGCAAGAGGATCATACGGAATCATGCAGAAAATTAGCTACAGACACCAAAAAAGTTTTAATGGTACTTTCAGAGCTGCTTAAGATGAAATTAATTAGTAGAAAAGTAACTTCTAGTGATTTCTTTTCAATATTTTGAAAAATTCAAGCAAAAAATGCTCAGATAATTTATGCCCTCCTTCGCAGAGACACTTAGAAGGGAGGCAAATATACTAAAGTGCTCCCAAAAACTAGATGAACATAAAATGTTTTTGGCTGCAAAGTTTGTATTTCTTAAAAAGTAATGCCATATCGACAATAACTGAAAGATCTTTTTGAGTCGAATTTGAAAATTGAGAGAAACATGAATTTTGAGGTCAGAAAACGAGTCTTACTACCCTTGGGAATTCTACCAACAGTTTGCTTCAAATCATGTGACTATCATTCTTACATCATCTGACAGCCCAGTTTCTATGGTAAATTGGAAGACTGCCGTTCCATATCGTCCTTGCTCCCAAGGCTGTTAGTTACACTTAACAGACAGATAACAGTCGACATAGATGTGAGGTACATCAATTTCCAAAATTTTTTGGACGTTTTAATTTTCGGACAAATGAGTAGTCCGAAAAATAATTGTTCGAAAATTTAAGTGTCCGAATTTTTTAGTGGTCCGATAATTTGATTGTCCAAAAAGTTAAGTGTCTGAATTTTTTAGTGGTCCGAAAATATAATTGTCAGGCAAATCACAATGACAAAAAATTTCTTTGGTTAAAGGTGATCTGAAGCGAAATTTTTTATTGATACAAATGAATAGCATTTTTGAATGATAAAGAATGTCGCTTATAATTTTGTGATACCTTGTTTCATTTTTGAATAATACACTATTTTGTATGATTGGCTGATGACATCATTTTGTTTGCAAAAAGTATAGAAAATGTACATGGCTGACTATGTTTCCCAGAGGAAATTGACTCCAAGAACTTTTCTTAAACTGGCATGCCTATCTAAAAATCATACCAGTCCATGAGACAATTTCTACTTCATTTATTCAGCTTAACTTAGATGTTTTCGATAACTGTAACCTTTCAAAGATCAGATGCACCTATCTTTACATACATTATCCTAGTAATTTGCAAACAAAATGACGTCATCACCTGAAACTTGATATCAGTGAATAACTTGAAAACGAAGTGAGTTATCAAAGAAATTTAAACAGGAGTCTGTATCATTCGACAGTGCCGTTAATTTGAATCAATAAAAATTTTCGCTTCAGATCACCTTTAAGGAGGGGTACTTCGGGGGGGTCCCAATACCGCAATACCGCACGAAAAAGTTGCCAAATACCGCAATACCGCATCGAAAAATAGTAAAATACCGCAAACAGTTAAAAAATGAAAAACCACGCTGTTCATACAGTATACTGTTGTACTGCTATGTTGCGAGATCGACGCTTAGCCAGACTACATATATACGCCTTGTATATTGGATTGTGTTTGTCATGGGATCGCTGTTGCAAGTTTTCAAATGAATTTCTACTTCTTAAGTAAATTCTAACGCGGGATACAACATGTTTGGGTTAAAGGGAATAGACATAGGTATATCTCATAGCCGCTATAAATAGGCTAGAGAAACGCCCACAAATCCATTGTTTCTTTAGCTACGCAATGAAACCAAATGCATCGAAGCTGTCGAGTATATTAGACTATATTTTTGACATGGCCCGGGCCAGGTTTTAATTATGTCGATGTGAAGACCTCAAACAGAAACTTTGATTAAAAATCATGGAAACCTTAGTCTACATGAGATTTCTTCCATTCTCAAAACTTCTGTTGGCTTCCAAGAAGGTATCATTGTGTGCCTTGAAAGTTCGGCTGAATATGAAGAAATCGAAAAAGAAATGGATGTATTCAACCAGAAAACGTTTACTGCATCCTTAAAGGCAATTTGATTCCGACTTGTATGCACCTTTTCTAAATCCAAAGCTGTAGTTTGATCTTCTTAGATCATAGCATGATGTAGTAAGAAATCAAAGAACTGTGAATGTATGGAGTAAAATTACAATTTGATCTGAAAATTGTTAGAAGAGCGTTAGACAAGAGAGCCCAGCCTCCGAAATCATATGACTAAGTTAGCATTGGTTCTAAAGAATCAAGCTTGCTAGAGATTCCATAGCTGTAGGATTATCATAGGTCATGGACAGAGATTTGCATTATTCAACATCTCCAAGTCAATGGAAAAAGCAGCGCTAAAGAAAGGAGGCAGTTCTGAAATGGGGAATCATACTATTAAGTATTCCCAGCACAAAGTATATGAGGGGATCAAAGGCCAGGGTATAGACTAACACGTCATCGATAGAGGTCTGGCAAGCTCAATATCATGGGGTTTTGTAAAAGGAGGATCAACTGAATCATTGATGTTACATCTGACTGAAGTCAGGAGACAGGCATCGGGTTAAAGCTATTCATCAACATGATAGTCATAGACTTCAAATAGTCGTTCGTTTGATCTGACACAAGGCAATAATGGCTCTGAAACGCTAGGCCTGTGGAATATCCAGGGCCGATACCAGCTATGCCTGCGTAGGGGGGCGAAAAACCAAAATTTTCCGACGAAAAAACCATCAACAACAACAGCAACAACAACAGTTGTACCGATCTAACTCCGCGGTAACCAAAATTTGGCCACATTTCGCAATTCAACGTTGAAATCAACACAATTAGTTAATATCAATCAAAAATATGCCATGAATTCGATAATTTCTGTTGGAATTTATGTTTTTACACTAAAAAATTCATGTTTTTCTCCATTATTTCTCCTCAAAATCCTCCAAAACTAGTTATTTAGAACACAAAAATTCCGACAAGAGAGCAAAATTTTCCGACAAATGGTCTGCTGGGGGGGGGGGGGCGCTCCGCCCCCCAGCCCCCCATTGGCTTCGGCCCTGGGAATATTAGAAAACTTACACAACTTGATAATGCTTTATTCACCGAAATGAAAACAGTAAGTTAAGATTGAGGGTCAGAGATTTCATTAAACCGAAGGTGACTGCACACTGAAGTCATGGTTTTAGCGACAAGCGTTGGGACTGCAGGAGTAGAGAAGACGTAATCGAGTCCACGACCCCTTATCATGACGCTCAAGTAGTGGGGCTCTACCTGATATAGAGCACTATCCGCTTGACACATCCGGCTGCAAAGTCAGAGGATTGTACCACTGCGCCACGACACCTTAAAGAAGTTATATGCAGGGTGCCACAAGGATCAATGCTTGGCCCAAAGCTCTCCAGCATTTATATAAAGATCTAAACAAATGATTTGAAGTACAAAGTTTGAAAATAGCTTTTAATAATGAACTCATCGTGCTAAACCCATGAATGTAACAAAGTTAACTCCTGTAAAAGAACAGCAACCAAAACCTGCCTGTAACTAGAGAGAAAACGTTTGAATCGTCCAAGAGAGCAGCACATTAATCTTAAAACTTGAAAGGGTAAAATAAGTTAGCAGCTGCAATAAAGAGCAACGTTGAATAGCTGTTTGTATTGATACCGAAATGAAGAGGGTGCGACGAAACGCGTTTTTGTCCATTCAGCGTTATGTTGTTCTTCATTGCAGTCTAATCATAATCATAATCATAATCATAAACTTATTTACAGTTGGTTTGTTAGTAGCTAACAACAGCTAATTTACACCAACTATCAACAAAATATACAGTATAACAGAATATATAAAACCCTAAATTAAGTGCAAATGTAGCACGTGCAGATGTTGCCATCCAAGCAACGTATTTCTTGTTTGAATTTCACGAGAGAAGTTGTCAATTTTAGGTCATCACTAAGAGCATTCCACAACAGACTCCCTCTAAAGGACAGGGAATTTATTCCGTAGCGTTGAGAACTCACCGAGGGGAGCTTGCATAGTTCCTTAGTCCGAAGGTTGTAGGGAACATCTTTCTTGACAAAAAAATCCCACATGTACTCAGGATTGAGATGGTTCATTGATTTGTAGATCTCCACCATGAGGTTTTGTAGATTCTTTTTATGTGTTGTCTTTGTATCACCCCTATCTAAAAGTTCCTCAAACGTGGATTCATAGTCTCTATATAAAGTTCTCAGTGCGCGTTTGTGGGTCCTATTGATTTCATTGTTTGCAACTTTGCTACAAAATAACCAGATCAGAGGGCAATAGGAAAAATTCGACATTACCACGGAGTTTAAAAGTAACTTTGACTTTTGTTCTCCTAAAAATGGTCTTAACCTTCCAAATGCATACAATTTTTGGTTGACCTTCTTACATATCTCTTTCACATGCGTCTGAATTATTTTTCCTTCGGGGAGGGGTATTTGACCTAAATTTGTACTGGGGTGTGCCGATGAAAAAATGTTTTTACCCTGCTCTAGAATTTTTCCTTCAAATGATAGCCGACTGTAGGAAAAATTGGCAAAAATTGTTCTCCAAAAAGGTTAGACTAAAAAACAACCCGATCTGACAAAATTTCCCTTTTGACGTGTTTTGACAACCGGCTGGAGAAGAATTACCTTCTTTTGATAGCCCGCTCCAGAAAAAATAGTCGAAAACGATACCCTGAAAAACGGCGCACGCCCGTCGGACAAATATACTAAGTATCCCCCTTGTTTTTCCCTTAAGATTAATTCGTTTTTTCTTGCATGAATTAAAAGGTCCAAACGTTTTCTCTCTAGTTACTTGTTTATTTGTTTTACTTGTACTTGTTTTCTCTCTAGTTACAGATCGAAGAAATATCTTCCATCTGACGTACTCAACAAAATGTATAGAGGGATTGTTGAGCCCCATTTGAGCTACTGTTGTTCCGTTTGGGGCTGCTGTAGTGAATCAAAGCTTGACGTCTTGCAAAAAATCCAAAATAGAGCTGCCAGAATTGTAACTGGCAGCCCATACGATGCGTCTGCTGCTCCGATAATTCAGAATCTTGGATGGTCAACTATCAGTAATCTTGTAAGAAAGGAGACAGCCACGCTAACTTACAAGTCTTTAAATTCGCTTGCACCAGACTACTTGAGAAAATTATTCGCAAAATGTTCGGATGATAGAGAACGGTTTCTGCGTTCATCAAAAACTGATCTTAAGATACCGCTGCTAAAGACGATCAATGGCCAAAAGGCCTTTTCTTATCGAGGTGCAAAACTGTGGAACAGTCTAGAAAGAGCTACTAAATTGGCCCCCTCCCTGAAAATCTTCAAAGATCATCTATAGTCGGGGACAACTCTTATTTCATCTTTACGTTCTCTTTTTATAGCCTTAGTTATATATAATATTGTAAATTAGGTTAGGTTAGTAAATTTCTTTTGTTATTAGTATTATTGCTTATTTTTATCTTTTAAAACAGGTCAGGTTGAAAAACATATATATGTATGAACCTTTAACCTGTATAAATATTATAAAATGAAAATGAATGAAATGAAATATTTTGGTAGTTTTCCTTTTCCAGGAGTTAACAGTCTTCCTTATACACATTACAGTGTTTTTGTTGCGCTTATGGGGTTAGTATGATGAGTTCATTGCTCAAGACTTTTCAAATTGATGTAAATGATCCACAAGAAATGCAAAGGTGTGGTAAACTTTCTAATCTGGAAACCGTCTTGCTTACATTACAACGCTATATTGTTGGTAGATCTGTGGTGCGAATGAATTCAAATGCAACATGAATCAACATGAAAACTTTCCAAAGCAAAATAAGGTTCTTTGTTAAAATTTTGTCGCCACTAAGTTTTCAGATGAAAAATAAATTTCTCTCCTCCGCAGGATGTCTATTTCCAGGGTGAACAGGTGGAGAAAGACAAAGGGAATGCCCATTCTCCTTTGACTTCCTTTCCTCCATGAAATCGTCTTGAAGATGATGGGCTCCTTGTCAGAAAAATAGTATTTCATGAACTGTACATGCTGATTTTTAACGATACCGCATACCGCGCTGTAAAAACTCAATACCGCAATACCGCCAATTTTTGCCCTTAATACCACAATACCGCGCAGAAATGACACCCGATACCGCAATACCGCAAACCCCGAAGTACCCCTCTTTAAGAAATGAAATTCTGTTATAAGATTGCTATTGTTCTAATGGAGGAACCTTGGAAATCTCAATGAAGGACAGGCGATGTCTCAATAAAAATAAAAACATAATAATTTTTAGTGGACTTGAAGATTGACGGATCATGAAACTGATTTGAAATCCTGGAGTGCTGAAATTCTGATCATTTAGGAAACTCTCAGCACTGGCTAAAATTCTAAGCTCCTAATAAAAGACGTATATTTGACCTCTATTGTTGTTGTTTTGTTACTCTCATTATTGTTGACTAGGAAGTTAAGCGCTCGCTTCGCTCGCGCTTCAACATTCCTAGCTCCTGCGGAGCGCTTCAAAGAATATCTGATGATCCACCTTGAACGTACAATAAGCACGCTAGCGAACCTATATGCACTGCTGTGGTGGATCACCATACAAAGGTGGGGTATTACGCTTGATGTGATGGATATGCCATCCAAAGGCAGGGTATTATGCTAACATGGTGGGGTATTGTGCTTGATGTGGTGGGTACGCCATATGAAGGCAAGGCATAATGCTAACGTGGTGGGGTATTATGCTTGATGTGGTGGATACGCCATACAGAGGCGGAGCATAAGGCCCCACCAAGTAAGCATAATAAAAGTAACCTCTGTATAACATACCCACCACATCAAGCTTCATACCCCATCAAGTTAGCATAATACCCCGCCTCCGTATGGTGTATCCACCACAGTAGTGTGTATTGGTTCGCTCGCGTGATAAGTAGTTGTGGTTGTAGATTCTAGTTATGCACCCATCAAAGTGCTAAGTGGAAAGTTTTGTGCAGTCTGTTGTTAAGCAGGTAGATCGTGACAGCCCCTTTTGTTTGTAAAATTAATTTCACGTTATTAAGTTCATTCACAGAGCAAAAATATTTTCTTGCCACATTTCACTCGCAAAAAATGGCTGTGATTCACCTCAACTGCCTATAGCAGCCTATGAACATCAGCAATGCCAGGCCTGCGCTAGCCTGCATGCAGTCTTTCAGATTACTTTAATTGATTTCATTTTGCTGCACCAGGCATAAAGTAAACCTCTTTGTGATGCACAGAACTGTCCAGTTCTTGAAATCTTTATATGTGTTACAAAAGAAAGACCGTAGGTAGGTGCGCAGTATCATAATCCTTTTGCTTTGAGTGAATTCTTATGAATATTCTTAATTTCCTGTGAATTCCTGTTAAAAATTCCAGCATGTCTCTTCATTTGACTCAAGAATTCCTTCAGAAAATGAAGGATTCTTGAAAAATATCAAGAACTTAAAGAATTTTTGACAATCAATTTGATCAATGTGCTTGTGGCTTGGTAATATGAGCTTACACCTCACATTATATTTTGTTCATTCTTGACCTGAATATACAGTATTTGCCTCAAACAATAAAAGAAATGCAGTAAGTTCTTGAATGTGTATCATGTTTCAGATTATCTGTAGCAGTTCTTCATAGCATATTTTTGTAAGGCTGGTCCTTAAATGACTGCTACATAAATTTTACCAATCAAAGGTAAATACATTGTTTTTGATTCATGACTGCAATCAATATGCAGTGCAGCTGTGGAATCCCATCAGATGGCCAAGATCTGCACCCAAGTATGATCATATCTATGACCAAGAAACACTCCTTCTCAGTGATAATAGCTTGTTTATCATCTTCACCTTATCTTTAATATCAAAATCTTGCTAATTCAATAGCAATAAGCCCTACATAATGCTTTTGTCACCAAAATACTTTATTTTGCATTAAATGATCCCATCTTAATCTTTTGAAAAATGGAAATAGTCTAGAAATTGGTTGCCCTAAAACCTTGGCAAGCTTGTAACAGTCTGCTCTGCTGGCCAGCTTAGAAAACTTTCATTCATAAGGTGTATAACTTTTGCAGCTACAACAAATGGTTCTTTGCATCTGATAGGGGTCTATTTTTACCCTCACATCCTTTAAACTTTACTTGCACTTGCATCTTTCCCTTTCTTTCACTCACCACTACACTGAAGCCAAATCATGCATGCATTCCAATCTGGTCTCCAGGAACCTAAAGGACATCATTGATGAAGAAAGTAAAATCCTAAATACATAGGGTATAAAGCATGTAAACCCGTGCAATGTGTTCTTTGTTAGACTGATCTGGAAATATTTGCTCAATAAGTTTCAACAATGAACAAAAGGAAGCACAATGTACGGAGCATAACTTTTGACATCAATTTTCATGTCCACCAGCAAGAAGCACAATACATTGTTACATTACATATGGCGTAAACTGCAAATGATGTATTCACATTAGACTACCAAGATCGCATATAGAAAACTGACAATGAAAATGGACCTATATGATCTCCTGAGCCACCAACCATCCCATCTCAATGATAACTGTTTGTTTATCAGCTGTACCCTATTTGTAGAATTCCAAATCTAATTGCAATACACCCCACTTAATTCTTTTGACATCAAAATACTATTTTGCATTGGGGTCATCTTAATCTCTAGAATATGAAACCAACTGTTTGTTCAAAGTTGATGTTATGTCAAAGAAGGTAGAAATTAGATATTCTTAAAATTTGGCAAGTTGTAATACTGCTCAGGTTACCCCAGGTCGAGGGGGGGAGTAACTCCTATAGGGAGCTTGGTATACAGGTGCCTGCCCAGCTTATGGGTCAGTTTGCGATATTTTGCCAGGGTTATAGGTCATGTTTTGTGAATGTGGCCCTGGTTATGGGGTCTGATTTACAGAAATTTTCCTTAGTTAATGGTTAAATGCTAGCAATTTACAGCTATTTCTAACTATTAAGACCAAAACTTTCGTAAAAAGGAATATAGCTCTTAATATGATACAAAGCATAGTCTTTTCACGATACTTGTGGAAAATTTTGGCCCGTTTATGGGGTCACATTTCCAGAATTTTGCCCTGTTTATGGGATTGCATTTCAAAATTTGACCCTGGTTATGGGTCCTATCTCTGAATTCTCAAAGGCACATATATACCAGACCCCCTATGGTAGTCCCCCCCCCTGCTGCAGGTCAACATAGAAGACTTCCATTAATGAAAAATGTACAACTTTTTGCAGCTTGCCGCTACAACAATTTGTTCTTGCATACTTGCAGCTTACCGCTAGTTTAGAACAATTTTATGATACCATACCATCAACAGCTTTGTTTGAAATTTCGATGAGGAACCTGTGTTGTAAACATTTCTTGAAATTTTAGGGATAAATCTACTTTGAGGCAGGAGGTTCTGACAGGGAGGCTGAATGGCTAACAAATGCAATTTTTGTACATCATTTTGCCAAATTTTCTCGGACAGAAACCGAAAAATTTCTTCCAAAGGAGGGTAAGTGGGGTAAGTGGCTTCCCACAGGGGGGCTGTAGCTTCCTCTAGGCGTCCCCTGGCGCTACCACTGCTTTGAGGCCCCACTATGCCATGAAGTCAATCAAATGAGGCTCCAAGCAATAAGATACATTGCATAGCATGGGGCCTAAAGCTAAGCAAAGGATTCAAATCATTCAGGATTCAAGAGGCGTTTAGCTATGAAAATGTTGGCAGACATTACCTTTAATCTGCAATGTTTACGAATTTCGTTAGATCTGATAATGCTCTCATCTGAGTTAGGCCAGCTAAAAAGGCCGACGTAGCAGTGATCTTCTGGGCAGCACTCGGCAGCCATTTGCCCCGTCAGCTTGCTCTTCATTTGCTTGGGACACGGCATGGAAAGTTGTGACCTTTGATGACCTTCCAGGAATCCCCAAAAGGCACCACATCGCATGCGCATTCACGATTTATGTCAGTGACGTAATATGCAAATTAGAGTGGCCATTGAGAACAAGTGCAAGAAATAATAGCGTGGACGCGCATGACATCGTGAGCCGTGGTGAGCCCCAAAGCTATTGTTTTTAGAACCAATCAAAAAATGAATAAACAAGGATATACATGGAATGGTCCCTTTGTCATTACATCGAATGCCGCCTTTGTCTTCCTATTGTGTTAATTGTTAAATTTACAATGGAAAACAAAAGAAACAAAGCTAATTGGATAATCGTTTACCTGCCTTATATATATAGATGTTATTGTTGTTACATGAGAGGCAAGTCTTTTTGCCCCAACTTTAATTCATGATTATCCTTAAAACGCTTGTATCTTACACTTGATTACTATGCTGGTTTCCGTTTTGAGACAGAGTGAAGAAATTTTGCTACATCTGGTGTATGATTTGCCTACTCATTATCAAATTGTATATGTCCGAAATTTTATTCACCTGTATGAAAATGTCCGAAAATTTTTGTCCGAAAATTAAATGTCCACAAATTAAACGCCCGAAAATTTTGGAAATTAATGTATAATAACTGTATAATATTAATTAACTGTTGTGTTGTTTCTTTGGAATTTTTTAAAGATACCATCAGACCAGCTAACTGTTGAAACAAGAATTGGTTTTTTGTTCTTGCAGGGAGCACAACCAATATCATAATTCAAGATGGAAACATTATTATTGGAAATGATGGCAAAATCATATGTGAAGGTAAGCCAAAAAGATGAAGTCACCATAATGTACTATCAGTTATTGATGATTTACAGACAGATCTTTAAAAGAACCTCTTCATAAGAAACCGCCTCAGGTTTCCAAAAAAAATAAAACCTTCAACTTGTGATGTATTACTCAGTATTACTTTAGAAATATCTGGACACAAGGCATGGTTTCTTAGAGATTCTTCAAGATTCTAAACAAAGAGAACTCCACGAAACTGCTAAGAAACCCTTTAATACTTAGATGTGAATAACCAAAAAAAATTCAGTGTTGGGTCAAATGTTTACTAGTCATTTTCAATATGTTTACAGCTGTTCTTTAAACTTAGCCAAACTGGTTGAGAAATAAAGGTAAGATTGGATTTTTCAGGATAGTTTGTTAATTTGAGTTCTTGAAAATCAGGAAATAGTAATTAAGCTTGAAAACAAAGTATCGCAGTTTGGTGCGATGGGACGAATTGAGAGACAAAGAAGATACAAATTTGTCCAATTTATTCATAAAAACTAAACCTTCTTCTTTACTTCCTGTATTTTTTAATAAGAATCTCAGCTCTAAGGTAGCCAAAGACTTATAAAACCATCTCGCATATTTTTCCTTTATTTTCATGTGTCTCCTGTAATTTATTACTAGGAAAGTACTTGGGTGTTGTCCAAACATTGGAAAATTTTGACAAAACATTCTTTTGAAGTTTTCACAAGGGCACGTAGTGAAAAAGAACTTTTATAGCTCGTAAGAAACTCTGAGTGCTCAAAATCTGATAATTATAAGAACTTTCAGTGCTGGCCCAAATTCCCGGGGGGTAACTTCAATAGACGGTTGACGGGGGTGTGCCATTTGATGTCTGAAATCGCACCCTAAAATTTATAAATTTTCGCGAAAACGATACCCCAAAATTTGCAAACCATTGAAAATGTATACCCAAAAATTGTGACAGCCATCTAAAATTTTAACCATCTAAGTTAAAGTTGATCAAAATCAATACCCTAAAGAGGTATTTTTCCAAAATGACACCCCAAAATTTATGACTACTTGTGATTTTACCAAAAGTGATACCCCAAAATTTATTTTCTGCTCGAAAAAAGGCACCCCAAAAAATGGCACATCCCGTACCTGCATATATGGTAGTTACCCCCCCCCCCGGGCCCAAATTCCAACTTTCTTATAATAAATAGGTGCACTGTTTGTTGGACTTGTTATTGATACAGATGTATTGATTGTATTTTGATGAATTATGTTTCTCGACTTGTATCTAAATGATATTGCCTCACATCACACGAATAATACCAGGTGAGCCAGAAAAAAGTTCCCATTTTTAAAACTTCATAGCACCACGAGTACTTCACAGATTTGAATGATTCAACTTTTAGTTAAAAGCCGAAAGATCGAAGAATTTTTGTGATTTTTCTCGTTGTCTCATGAGCAATAGAAATATAGGTAAATTGAACTTTACAAAAATTTCATAGTTGCAAAATTACTGAAAAATTACCTAAAACACTGATAAAATCATCATGGACTCCGCACGCAGAACAATAAAGAAATGCCATTTCTCATCCATTGCACACTCATTGCCATGGGACTGAAGATCTTCGGTATTTGACTGAAAATTTATTTCAACTCTTGAGAGAGGTGAAACGCCCATTGCATATTGTTCTCTGTAGAGAGCCTTACAACTTGATCAATGTTTCAGGCCCTTTTTAAGCCACTTTGCAATCATGAAATTTTTATGAAGTTAAATTTACCAATACATCTAATGCTGGTAATAACAATACTTCGATCTTTCACCTTTACTGGAATTTGAATCATTCAAATCTGTGAAGTACTCTTGGTGCTACGAATTTCGTAAAGTGGGAACTTTCTTCTGACTCATTCGGTCGATAATGAGGGTTGCCCAACACTGAAGTGGGGCCTCGTAGGACTTTCTGCAGGCACATGAGAAATGAAATATGGTGAGAGAATTTCGACATCTTCGCCTTTTCATTTGAAACAGGTTTTTGCCTGGAAAGGGGATTATTTGATCGTGAAGTTGACGAAATTTTCGATTCCATGAGCTTCGAAGAACGTTATTGTGTCCAAAAGACATTCTCCAACGACGTGAATCCTATTCTTTAGACTGATTTTCATACGTCGCATTTCATCGCATTTTTTCATCGCATTTCATCACAACTTATCGGATGTAAATAATTGCTATTGTCAAAAAATTTGAAAATCGAGAATCTTAATTCATTTTTCATCGCAAAAACAAAATATTTTGATTCGCTGGTATCAGTTGCGATGACCTTGTTTTGGTTGGTTTTCATATATCGGAAATGAAATGCGACATATGAAATCCAGTCTTTAATCTGATTTGAACTTCAATGTTATGAGACTGAAGAGAGAAGTTCACGAAGAAGGAGTACGAGTATGAGAGATGTGTTTTCACGGGGTAATTATTATATGGTGAATAAGTCTGAGAAATTTTGTATCAACAAACTCGAATCATGACTCAACAGACTCAAACAACTTTAGGCCTAAGTTGTAAGTTGTTATTTTTTTCTTCCACAAAGCTGCACAGGTGGAGGCCCTTTCTCACTTCTGAGGTTTGTTCTGATTCATTCCTTTTTAGGTTCAAGCGGTGAAGTAGATCCATCATGGCAGGTACAGGATCGAAGAGGCAGGATTCATTCTCTTACACCACAGAATATCCAAGAGCGTCTTGATAAACATGAAGACATCCTTCAGACTCTTCTGTCTAAGATAGACCTAGGGCAAATCCCTCAACGGGAAATTTCCAAGCAAGTAGCTGAAACAAACCCTGACAACTGGGGAGAGTGGATAAAGCTTAGAAAGGATTTGAACAATCTTGACACTGAGAACAACGACTACATATTAATCGTAGATAAAGTACAGAAACAGGATGCAGCACACATGAAAGCTTTTGCAAACCTTCCTTGGAAGATTGTTTTCGATCTAGATGCTAATTCTGATGAAGATGGATTTCTAACACAGTTTAAACCAGGAGAAACGACATGTGGATCCATTGTTCAGTTACCACCAAGCCAACTTGATAAACTATGTGAGTCACATATCGATATGACAAGAGTACAGTGGGTCTTTGCAAATGGGCAAAATAAGGGCGAAGAAAAAGACTCACCGAAGAATGAATTAGAAGACTGGTGTATGTCCTCAGAACCTGCAATACAAGATTTTATTCAGTCTTGCTGCAAAAAGCTTGACAAAATGAAGCCAACTTTTTGCATTGTTCTTGGTCTCAGGGATGGAATTTCTACAGAAATTGCAAAGATGGTAGTAAGAGACCTGCATGCAAGATTTGAAAGAAACGAGTCGGTGCTAAGATTCTGTTCGTTTGATAAAAAGCTGCAGTTACAAAAATATAAGGATGCACAGTTTTCTCGTCTTCCACTGGAATTCATTTCGCTTGGAATGCATGCAATGCTGGGCAGAAGTGATGAGGACTTTTTGTTACCGTCACATGGTTCATTTGAATCAATACCAAGAATGAAGTACCACAACATCAATAGGCGGCTTGAAGTCCTATACAAAGGATGTGAGAATGAAGGCAGAGCAACTGAGTTAGCTGACTTTGAAGAAAGGCTATACGAAAACGATCAACTGAAAAGCTTTGTAGGTGGAAATCCAATCTCTTTCACGAGTTTGCACTGCAGTCATGATGCACGGAGAACCCTAAGTAAAGAGATCCATCGCTGTATTGATACAATGCCGCGGCACTCAGCATCCAAGATTGTCACGATAAAGCATGCTCCAGGAAGTGGTGGAAGTACCATTGCAAGGCGTGTTCTTTGGGATTTGCATGAGAAGTACCCATGTGCTATCGTGCGAATGGATCAAGTAAAAGCGTTTTCTGGAACGGAACCTGAGGTAGACCAATTCATCGAAGATGTAGCCGAGCGTATTGGTGAAATAGAGAATGCCTGTGATGAATGGCCGATCATACTGCTTGATGGCGATTCAAGGATGGTCAGAATAGTTTCTGACAGACTAAAGCGAAAATTGGATCCTGGAAGTAAACGCGCAATACTTCTACGATGTTTGTATTTGGAAGCAGCCACACAGGACGATGACGAATCTTCCAACAACTTTCACGTTAATTCCGTTCTTGCTGACGACAAGGAAGAACTGGAAGAATTTCAAGCCAAGTATTCTGATTATCATAAACGGTTTCAAAGTCAAAGAGGTCCAGATTGCAAGTTCAACACAGCAACCAGAGTTTTCCATTTTCCTATGATGGCTATGCTTGGTAAATCAGATGAATTGAAGAAAACCGTTACAGAGTGCTTGGAGATAATCAAGAAAGACAACCCATGGGAATACGAGGTTGCTGTACTTGTGGCATATCTACAGAAATATTCAACACTCGAGACACCTGCATCACTAATCACTCAGTATTTTAAGCGTGACTTTCACACTTACCAGGAAATGGCACAACACTTCTCGCAGAATTTGCTGAATCTTATGG
This sequence comes from Aurelia sp. 3 sensu Dawson et al. (2005), assembly GCA_964020215.1. NCBI lineage: Eukaryota > Metazoa > Cnidaria > Scyphozoa > Semaeostomeae > Ulmaridae > Aurelia > Aurelia sp. 3 sensu Dawson et al. (2005). The sequence goes on from OZ026586.1 coordinate 15,276,343, forward strand.
TATCAAAGCAGGCTCCAAACAAGAAGAAATGGATCGGTCTGAGATACAAGTGGAGAGAAGATTGTGAAGCCACCGAGGATGAACGTTTCAGCGATATGTATCCACGCGCAGATCGTGTGTCAGGCTGGTATACGTTTCAGCACATTGCTGTTGCAGATCAAGTTTTGCTCCATTGTAAAAGAGATCTGAAGCAACTGACGAAAGAGTTCGTTAAAACGCCTGTTCTTGAAAACTACAACAAGAAGAGCGTAATAACATCCTTGATAGACAATCTGTTTCTGTACAACAAAGATAGCGAAGAAGACCGTTTTACATTCCTGATCCAAAATCTCAATGATGAAGGTGAATCATTTGAAGAAGCAGCTAAGAGAACTAAAGATGCGATTTTTTACTCCCATGTTGCAAGATACTTTGCCTACAAGAAGAACCCAAATTTTGAGCATGCAAAGCATCTTATTGAAGAGGGATTAGCTGGTGATGTGCAAGCAGCAACTAAAGAGCGACGTGTTCGCGAAACAGAAGGGCATATCCTTTTGCGAGAATTGAAGCTGAGACAGGATGTGCTGATTAAGACGTTAGCTGACTTGGAGTACTACGCAGATATTGCTTTTCAAAAGTTCAGGAAAGCGCGAGACCGTCCTCCAACGTCTTTTCCAAATCCACTATTAGGTGAGGTTAATTGTTGGCAATTCTGCTTTGAATGGTTAATCACGGATAAGGGCAGCCCAGAGAAGGCAAAAAGATTCATCATTAACGCCGAGGAAGGATCTTTCTTTTGCGGAAGTATCAGCGAATGCTTCGACCTTCTAAATCAGGTTGATCAGATAGTTCAGTCATCCCAGAACCTGGTTAATCCAATTCGCACCACGAGACTTGCTAATAGTAGCAGATTAAGTCTGCTGAAAACTTTTCATTTCATCATGAAAACAAATGCAGTTACCAGTGGAACGCTAAACGACTTTTGCAAGGACCTCTGCTCTCCACGGAATATAAAGCATGCTTCGGAGAAGGAACTAATTAGATTGCGTGCATCCTTGATGATCAATCAAGCACAAAGAAAGTTGCATCTACTACACGATACAGACTGCGTCAAACTGTTTGAAATGTTAGAGCAACTTGTCTGCCAACATGAGATGTTCGAATATGCTCAGTATCTTATGAATGTCGCTGCCCTACAACGCACAGGCCCATTCAATCTTGACAGAGCTCTAGAAGTAGTCTCCAAATGGCAAAACAGGCGCCCATATGACTTCCAGGCATATTTTTATGAGTACATGTTTCGTTTCCTTAAAGTGAGGGGTGGGGAGCTGTCATTACATCGTTCCAGATACGAGGAGGCGTTAACGGAGTGTGCAAAATTGTGTCATGGAAGCCCACAAAAGTTTATGCACCAGTTCTACATCAAGAACACAGACGAAAAATGTAGCAGCATTCGCCAGCTCATGACGAGCTTAGAGTTGGGAACAAGACTAGATAGAGTCAATTCAGGTCAGAAAACTGATGATAATCGAGGTCCTGATTTTCATAACGAGGATTGTAGGAGACTGATGCTTGAGTGTGAAGGAAGAATTAAGCTACAAGGTCAATGTGGAAGAAATAAGCAAAGACCAGTGATTCTCTTGGAACAAGGCGGCTTGCCGATTGATGTCCATCCAAAAGATGTTGGCAATCCGTACTCAGACTATACACCAAACTCGCTAGTGAGATTCATCGTGTGTTTCACACTTAATGGTCCTAAAGCAAAAGGGGTCGTCTTTTGCAGCAAGTAATGTAATAATTTCAAGAAGCTTATGTTATACCTTTTTGTTAAAAATCTAATTGCCAATCAATACTTGGGCAGTCAATAATTCTGTTTCCAAAAATAATTCATCACGCTTTTTGAGCTACCTACAACTTTAGATGTATCATTCCTTCCGAATAAAGCATCAGTTTTGAAATATCACTAACTTAAACTCCAATAATACGAAATTCCCTCTGATCTAGACAACAAGAAGTAAACAGACAAACTACCCTGAAAACGTGGCTAAGTATAGTTCGATTTGAAACTTTGCAGATTAAGAGAGAAGCCTAGCTCAACCCTCTCCCTACAAGTCGTTTCTTTCGAAAAACGATCACTCTCTAATACCTCATGGACACCTGTAAGTTAAACTTTCCTAAACTAAACCAGCTTGTCAAATTGGGCCACTTGAGTAGTCTAGCCAACAAATCGAATTCATTTTCTTGGTTCAAAGTTTACATGGTTTAGCCAAAGGTTGTTTAACTGTGTCAGTGTGTGAAGAGTGGCATCAAAACCATGAATATCAATCAGTTGGAAATCTTGTAAGTTGGAATTTTGTCCTCTCCTCTCTCTAGTTAAAATTTGTAGGAGAGAAAAAGATTGTTTTCATCATACATCATTGTCAACCAGCTTGATATATATATTGTGAAATTGTTCCGTCTATCGTCAATAAGTTTGTTGTATGATTAATCAGATATCACAAAAAAGCTTTAGATTTAGAATCAGAACGAACTACAGTAAAAACCCACGTATAAGAACCTTTAATTTTTGCAAGTCGGCTTGACTAGATTTTTATACATGAGGCTGCTCAGGTTCTTAAATTGGTTATTATTTCATTCAGGGCTCTTAGAAATTTCTTCTGTTCAGGTTCAAACTTAAAGCCTATTACTGTCAGTTCACCAAGTATTCAGGTCTTACTCACAACAGAACTTTGCTGAAGAATCAGAAATTTCATATGATCGAAACAGAAGTACCCGAAATATTGAACATGACATTGAATACTGTACTATTAGAGTTTTCTTTTATAGTGTGAACATCAGTTTGTAAAGGTTCACAGACCAAGCAAATGGAGTCTTTATTTGATGTGATGATCTCTACAAATAAGAACCTATTTCAAATTTCTGTCTGAATGGGCTGTTATATAATGGGGGTCTAATTTCAAAATTTCAGCCTGTAGATTCTTAATCACTAGGTTTTTATACGCGGATTTTTACTGTATTGGACAGGGATAGTAACTTTTTAAATCGATGGACTTTAACATGCACATGATTTGTAAGGTGTTAGAAATAATTTGACTCTGTATCCGCTAAATTTTAAGGTAGCCTGTAGACAGACTTCATAGCTGATGAGAAAACGAAGCAGAATGCTTGTAGGAATAGCTACATTTTTTAACTCCAGCTACCTGACATGAGGACATGAGGTACAAAACTGTAATATGCCTATTTCACAATAAAATTCAATTCGAGGTAAAAGATGTGATTCCCCTGTTCAGCAACAAATCTATATAATATAACTATGTTGCAAAGACACGTACAAAACTATTTCATCCGTTGCTGAGAGCAATGCACACTTTTGAGATTTAAATCCACATGATATCGAGGCAAGTGATAATCCTGGAAGTGTTTCAAAAGAATTGACGTCATTGTGAAAGTGGTCTATTTAGTCACAAGTGATGAAACTGGTTTTATCGATAAATCTTACGTGTTACTGCTCAGTCATATTCCTGTGAGACTCCAGGACTTTCAGAATTTCAATTTCAAGGAAAAAGTGACAAGCTATATACTCAGATGGGGTATATGAAATTCGAAAGTGCATCCCATTCCAAGAGGCATTTCTTACATTTAGTAAGTTTATTATTTTCTTGCTTATCATTGTGCCAAAATTTATCTTGCCGCAATAGAGAAGAATATAGACCTTGATATTGCAAGCCATAGGCGTAAAAATAGTGCAGAAACTTTAAATGTTACTGCGGGGGAGCGTCGCTTCTGACGGTTTGAAGCTTCTATTTTTGGTAACAAAATACAAGCTTTCAGATTTGATACTTTGTCATAAAGAAGCCGACGAGGGTACTCCGTAAAGTTGTGTAGACCAAACATGTTTTTGTGTGTCTTATTGTGGAATACTAACTGTAAATTAGGTATCATTCGAAAGAGCTTGGCGAGTGGAACTTGAATCTTGTTAAGGTTATGAAATTTTGGTTACTTACGGGCAGGATTGTTTTTTCGAGATTGTGAGCTTCGTGCTACTATTTACTTTCTCTAACCCTGGTTGAGGTTCTATCAAGAATGTAAAGTTCTATGAAGAATGTCGAGTGCCAAAAACTGACCTTAGTGCAAAATATGACATGCAACGGTGAGATCAGACACTTTTTGCAAAATTTAACCTTACTTTGCTATTTGCCAATACCCACACTGTTGAATGGTGTTTATGGAGTTTCCGTGACCAGAGAAATTCGCAAAACAAAAGTACTCCAAAAACCCAACTACTCTTCCAAACGTCCAGTTCCACTACTCGCTGATCCACTTTGAATGATACCTACAATCTCTTACAAAAGTGCTAGGCCCCTAAGAAAATTTACGTTTTACGGAAATATTGTTCCTCATCTCGTCATTCCCCTTTTCAATGTTGTTTGCTTTGGTGAATCATTCTCTTCCTGGATATGCTTGAAAGAACCCCATTTAAAATTCATTGAACGCTAAAACGGGGGTGGGGGGGCCAAAATTCCGATTTTTTTCAACAGGGGTCCAACACTTTTGTAAGAGATTGTAGCTTGAAAAACTGCAACTCAGCGACCGAAAATATGTCTTGGTCTTCATAAAGTTTTGACATACATCTCAATTATTTTTTCCTTTACTTGAGATATATCAAGAAATTCTGGAACACATGTAGACAATAGAGTGTCCCAAAAAATTGCGCTCCGTTTGTGTTGCTACTGTGGATGAGCTATTGATTTAATTATCTCGGTTTTACATATTTGCGTAGGTCAGGCTTCAACTTAGAGTTTGAGGCCTTGTTTGAGTCAATCTGACATGTGGTTGCTGATTTATGGCAGAGAAAAGGCAGAATTAATGGTTGCATCAAAAACGGCTTCTATTGTTATCCGGCAATGTCAAAATATAGTAAATTTTCAAAGAAAGGGTTCTGGCATTGCATTAAAACTTTTACGACATTTTTAAAAGGTACAAAGTGCAGTGCTCTGAATAGACAACACTGCTAACCCTTTGAAAGTTTTAGCAAAAAATCTTAATGCGACGCTAGAACCCTTTCTTTGAAAACTTACTTAATCTTTATATTGCTGGAGAGCAATAGAAAGTGCTATTTTTGAAGCAATTACTTATTTTGCCTTTTCTCTGCTGCCATAAATCAGCAACCACTTCTCAAACTGTATGTTGAAGCTTGACCTATGCAACTATGTAGAAACCAAGATAGTTGAATCCACAGCTCCTCCACAGCAGCCACGCAAACGGGGCACAATATTTTTGGGACACCCTGTAGATACATTGGATGTTATCAGTTTGTTGGTTAGAAATTATCATTGACATAAATTTAAAAGATTGGAGTTAAACTCCTTGCAGCGTTGAATTTGCAAAAGCAACGAATGACAATCATGTTTAATAGAGCTTTTAGCTACACTAAAAACCCGCACATAAGAACATGCATTTGTTAAAAACCTTCAACCTAAAACTATGTATCTGTTACCCAACAGATAAGAACTATTTTTCAGCCTGATATCTTAAAGGAGCTGGGTCACGTTTAACGAAAACAAATTTCTTTCGAAACGACGATCTTCGCAGTATATTTGGTAGGCCATAACACAGAGATTTTCTACTACTTTTCTCAAAATGAAGGTGCTATTTGAAGATGGACTCTTGAATTTTATGGAACAAACAAAGCACCAATATGTTGTACGATTGCAGAGATATTGGTAGATTTTTAGAAGTAACTTTATTGTGGATTCACTCCATCCATCAAAATTTTGCGCAGAACACAATGGCTACGTGTGGGAATAATATAGATTATAGAAATAACAGGTTTGTTTACGGTGACTTCACCCAGCCCCTTTAACAAGACTCTTGATAAAGGATTTCATTCTTTCATTTATTGGAAAATGAAATGCAACTTGTTTGCCAATGGACTCCAAAACTGCTGCATAAAGCTTTGCGTTCCTCACTATATTGGCATCATATTTCCATGCTTTCAACTATCTTTTATTTTTTGGTATTTGTTTCAGACCATATTTTAAGCACCTAAACCCTGACTACTGGATGCATAAGAACCTAAATAGTAGGCTGACTTCAAAATCTTTTAAGCGCCGGTTAAACGCTCTCGAGTTTTCACTCGACAACAATCGACAAATATCGAGCTATGTCGAGCGTTGTCGAGCAAAGGGTGGCTAAATGCTCTCGACATTTCATTCGACCTTTCCTCGACTTCGCCGTAGCTTTTAGTTTCAGTTTCTGTTTCTCTCGTATAAAAGCCCACCAAATTTCGTTGCTGCTCTCAAACCAGCATTAAAGCTTAAACAAGAAAACGTAGTCTGTTGCTAGCCCGATTTTGATTGTAATCTTGGATAAAGGAGGGAGAAGGAGAGACTGTGAAGAGGTTTATTTTGAAAATATCTTCGCACAGCTCAGCATCGAAGTTTCTGGAGGTTTCAGAGATGAGACAAAAATGTCCTACGAAGATTTTCAATTTATATTGCAGAAGTTTGAACAATTCATGTTTGGCAGAACCTTTGTTACCGCGATTTTGGTGGGAAAAGATTAAATGCACATGCCCAACCTCAGCAATGTCGAGCGGAAAGTCAAGCACGTGGCCAAACGCACTCGACAACACTCGAAAAACTTCAAACAATAGAAATGTCGAGCACATTCGCTCGACAATTTTGACCTTGATCAAATTTGACTCGACGACGCTCGATATCACAATTTATCGCTAGACACCAAGAAACATCACTACACAAGATGGCTAAACGCTATGAAAAGTCGAGAGTATTTGGCCGGGACTTTAGGTTCTTAAGTTTGGGTTGTTACTGTATTCTAAAAATTAATCTTGATCGAACGATATTCTTATAAATTTTGTACGATTTTTCAATGTTATAGCCTCTAAAGCCACTCCACTAAAACACTTCGCATAACATGTATACAAACATCGCTCGATCCAGACTATTGTTTCAGAATAGGGTCTATTGCGAATGTAAAGCAAGTAGCAGCATGTGGATGGCTGAAAGGGTATCTGCATTCTGACTGTTGAGAACTATTCAATGTAATTCATTCTGGCAACAGCAACAACAATGTTCAGTCAATGATATGGCAATGACACAAGCGTTCGTATCAAACTCGCTCTATTTTCAGATGACAGTTTTGATTCGATGTATCAGTAACTTTTTTCATTCAGTCTCTTAACAACTTTTAGATCTTGTTTATAATCACGAACATCTTCTTTCGCACTTCTTTCAATCCATATTTCAAGCTTCTTCATGGCCTCGTCACAATTTTCTACTTGCAGAACCAATTTTCTATCAACCAACTCGCTTTCAATCAGACGCTTCACCCTGCGAATATACCTGGCGTGCCTTGAAGTATGACCTACATTCTTGGTGTCGTTGTTTGTAATGTCTGTTTCATCGACTAGTTTCTGTTTGGGTTTAACAGCGCTCTTGGTATCATCCTTTGCTGTTTTCTTACGGATACCTTCTGTGCCTTTTGTAGAGTCACTCTTATTTCTCAATGTTTGTTCATCGTTGAAAATAACTCTGTTGCCCTTTCTATAACTGCTTTCCAGCATAACATTTGTACTGTTATTTCTACCTCGTGAGGTCTCGTCCACACCCGGGTGGCCATCCTTGAGATCAGGTGCACACCTTTTATTTCGGCCAACAGTTTCTTTTGTAGTTTTGCAAAGCTCTGATTGTTTCTGAAGAACTAAAGGAATACTGCCAGTAACGTCGCCAGCTCGTTCTATTTTGTATACTTCGACTTTAGCCCCAGGATTGCCGTTCATCATCTTGTTCGCTAAATTGCATGTTTGGCTTCGTTCTCGCATTCCTGAGTTTCCCTTATAGGATGAGTTTCGCTTTTTCTTGCGTGGACGCAGATGAAAGATTGCCCTAAACCTCTCTTCAATGAAATCAACAAAATCATTACTTCTTGCTTCAGTTTTCCAATTTGCAGATTCCGCAATGCTATCATTGATAATAGTCATGAAAATGTTCAGCATAATAAAAGTCTCGAACGCAGCGAAAAATAAAAAGAACAACGGGCCTAATATTGCATGAGCATTTTGAAGGGCATGATAAATGGAGCCACCAATCAACATTAACATTTGTGTAGTTAAGGCATTTTGGTAAGTTGAAAATAAAAACTCGTTGTGGAACAAGAGATAACCTAATGCTGCGAAACCGGAGAATGCAATAGCAAATGGCAACACGTAATTTAACAGTGGTTTCGTAAAGCGAAATATTGTTTCTTTCAGCACGACAATCGTTGGAAATATTGCAATTAGTTTCATTAGTTTGAGAGTAGAAGCAAAGCAGATTACAGTGACAGCGATTAATAGAGCTTCATCGGCAACTACGGCGTAATGAAAACTAATAAATTTCTCAGGATCTTTTCTTAATTGTGTCAGGTTTTTATCAGCTTCAAACCAACTGAATCCTCTCAAAAGTATGGCAGCAAATAATGCAATAGCAATTGTGATCTCAACCCAACTCCAAAATGATTTGAAATAAACACATCCAACTCGATACATATGTCTGCATTCTTTGTAAATAAAGAAAAACAAACATATAACCAGAATTATTTCACTCGCCATAACCAGTCTTCCAAATGCTCCTACGTAGCGGTATAGCTTAAATACACGTATGCTAGCACTCGGCATCACAGCCCCCGTTGGTAATAATTCGACAACGATGAATCCAGTTGCAAAGAAATTCAAGTTCGCATTGTAAACAGAGAACTCAAAGAAGACCACTCTCGTTAATGTATCAATCCATGCATCTTGTTCCAACGCAGTAGCAACAGCCCTTGCGAAGTCAATATCAGTTGCAAGCGAGGCTACATATCCACCTCCGCTATATGTAGCAAATTTACCGTAATATGGGAAGCCTCGTAATGAGCTCATATCGTTATATTTCCAATGGTCTTTATTAGGCCTAACACGACCATCAGGCAATAAATACTCAGAGTCGATATCAATTTCATTGGTATGCGATATTGCAGAGGTTGATTTGATGGTTTTTCGTTTTATTTTGAATTTCAGGCCACGTAGAACTCTTTTTAAAACCTGGAGCGCTTTTGTGTTGTTCCCAATATAATCCATACCGTCCTCAGGATTCTCTGCAGACTTAAAAATTGGTTTATCAGGATCCATTGACTCATCAGCACCTATCGTAAACTGAATTTGTTCAATTGAAAGCTGTTTGTTACTTCGTTGTGCATCACTATTGGAACCATTGTCTAAGTCCATCTCATCATGTCCATTGTTAAATAGTCTGTTCTCATCAAAATGAGATTCGATTGTCTGTTCAGCATCCTCGAAATCAGATCTTCGCTGCCCCGAATTAATTGAATAAGAGGCTGTTCCAAAATGGATGGCATTATCGTTGTCATCTGCCGTACTCAGCGTTTTATCCGCTAGATCTGAATAAATGTCCTTGAAGTCATCATCCGAAAGAGATCGACGCTTTCTGTTTGTTGCAAAGCCCTTCCATGCAATATCGAAATTCAGTTCTTCGTTGTTGTTAAAAGAATAGTAAGCATCACAGGAATTGAAGTACTGTTGCATTTCGTTTGCAAGTTTGCAAGCACCTGGCAAAAACAAAATTTATATTAAGTTGAAACTCACACATGTGAAGAGCAGACCTTTATCATTAACAAGTTGAACAGTAGACTTATGACGATGAGTCCCTTGTATCCCTGCGGTAAACCTTGCATGTAAACAAATAAATATATAAATATATCGACACAATCTAAACGAAGCACAAAAGAACGGCAGGCGCCAATTATAAAAAAACATCAAATACTACCGGGTGAGCCAGAAAAAAGTTCCCACTTTTGAAAATTCATAACACCAAGGCTACTTCACGGATTTGAATCATTCAAATTCTGGTTAGAAGCCGGAAGATCAAAGAAATTTTGTCATTTTTCTTGCTGTCCTGCCAGAACTACAAATATGGGTAAATTCAACTTTACAAAAATTTCATGGTTAATTGATTATTGAAAAATGGCCCAAAACATCGATCAATGCATAAATGACCTCTCGCACAGAATAATGAAGGAAATGCATCTTCTCATGGGTGAGAGATATCCTCTAGGCATTAATTTCCTTGGCATTGAAAATCTTTCGTATGTGTTTGAAAATCGATGTCTTATAACTCTTGAGAGAGGTGAAACGCTCATGGCCTATTGTTCGATTTGAATAGAATCCTTACGATTTGATCAATGTTTTAGGCCCTTTTTCCATGATTTTGCAAGCATGAAATTTTTATAAAGTTGAATTTACCAATATTTGTAGTGCTGGTAGGACAGCGAGAAAAATCACAAAAATACTTTGATCTTTTGGCTTTTAACTAGAATTTGAATGATTCAAATCCGTGTAGCAGTCTTGGTGTTATGAATTTTCAAAAGTGGGAACTTTTTTCTGGCTCACCCGGTATAGGTTACTCAATGGACCCAGTCCCCTTAGCTAAGTTGCTTCTTTTAACCCCGTTGATTTACATTAAGGTCTGGTTCATACTAGGCCGTTTGGGTCGTTAAGGTCGTGCAGAAAGACGCAAAAGTCAAAGGACTCGAACTCTGAGCCTTTGTCTTTTGGGTCTTTTTGCACGAACCTAACGATCCGAACGACCTCGTGTAAACCAAGGTTAAGAAGTGAAAGAAATTCATTTTTAAAGTATTATCTGGTTTGACTCTAATTTGTCAAAAATCGTTGGGCCTTCAAGGAACAACCAGTAAGCTAAAATTTTTCAAACAAAATATTCGGGATTCTAAGAAGGCAGCGATATGCCATTCTCTGAATAGCAAGATTTCGCACCTCCAAAGTGCACCAAGTCAAATCGAAATAAACAGAGAGAACAAAGCATTACGATTAGCTGTGCAGAAGGTGTAAAATCTATTATTGAGGATGTGCAATTGCCTTGTCTGGATTAAACCTGAATCTTTTGTTTTTGACTTTGCCCTCGCTGGAGCAAGGATCTTTTGAACCAGATAAGATAAGTTGTTAAAAGGAGAAGAAATCCAGTTTAACAGTTTTACCTGGCTTAACTCTCAGTTGTCTAATCCTTGCTAAGCCAATTCGATACGCTTCTTGGTTTTGCAACATCTTGAAATTCGTGAAATTATCACCATTGTACCATTGCTGTCCATAAATTGCTGGAATAAAATGATGCTGAACCCAGGCCCAGAGACCAGGAACGTCTTGAATCTGCGAAAGAAAAAAGCTGATCTAAACTGATGGATTGCTGCATTGGTAGGCTAAACAAGGGCCTCGGGACGATATAAATGTGGCCTACCCTAGGCGCTCTAGCATTGATCATCCTAAATCCTTTGGGTAACAAATGAAGATGGCTAAAATGTTGATTTTCTATGCAATCATTGAGCAGATGGATTTTGTTTTCTCTGTGTTCCCTCTCTGTTCTCCTTAACATAAAGCAGCTTGCAGGCCAACTCAAATTGAAGCAACTCCAGCAGCAATTAAGATCTTGTTTTGACATGTGCAGGGAAGGGAGAGGAAGGAGAGAAGGAGGAGAATTAATTGGCAACATTTCAATAATCTTCCTGCTCTTTTTGTTCTTTGCGCAGAGCAAGGATTTCCCTGAGCAGGAGAAGATTGCCCGCAAGTCAAAACAAGAATTCCTGCTAAAGCTATTGTAACATGGTGTAGCTTTAGAATGAATGAATAAATGAATGAATAAATGAATGAATGAATGAAAGATTGAATGAAGGAATGAATGAATGAATGAATGAACAAATCATAAGACAAATGATCGAATAAAATGCTTACATATTGGAAATGATTGTGCACAATATCAGCTTCCAATGCTTTGCTAAAATCATATTCATTTGGATCGCGATATCCACGAACAACAAGACCAAGGAATAATAAAAACACCATGTATGAGATGACGTCATACATGAATAGTCCCAAACGAACTTCCATTCGTCGTCTTTTTCGTGCATATTTCAACTGATCTTCTGTTAATGGACTAAAAAGAGAAATCGTACTTTAAATGTATGCGTATGGTAGAGAACTTAGAAAAATCTGAGACAGCGTTCCCCCCCCCCCCTTGCCGGCATGTATTGAAAAAGGTAGGAAATTTGACCGCAAGGAGCACGTTGTGATCTCCACGAGAATTTGATATCACAGAAATGTAGCTACACGTTAAGGATCGATCAGCCTCGTTTCGAAAGAGTTCACAAATGTTCCATTTTCATCATTTTCGAGTGTTCCAACGATGCCGTTTTCAAATTGTGCCGGTTAGAGTTCCGTATCCAAAACCTACCGTTTTCAAAATCTGCCAGCAAAAATTTGCCGTTTTCGTGTGAACCGGAGGCCTATCCGTCACATTTTTGGCCTTTTCACCGCTTTCAAAGTGTGCCGGTATTGTGTGAACGCAATCTGAATCGAATGATACTTTAAAGATACGAAGAATTTTCTGATGTGCAAAAAGTGATGAAAGCTCCAAAGTCACTCAGTCCAGCCTTTCGTATAAAGATGCCTAAAGATATTAATTGGTCTTTTGTAGAATAGCTGAAAGTACTATGGTGCTTAGTGATAGAGCAATTTGCTAAATATTGCAATGGTTCCAGACTCGCCACAGAAGTTTCAATATTGCTAAATGAATTGGATGGTCATATTGCTCAAACAAAGCAAATAGCTTTGTGAGAGAAAAAGCATTGAAAATATTGAAGGACTTCGAGGTATTGCTTCGAAAGTCTAATACACGTTTTTTTAGAAGAAACTAGGATAAGCCCATAGTACTAAAAGTTCCTTAATTTAACATGAAATTTTGTCCATTCTAATACTAAAAGGTTCTTAATGGGTTTCTTATTTCTTGAATGCAGAATTATCAATGTGGTCGCTAACACTGCTGCAGATGTGTTTCTTGACATTTAAACATCATATAGGAATAAACAGTGTTCTGGTGTGTTGAAAACACAAATGTTTAGTTAATATTGCTCAAGAATAAAGGTTCAACGATACATTTGCTATAATATCCATGCTTTGACTTAAAAGATTCTTAATATTTCTCAGATATTGTGCTATAATAGGTTCTTAAAATTTTGGCTATCATGGCACTAGTTTCTTGTAAACCAATTTCTTGAAAAAAACGTGTATGGTTGCAGTGCTTGATTTAACTCATGACTCATAAATAGAAAATTTTGCCTTGAGAAACCAAACAATCTCCAAAGTTGTCTATTTTGTTCAGTATGCTTTACAGCTGGTCATATAAAAGGCGAATAGAGTTATGCCGTTAGACTTAGACCATACCTATCGTTAGACTGTCATAGACCTTTTAGCTATTCTCCAAACGAGCCTGGATCGAGCGTTATTTTGACACATTTTTATACGCCAAGGTTCGATTGAGTGGCGTTAGAGTTTCTATCATTATTGCCCGCAATCGAAAATTTTACAAAACGTAGCAAAATATCGTTCGATTCTGATTCTTTCAGAATAGCTAAAAGGTCTGTTGGTGTGCTTCTAATCAATGTCAACAGGCAATAGACCTTTTAGTTTTTCGAAAAAAGGGTCTGGACAAAGCGATATTTTCATACGATTTTATACGAGACATTCGATTAGATTCTGATAATTCAATGAACGAAGCGGAAACTGGGACTGCAGTAGTTAGTCTAAGGTTCGATTGCGTTGCGTTAGGCCTTAGAGCTTCCGACACTATTTTGCAGATTTGAAAATTCTACAAAATGAAGAAAGATATCGTTCGACTCACATTCTTTTTATAGAATACCTAAAATGTCTATGTTTGAGGTGCGAATACAAAATTAGCGTTTTGATTATATCATATTAGAACCTAAAATTCCGACTTTTATTGAATACAGTGCTAATTGTTGAGATTTTGATTTTATGTCTGTCAATATTTGTAAAAGTTACAAGGATGAAAAGAACTAACATTGCAAACTGAAAAAATACGGGAAAACACTTTTATCGATTGATCAGGAAATCGACTGATTGACCTGATTGATTGACTGATTCATTGATTGACTTATACACCGACATACCTCGTTTGCAGTTTTGATAGATCAATTTCAATTGGCTGAACATCAACCTCTCTTTCATCAGCAGAATATTTGTACATTTCTACAATATCCGTCTCTCCCTTCCTCGTCTTGAAAACTGCAGCAAGGGCTAAAGCAACAACCAGAAGTTTCATCGGTTGTATCAAAAATGCGGACTGGATGAAACTTGTGAAGATTGAAAGAACGAACTGCGTGGACTTGTCATGTCCCCACTGCATGCTATAAAACAGGACAACAACCAAAGAGGAGACTATAGCCACGATGGATAGGAACCAAGCAATGATCAAAAACCCACATGGCAATATTTTCTTTCTTTTTGCAATCCCTCCATCATTCTGTCGTAAGGTTCGCCTCTTTTTATAGTTCTCAAAACTCTCAGTATGCCTGAAGGTCCACACAATAACAAAATTAATCGGAATAACTACCAGTCCAGATTGTATACCAATGATAATTCCCCTATAATCGATTACAAGAGATCCTATCTTCCACAAATATTTCGAGTTGTTGCCACGTTGGAAAAACATCGCACTCGCTAACATTGTGGTGAAAAGCAGTGCCATGCAACATGTAACACGCTGTACGCGTGTAAAGCTATCGTGTGCACGCTTAAGTGCAACTGATAGCCATAAATGTTGGTCACTGAAATCCTCCGCTGTCTTTGTTGTGAAAATGTGTGAAAATATTCGTTGATCATCCTTCGATGCTACAGGGATTGATCGGTTAATTAGGCCATCTTCTAGTTCAACAGCAAACCACTGCTCACAAATGAAGGAGCGTGTCTTGTTTGTTTGGAGATCTTCGATGTAAACACGGCTTAAGTACCAGCTTGGATTGTCACCTGGAATTGGAGTAAAAAAACATCAACCTACAAGCAATACGTTTAACAGGGGCATCAATTGATGGGCAGAACAATGGGATGATATGGTGAGTTTTGAGATTTTGGATCTTTTCGAAATTTGGTATGAGTATGGGTTGTTATTTCTTTGGCAATGGCAAGTTATCTCTATCTGCAATAAATTGCTGTGGTTTTTCCCGCAAGAAATAAAGCGATCAGGCATTCATATTAAAAAAACAAACTAGACGTTCGAATAGTGATACATGCAACTGTAGGCTCTGCATAAACGTATATTCCAAGAGTTGGGTTTCTAACAGGATAGATATTCAACTGATCCTGCACATTCTATTTTCAAATATTCAGTTTTTTAAGACTTGCAAATTTATAATGTAGTAGACTTTAATTAGCCGCAAATAAGCTGTTCTTGAATTTAGCCAAATTCAAATTAATTTATGATGGAGCCGCTTCAGTTTCAGTTTCAGTGTCTGTTACCCCCCCCCCCCCCCATGAGACGACTTCACTGTCATC